>OY757236.1:93260322-93831321 GCA_963583995.1 Xylota segnis | reverse complement strand
CCCTTTACCAAGCCTTGAAAGGAAAACCGAATAAAAGATGACTTAGCCTTTGTACAACTCAGTTCCCCTTTACTAAGCATTTGGAAAGAACACTAAAAAAAGATTAATTACACCCTATGAAACTCAGTTTCCCCTTTACCAAGACTTTGGAAGGAAAACCGAATAAAAGATGACTTAGCCTTTGTAAAACTCAGTTCCCCTTTACTAAGCAATTGGAAAGAATACTAAAAAAAAGATTATTTGCACCTTATGAAACTCAGTTTCCCCTTTGCCAAGACTTTGAAAGGAAAACCGAATAAAAGATGACTTAGCCTTTGTACAACTCAGTTCCCCTTTACTAAGCATTTGGAAAGAACACTAAAAAAAAGATTATTTACACCGTATGAAACTCAGTTTCCCCTTTACCAAGACTTTGGAAGGAAAACCGAATAAAAGATGACTTAGCCTTTGTAAAACTCAGTTCCCCTTTACTAAGCAATTGGAAAGAATACTAAAAAAAAGATTATTTGCACCTTATGAAACTCAGTTTCCCCTTTGCCAAGACTTTGAAAGGAAAACCGAATAAAAGATGACTTAGCCTTTGTACAACTCAGTTCCCCTTTACTAAGCATTTGGAAAGAACACTAAAAAAAGATTATTTACACCCTATGAAACTCAGTTTCCCCTTTACCAAGACTTTGGAAGGAAAACCGAATAAAAGATGACTTAGCCTTTGTAAAACTCAGTTCCCCTTTACTAAGCAATTGGAAAGAATACTAAAAAAAAGATTATTTGCACCTTATGAAACTCAGTTTCCCCTTTGCCAAGACTTTGGAAGGAAAACCGAATAAAAGATGACTTAGCCTTTGTGAAACTCAGTTCCCCTTTACCAAGCATTTGAAAGGAAGACTAAAACAAAAGATTATTTACCCCTTATGAAGCTCAGTTTCCCCTTTGCCAAGACTTTGGAAGGAAAACCGAATAAAAGATGACAGCCTTTGTGAAACTCAGTTCCCCTTTACTAAGCATTTGGAAGGAAGACTAAAAAAAAAGATTATGTACCCCTTATGAAACTCAGTTTCCCCTTTGCCAAGACTTTGGAAGGAAAACCGAATAAAAGATGACAGCCTTTGTGAAACTCAGTTCCCCTTTACTAAACATTTGGAACGAAGACTAAAAAAAAAGATTATGTACCCCTTATGAAACTTAGTTTCCCCCTTGCCAAGACTTTGAAAGGAAAACCGAATAAAAGATGACTTAGCCTTTGTAAAACTCAGTTCCCCTTTACTAAGCATTTGGAAAGAACACTAAAAAAAAGATTATTTACACCGTATGAAACTCAGTTTCCCCTTTGCCAAGACTTTGGAAGGAAAACCGAATAAAAGATGACTTAGCCTTTGTAAAACTCAGTTCCCCTTTACTAAGCATTTGGAAAGAACACTAAAAAAAAGATTATTTACACCTTATGAAACTCAGTTTCCCCTTTACCAAGACTTTGGAAGGAAAACCGAATAAAAGATGACTTAGCCTTTGTAAAACTCAGTTCCCCTTTACTAAGCATTTGGAAAGAACACTAAAAAAAAGATTATTTACACCGTATGAAACTCAGTTTCCCCTTTGCCAAGACTTTGGAAGGAAAACCGAATAAAAGATGATTTAGCCTTTGTAAAACTCAGTTCCCCTTTACTAAGCACGTGGAAAGAACACTAAAAAAAAAGATTATTTACACCTTATGAAACTCAGTTTCCCTTTTGCCAAGACTTTGGAAGGAAAACCGAATAAAAGATGACTTAGCCTTTGTGAAACTCAGTTCCCCTTTACCAAGCATTTGGAAAGAACAAAAAAAAAAAGATTATTTACACCTTATGAAACTCAGTTTCCCCTTTACCAAGACTTTGGAAGGAAAACCGAATAAAAGATGACTTAGCCTTTGTAAAGCTCAGTTCCCCTTTACTAAGCATTTGGAAAGAACACTAAACAAAAGGTTATTTACCCCTTATGAAGCTCAGTTTCCCCTTTGCCAAGACTTTGAAAGGAAAACCGAATAAAAGATGACTTAGCCTTTGTAAAACTCAGTTCCCCTTTACCAAGCATTTGGAAAGAGCACTAAACAAAAGATTATTTACCCCTTATGAAGCTCAGTTTCCCCTTTGCCAAGACTTTGGAAGGAAAACCGAATAAAAGATGACTTAGCCTTTGTGAAACTCAGTTCCCCTTTACCAAGCATTTGGAAAGAACAAAAAAAAAAAGATGATTTACACCTTATGAAATTCAGTTTCCCCTTTACCAAGACTTTGGAAGGAAAACCGAATAAAAGATGACTTAGCCATTGTAAAGCTCAGTTCCCCTTTACTAAGCATTTGGAAAGAGCACTAAACAAAAGATTATTTACCCCTTAAGAAGCTCAGTTTCCCCTTTGCCAAGACTTTGGAAGGAAAACCGAATAAAAGATGAAAGCCTTTATGAAACTCAGTTCCCCTTTACTAAGCATTTGGAAAGACGACTAAAAAAAAAGATTATGTACCCCTTATGAAACTCAGTTTCCCCTTTGCCAAGACCTTGAAAGGAAAACTGAATAAAAGATGACTTAGCCTTTGTACAACTCAGTTCCCCTTTACTAAGCATTTGGAAAGAACACTAAAAAAAAGATTATTTACACCGTATGAAACTCAGTTTCCCCTTTACCAAGACTTTGGAAGGAAAACCGAATAAAAGATGACTTAGCCTTTGTAAAACTCAGTTCCCCTTTACTAAGCATTTGAAAGGAAGACTAAAACAAAAGATTATTTACCCCTTATGAAGCTCAGTTTCCCCTTTGCCAAGACTTTGGAAGGAAAACCGAATAAAAGATGACTTAGCCTTTGTACAACTCAGTTCCCCTTTACTAAGCATTTGAAAGGAAGACTAAAACAAAAGATTATTTACCCCTTATGAAGCTCAGTTTCCCCTTTGCCAAGACTTTGGAAGGAAAACCGAATAAAAGATGACAGCCTTTGTGAAACTCAGTTCCCCTTACTAAGCATTTGGAAGGAAGACTAAAAAAAAAGATTAAAAATTATGTACCCCTTATGAAACTCAGTTTCCCCTTTGCCAAGACTTTGGAAGGAAAACCGAATAAAAGATGACAGCCTTTGTGAAACTCAGTTCCCCTTTACTAAGCATTTGGAAGGAAGACTAAAAAAAAAGATTATGTACCCCTTATGAAACTTAGTTTCCCCCTTGCCAAGACTTTGAAAGGAAAACCGAATAAAAGATGACTTAGCCTTTGTAAAACTCAGTTCCCCTTTACTAAGCATTTGGAAAGAATACTAAAAAAAAGATTATTTGCACCTTATGAAACTCAGTTTCCCCTTTGCCAAGACTTTGAAAGGAAGACCGAATAAAAGATGACTTGAGATGAGAACGAACAGACGAAGAAGGAACAGACGGCGAACGAACAGACGAAGAAAGAACAGACGAAGAACGAACAGACGAAGAACGAACAGACGAAGAAGGAACAGACGGCGAACGAACAGACGAAGAAGGAACAGACGGCGAACGAACAGACGAAGAAGGAACAGACGGCGAACGAACAGACGAAGAAGGAACAGACGAAGAAAGAACAGACGAAGAACGAACAGACGAAGAACGAACAGACGGAGAACGAACAGACGAAGAAGGAACAGACGGCGAACGAACAGACGAAGAAAGAACAGACGAAGAACGAACAGACGAAGAACGAACAGACGAAGAACGAACAGACGAAGAAGGAACAGATGGCGAAGGAACAGACGGTGAACGAACAGACGAAGAAGGAACAGACGAAGAACGAACGGAAGAAGAACGAACAGACGAAGAAGGAACAGACGGCGAACGAACAGACGAAGAAAGAACAGACGAAGAACGAACAGACGAAGAACGAACAGACGAAGAACGAACAGACGAAGAACGAACAGACGAAGAAATAACAGACGGCGAACGAACAGACGAAGAAGGAACAGACGGCGAAGGAACAGACGGTGAACGAACAGACGAAGAAGGAACAGACGAAGAACGAACGGAAGAAGAACGAACAGACGAAGAAGGAACAGACGGCGAACGAACAGACGAAGAAAGAACAGACGAAGAAGGAACAGACGAAGAACGAACAGACGGAGAAAGAACAGACGAAGAACGAACAGACGAAGAACGAACAGACGAAAAAGGAACAGACGGAGAACGAACAGACGAAGAAAGAACAGACGAAGAACGAACAGACGAAGAACGAACAGACGAAGAACGAACAGACGGAGCACGAACAGACGAAGAAGGAACAGACGGCGAACGAACAGACGAAGAAAGAACAGACGAAGAACGAACAGACGAAGAACGAACAGACGGAGAACGAACAGACGAAGAAGGAACAGACGAAGAAGGAACAGACGAAGAACGAACAGACGAAGAAAGAACAGAAGAAGAACGAACAGACGAAGAACGAACAGACGAAGAACGAACAGACGGAGAACGAACAGACGAAGAAGGAACAGACGAAGAAAGAACAGACGAAGAACGAACAGACGAAGAACGAACAGACGAAGAACGAACAGACGAAGAACGAACTAACGAAGAACGAACTGACGAAGAAAGAACAGACGAAGAACGAACAGACGAAAAACGAACAGACGAAGAAAGAACAGACGAAGAAAGAACAGACGAAGAACGAACAGACGAAGAAGGAACAGACGAAGAAAGAACAGACGAAGAACGAACGGAAGAAGAACGAACAGACGAAGAAGGAACAGACGGCGAACGAACAGACGAAGAAAGAACAGACGAAGAAAGAACAGACGAAGAACGAACAGACGAAGAAGGAACAGACGAAGAAAGAACAGACGAAGAACGAACGGAAGAAGAACGAACAGACGAAGAAGGAACAGACGAAGAACGAACAGACGAAGAACGAACAGACGAAGAACGAACAGACGAAGAACGAACTAACGAAGAACGAACTGACGAAGAAAGAACAGACGAAGAACGAACAGACGAAGAACGAACAGACGAAGAAAGAACAGACGAAGAAAGAACAGACGAAGAACGAACAGACGAAGAAGGAACAGACGAAGAAAGAACAGACGAAGAACGAACAGACGAAGAACGAACAGACGAAGAACGAACAGACGAAGAACGAACAGACGGAGAACGAACAGAGGAAGAAGGAACAGACGGCGAACGAACAGACGAAGAAAGAACAGACGAAGAACGAACAGACGAAGAACGAACAGACGAAGAACGAACAGACGAAGAACGAACAGACGAAGAAGGAACAGACGGAAAACGAACAGACGGAGAAAGAACAGACGAAGAACGAACAGACGAAGAACGAACAGACGAAGAACGAACAGACGAAGAACGAACAGACGAAGAACGAACAAACGGAAAACGAACAGACGGAGAAAGAACAGACGAAGAACGAACAGACGAGGAACGAGCAGACGAAGAACGAACAGACGAAGAACGAACAGACGAAGAACGAACAAACGGAGAACGAACAGACGAAGAAGGAACAGACGGCGAACGAACAGACGAAGAAAGAACAGACGAAGAACGAACAGACGGAGAACGAACAGACGACGAAAGAACAGACGAAGAACGAACAGACGAAGAACGAACAGAGGAAGAACGAACAGACGGAGAACGATCAGATGAAGAAGGAACAGACGGCGAACGAACAGACGAAGAAAGAACAGACGAAGAACGAACGGAAGAAGAACGAACAGACGTAGAACGAACAGACGGAGAACGAACAGACGAAGAAGGAACAGACGAGGAAAGAACAGACGAAGAACGAACGGAAGAAGAACGAACAGACGAAGAAGGAACAGACGAAGAACGAACAGACGAAGAAAGAACAGACGAAGAACGAACAGACGAAGAACGATCAGACGAAGAACGAACAGACGAAGAACGAACAGACGAAGAGCGAACAGACGAAGAACGAACAGACGAAGAAAGAACAGACGAAGAACGAACAGACGAAGAACGAACAGACGAAGAACGAACAGAAGGAGAACGAACAGACGGAGAAAGAACAGACGAAGAACGAACAGACGAAGAACGAACAGACGAAGAAAGAACAGACGAAGAACGAACAGACGAAGAACGAACAGACGAAGAACGAACAGACGAAGAAAGAACAGACGAAGAACGAACAGACGAAGAACGAACAGACGAAGAACGAACAGACGAAGAACGAACAGGCGGAGAACGAACAGACGAAGAAGGAACAGACGGCGAACGAACAGACGAAGAAAGAACAGACGAAGAACGAACAGACGAAGAAGGAACAGACGGCGAACGAACAGACGAAGAAAGAACAGACGAAGAACGAACAGACGAAGAACGAACAGACGAAGAACGAACAGACGAAGAACGAACAGACGAAGAACGAACAGACGAAGAAATAACAGACGGCGAACGAACAGACGAAGAAGGAACAGACGAAGAACGAACAGACGGAAAACGAACAGACGGAGAAAGAACAGACGAAGAACGAACAGACGAAGAACGAACAGACGAAAAAGGAACAGACGAAGAACGAACAGACGAAGAAAGAACAGACGAAGAACGAACAGACGAAGAACGAACAGACGAAGAACGAACAGACGGAGCACGAACAGACGAAGAAGGAACAGACGAAGAACGAACGGAAGAAGAACGAACAGACGAAGAAAGAACAGACGAAGAACGAACAGACGAAGAACGAACTGACGAAGAACGAACAGACGAAGAAAGAACAGACGAAGAACGAACAGACGAAGAACGAACAGACGAAGAAAGAACAGACGAAGAAAGAACAGACGAAAAACGAACAGACGAAGAAGGAACAGACGGCGAACGAACAGACGAAGAAAGAACAGACGAAGAACGAACAGACGAAGAACGAACAGACGAAGAACGAACAGACGAAGAAATAACAGACGGCGAACGAACAGACGAAGAAGGAACAGACGGCGAACGAACAGACGAAGAAGGAACAGACGAAGAACGAACAGACGGAAAACGAACAGACGGAGAAAGAACAGACGAAGAACGAACAGACGAAGAACGAACAGACGAAGAATGAACAGACGAAGAACGAACAGACGAAGAACGAACAGACGGAGAACGAACAGACGAAGAAGGAACAGACGGCGAACGAACAGACGAAGAAAGAACAGACGAAGAACGAACAGACGAAGAACGAACAGACGAAGAACGAACAGACGAAGAAGGAACAGACGGAAAACGAACAGACGGAGAAAGAACAGACGAAGAACGAACAGACGAAGAACGAACAGACGAAGAACGAACAGACGGAGAACGAACAGACGAAGAAGGAACAGACGGCGAACGAACAGACGAAGAAAGAACAGACGAAGAACGAACAGACGAAGAACGAACAGACGAAGAACGAACAGACGAAGAAAGAACAGACGAAGAACGAACAGACGGCGAACGAACAGACGAAGAAGGAACAGACGGCGAACGAACAGACGAAGAAGGAACAGACGAAGAACGAACAGACGGAAAACGAACAGACGGAGAAAGAACAGACGAAGAACGAACAGACGAAGAAGGAACAGACGGCGAACGAACAGACGAAGAAAGAACAGACGAAGAACGAACAGACGAAGAACGAACAGACGAAGAACGAACAGACGAAGAACGAACAGACGAAGAAATAACAGACGGCGAACGAACAGACGAAGAAGGAACAGACGAAGAACGAACAGACGGAAAACGAACAGACGGAGAAAGAACAGACGAAGAACGAACAGACGAAGAACGAACAGACGAAAAAGGAACAGACGAAGAACGAACAGACGAAGAACGAACAGACGAAGAATGAACAGACGAAGAACGAACAGACGAAGAACGAACAGACGGAGAACGAACAGACGAAGAAGGAACAGACGGCGAACGAACAGACGAAGAAAGAACAGACGAAGAACGAACAGACGAAGAACGAACAGACGAAGAACGAACAGACGAAGAACGAACAGACGAAGAAGGAACAGACGGAAAACGAACAGACGGAGAAAGAACAGACGAAGAACGAACAGACGAAGAACGAACAGACGAAGAACGAACAGACGGACAACGAACAGACGAAGAAGGAACAGACGGCGAACGAACAGACGAAGAAAGAACAGACGAAGAACGAACAGACGAAGAACGAACAGACGAAGAACGAACAGACGAAGAAAGAACAGACGAAGAACGAACAGACGGCGAACGAACAGACGAAGAAGGAACAGACGGCGAACGAACAGACGAAGAAGGAACAGACGAAGAACGAACAGACGGAAAACGAACAGACGGAGAAAGAACAGACGAAGAACGAACAGACGAAGAAGGAACAGACGGCGAACGAACAGACGAAGAAAGAACAGACGAAGAACGAACAGACGAAGAACGAACAGACGAAGAACGAACAGACGAAGAAAGAACAGAAGAAGAACGAACAGACGAAGAACGAACAGACGGAGCACGAACAGACGGAGAACGAACAGACGAAGAAGGAACAGACGGCGAACGAACAGACGAAGAAAGAACAGACGAAACACGAACAGACGAAGAACGAACAGACGGAGAACGAACAGACGAAGAAGGAACAGACGGCGAACGAACAGACGAAGAAAGAACAGACGAAGAACGAACAGACGAAGAACGAACAGACGAAGAACGAACAGACGAAGAACGAACAGACGAAGAAGGAACAGACGGAAAACGAACAGACGGAGAAAGAACAGACGAAGAACGAACAGACGAAGAAAGAACAGACGAAGAACGAACAGACGAAGAACGAGCAGACGAAGAACGAACAGACGAAGAACGAACAGACGAAGAACGAACAGACGGAGAACGAACAGACGAAGAAGGAACAGACGGCGAACGAACAGACGAAGAAAGAACAGACGAAGAACGAACAGACGATGAACGAACAGACGAAGAACGAACAGACGAAGAAGGAACAGACGGCGAACGAACAGACGAAGAAAGAACAGACGAAGAACGAACAGACGAAGAACGAACAGGCGAAGAACGAACAGACGAAGAAAGAACAGACGAAGAACGAACAGACGAAGAACGAACAGACGAAGAACGAACAGACGAAGAAGGAACAGACGGAAAACGAACAGACGGAGAAAGAACAGACGAAGAACGAACAGACGAAGAACGAACAGACGAAGAACGAACAGACGGAGAACGAACAGACGAAGAAGGAACAGACGGGGAACGAACAGACGAAGAAAGAACAGACGAAGAACGAACAGACGAAGAACGAACAGACGAAGAACGAACAGACGAAGAAAGAACAGACGAAGAACGAACAGACGGCGAACGAACAGACGAAGAAGGAACAGACGAAGAACGAACAGACGGAGAACGAACAGACGAAGAAGGAACAGACGGCGAACGAACAGACGAAGAAAGAACAGACGAAGAACGAACAGACGAAGAAGGAACAGACGGCGAACGAACAGACGAAGAAAGAACAGACGAAGAACGAACAGACGAAGAACGAACAGACGAAGAACGAACAGACGAAGAACGAACAGACGAAGAACGAACAGACGAAGAAATAACAGACGGCGAACGAACAGACGAAGAAGGAACAGACGAAGAACGAACAGACGGAAAACGAACAGACGGAGAAAGAACAGACGAAGAACGAACAGACGAAGAACGAACAGACGAAAAAGGAACAGACGAAGAACGAACAGACGAAGAACGAACAGACGAAGAATGAACAGACGAAGAACGAACAGACGAAGAACGAACAGACGGAGAACGAACAGACGAAGAAGGAACAGATGGCGAACGAACAGACGAAGAAAGAACAGACGAAGAACGAACAGACGAAGAACGAACAGACGAAGAACGAACAGACGAAGAACGAACAGACGAAGAAGGAACAGACGGAAAACGAACAGACGGAGAAAGAACAGACGAAGAACGAACAGACGAAGAACGAACAGACGAAGAACGAACAGACGGAGAACGAACAGACGAAGAAGGAACAGACGGCGAACGAACAGACGAAGAAAGAACAGACGAAGAACGAACAGACGAAGAACGAACAGACGAAGAACGAACAGACGAAGAAAGAACAGACGAAGAACGAACAGACGATGAACGAACAGACGAAGAACGAACAGACGAAGAAGGAACAGACGGCGAACGAACAGACGAAGAAAGAACAGACGAAGAACGAACAGACGAAGAACGAACAGGCGAAGAACGAACAGACGAAGAAAGAACAGACGAAGAACGAACAGACGAAGAACGAACAGACGAAGAACGAACAGACGAAGAACGAACAGACGAAGAAGGAACAGACGGAAAACGAACAGACGGAGAAAGAACAGACGAAGAACGAACAGACGAAGAACGAACAGACGAAGAACGAACAGACGGAGAACGAACAGACGAAGAAGGAACAGACGGCGAACGAACAGACGAAGAAAGAACAGACGAAGAACGAACAGACGAAGAACGAACAGACGAAGAACGAACAGACGAAGAAAGAACAGACGAAGAACGAACAGACGGCGAACGAACAGACGAAGAAGGAACAGACGAAGAACGAACAGACGGAGAACGAACAGACGAAGAAGGAACAGACGGCGAACGAACAGACGAAGAAAGAACAGACGAAGAACGAACAGACGAAGAAGGAACAGACGGCGAACGAACAGACGAAGAAAGAACAGACGAAGAACGAACAGACGAAGAACGAACAGACGAAGAACGAACAGACGAAGAACGAACAGACGAAGAACGAACAGACGAAGAAATAACAGACGGCGAACGAACAGACGAAGAAGGAACAGACGAAGAACGAACAGACGGAAAACGAACAGACGGAGAAAGAACAGACGAAGAACGAACAGACGAAGAACGAACAGACGAAAAAGGAACAGACGAAGAACGAACAGACGAAGAACGAACAGACGAAGAATGAACAGACGAAGAACGAACAGACGAAGAACGAACAGACGGAGAACGAACAGACGAAGAAGGAACAGACGGCGAACGAACAGACGAAGAAAGAACAGACGAAGAACGAACAGACGAAGAACGAACAGACGAAGAACGAACAGACGAAGAACGAACAGACGAAGAAGGAACAGACGGAAAACGAACAGACGGAGAAAGAACAGACGAAGAACGAACAGACGAAGAACGAACAGACGAAGAACGAACAGACGAAGAACGAGCAGACGAAGAACGAACAGACGAAGAACGAACAGACGAAGAACGAACAGACGGAGAACGAACAGACGAAGAAGGAACAGACGGCGAACGAACAGACGAAGAAAGAACAGACGAAGAACGAACAGACGATGAACGAACAGACGAAGAACGAACAGACGAAGAAGGAACAGACGGCGAACGAACAGACGAAGAAAGAACAGACGAAGAACGAACAGACGAAGAACGAACAGACGAAGAACGAACAGACGAAGAAAGAACAGAAGAAGAACGAACAGACGAAGAACGAACAGACGGAGCACGAACAGACGAAGAAGGAACAGACGGCGAACGAACAGACGAAGAAAGAACAGACGAAGAACGAACAGACGAAGAACGAACAGACGAAGAAAGAACAGACGAAGAACGAACAGACGAAGAACGAACAGACGAAGAACGAACAGACGGAGAACGAACAGATGAAGAAGGAACAGACGGCGAACTAACAGACGAAGAAAGAACAGACGAAGAACGAACAGACGAAGAACGAACAGACGAAGAAAGAACAGACGAAGAACGAACAGACGAAGAACGAACAGACGAGGAACGAACAGACGAAGAACGAACAGACGAAGAAAGAACAGACGAAGAACGAACAGACGAAGAACGAACAGACGGAGAACGAACGGACGAAGAACGAACAGACGAAAAACGAACAGACGAAGAACGAACAGACGGAGAACGAACAGACGGAGAACGAACAGACGAAGAAGGAACAGACGGCGAACGAACAGACGAAGAAAGAACAGACGAAGAACGAACAGACGAAGAACGAACAGACGAAGAACGAACAGACGAAGAACGAACAGACGAAGAAATAACAGACGGAGAACGAACAGACGAAGAAGGAACAGACGGCGAACGAACAGACGAAGAACGAACAGACGAAGAACGAACAGACGGAGAACGAACAGACGAAGAAGGAACAGACGGCGAACGAACAGACGAAGAAAGAACAGACGAAGAACGAACAGACGAAGAACGAACAGACGAAGAAAGAACAGACGAAGAACGAACAGACGAAGAACGAACAGACGAAGAACGAACAGACGAAGAAAGAACAGACGAAGAACGAACAGACGAAGAACGAACAGACGGAGAACGAACGGACGAAGAACGAACAGACGAAAAACGAACAGACGAAGAACGAACAGACGGAGAACGAACAGACGAAGAACGAACAGACGAAGAACGAACAGAGGAAGAACGAACAGACGGAGAACGAACGGACGAAGAACGAACAGACGACGAACGAACAGACGAAGAACGAACAGACGAAAAACGAACAGACGAAGAACGAACAGACGGAGAACGAACAGACGAAGAACAAACAGACGAAGAACGAACAGAGGAAGAACGAACAGACGGAGAACGAACAGACGAAGAACGAACAGACGAAGAACGAACGGACGAGGAACGAACAGACGAAGAACAAACAGACGAAGAAAGAACAGACGAAGAACGAACAGACGAAGAACGAACAGACGAAAAACGAACAGACGAAGAACGAACAGACGAAAAACGAACAGACGAATAACGAACAGACGGAGAACGAACAGACGAAGAAGGAACAGACGAAGAAAGAACAGACGAAGAACGAACGGAAGAAGAACGAACAGACGAAGAACGAACAGACGAAGAAAGAACAGACGAAGAACGAACAGACGAAGAACGAACAGACGAAGAAGGAACAGACGAAGAACGAACAGACGGAAAACGAACAGACGGAGAAAGAACAGACGAAGAACGAACAGACGAAGAACGAACAGACGAAGAACGAACAGACGAAGAAAGAACAGACGAAGAACGAACAGACAAAGAACGAACAGACGAAGAACGAACAGACGAAGAACGAACAGACGAAGAAGGAACAAACGGCGAACGAACAGACGAAGAAGGAACAGACGGCGAACGAGCAGACGAAGAAGGAACAGACGAAGAACGAACGGAAGAAGAACGAACAGACGAAGAAGGAACAGACGGCGAACGAACAGACGAAGAAGGAACAGACGAAGAACGAACAGACGAAGAAAGAACAGACAAAGAACGAACAGACGAAGAACGAACAGACGAAGAAATAACAGACGGCGAACGAACAGACGAAGAAGGAACAGACGGCGAACGAACAGACGAAGAAGGAACAGACGAAGAACGAACAGACGAAGAACGAACAGACGAAGAAAGAACAGACGAAGAACGAACAGACGAAGAACGAACAGACGAAGAACGAACAGACGAAGAACGAACAGACGAAGAAGGAACAGACGGCGAACGAACAGACGAAGAAAGAACAGACGAAGAACGAACAGACGAAGAACGAACTGACGAAGAACGAACAGACGAAGAAAGAACAGACGAAGAACGAACAGACGAAGAACGAACAGACGAAGAAAGAACAGACGAAGAAAGAACAGACGAAGAACGAACAGACGAAGAAGGAACAGACGAAGAAAGAACAGACGAAGAACGAACGGAAGAAGAACGAACAGACGAAGAAGGAACAGACGGCGAACGAACAGACGAAGAAAGAACAGACGAAGAACGAACAGACGAAGAACGAACAGACGAAGAAGGAACAGACGGCGAACGAACAGACGAAGAAGGAACAGACGAAGAACGAACAGACGGAAAACGAACAGACGGAGAAAGAACAGACGAAGAACGAACAGACGAAGAACGAACAGACGAAGAACGAACAGACGAAGAACGAACAGACGAAGAACGAACAGACGGAGAACGAACAGACGAAGAAGGAACAGACGGCGAACGAACAGACGAAGAAAGAACAGACGAAGAACGAACAGACGAAGAACGAACAGACGAAGAACGAACAGACGAAGAACGAACAGACGAAGAAGGAACAAACGGCGAACGAACAGACGAAGAAGGAACAGACGGCGAACGAGCAGACGAAGAAGGAACAGACGAAGAACGAACAGACGGAAAACGAACAGACGGAGAAAGAACAGACGAAGAACGAACAGACGAAGAACGAACAGACGAAGAACGAACAGACGAAGAACGAACAGACGAAGAACGAACAGACGGAGAACGAACAGACGAAGAAGGAACAGACGGCGAACGAACAGACGAAGAAAGAACAGACGAAGAACGAACAGACGAAGAACGAACAGACGAAGAACGAACAGACGAAGAAAGAACAGACGAAGAACGAACAGACGAAGAACGAACAGACGAAGAACGAACAGACGGAGAACGAACAGACGAAGAAGGAACAGACGGCGAACGAACAGACGAAGAAAGAACAGACGAAGAACGAACAGACGAAGAACGAATAGACGAAGAAAGAACAGACGAAGAACGAACAGACGAAGAACGAGCAGACGAAGAACGAACAGTCGAAGAACGAACAGACGAAGAAAGAACAGACGAAGAACGAACGGAAGAAGAACGAACGGACGAAGAACGAACGGACGAAAAACGAACAGACGAAGAACGAACAGACGGAGAACGAACAGACGAAGAAAGAACAGACGAAGAACGAACAGACGAAGAACGAACAGACGAAGAACGAACAGACGAAGAAAGAACAGACGAAGAACGAACAGACGAAGAACGAACAGACGAAGAACGAACAGACGGAGAACGTTCAGACGAAGAACGAACAGACGAAGAAGGAACGGAAGAAGAACGAACAAACGAAGAACTAACGGACGAAAAACGAACAGACGAAGAACGAACAGACGGAGAACGAACAGACGAAGAAAGAACAGACGAAGAGCGAACAGACGAAGAACGAACAGACGAAGAACGAACAGACGGAGAACGAACAGACGAAGAACGAAAAGACGAAGAAAGAACAGACGGAGAACGAACAGACGAAGAACGAACAGACGAAGAACGAACAGACGGAGAACGAAAAGACGAAAAAGGAACAGACGAAGAAAGAACAGACGAAGAACGAACGGAAGAAGAACGAACAGACGAAGAACGAACGGACGAAGAAAGAACAGACGAAGAACGAACAGACGAAGAACGAACAGACGACGAACGAACAGACGGAGCACGAACAGATGAAGAAGGAACAGACGGCGAACGAACAGACGAAGAAAGAACAGACGGCGAACGAACAGACGAAGAAGGAACAGACGGCGAACGAACAGACGAAGAAAGAACAGACGAAGAACGAAAAGACGAAGAACGAACAGACGAAGAACGAACAGACGAAGAACGAACAGACGAAGAACGAACAGACGGAGAACGAACAGACGAAGAAGGAACAGACGGCGAACGAACAGACGAAGAAAGAACAGACGAAGAACGAACAGACGAAGAACGAACAGACGAAGAACGAACAGACGAAGAAAGAACAGAAGAAGAACGAACAGACGAAGAACGAACAGACGAAAAGGAACAGACGGAGAACGAACAGACGAAGAAAGAACAGACGAAGAACGAACAGACGAAGAACGAACAGACGAAGAACGAACAGACGGAGCACGAACAGATGAAGAAGGAACAGACGGCGAACGAACAGACGAAGAACGAACAGACGAAGAACGAACAGACGAAGAAAGAACAGACGAAGAACGAACAGACGAAGAACGAACAGACGAAGAACGAACATACGAAGAAAGAACAGACGAAGAAAGAACAGACGAAGAACGAACAGACGAAGAACGAACAGACGAAGAACGAACAGACGGAGAACGAACAGACGAAGAACGAACAGACGGAGAACGAACAGACGAAGAATGAACAGACGAAGAAAGAACAGACGAAGAACGAACAGACGAAGAAAGAACAGACGAAGAACGAACAGACGAAGAACGAACAGACGAAGAACGAACAGACGGAGAACGAACAGACGAAGAACGAACAGACGAAGAACGAACAGACGGAGAACGAACAGACGAAGAAGGAACAGACGAAGAAAGAACAGACGAAGAACGAACGGAAGAAGAACGAACAGACGAAGAACGAACGGACGAAGAAAGAACAGACGAAGAACGAACAGACGAAGAACGAACAGACGAAGAACGAACAGACGGAGCACGAACAGATGAAGAAAGAACAGACGGCGAACGAACAGACGAAGAACGAACAGACGAAGAACGAACAGACGAAGAAAGAACAGACGAAGAACGAACAGACGAAGAACGAACAGACGAAGAACGAACATACGAAGAAAGAACAGACGAAGAAAGAACAGACGAAGAACGAACAGACGAAGAACGAACAGACGAAGAACGAACAGACGGAGAACGAACAGACGAAGAATGAACAGACGAAGAAAGAACAGACGAAGAACGAACAGACGAAGAAAGAACAGACGAAGAACGAACAGACGAAGAACGAACAGACGAAGAACGAACAGACGGAGAACGAACAGACGAAGAAGGAACAGACGAAGAAAGAACAGACGAAGAACGAACGGAAGAAGAACGAACAGACGAAGAACGAACAGACGAAGAAAGAACAGACGAAGAACGAACAGACGAAGAACGAACAGACGAAGAACGAACAGACGGAGCACGAACAGATGAAGAAAGAACAGACGGCGAACGAACAGACGAAGAACGAACAGACGAAGAACGAACAGACGAAGAAAGAACAGACGAAGAACGAACAGACGAAGAACGAACAGACGAAGAACGAACATACGAAGAAAGAACAGACGAAGAAAGAACAGACGAAGAACGAACAGATGAAGGACGAACAGACGAAGAACGAAAAGACGAAGAACGAACAGACGAAGAACGAACAGACGAAGAACGAACAGACGAAGAACGAACAGACGGAGAACGAACAGACGAAGAAGGAACAGACGGCGAACGAACAGACGAAGAAAGAACAGACGAAGAACGAACAGACGAAGAACGAACAGACGAAGAACGAACAGACGAAGAAAGAACAGAAGAAGAACGAACAGACGAAGAACGAACAGACGAAAAGGAACAGACGGAGAACGAACAGACGAAGAAAGAACAGACGAAGAACGAACAGACGAAGAACGAACAGACGAAGAACGAACAGACGGAGCACGAACAGATGAAGAAGGAACAGACGGCGAACGAACAGACGAAGAACGAACAGACGAAGAACGAACAGACGAAGAAAGAACAGACGAAGAACGAACAGACGAAGAACGAACAGACGAAGAACGAACAGACGAAGAACGAACAGACGAAGAACGAACAGACGAAGAACGAACAGACGGAGAACGAACAGACGAAGAAGGAACAGACGAAGAAAGAACAGACGAAGAACGAACGGAAGAAGAACGAACAGACGAAGAACGAACAGACGAAGAAAGAACAGACGAAGAACGAACAGACGAAGAACGAACAGACGAAGAACGAACAGACGGAGCACGAACAGATGAAGAAAGAACAGACGAAGAACGAACAGAGGAAGAACGAACAGACGGAGAACGAACGGACGAAGAACGAACAGACGACGAACGAACAGACGAAGAACGAACAGACGAAAAACGAACAGACGAAGAACGAACAGACGAAGAAAGAACAGACGAAGAACGAACAGACGAAGAACGAACAGACGAAGAAGGAACAGACGAAGAAAGAACAGACGAAGAACGAACGGAAGAAGAACGAACAGACGAAGAACGAACAGACGAAGAAAGAACAGACGAAGAACGAACAGACGAAGAACGAACAGACGAAGAACGAACAGACGGAGCACGAACAGATGAAGAAAGAACAGACGGCGAACGAACAGACGAAGAACGAACAGACGAAGAACGAACAGACGGAGAACGAACAGACGAAGAACGAACAGACGAAGAACGAACAGACGGAGAACGAACAGACGAAGAACGAACAGACGAAGAACGAACAGACGGAGAACGAACAGACGAAGAAGGAACAGACGAAGAAAGAACAGACGAAGAACGAACGGAAGAAGAACGAACAGACGAAGAACGAACAGACGAAGAACGAACAGACGAAGAAAGAACAGACGAAGAACGAACAGACGAAGAACGAACAGACGAAGAACGAACAGACGGAGCACGAACAGATGAAGAAAGAACAGACGGCGAACGAACAGACGAAGAACGAACAGACGAAGAACGAACAGACGGAGAACGAACAGACGAAGAACGAACAGACGAAGAACGAACAGACGGAGAACGAACAGACGAAGAAGGAACAGACGAAGAAAGAACAGACGAAGAACGAACGGAAGAAGAACGAACAGACGAAGAACGAACGGACGAAGAAAGAACAGACGAAGAACGAACAGACGAAGAACGAACAGACGAAGAACGAACAGACGGAGCACGAACAGATGAAGAAAGAACAGACGGCGAACGAACAGACGAAGAACGAACAGACGAAGAACGAACAGACGAAGAAAGAACAGACGAAGAACGAACAGACGAAGAACGAACAGACGAAGAACGAACATACGAAGAAAGAACAGACGAAGAAAGAACAGACGAAGAACGAACAGACGAAGAACGAACAGACGAAGAACGAACATACGAAGAAAGAACAGACGAAGAAAGAACAGACGAAGAACGAACAGATGAAGAACGAACAGACGAAGAACGAACAGACGAAGAACGAACAGACGAAGAACGAACAGACGGAGAACGAACAGACGAAGAAGGAACAGACGAAGAAAGAACAGACGAAGAACGAACGGAAGAAGAACGAACAGACGAAGAACGAACAGACGAAGAAAGAACAGACGAAGAACGAACAGACGAAGAACGAACAGACGAAGAACGAACAGACGGAGCACGAACAGATGAAGAAAGAACAGACGGCGAACGAACAGACGAAGAACGAACAGACGAAGAACGAACAGACGGAGAACGAACAGACGGAGAACGAACAGACGAAGAATGAACAGACGAAGAAAGAACAGACGAAGAACGAACAGACGAAGAAAGAACAGACGAAGAACGAACAGACGAAGAACGAACAGACGAAGAAGGAACAGACGAAGAAAGAACAGACGAAGAACGAACGGAAGAAGAACGAACAGACGAAGAACGAACAGACGAAGAAAGAACAGACGAAGAACGAACAGACGAAGAACGAACAGACGAAGAACGAACAGACGGAGCACGAACAGATGAAGAAAGAACAGACGGCGAACGAACAGACGAAGAACGAACAGACGAAGAACGAACAGACGGAGAACGAACAGACGAAGAACGAACAGACGAAGAACGAACAGACGGAGAACGAACAGGCGAAGAAGGAACAGACGAAGAAAGAACAGACGAAGAACGAACGGAAGAAGAACGAACAGACGAAGAACGAACGGACGAAGAAAGAACAGACGAAGAACGAACAGACGAAGAACGAACAGACGAAGAACGAACAGACGGAGCACGAACAGATGAAGAAAGAACAGACGGCGAACGAACAGACGAAGAACGAACAGACGAAGAACGAACAGACGAAGAAAGAACAGACGAAGAACGAACAGACGAAGAACGAACAGACGAAGAACGAACATACGAAGAAAGAACAGACGAAGAAAGAACAGACGAAGAACGAACAGACGAAGAACGAACAGACGAAGAACGAACATACGAAGAAAGAACAGACGAAGAAAGAACAGACGAAGAACGAACAGATGAAGAACGAACAGACGAAGAACGAACAGACGAAGAACGAACAGACGAAGAACGAACAGACGGAGAACGAACAGACGAAGAAGGAACAGACGAAGAAAGAACAGACGAAGAACGAACGGAAGAAGAACGAACAGACGAAGAACGAACGGACGAAGAAAGAACAGACGAAGAACGAACAGACGAAGAACGAACAGACGAAGAACGAACAGACGGAGCACGAACAGATGAAGAAGGAACAGACGGCGAACGAACAGACGGCGAACGAACAGACGAAGAAGGAACAGACGGCTAACGAACAGACGAAGAAAGAACAGACGAAGAACGAAAAGACGAAGAACGAACAGACGAAGAACGAACAGACGAAGAACGAACAGACGAAGAACGAACAGACGGAGAACGAACAGACGAAGAAGGAACAGACGGCGAACGAACAGACGAAGAAAGAACAGACGAAGAACGAACAGTCGAAGAACGAACAGACGAAGAACGAACAGACGAAGAAAGAACAGAAGAAGAGCGAACAGACGAAGAACGAACAGACGAAAAGGAACAGACGGAGAACGAACAGACGAAGAAAGAACAGACGAAGAACGAACGGGCGAAAAACGAACAGACGAAGAACGAACAGACGGAGAACGAACAGACGAAGAAAGAACAGACGGCGAACGAACAGACGAAGAACGAACAGACGAAGAACGAACAGACGAAGAAAGAACAGACGAAGAACGAACAGACGAAGAACGAACAGACGAAGAACGAACAGACGAAGAAAGAACAGACGAAGAACGAACAGACGAAGAAAGAACAGACGAAGAAAGAACAGACGAAGAACGAACAGACGAAGAACGAACAGACGAAGAACGAACAGACGGAGACCGAACAGACGGAGAACGAACAGACGAAGAATGAACAGACGAAGAAAGAACAGACGAAGAACGAACAGACGAAGAAAGAACTGACGAAGAACGAACAGACGAAGAACGAACAGACGAAGAACGAACAGACGAAGAACGAACAGACGGAGAACGAACAGACGAAGAAGGAACAGACGAAGAAAGAACAGACGAAGAACGAACGGAAGAAGAACGAACAGACGAAGAACGAACGGGCGAAAAACGAACAGACGAAGAACGAACAGACGGAGAACGAACAGACGAAGAAAGAACAGACGAAGAACGAACAGACGAAGAACGAACAGACGAAGAACGAACAGACGAAGAAAGAACAGACGAAGAACGAACAGACGAAGAAAGAACAGACGAAGTGAGAACAGACGAAGAACGAACAGCCGAAGAAAGAACAGACGAAGAACGAACAGACGAAGAAAGAACAGACGAAGAAAGAACAGACGAAGAACGAACAGACGAAGAACGAACAGACGAAGAACGAACAGACGGAGACCGAACAGACGGAGAACGAACAGACGAAGAATGAACAGACGAAGAAAGAACAGACGAAGAACGAACAGACGAAGAAAGAACTGACGAAGAACGAACAGACGAAGAACGAACAGACGAAGAACGAACAGACGAAGAACGAACAGACGAAGAACGAACAGACGAAGAAAGAACAGACGAAGAACGAACAGACGAAGAAAGAACAGACGAAGTGAGAACAGACGAAGAACGAACAGCCGAAGAAAGAACAGACGAAGAACGAACAGACGAAGAACGAACAGACGAAGAACGAACAGACGGAGAACGAACAGACGAAGAAGGAACAGACGAAGAAAGAACAGACGAAGAACGAACGGAAGAAGAACGAACAGACGAAGAACGAACAGACGAAGAAAGAACAGACGAAGAACGAACAGACGAAGAACGAACAGACGAAGAACGAACAGACGAAGAACGAACAGACGAAGAACGAGCAGACGAAGAACGAACAGACGAAGAACGAACAGACGGAGAACGAACAGACGAAGAAGGAACAGACGAAAAAAGAACAGACGAAGAACGAACAGACGAAGAACGAACAGACGAAGAACGAACAGACGAAGAAAGAACAGAAGAAGAACGAACAGACGAAGAACGAACAGACGAAGAACGAACAGACGAAGAAAGAACAGACGAAGAAAGAACAGACGAAGAACGAACAGACGAAGAACGAACAGACGAAGAACGAACAGACGGAGAAAGAACAGACGAAGAACGAACAGACGAAGAAAGAACAGACGAAGAACGAACAGACGAAGAAAGAACAGACGAAGAAAGAACAGACGAAGAACGAACAGACGAAGAACGAACAGACGAAGAACGAACAGACGGAGACCGAACAGACGGAGAACGAACAGACGAAGAATGAACAGACGAAGAAAGAACAGACGAAGAACGAACAGACGAAGAAAGAACTGACGAAGAACGAACAGACGAAGAACGAACAGACGAAGAACGAACAGACGAAGAACGAACAGACGGAGAACGAACAGACGAAGAAGGAACAGACGAAGAAAGAACAGACGAAGAACGAACGGAAGAAGAACGAACAGACGAAGAACGAACGGGCGAAAAACGAACAGACGAAGAACGAACAGACGGAGAACGAACAGACGAAGAAAGAACAGACGAAGAACGAACAGACGAAGAACGAACAGACGAAGAACGAACAGACGAAGAAAGAACAGACGAAGAACGAACAGACGAAGAAAGAACAGACGAAGTGAGAACAGACGAAGAACGAACAGCCGAAGAAAGAACAGACGAAGAACGAACAGACGAAGAACGAACAGACGAAGAACGAACAGACGGAGAACGAACAGACGAAGAAGGAACAGACGAAGAAAGAACAGACGAAGAACGAACGGAAGAAGAACGAACAGACGAAGAACGAACAGACGAAGAAAGAACAGACGAAGAACGAACAGACGAAGAACGAACAGACGAAGAACGAACAGACGAAGAACGAACAGACGAAGAACGAGCAGACGAAGAACGAACAGACGAAGAACGAACAGACGGAGAACGAACAGACGAAGAAGGAACAGACGGCGAACGAACAGACGAAAAAAGAACAGACGAAGAACGAACAGACGAAGAACGAACAGACGAAGAACGAACAGACGAAGAAAGAACAGAAGAAGAACGAACAGACGAAGAACGAACAGACGAAAAAGGAACAGACGGAGAACGAACAGACGAAGAAAGAACAGACGAAGAACGAACAGACGAAGAACGAACAGACGAAGAACGAACAGACGGAGCACGAACAGACGAAGAAGGAACAGACGGCGAACGAACAGACGAAGAAAGAACAGACGAAGAACGAACAGACGAAGAACGAACAGACGAAGCACGAACAGACGAAGAAAGAACAGACGAAGAACGAACAGACGAAGAACGAACAGACGAAGAGCGAACAGACGGAGCACGAACAGATGAAGAAGGAACAGACGGCGAACGAACAGACGAAGAAAGAACAGACGAAGAACGAACAGACGAAGAACGAACAGACGAAGAAAGAATAGACGAAGAACGAACAGACGAAGAACGAACAGACGAAGAACGAACAGACGAAGAAAGAACAGACGAAGAACGAACAGACGAAGAAAGAACAGACGAAGAACGAACAGACGAAGAACGAATAGACGAAGAAAGAACAGACGAAGAAAGAACAGACGAAGAACGAACGGAAGAAGAACGAACGGACGAAGAACGAACGGACGAAAAACGAACAGACGAAGAACGAACAGACGGAGAACGAACAGACGAAGAAAGAACAGACGAAGAACGAACAGACGAAGAACGAACAGACGAAGAACGAACAGACGAAGAAAGAACAGACGAAGAACGAACAGACGAAGAACGAACAGACGAAGAACGAACAGACGGAGAACGAACAGACGAAGAACGAAAAGACGAAGAAAGAACAGACGAAGAACGAACAGACGAAGAACGAACAGACGGAGAACGAACAGACGAAGAAGGAACAGACGAAGAAAGAACAGACGAAGAACGAACGGAAGAAGAACGAACAGACGAAGAACGAACGGACGAAAAACGAACAGACGAAGAAGGAACAGACGGCGAACGAACAGACGAAGAAAGAACAGACGAAGAACGAACAGAAGAAGAACGAACAGACGAAGAAAGAACAGACGAAGAACGAACAGACGAAGAACGAACAGACGAAGAACGAACAGACGGAGAACGAACAGACGAAGAACGAACAGACGAAGAAATAACAGACGAAGAACGAACAGACGAAGAAAGTACAGACGAAGAACGAACAGACGAAGAACGAACAGACGAAGAACGAACAGACGAAGAACGAACAGACGAAGAACGAACAGACGGAGAACGAACAGACGAAGAAGGAACAGACGAAGAAAGAACAGACGAAGAACGAACGGAAGAAGAACGAACAGACGAAGAACGAACGGACGAAAAACGAACAGACGAAGAACGAACAGACGGAGAACGAACATACGAAGAAAGAACAGACGAAGAACGAACAGACGAAGAACGAACAGACGAAGAACGAACAGACGAAGAAAGAACAGACGAAGAACGAACAGACGAAGAACGAACAGACGAAGAACGAACAGACGGAGAACGAACAGACGAAGAACGAAAAGACGAAGAAAGAACAGACGAAGAACGAACAGACGAAGAACGAACAGACGAAGAACGAACAGACGGAGAACGAACAGACGAAGAACGAAAAGACGAAGAAAGAACAGACGGCGAACGAACAGACGAAGAAAGAAGAGACGAAGAACGAACAGACGAAGAACGAACAGACGAAGAACGAACAGACGAAGAACGAACAGAAGAAGAACGAACAGACGAAGAAAGAACAGAAGAAGAACGAACAGACGAAGAACGAACAGACGAAAAGGAACAGACGGAGAACGAACAGACGAAGAAAGAACAGACGAAGAACGAACAGACGAAGAACGAACAGACGAAGAACGAACAGACGGAGCACGAACAGATGAAGAAGGAACAGACGGCGAACGAACAGACGAAGAACGAACAGACGAAGAACGAACAGACGAAGAACGAACAGACGAAGAACGAACAGACGAAGAACGAACAGACGAAGAACGAACAGACGGAGAACGAACAGACGAAGAAGGAACAGACGGCGAACGAACAGACGAAGAAAGAACAGACGAAGAACGAACAGACGAAGAACGAACAGACGAAGAACGAACAGACGAAGAAAGAACAGAAGAAGAACGAACAGACGAAGAACGAACAGACGAAGAACGAACAGACGGAGAACGAAAAGACGAAAAAGGAACAGACGAAGAAAGAACAGACGAAGAACGAACAGACGAAGAAAGAACAGACGAAGAACGAACAGACGAAGAACGAACAGACGAAGAACGAACAGACGGAGAACGAACAGACGAAGAAAGAACAGACGAAGAACGAACAGACGAAGAACGAACAGACGAAGAACGAACAGACGGAGAACGAACAGACGAAGAACGAAAAGACGAAGAAAGAACAGACGGAGAACGAACAGACGAAGAACGAACAGACGAAGAACGAACAGACGGAGAACGAAAAGACGAAAAAGGAACAGACGAAGAAAGAACAGACGAAGAACGAACGGAAGAAGAACGAACAGACGAAGAACGAACGGACGAAGAAAGAACAGACGAAGAACGAACAGACGAAGAACGAACAGACGAAGAACGAACAGACGGAGCACGAACAGATGAAGAAGGAACAGACGGCGAACGAACAGACGAAGAAAGAACAGACGAAGAACGAAAAGACGAAGAACGAACAGACGAAGAACGAACAGACGAAGAACGAACAGACGAAGAACGAACAGACGAAGAACGAAAAGACGAAAAAGGAACAGACGAAGAAAGAACAGACGAAGAACGAACGGAAGAACAACGAACAGACGAAGAACGAACGGACGAAGAACGAACGGACGAAAAACGAACAGACGAAGAACGAACAGACGGAGAACGAACAGACGAAGAAGGAACAGACGGCGAACGAACAGACGAAGAAAGAACAGACGAAGAACGAACAGACGAAGAACGAACAGACGAAGAACGAACAGACGAAGAAAGAACAGAAGAAGAACGAACAGACGAAGAACGAACAGACGAAGAACGAACAGACGGAGAACGAAAAGACGAAAAAGGAACAGACGAAGAAAGAACAGACGAAGAACGAACGGAAGAAGAACGAACAGACGAAGAACGAACGGACGAAAAACGAACAGACGAAGAACGAACAGACGGAGAACGAACAGACGAAGAAAGAACAGACGAAGAACGAACAGACGAAGAAGGAACAGACGGCGAACGAACAGACGAAGAAAGAACAGACGAAGAACGAACAGACGAAGAACGAACAGACGAAGAACGAACAGACGAAGAAAGAACAGAAGAAGAACGAACAGACGAAGAACGAACAGACGAAGAACGAACAGACGGAGAACGAAAAGACGAAAAAGGAACAGACGAAGAAAGAACAGACGAAGAACGAACAGACGAAGAAAGAACAGACGAAGAACGAACAGACGAAGAACGAACAGACGAAGAACGAACAGACGGAGAACGAACAGACGAAGAAAGAACAGACGAAGAACGAACAGACGAAGAACGAACAGACGAAGAACGAACAGACGGAGAACGAACAGACGAAGAACGAAAAGACGAAGAAAGAACAGACGGAGAACGAACAGACGAAGAACGAACAGACGAAGAACGAACAGACGGAGAACGAAAAGACGAAAAAGGAACAGACGAAGAAAGAACAGACGAAGAACGAACGGAAGAAGAACGAACAGACGAAGAACGAACGGACGAAGAAAGAACAGACGAAGAACGAACAGACGAAGAACGAACAGACGAAGAACGAACAGACGGAGCACGAACAGATGAAGAAGGAACAGACGGCGAACGAACAGACGAAGAAAGAACAGACGAAGAACGAAAAGACGAAGAACGAACAGACGAAGAACGAACAGACGAAGAACGAACAGACGAAGAACGAACAGACGAAGAACGAAAAGACGAAAAAGGAACAGACGAAGAAAGAACAGACGAAGAACGAACGGAAGAACAACGAACAGACGAAGAACGAACGGACGAAGAACGAACGGACGAAAAACGAACAGACGAAGAACGAACAGACGGAGAACGAACAGACGAAGAAGGAACAGACGGCGAACGAACAGACGAAGAAAGAACAGACGAAGAACGAACAGACGAAGAACGAACAGACGAAGAACGAACAGACGAAGAAAGAACAGAAGAAGAACGAACAGACGAAGAACGAACAGACGAAGAACGAACAGACGGAGAACGAAAAGACGAAAAAGGAACAGACGAAGAAAGAACAGACGAAGAACGAACGGAAGAAGAACGAACAGACGAAGAACGAACGGACGAAAAACGAACAGACGAAGAACGAACAGACGGAGAACGAACAGACGAAGAAAGAACAGACGAAGAACGAACAGACGAAGAACGAACAGACGAAGAACGAACAGACGGAGAACGAACAGACGAAGAACGAAAAGACGAAGAAAGAACAGACGGAGAACGAACAGACGAAGAACGAACAGACGAAGAACGAACAGACGGAGAACGAAAAGACGAAAAAGGAACAGACGAAGAAAGAACAGACGAAGAACGAACGGAAGAAGAACGAACAGACGAAGAACGAACGGACGAAGAAAGAACAGACGAAGAACGAACAGACGAAGAACGAACAGACGAAGAACGAACAGACGGAGCACGAACAGATGAAGAAGGAACAGACGGCGAACGAACAGACGAAGAAAGAACAGACGGCGAACGAACAGACGAAGAAGGAACAGACGGCGAACGAACAGACGAAGAAAGAACAGACGAAGAACGAAAAGACGAAGAACGAACAGACGAAGAACGAACAGACGAAGAACGAACAGACGAAGAACGAACAGACGAAGAACGAAAAGACGAAAAAGGAACAGACGAAGAAAGAACAGACGAAGAACGAACGGAAGAAGAACGAACAGACGAAGAACGAACGGACGAAGAACGAACGGACGAAAAACGAACAGACGAAGAACGAACAGACGGAGAACGAACAGACGAAGAAGGAACAGACGGCGAACGAACAGACGAAGAAAGAACAGACGAAGAACGAACAGACGAAAAACGAACAGACGAAGAACGAACAGACGAAGAAAGAACAGAAGAAGAACGAACAGACGAAGAACGAACAGACGAAGAACGAACAGACGGAGAACGAAAAGACGAAAAAGGAACAGACGAAGAAAGAACAGACGAAGAACGAACGGAAGAAGAACGAACAGACGAAGAACGAACGGACGAAAAACGAACAGACGAAGAACGAACAGACGGAGAACGAACAGACGAAGAAAGAACAGACGAAGAACGAACAGACGAAGAACGAACAGACGAAGAAAGAACAGACGGAGAACGAACAGACGAAGAACGAAAAGACGAAGAAAGAACAGACGGAGAACGAACAGACGAAGAACGAACAGACGAAGAACGAACAGACGGAGAACGAAAAGACGAAAAAGGAACAGACGAAGAAAGAACAGACGAAGAACGAACGGAAGAAGAACGAACAGACGAAGAACGAACGGACGAAGAAAGAACAGACGAAGAACGAACAGACGAAGAACGAACAGACGAAGAACGAACAGACGGAGCACGAACAGATGAAGAAGGAACAGACGGCGAACGAACACACGAAGAAAGAACAGACGGCGAACGAACAGACGAAGAAGGAACAGACGGCGAACGAACAGACGAAGAAAGAACAGACGAAGAACGAAAAGACGAAGAACGAACAGACGAAGAACGAACAGACGAAGAACGAACAGACGAAGAACGAACAGACGGAGAACGAACAGACGAAGAAGGAACAGACGGCGAACGAACAGACGAAGAAAGAACAGACGAAGAACGAACAGACGAAGAACGAACAGACGAAGAACGAACAGACGAAGAAAGAACAGAAGAAGAACGAACAGACGAAGAACGAACAGACGAAAAGGAACAGACGGAGAACGAACAGACGAAGAAAGAACAGACGAAGAACGAACAGACGAAGAACGAACAGACGAAGAACGAACAGACGGAGCACGAACAGATGAAGAAGGAACAGACGAAGAACGAACGGAAGAAGAACGAACAGACGAAGAACGAACAGACGAAGAACGAACAGACGAAGAACGAACGGACGAAGAAAGAACAGACGAAGAACGAACAGACGAAGAACGAACAGACGAAGAACGAACAGACGAAGAAAGAACAGACGAAGAAAGAACAGACGAAGAACGAACAGACGAAGAACGAACAGACGAAGAACGAACAGACGGAGAACGAACAGACGAAGAACGAACAGACGAAGAACGAACAGACGAAGAAAGAACAGACGAAGAACGAACAGACGAAGAACGAACAGACGAAGAACGAACAGACGAAGAAAGAACAGACGAAGAAAGAACAGACGAAGAACGAACAGACGAAGAACGAACAGACGAAGAACGAACAGACGGAGAACGAACAGACGAAGAATGAACAGACGAAGAAAGAACAGACGAAGAACGAACAGACGAAGAAAGAACAGACGAAGAACGAACAGACGAAGAACGAACAGACGAAGAACGAACAGACGGAGAACGAACAGACGAAGAAGGAACAGACGAAGAAAGAACAGACGAAGAACGAACGGAAGAAGAACGAACAGACGAAGAACGAACGGGCGAAAAACGAACAGACGAAGAACGAACAGACGGAGAACGAACAGACGAAGAAAGAACAGACGAAGAACGAACAGACGAAGAACGAACAGACGAAGAACGAACAGACGAAGAAAGAACAGACGAAGAACGAACAGACGAAGAAAGAACAGACGAAGTGAGAACAGACGAAGAACGAACAGCCGAAGAAAGAACAGACGAAGAACGAACAGACGAAGAACGAACAGACGAAGAACGAACAGACGGAGAACGAACAGACGAAGAAGGAACAGACGAAGAAAGAACAGACGAAGAACGAACGGAAGAAGAACGAACAGACGAAGAACGAACAGACGAAGAAAGAACAGACGAAGAACGAACAGACGAAGAACGAACAGACGAAGAACGAACAGACGAAGAACGAACAGACGAAGAACGAGCAGACGAAGAACGAACAGACGAAGAACGAACAGACGAAGAAATAACAGACGAAGAACGAACAGACGAAGAAAGTACAGACGAAGAACGAACAGACGGAGAACGAACAGACGAAGAATGAACAGACGAAGAAAGAACAGACGAAGAACGAACAGACGAAGAAAGAACAGACGAAGAACGAACAGACGAAGAACGAACAGACGAAGAACGAACAGACGGAGAACGAACAGACGAAGAACGAACAGACGGAGAACGAACAGACGAAGAACGAAAAGACGAAGAAAGAACAGACGGAGAACGAACAGACGAAGAACGAACAGACGAAGAACGAACAGACGGAGAACGAAAAGACGAAGAAAGAACAGAAGAAGAACGAACAGACGAAGAACGAACAGACGAAGAACGAACAGACGGAGAACGAAAAGACGAAAAAGGAACAGACGAAGAAAGAACAGACGAAGAACGAACGGAAGAAGAACGAACAGACGAAGAACGAACGGACGAAAAACGAACAGACGAAGAACGAACAGACGGAGAACGAACAGACGAAGAAAGAACAGACGAAGAACGAACAGACGAAGAACGAACAGACGAAGAACGAACAGACGGAGAACGAACAGACGAAGAACGAAAAGACGAAGAAAGAACAGACGAAGAACGAACAGACGAAGAACGAACAGACGAAGAACGAACAGATGAAGAAAGAACAGAAGAAGAACGAACAGACGAAGAACGAACAGACGAAGAACGAACAGACGGAGAACGAAAAGACGAAAAAGGAACAGACGAAGAAAGAACAGACGAAGAACGAACGGAAGAAGAACGAACAGACGAAGAACGAACGGACGAAAAACGAACAGACGAAGAACGAACAGACGGAGAACGAACAGACGAAGAAAGAACAGACGAAGAACGAACAGACGAAGAACGAACAGACGAAGAACGAACAGACGGAGAACGAACAGACGAAGAACGAAAAGACGAAGAAAGAACAGACGGAGAACGAACAGACGAAGAACGAACAGACGAAGAACGAACAGACGGAGAACGAAAAGACGAAAAAGGAACAGACGAAGAAAGAACAGACGAAGAACGAACGGAAGAAGAACGAACAGACGAAGAACGAACGGACGAAGAAAGAACAGACGAAGAACGAACAGACGAAGAACGAACAGACGAAGAACGAACAGACGGAGCACGAACAGATGAAGAAGGAACAGACGGCGAACGAACAGACGAAGAAAGAACAGACGGCGAACGAACAGACGAAGAAGGAACAGACGGCGAACGAACAGACGAAGAAAGAACAGACGAAGAACGAAAAGACGAAGAACGAACAGACGAAGAACGAACAGACGAAGAACGAACAGACGAAGAACGAACAGACGGAGAACGAACAGACGAAGAAGGAACAGACGGCGAACGAACAGACGAAGAAAGAACAGACGAAGAACGAACAGACGAAGAACGAACAGACGAAGAACGAACAGACGAAGAAAGAACAGAAGAAGAACGAACAGACGAAGAACGAACAGACGAAAAGGAACAGACGGAGAACGAACAGACGAAGAAAGAACAGACGAAGAACGAACAGACGAAGAACGAACAGACGAAGAACGAACAGACGGAGCACGAACAGATGAAGAAGGAACAGACGGCGAACGAACAGACGAAGAAAGAACAGACGGCGAACGAACAGACGAAGAACGAACAGACGAAGAACGAACAGACGAAGAAAGAACAGACGAAGAACGAACAGACGAAGAACGAACAGACGAAGAACGAACAGACGAAGAAAGAACAGACGAAGAAAGAACAGACGAAGAACGAACAGACGAAGAACGAACAGACGAAGAACGAACAGACGGAGAACGAACAGACGAAGAATGAACAGACGAAGAAAGAACAGACGAAGAACGAACAGACGAAGAAAGAACAGACGAAGAACGAACAGACGAAGAACGAACAGACGAAGAACGAACAGACGGAGAACGAACAGACGAAGAAGGAACAGACGAAGAAAGAACAGACGAAGAACGAACGGAAGAAGAACGAACAGACGAAGAACGAACGGGCGAAAAACGAACAGACGAAGAACGAACAGACGAAGAACGAACAGACGAAGAACGAACAGACGAAGAAAGAACAGACGAAGAACGAACAGACGAAGAAAGAACAGACGAAGTGAGAACAGACGAAGAACGAACAGCCGAAGAAAGAACAGACGAAGAACGAACAGACGAAGAACGAACAGACGAAGAACGAACAGACGGAGAACGAACAGACGAAGAAGGAACAGACGAAGAAAGAACAGACGAAGAACGAACGGAAGAAGAACGAACAGACGAAGAACGAACAGACGAAGAAAGAACAGACGAAGAACGAACAGACGAAGAACGAGCAGACGAAGAACGAACAGACGAAGAACGAACAGACGAAGAAATAACAGACGAAGAACGAACAGACGAAGAAAGTACAGACGAAGAACGAACAGACGGAGAACGAACAGACGAAGAATGAACAGACGAAGAAAGAACAGACGAAGAACGAACAGACGAAGAAAGAACAGACGAAGAACGAACAGACGAAGAACGAACAGACGAAGAACGAACAGACGGAGAACGAACAGACGAAGAACGAACAGACGAAGAACGAACAGACGAAGAAATAACAGACGAAGAACGAACAGACGAAGAAAGTACAGACGAAGAACGAACAGACGGAGAACGAACAGACGAAGAATGAACAGATGAAGAAAGAACAGACGAAGAACGAACAGACGAAGAACGAACAGACGGAGCACGAAAAGACGAAAAAGGAACAGACGAAGAAAGAACAGACGAAGAACGAACAGACGAAGAAAGAACAGAAGAAGAACGAACAGACGAAGAACGAACAGACGAAGAACGAACAGACGAAGAACGAACAGACGAAGAAAGAACAGACGGAGAACGAAAAGACGAAAAAGGAACAGACGAAGAAAGAACAGACGAAGAACGAACGGAAGAAGAACGAACAGACGAAGAACGAACGGACGAAAAACGAACAGACGAAGAACGAACAGACGGAGAACGAACAGACGAAGAAAGAACAGACGAAGAACGAACAGACGAAGAACGAACAGACGAAGAACGAACAGACGGAGAACGAACAGACGAAGAAGGAACAGACGAAGAAAGAACAGACGAAGAACGAACGGAAGAAGAACGAACAGACGAAGAACGAACGGGCGAAAAACGAACAGACGAAGAACGAACAGACGGAGAACGAACAGACGAAGAACGAACAGACGAAGAACGAACAGACGAAGAAAGAACAGACGAAGTGAGAACAGACGAAGAACGAACAGCCGAAGAAAGAACAGACGAAGAAAGTACAGACGAAGAACGAACAGACGGAGAACGAACAGACGAAGAATGAACAGACGAAGAAAGAACAGACGAAGAACGAAAAGACGAAAAAGGAACAGACGAAGAAAGAACAGACGAAGAACGAACAGACGAAGAAAGAACAGAAGAAGAACGAACAGACGAAGAACGAACAGACGAAGAACGAACAGACGAAGAACGAACAGACGAAGAACGAACAGACGGAGAACGAAAAGACGAAAAAGGAACAGACGAAGAAAGAACAGACGAAGAACGAACGGAAGAAAAACGAACAGACGAAGAACGAACGGACGAAAAACGAACAGACGAAGAACGAACAGACGGAGAACGAACAGACGAAGAAAGAACAGACGAAGAACGAACAGACGAAGAACGAACAGACGAAGAACGAACAGACGGAGAACGAACAGACGAAGAAGGAACAGACGAAGAAAGAACAGACGAAGAACGAACGGAAGAAGAACGAACAGACGAAGAACGAACGGGCGAAAAACGAACAGACGAAGAACGAACAGACGGAGAACGAACAGACGAAGAAAGAACAGACGAAGAACGAACAGACGAAGAACGAACAGACGAAGAACGAACAGACGAAGAAAGAACAGACGAAGAACGAACAGACGAAGAAAGAACAGACGAAGTGAGAACAGACGAAGAACGAACAGCCGAAGAAAGAACAGACGAAGAACGAACAGACGAAGAACGAACAGACGAAGAACGAACAGACGGAGAACGAACAGACGAAGAAGGAACAGACGAAGAAAGAACAGACGAAGAACGAACGGAAGAAGAACGAACAAACGAAGAACGAACAGACGAAGAAAGAACAGACGAAGAACGAACAGACGAAGAACGAACAGACGAAGAACGAACAGACGAAGAACGAACAGACGAAGAACGAGCAGACGAAGAACGAACAGACGAAGAACGAACAGACGAAGAAATAACAGACGAAGAACGAACAGACGAAGAAAGTACAGACGAAGAACGAACAGACGGAGAACGAACAGACGAAGAATGAACAGACGAAGAAAGAACAGACGAAGAACGAACAGACGAAGAAAGAACAGACGAAGAACGAACAGACGAAGAACGAACAGACGAAGAAAGTACAGACGAAGAACGAACAGACGGAGAACGAACAGACGAAGAATGAACAGACGAAGAAAGAACAGACGAAGAACGAACAGACGAAGAACGAACAGACGGAGCACGAAAAGACGAAAAAGGAACAGACGAAGAAAGAACAGACGAAGAACGAACAGACGAAGAAAGAACAGAAGAAGAACGAACAGACGAAGAACGAACAGACGAAGAACGAACAGACGAAGAACGAACAGACGAAGAAAGAACAGAAGAAGAACGAACAGACGAAGAACGAACAGACGAAGAACGAACAGACGGAGAACGAAAAGACGAAAAAGGAACAGACGAAGAAAGAACAGACGAAGAACGAACGGAAGAAGAACGAACAGACGAAGAACGAACGGACGAAAAACGAACAGACGAAGAACGAACAGACGGAGAACGAACAGACGAAGAAAGAACAGACGAAGAACGAACAGACGAAGAACGAACAGACGAAGAACGAACAGACGAAGAACGAACAGACGGAGAACGAACAGACGAAGAACGAAAAGACGAAGAAAGAACAGACGGAGAACGAACAGACGAAGAACGAACAGACGAAGAACGAACAGACGGAGAACGAAAAGACGAAAAAGGAACAGACGAAGAAAGAACAGACGAAGAACGAACGGAAGAAGAACGAACAGACGAAGAACGAACGGACGAAGAAAGAACAGACGAAGAACGAACAGACGAAGAACGAACAGACGAAGAACGAACAGACGGAGCACGAACAGATGAAGAAGGAACAGACGGCGAACGAACAGACGAAGAAAGAACAGACGGCGAACGAACAGACGAAGAAGGAACAGACGGCGAACGAACAGACGAAGAAAGAACAGACGAAGAACGAAAAGACGAAGAACGAACAGACGAAGAATGAACAGACGAAGAACGAACAGACGAAGAACGAACAGACGGAGAACGAACAGACGAAGAAGGAACAGACGGCGAACGAACAGACGAAGAAAGAACAGACGAAGAACGAACAGACGAAGAACGAACAGACGAAGAACGAACAGACGAAGAAAGAACAGAAGAAGAACGAACAGACGAAGAACGAACAGACGAAAAGGAACAGACGGAGAACGAACAGACGAAGAAAGAACAGACGAAGAACGAACAGACGAAGAACGAACAGACGAAGAACGAACAGACGGAGCACGAACAGATGAAGAAGGAACAGACGGCGAACGAACAGACGAAGAAAGAACAGACGAAGAACGAACAGACGAAGAACGAACAGACGAAGAACGAACAGACGGAGAACGAACAGACGAAGAAGGAACAGACGGCGAACGAACAGACGAAGAAAGAACAGACGAAGAACGAACAGACGAAGAACGAACAGACGAAGAACGAACAGACGAAGAAAGAACAGAAGAAGAACGAACAGACGAAGAACGAACAGATGAAAAGGAACAGACGGAGAACGAACAGACGAAGAAAGAACAGACGAAGAACGAACAGACGAAGAACGAACAGACGAAGAACGAACAGACGAAGAAAGAACAGAAGAAGAACGAACAGACGAAGAACGAACAGACGAAAAGGAACAGACGGAGAACGAACAGACGAAGAAAGAACAGACGAAGAAAGAACAGACGAAGAACGAACAGACGAAGAACGAACAGACGAAGAACGAACAGACGGAGAACGAACAGACGAAGAATGAACAGACGAAGAAAGAACAGACGAAGAACGAACAGACGAAGAAAGAACAGACGAAGAACGAACAGACGAAGAACGAACAGACGAAGAACGAACAGACGGAGAACGAACAGACGAAGAAGGAACAGACGAAGAAAGAACAGACGAAGAGCGAACGGAAGAAGAACGAACAGACGAAGAACGAACGGGCGAAAAACGAACAGACGAAGAACGAGCAGACGGAGAACGAACAGACGAAGAAAGAACAGACGAAGAAAGAACAGAAGAAGAACGAACAGACGAAGAACGAACAGACGAAGAACGAACAGACGAAGAACGAACAGACGAAGAAAGAACAGACGAAGAAAGAACAGACGAAGAACGAACAGACGAAGAACGAACAGACGAAGAACGAACAGACGGAGAACGAACAGACGAAGAATGAACAGACGAAGAAAGAACAGACGAAGAACGAACAGACGAAGAAAGAACAGACGAAGAACGAACAGACGAAGAACGAACAGACGAAGAACGAACAGACGGAGAACGAACAGACGAAGAAGGAACAGACGAAGAAAGAACAGACGAAGAGCGAACGGAAGAAGAACGAACAGACGAAGAACGAACGGGCGAAAAACGAACAGACGAAGAACGAGCAGACGGAGAACGAACAGACGAAGAAAGAACAGACGAAAAACGAACAGACGAAGAACGAACAGACGAAGAACGAACAGACGAAGAAAGAACAGACGAAGAACGAACAGACGAAGAAAGAACAGACGAAGAACGAACAGACGAAGAACGAACAGACGAAGAACGAACAGACGAAGAACGAACAGACGGAGCACGAACAGATGAAGAAGGAACAGACGGCGAACGAACAGACGAAGAAAGAACAGACGGCGAACGAACAGACGAAGAACGAACAGACGAAGAACGAACAGACGAAGAAAGAACAGACGAAGAACGAACAGACGAAGAACGAACAGACGAAGAACGAACAGACGAAGAAAGAACAGACGAAGAAAGAACAGACGAAGAACGGACAGACGAAGAACGAACAGACGAAGAACGAACAGACGGAGAACGAACAGACGAAGAATGAACAGACGAAGAAAGAACAGACGAAGAAAGAACAGACGAAGAACGAACAGACGAAGAACGAACAGACGAAGAAAGTACAGACGAAGAACGAACAGACGGAGAACGAACAGACGAAGAATGAACAGACGAAGAAAGAACAGACGAAGAACGAACAGACGAAGAACGAACAGACGGAGCACGAAAAGACGAAAAAGGAACAGACGAAGAAAGAACAGACGAAGAACGAACAGACGAAGAAAGAACAGAAGAAGAACGAACAGACGAAGAACGAACAGACGAAGAACGAACAGACGAAGAACGAACAGACGAAGAAAGAACAGAAGAAGAACGAACAGACGAAGAACGAACAGACGAAGAACGAACAGACGGAGAACGAAAAGACGAAAAAGGAACAGACGAAGAAAGAACAGACGAAGAACGAACGGAAGAAGAACGAACAGACGAAGAACGAACGGACGAAAAACGAACAGACGAAGAACGAACAGACGGAGAACGAACAGACGAAGAAAGAACAGACGAAGAACGAACAGACGAAGAACGAACAGACGAAGAACGAACAGACGAAGAACGAACAGACGGAGAACGAACAGACGAAGAACGAAAAGACGAAGAAAGAACAGACGGAGAACGAACAGACGAAGAACGAACAGACGAAGAACGAACAGACGGAGAACGAAAAGACGAAAAAGGAACAGACGAAGAAAGAACAGACGAAGAACGAACGGAAGAAGAACGAACAGACGAAGAACGAACGGACGAAGAAAGAACAGACGAAGAACGAACAGACGAAGAACGAACAGACGAAGAACGAACAGACGGAGCACGAACAGATGAAGAAGGAACAGACGGCGAACGAACAGACGAAGAAAGAACAGACGGCGAACGAACAGACGAAGAAGGAACAGACGGCGAACGAACAGACGAAGAAAGAACAGACGAAGAACGAAAAGACGAAGAACGAACAGACGAAGAATGAACAGACGAAGAACGAACAGACGAAGAACGAACAGACGGAGAACGAACAGACGAAGAAGGAACAGACGGCGAACGAACAGACGAAGAAAGAACAGACGAAGAACGAACAGACGAAGAACGAACAGACGAAGAACGAACAGACGAAGAAAGAACAGAAGAAGAACGAACAGACGAAGAACGAACAGACGAAAAGGAACAGACGGAGAACGAACAGACGAAGAAAGAACAGACGAAGAACGAACAGACGAAGAACGAACAGACGAAGAACGAACAGACGGAGCACGAACAGATGAAGAAGGAACAGACGGCGAACGAACAGACGAAGAAAGAACAGACGAAGAACGAACAGACGAAGAACGAACAGACGAAGAACGAACAGACGGAGAACGAACAGACGAAGAAGGAACAGACGGCGAACGAACAGACGAAGAAAGAACAGACGAAGAACGAACAGACGAAGAACGAACAGACGAAGAACGAACAGACGAAGAAAGAACAGAAGAAGAACGAACAGACGAAGAACGAACAGATGAAAAGGAACAGACGGAGAACGAACAGACGAAGAAAGAACAGACGAAGAACGAACAGACGAAGAACGAACAGACGAAGAACGAACAGACGAAGAAAGAACAGAAGAAGAACGAACAGACGAAGAACGAACAGACGAAAAGGAACAGACGGAGAACGAACAGACGAAGAAAGAACAGACGAAGAACGAACAGACGAAGAACGAACAGACGAAGAACGAACAGACGAAGAAAGAACAGACGAAGAAAGAACAGACGAAGAACGAACAGACGAAGAACGAACAGACGAAGAACGAACAGACGGAGAACGAACAGACGAAGAATGAACAGACGAAGAAAGAACAGACGAAGAACGAACAGACGAAGAAAGAACAGACGAAGAACGAACAGACGAAGAACGAACAGACGAAGAACGAACAGACGGAGAACGAACAGACGAAGAAGGAACAGACGAAGAAAGAACAGACGAAGAGCGAACGGAAGAAGAACGAACAGACGAAGAACGAACGGGCGAAAAACGAACAGACGAAGAACGAGCAGACGGAGAACGAACAGACGAAGAAAGAACAGACGAAAAACGAACAGACGAAGAACGAACAGACGAAGAACGAACAGACGAAGAAAGAACAGACGAAGAACGAACAGACGAAGAAAGAACAGACGAAGAACGAACAGACGAAGAACGAACAGACGAAGAACGAACAGACGAAGAACGAACAGACGGAGCACGAACAGATGAAGAAGGAACAGACGGCGAACGAACAGACGAAGAAAGAACAGACGGCGAACGAACAGACGAAGAACGAACAGACGAAGAACGAACAGACGAAGAAAGAACAGACGAAGAACGAACAGACGAAGAACGAACAGACGAAGAACGAACAGACGAAGAAAGAACAGACGAAGAAAGAACAGACGAAGAACGAACAGACGAAGAACGAACAGACGAAGAACGAACAGACGGAGAACGAACAGACGAAGAATGAACAGACGAAGAAAGAACAGACGAAGAACGAACAGACGAAGAAAGAACAGACGAAGAACGAACAGACGAAGAACGAACAGACGAAGAACGAACAGACGGAGAACGAACAGACGAAGAAGGAACAGACGAAGAAAGAACAGACGAAGAACGAACGGAAGAAGAACGAACAGACGAAGAACGAACGGGCGAAAAACGAACAGACGAAGAACGAGCAGACGGAGAACGAACAGACGAAGAAAGAACAGACGAAAAACGAACAGACGAAGAACGAACAGACGAAGAACGAACAGACGAAGAAAGAACAGACGAAGAACGAACAGACGAAGAAAGAACAGACGAAGAACGAACAGACGAAGAACGAACAGACGAAGAACGAACAGACGAAGAACGAACAGACGGAGCACGAACAGATGAAGAAGGAACAGACGGCGAACGAACAGACGAAGAAAGAACAGACGGCGAACGAACAGACGAAGAACGAACAGACGAAGAACGAACAGACGAAGAAAGAACAGACGAAGAACGAACAGACGAAGAACGAACAGACGAAGAACGAACAGACGAAGAAAGAACAGACGAAGAAAGAACAGACGAAGAACGAACAGACGAAGAACGAACAGACGAAGAACGAACAGACGGAGAACGAACAGACGAAGAATGAACAGACGAAGAAAGAACAGACGAAGAACGAACAGACGAAGAAAGAACAGACGAAGAACGAACAGACGAAGAACGAACAGACGAAGAACGAACAGACGGAGAACGAACAGACGAAGAAGGAACAGACGAAGAAAGAACAGACGAAGAACGAACGGAAGAAGAACGAACAGACGAAGAACGAACGGGCGAAAAACGAACAGACGAAGAACGAACAGACGGAGAACGAACAGACGAAGAAAGAACAGACGAAAAACGAACAGACGAAGAACGAACAGACGAAGAACGAACAGACGAAGAAAGAACAGACGAAGAACGAACAGACGAAGAAAGAACAGACGAAGTGAGAACAGACGAAGAACGAACAGCCGAAGAAAGAACAGACGAAGAACGAACAGACGAAGAACGAACAGACGAAGAACGAACAGACGGAGAACGAACAGACGAAGAAGGAACAGACGAAGAAAGAACAGACGAAGAACGAACGGAAGAAGAACGAACAGACGAAGAACGAACAGACGAAGAACGAACAGACGAAGAACGAGCAGACGAAGAACGAACAGACGAAGAACGAACAGACGAAGAAATAACAGACGAAGAACGAACAGACGAAGAAAGTACAGACGAAGAACGAACAGACGGAGAACGAACAGACGAAGAATGAACAGACGAAGAAAGAACAGACGAAGAACGAGCAGACGAAGAACGAACAGACGAAGAACGAACAGACGAAGAAATAACAGACGAAGAACGAACAGACGAAGAACGAACAGACGAAGAACGAACAGACGGAGAACGAACAGACGAAGAACGAAAAGACGAAGAAAGAACAGACGGAGAACGAACAGACGAAGAACGAACAGACGAAGAACGAACAGACGGAGAACGAAAAGACGAAAAAGGAACAGACGAAGAAAGAACAGACGAAGAACGAACGGAAGAAGAACGAACAGACGAAGAACGAACGGACGAAGAAAGAACAGACGAAGAACGAACAGACGAAGAACGAACAGACGGAGAACGAAAAGACGAAAAAGGAACAGACGAAGAAAGAACAGACGAAGAACGAACGGAAGAAGAACGAACAGACGAAGAACGAACAGACGAAGAAAGAACAGAAGAAGAACGAACAGACGAAGAACGAACAGACGAAGAACGAACAGACGGAGAACGAAAAGACGAAAAAGGAACAGACGAAGAAAGAACAGACGAAGAACGAACGGAAGAAGAACGAACAGACGAAGAACGAACGGACGAAAAACGAACAGACGAAGAACGAACAGACGGAGAACGAACAGACGAAGAAAGAACAGACGAAGAACGAACAGACGAAGAACGAACAGACGAAGAACGAACAGACGGAGAACGAACAGACGAAGAACGAAAAGACGAAGAAAGAACAGACGGAGAACGAACAGACGAAGAACGAACAGACGGAGAACGAAAAGACGAAAAAGGAACAGACGAAGAAAGAACAGACGAAGAACGAACGGAAGAAGAACGAACAGACGAAGAACGAACAGACGAAGAACGAACAGACGAAGAAATAACAGACGAAGAACGAAAAGACGAAGAACGAACAGACGAAGAACGAACAGACGAAGAACGAACAGACGAAGAACGAACAGACGGAGAACGAACAGACGAAGAAGGAACAGACGGCGAACGAACAGACGAAGAAAGAACAGACGAAGAACAAACAGACGAAGAACGAACAGACGAAGAACGAACAGACGAAGAAAGAACAGAAGAAGAACGAACAGACGAAGAACGAACAGACGAAAAGGAACAGACGGAGAACGAACAGACGAAGAAAGAACAGACGAAGAACGAACAGACGAAGAACGAACAGACGGAGCACGAACAGATGAAGAAGGAACAGACGGCGAACGAACAGACGAAGAAAGAACAGACGGCGAGCGAACAGACGAAGAACGAACAGACGAAGAACGAACAGACGAAGAAAGAACAGACGAAGAACGAACAGACGAAGAACGAACAGACGAAGAACGAACAGACGAAGAAAGAACAGACGAAGAAAGAACAGACGAAGAACGAACAGACGAAGAACGAACAGACGAAGAACGAACAGACGGAGAACGAACAGACGAAGAATGAACAGACGAAGAAAGAACAGACGAAGAACGAACAGACGAAGAAAGAACAGACGAAGAACGAACAGACGAAGAACGAACAGACGAAGAACGAACAGACGGAGAACGAACAGACGAAGAAGGAACAGACGAAGAAAGAACAGACGAAGAACGAACGGAAGAAGAACGAACAGACGAAGAACGAACGGGCGAAAAACGAACAGACGAAGAACGAACAGACGGAGAACGAACAGACGAAGAAAGAACAGACGAAGAACGAACAGACGAAGAACGAACAGACGAAGAACGAACAGACGAAGAAAGAACAGACGAAGAACGAACAGACGAAGAAAGAACAGACGAAGTGAGAACAGACGAAGAACGAACAGCCGAAGAAAGAACAGACGAAGAACGAACAGACGAAGAACGAACAGACGAAGAACGAACAGACGGAGAACGAACAGACGAAGAAGGAACAGACGAAGAAAGAACAGACGAAGAACGAACGGAAGAAGAACGAACAGACGAAGAACGAACAGACGAAGAAAGAACAGACGAAGAACGAACAGACGAAGAACGAACAGACGAAGAACGAACAGACGAAGAACGAACAGACGAAGAACGAGCAGACGAAGAACGAACAGACGAAGAACGAACAGACGAAGAAATAACAGACGAAGAACGAACAGACGAAGAAAGTACAGACGAAGAACGAACAGACGGAGAACGAACAGACGAAGAATGAACAGACGAAGAAAGAACAGACGAAGAACGAACAGACGAAGAAAGAACAGACGAAGAACGAACAGACGAAGAACGAACAGACGAAGAACGAACAGACGTAGAACGAACAGACGAAGAACGAACAGACGAAGAACGAACAGACGAAGAAATAACAGACGAAGAACGAACAGACGAAGAAAGTACAGACGAAGAACGAACAGACGGAGAACGAACAGACGAAGAATGAACAGACGAAGAAAGAACAGACGAAGAACGAACAGACGAAGAACGAATAGACGGAGAACGAACAGACGAAGAACGAACAGACGAAGAACGAACAGACGAAGAAATAACAGACGAAGAACGAACAGACGAAGAAAGTACAGACGAAGAACGAACAGACGGAGAACGAACAGACGAAGAATGAACAGACGAAGAAAGAACAGACGAAGAACGAACAGACGAAGAACGAACAGACGAAGAACGAACAGACGGAGAACGAACAGACGAAGAATGAACAGACGAAGAAAGAACAGACGAAGAACGAACAGACGAAGAACGAACAGACGAAGAACGAACAGACGAAGAACGAACAGACGAAGAACGAGCAGACGAAGAACGAACAGACGAAGAACGAACAGACGAAGAAATAACAGACGAAGAACGAACAGACGAAGAACGAACAGACGAAGAACGAACAGACGGAGAACGAACAGACGAAGAATGAACAGACGAAGAAAGAACAGACGAAGAACGAACAGACGAAGAAAGAACAGACGAAGAACGAACAGACGAAGAACGAACAGACGAAGAACGAACAGACGAAGAACGAACAGACGGAGAACGAACAGACGAAAAAAGAACAGACGAAGAACGAACAGACGAAGAACGAACAGACGAAGAACGAACAGACGAAGAAAGAACAGAAGAAGAACGAACAGACGAAGAACGAACAGACGAAAAAGGAACAGACGGAGAACGAACAGACGAAGAAAGAACAGACGAAGAACGAACAGACGAAGAACGAACAGACGAAGAACGAACAGACGGAGCACGAACAGACGAAGAAGGAACAGACGGCGAACGAACAGACGAAGAAAGAACAGACGAAGAACGAACAGACGAAGAACGAACAGTGGAAGCACATACAGACGAAGAAAGAACAGACGAAGAACGAACAGACGAAGAACGAACAGACGAAGAACGAACAGACGGAGCACGAACAGACGAAGAAATAACAGACGGTGAACGAACAGACGAAGAAAGAACAGACGAAGAACGAACAGACGAAGAACGAACAGACGAAGAAAGAATAGACGAAGAACGAACAGACGAAGAACGAACAGACGAAGAACGAACAGACGAAGAAAGAACAGACGAAGAACGAACAGACGAAGAAAGAACAGACGAAGAACGAACAGACGAAGAACGAATAGACGAAGAAAGAACAGACGAAGAAAGAACAGACGAAGAACGAACGGAAGAAGAACGAACGGACGAAGAACGAACGGACGAAAAACGAACAGACGAAGAACGAACAGACGGAGAACGAACAGACGAAGAAAGAACAGACGAAGAACGAACAGACGAAGAAAGAACAGACGAAGAACGAACAGACGAAGAACGAACAGACGAAGAACGAACAGACGGAGAACGAACAGACGAAGAACGAAAAGACGAAGAAAGAACAGACGAAGAACGAACAGACGAAGAACGAACAGACGGAGAACTAACAGACGAAGAAGGAACAGACGAAGAAAGAACAGACGAAGAACGAACGGAAGAAGAACGAACAGACGAAGAACGAACGGACGAAAAACGAACAGACGAAGAAGGAACAGACGGCGAACGAACAGACGAAGAAAGAACAGACGAAGAACGAACAGACGAAGAACGAACAGACGAAGAAAGAACAGACGAAGAACGAACAGACGAAGAACGAACAGACGAAGAACGAACAGACGGAGAACGAACAGACGAAGAACGAACAGACGAAGAAATAACAGACGAAGAACGAACAGACGAAGAAAGTACAGACGAAGAACGAACAGACGAAGAACGAACAGACGAAGAACGAACAGACGAAGAACGAACAGACGAAGAACGAACAGACGGAGAACGAACAGACGAAGAAGGAACAGACGAAGAAAGAACAGACGAAGAACGAACGGAAGAAGAACGAACAGACGAAGAACGAACAGACGGAGAACGAACATACGAAGAAAGAACAGACGAAGAACGAACAGACGAAGAACGAACAGACGAAGAACGAACAGACGAAGAAAGAACAGACGAAGAACGAACAGACGAAGAACGAACAGACGAAGAACGAACAGACGGAGAACGAACAGACGAAGAACGAAAAGACGAAGAAAGAACAGACGAAGAACGAACAGACGAAGAACGAACAGACGAAGAACGAACAGACGGAGAACGAACAGACGAAGAACGAAAAGACGAAGAAAGAACAGACGGCGAACGAACAGACGAAGAAAGAACAGACGAAGAACGAACAGACGAAGAACGAACAGACGAAGAACGAACAGACGAAGAACGAACAGACGAAGAACGAACAGACGAAGAAAGAACAGAAGAAGAACGAACAGACGAAGAACGAACAGACGAAAAGGAACAGACGGAGAACGAACAGACGAAGAAAGAACAGACGAAGAACGAACAGACGAAGAACGAACAGACGAAGAACGAACAGACGGAGCACGAACAGATGAAGAAGGAACAGACGGCGAACGAACAGACGAAGAACGAACAGACGAAGAACGAACAGACGAAGAACGAACAGACGAAGAACGAACAGACGAAGAACGAACAGACGGAGAACGAACATACGAAGAAAGAACAGACGAAGAACGAACAGACGAAGAACGAACAGACGAAGAAAGAACAGACGAAGAAAGAACAGACGAAGAACGAACAGACGGAGAACGAACAGACGAAGAAGGAACAGACGGCGAACGAACAGACGAAGAAAGAACAGACGAAGAACGAACAGACGAAGAACGAACAGACGAAGAACGAACAGACGAAGAAAGAACAGAAGAAGAACGAACAGACGAAGAACGAACAGACGAAAAGGAACAGACGGAGAACGAACAGACGAAGAAAGAACAGACGAAGAACGAACAGACGAAGAACGAACAGACTAAGAACGAACAGACGGAGCACGAACAGATGAAGAAGGAACAGACGGCGAACGAACAGACGAAGAAAGAACAGACGGCGAACGAACAGACGAAGAACGAACAGACGAAGAACGAACAGACGAAGAAAGAACAGACGAAGAACGAACAGACGAAGAACGAACAGACGAAGAACGAACAGACGAAGAAAGAACAGACGAAGAAAGAACAGACGAAGGACGAACAGACGAAGAACGAACAGACGAAGAACGAACAGACGGAGAACGAACAGACGAAGAATGAACAGACGAAGAAAGAACAGACGAAGAACGAACAGACGAAGAAAGAACAGACGAAGAACGAACAGACGAAGAACGAACAGACGAAGAACGAACAGACGTAGAACGAACAGACGAAGAAGGAACAGACGAAGAACGAACAGACGAAGTACGAACAGACGAAGAAAGAACAGACGAAGAACGAACAGGCGAAGAAAGAACAGACGAAGTGAGAACAGACGAAGAACGAACAGCCGAAGAAAGAACAGACGAAGAACGAACAGACGAAGAACGAACAGACGAAGAACGAACAGACGAAGAAAGAACAGACGAAGAACGAACAGACGAAGAACGAACGGAAGAAGAACGAACAGACGAAGAACGAACGGGCGAAAAACGAACAGACGAAGAACGAACAGACGGAGAACGAACAGACGAAGAAAGAACAGACGAAGAACGAACAGACGAAGAACGAACAGACGAAGAACGAACAGACGAAGAAAGAACAGACGAAGAACGAACAGGCGAAGAAAGAACAGACGAAGTGAGAACAGACGAAGAACGAACAGCCGAAGAAAGAACAGACGAAGAACGAACAGACGAAGAACGAACAGACGAAGAACGAACAGACGGAGAACGAACAGACGAAGAAGGAACAGACGAAGAAAGAACAGACGAAGAACGAACGGAAGAAGAACGAACAGACGAAGAACGAACAGACGTAGAACGAACAGACGAAGAAGGAACAGACGAAGAACGAACAGACGAAGAACGAACAGACGAAGAACGAACAGACGTAGAACGAACAGACGAAGAAGGAACAGACGAAGAACGAACAGACGAAGTACGAACAGACGAAGAAAGAACAGACGAAGAACGAACAGGCGAAGAAAGAACAGACGAAGTGAGAACAGACGAAGAACGAACAGCCGAAGAAAGAACAGACGAAGAACGAACGGAAGAAGAACGAACAGACGAAGAACGAACAGACGAAGAAAGAACAGACGAAGAACGAACAGACGAAGAACGAACGGAAGAAGAACGAACAGACGAAGAACGAACGGGCGAAAAACGAACAGACGAAGAACGAACAGACGGAGAACGAACAGACGAAGAAAGAACAGACGAAGAACGAACAGACGAAGAACGAACAGACGAAGAACGAACAGACGAAGAAAGAACAGACGAAGAACGAACAGGCGAAGAAAGAACAGACGAAGTGAGAACAGACGAAGAACGAACAGCCGAAGAAAGAACAGACGAAGAACGAACAGACGAAGAACGAACAGACGAAGAACGAACAGACGGAGAACGAACAGACGAAGAAGGAACAGACGAAGAAAGAACAGACGAAGAACGAACGGAAGAAGAACGAACAGACGAAGAACGAACAGACGAAGAAAGAACAGACGAAGAACGAACAGACGAAGAACGAACAGACGAAGAACGAACAGACGAAGAACGAACAGACGAAGAACGAGCAGACGAAGAACGAACAGACGAAGAATGAACAGACGAAGAAAGAACGGAAGAAGAACGAACAGACGAAGAACGAACGGGCGAAAAACGAACAGACGAAGAACGAACAGACGGAGAACGAACAGACGAAGAAAGAACAGACGAAGAACGAACAGACGAAGAACGAACAGACGAAGAACGAACAGACGAAGAAAGAACAGACGAAGAACGAACAGGCGAAGAAAGAACAGACGAAGTGAGAACAGACGAAGAACGAACAGCCGAAGAAAGAACGAACAGACGGAGAACGAACAGACGAAGAAGGAACAGACGGCGAACGAACAGACGAAAAAAGAACAGACGAAGAACGAACAGACGAAGAACGAACAGACGAAGAAAGAACAGAAGAAGAACGAACAGACGAAGAACGAACAGACGAAAAAGGAACAGACGGAAAACGAACAGACGAAGAAAGAACAGACGAAGAACGAACAGACGAAGAACGAACAGACGAAGAACGAACAGACGGAGCACGAACAGACGAAGAAGGAACAGACGGCGAAAGAACAGACGAAGAAAGAACAGACGAAGAACGAACAGACGAAGAACGAACAGACGAAGCACGAACAGACGAAGAAAGAACAGACGAAGAACGAACAGACGAAGAACGAACAGACGAAGAACGAACAGACGGAGCACGAACAGACGAAGAAGGAACAGACGGCGAACGAACAGACGAAGAAAGAACAGACGAAGAACGAACAGACGAAGAACGAACAGACGAAGAAAGAATAGACGAAGAACGAACAGACGAAGAACGAACAGACGAAGAACGAACAGACGAAGAAAGAACAGACGAAGAACGAACAGACGAAGAAAGAACAGACGAAGAACGAACAGACGAAGAACGAATAGACGAAGAAAGAACAGACGAAGAAAGAACAGACGAAGAACGAACTGAAGAAGAACGAACGGACGAAGAACGAACGGACGAAAAACGAACAGACGAAGAACGAACAGACGGAGAACGAACAGACGAAGAAAGAACAGACGAAGAACGAACAGACGAAGAACGAACAGACGAAGAACGAACAGACGAAGAAAGAACAGACGAAGAACGAACAGACGAAGAACGAACAGACGAAGAACGAACAGACGGAGAACGAACAGACGAAGAACGAAAAGACGAAGAAAGAACAGACGAAGAACGAAAAGACGAAGAACGAACAGACGGAGAACGAACAGACGAAGAAGGAACAGACGAAGAAAGAACAGACGAAGAACGAACAGAAGAAGAACGAACAGACGAAGAACGAACGGACGAAAAACGAACAGACGAAGAAGGAACAGACGGCGAACGAACAGACGAAGAAAGAACAGACGAAGAACGAACAGACGAAGAACGAACAGACGAAGAAAGAACAGACGAAGAACGAACAGACGAAGAACGAACAGACGAAGAACGAACAGACGAAGAAAGAACAGACGAAGAACGAACAGACGAAGAACGAACAGACGAAGAACGAACAGACGGAGAACGAACAGACGAAGAACGAAAAGACGAAGAAAGAACAGACGAAGAACGAACAGACGAAGAACGAACAGACGAAGAAAGAACAGACGGAGAACGAACAGACGAAGAACGAAAAGACGAAGAAAGAACAGACGAAGAACGAACAGACTAAGAACGAACAGTCGAAGAACGAACAGACGGAGAACGAACAGACGAAGAAGGAACAGACGAAGAAAGAACAGACGAAGAACGAACGGAAGAAGAACGAACAGACGAAGAACGAACAGACGGATAACGAACAGACGAAGAAGGAACAGACGAAGAAAGAACAGACGAAGAACGAACGGACGAAAAACGAACAGACGAAGAACGAACAGACGGAGAACGAACAGACGAAGAAGGAACAGACGAAGAAAGAACAGACGAAGAACGAACAGACGAAGAACGAACAGACGGAGAACGAACAGACGAAGAAGGAACAGACGAAGAAAGAATAGACGAAGAACGAACGGAAGAAGAACGAACAGAAGAAGAACGAACAGGCGAAAAAGGAACAGACGAAGAAGGAACAGACGAAGAAAGAACAGACGAAGAACGAACGGAAGAAGAACGAACAGACGAAGAACGAACAGACGGAGAACGAACAGACGAAGAAGGAACAGACGAAGAAAGAACAGACGAAGAACGAACGGACGAAAAACGAACAGACGAAGAACGAACAGACGGAGAACGAACAGACGAAGAAGGAACAGACGAGGAACGAACAGACGAAGAACGAACAGACGAAGAACGAACAGACGAAGAAGGAACAGACGAAGAACGAACAGACGAAGAACGAACAGACGAAGAACGAACAGACGAAGAACGAACGGACGAAAAACGAACAGACGAAGAACGAACAGACGGAGAACGAACAGACGAAGAAGGAACAGACGAAGAACGAACAGACGAAGAAAGAACAGACGAAGAACGAACAGACGAAGATCGAACAGACGAAGAACGAACAGACGAAGAACGAACGGACGAAAAACGAACAGACGAAGAACGAACAGACGGAGAACGAACAGACGAAGAAGGAACAGACGAAGAACGAACAGACGAAGAAAGAACAGACGAAGAACGAACAGACGAAGAACGAACACACGAAGAAGGAACAGACGAAGAAAGAACAGACGAAGAACGAACGGACGAAAAACGAACAGACGAAGAACGAACAGACGGAGAACGAACAGACGAAGAAGGAACAGACGAAGAAAGAACAGACGAAGAACGAACGGACGAAGAAAGAACAGACGAAGAACGAACAGACGAAGAACGAACAGACGGAGAACGAACAGACGGAGAACGAACAGACGAAGAACGAACAGACGGAGAACGAAAAGACGAAGAAAGAACAGACGAAGAAAGAATAGACGAAGAACGAACGGAAGAAGAACGAACAGAAGAAGAACGAACAGACGAAAAAGGAACAGACGAAGAAGGAACAGACGAAGAAAGAACAGACGAAGAACGAACGGAAGAAGAACGAACAGACGAAGAACGAACAGACGGAGAACGAACAGACGAAGAACGAACAGACGGAGAACGAAAAGACGAAGAAAGAACAGACGAAGAACGAACAGACGAAGAACGAACAGACGAAGAACGAACAGACGGAGAACGAACAGACGAAGAAAGAACAGACGAAGAACGAACAGACGAAGAACGAACAGACGAAGAACGAACAGACGAAGAACGAACGGACGAAAAACGAACAGACGAAGAACGAACAGACGGAGAACGAACAGACGAAGAAGGAACAGACGAAGAACGAACAGACGAAGAAAGAACAGACGAAGAACGAACAGACGAAGAACGAACAGACGAAGAACGAACAGACGGAGAACGAACAGACGAAGAAGGAACAGACGAAGAACAAACAGACGAAGAAAGAACAGACGAAGAACGAACAGACGAAGAACGAACAGACGAAGAACGAACAGACGAAGAAGGAACAGACGGCGAACGAACAGACGAAGAAAGAACAGACGAAGAAGGAACAGACGGCGAACGAACAGACGAAGAAAGAACAGACGAAGAACGAACAGACGAAGAAAGAACAGACGAAGAACGAACAGACGAAGAACGAACAGACGAAGAACGAACGGACGAAAAACGAACAGACGAAGAACGAACAGACGGAGAACGAACAGACGAAGAAGGAACAGACGAAGAACGAACAGACGAAGAAAGAACAGACGAAGAACGAACAGACGAAGAACGAACAGACGGAGAACGAACAGACGAAGAAGGAACAGACGAAGAACGAACAGACGAAGAACGAACAGACGAAGAACGAACAGACGAAGAACGAACAGACGAAGAAAGAACAGACGAAGAACGAACAGACGAAGAACGAACAGACGAAGAAAGAACAGACGAAGAACGAACGGAAGAAGAACTAACAGACGAAGAACGAATAGACGGAGAACGAACAGACGAAGAAGGAACAGACGAAGAACGAACAGACGAAGAACGAACAGACGAAGAACGAACAGACGAAGAACGAACAGACGAAGAACGAACAGACGAAGAAAGAACAGACGAAGAACGAACAGACGAAGAACGAACAGACGAAGAAAGAACAGACGAAGAACGAACAGGCGATGAACGAACAGACGAAGAAAGAACAGACGAAGAACGAACAGACGAAGAACGAACAGACGAAGAACAAACAGACGGAGAAAGAACAGACGGAGAACGAACAGACGAACAAAGAGCAGACGAAGAACGAACAGGCGATGAACGAACAGACGAAGAAAGAACAGACGAAGAACGAACAGACGAAGAACGAACAGACGAAGAACAAACAGACGAAGAACGAACAGGCGATGAACGAACAGACGAAGAAAGAACAGACGAAGAACGAACAGACGAAGAACGAACAGACGAAGAACAAACAGACGGAGAACGAACAGACGAAGAACGAACAGACGAAGAACGAACAGACGAAGAACGTACAGACGAAGAAAGAACAGACGAAGAACGAACAGGCGATGAACGAACAGACGAAGAACAAACAGACGGAGAAAGAACAGACGGAGAACGAACAGACGAAGAAAGAACAGACGAAGAACGAACAGACGAAGAAAGAACAGACGAAGAACGAACAGGCGATGAACGAACAGACGAAGAACGAACAGACGAAGAACGAACAGACGAAGAACAAACAGACGAAGAACAAACAGACGGAGAAAGAACAGACGGAGAACGAACAGACGAAGAAAGAACAGACGAAGAAAGAACAGGCGATGAACGAACAGACGAAGAAAGAACAGACGAAGAACGAACAGACGAAGAACGAACAGACGAAGAACAAACAGACGGAGAAAGAACAGACGGAGAACGAACAGACGAAGAAGGAACAGACGAAGAAAGAACAGACGAATAACGAACGGACGAAAAACGAACAGACGAAGAACGAACAGACGGAGAACGAACAGACGAAGAAAGAACAGACGAAGAACGAACAGACGAAGAACGAACAGACGAAGAACGAACAGACGAAGAAAGAACAGACGAAGAACGAACAGACGAAGAACGAACAGACGAAGAACGAACAGACGGAGAGCGAACAGACGAAGAACGAACAGACGAAGAAAGAACAGACGAAGAACGAACAGACGAAGAACGAACAGACGAAGAACGAACAGACGAAGAACGAACAGACGGAGAACGAACAGACGAAGAAGGAACAGACGAAGAAAGAACAGACGAAGAACGAACAGACGAAGAACGAACAGACGAAGAACGAACAGACGAAGAACGAACGGGAGAAGAACGAGCAGACGAAGAACGAACAGACGAAGAAAGAACAGACGAAGAACGAACAGGCGATGAACGAACAGACGAAGAAAGAACAGACGAAGAACGAACAGACGAAGAACGAACAGACGAAGAAAAAACAGACGGAGAAAGAACAGACGGAGAACGAACAGACGAAGAAAGAACAGACGAAGAACGAACAGGCGATGAACGAACAGACGAAGAACGAACAGACGAAGAAAGAACAGACGAAGAACGAACAGACGAAGAACGAACAGACGGAGAACGAACAGACGAAGAAAGAACAGACGAAGAACGAACAGGCGATGAACGAACAGACGAAGAAAGAACAGACGAAGACCGAACAGACGAAGAACGAACAGACGAAGAACAAACAGACGGAGAAAGAACAGACGGAGAACGAACAGACGAAGAAGGAACAGACGAAGAAAGAACAGACGGAGAACGAACAGACGAAGAAGGAACAGACGAAGAAAGAACAGACGAAGAACGAACGGAAGAAGAACGAACAGACGAAGAACGAACGGACGAAAAACGAACAGACGAAGAACGAACAGACGGAGAACGAACAGACGAAGAAGGAACGGACGAAGAACGAACAGACGAAGATCGAACAGACGAAGAACGAACAGACGAAGAAAGAACAGACGAAGAACGAACGGAAGAAGAACGAACAGACGGAGAACGAACAGACGTAGAAGGAACAGACGGCGAACGAACAGACGAAGAAAGAACAGACGAAGAACGAACACACGAAGAACGAACAGACGAAGAACGAACAGACGGAGAACGAACAGACGAAGAAGGAACGGAAGAAGAACGAACAGACGGAGAACGAACAGACGTAGAAGGAACAGACGGCGAACGAACAGACGAAGAAAGAACAGACGAAGAACGAACACACGAAGAACGAACAGACGAAGAACGAACAGACGAAGAAGGAACAGACGAAGAAAGAACAGACGAAGAACGAACGGAAGAAGAACGAACAGACGAAGAACGAACGGACGAAAAACGAACAGACGAAGAACGAACAGACGGAGAACGAACAGACGAAGAAGGAACGGACGAAGAACGAACAGACGAAGATCGAACAGACAAAGAACGAACAGACGAAGAAGGAACAGACGAAGAAAGAACAGACGAAGAACGAACGGAAGAAGAACGAACAGAAGAAGAACGAACGGACGAAAAACGAACAGACGAAGAACGAACAGACGGAGAACGAACAGACGAAGAAGGAACAGACGAAGAAAGAACAGACGAAGAACGAACGGAAGAAGAACGAACAGACGAAGAACGAACGGACGAAAAACGAACAGACGAAGAAGGAACGGAAGAAGAACGAACAGACGGAGAACGAACAGACGTAGAAGGAACAGACGGCGAACGAACAGACGAAGAAAGAGCAGACGAAGAACGAACACACGAAGAACGAACAGACGAAGAACGAACAGACGGAGAACGAACAGACGAAGAAGGAACGGAAGAAGAACGAACAGACGGAGAACGAACAGACGAAGAAGGAACAGACGAAGAAAGAACAGACGAAGAACGAACGGAAGAAGAACGAACAGACGGAGAACGAACAGACGTAGAAGGAACAGACGGCGAACGAACAGACGAAGAAGGAACAGACGAAGAAAGAACAGACGAAGAACGAACGGAAGAAGAACGAACAGACGAAGAACGAACGGACGAAAAACGAACAGACGAAGAACGAACAGACGGAGAACGAACAGACGAAGAAGGAACGGACGAAGAACGAACAGACGAAGATCGAACAGACAAAGAACGAACAGACGAAGAAGGAACAGACGAAGAAAGAACAGACGGAGAACGAACAGACGAAGAAGGAACAGACGAAGAAAGAACAGACGAAGAACGAACGGAAGAAGAACGAACAGACGAAGAACGAACGGACGAAAAACGAACAGACGAAGAAAGAACAGACGAAGAACGAACACACGAAGAACGAACAGACGAAGAACGAACAGACGAAGAAGGAACAGACGAAGAAAGAACAGACGAAGAACGAACGGAAGAAGAACGAACAGACGAAGAACGAACGGACGAAAAACGAACAGACGAAGAACGAACAGACGGAGAACGAACAGACGAAGAAGGAACGGACGAAGAACGAACAGACGAAGATCGAACAGACAAAGAACGAACAGACGAAGAAGGAACAGACGAAGAAAGAACAGACGAAGAACGAACGGAAGAAGAACGAACAGAAGAAGAACGAACGGACGAAAAACGAACAGACGAAGAACGAACAGACGGAGAACGAACAGACGAAGAAGGAACAGACGAAGAAAGAACAGACGAAGAACGAACGGAAGAAGAACGAACAGACGAAGAACGAACGGACGAAAAACGAACAGACGAAGAAGGAACGGAAGAAGAACGAACAGACGTAGAAGGAACAGACGGCGAACGAACAGACGAAGAAAGAGCAGACGAAGAACGAACACACGAAGAACGAACAGACGGAGAACGAACAGACGAAGAAGGAACGGAAGAAGAACGAACAGACGAAGAAAGAACAGACGAAGAACGAACGGACGAAAAACGAACAGACGAAGAAAGAACAGACGAAGAACGAACACACGAAGAACGAACAGACGAAGAACGAACAGACGGAGAACGAACAGACGAAGAAGGAACGGAAGAAGAACGAACAGACGAAGAACGAACAGACGAAGAACGAACAGACGAAGAACGAACAGACGAAGAAAGAACAGACGAAGAACGAACAGACGAAGAAAGAACAGACGAAGAACGAACAGACGAAGAACGAACGGACGAAGAACGAACGGGAGAAGAACGAACAGACGAAGAACGAACAGACGAAGAAAGAACAGACGAAGAACGAACAGACGAAGAACGAACGGGAGAAGAACGAACAGACGAAGAACGAACAGACGAAGAAAGAACAGACGAAGAACGAGCAGACGAAGAAAGAACAGACGAAGAACGAACAGACGAAGAACGAACAGACGAAGAACGAACAGACGAAGAACGAACGGGAGAAGAACGAACAGACGAAGAACGAACGGACGAAAAACGAACAGACGAAGAAGGAACAGACGGCGAACGAACAGACGAAGAAAGAACAGACGAAGAACGAACAGACGAAGAACGAACAGACGAAGAACGAACAGACGAAGAACGAACGGGAGAAGAACGAACAGACGAAGAACGAACGGACGAAAAACGAACAGACGAAGAAGGAACAGACGGCGAACGAACAGACGAAGAAAGAACAGACGAAGAAAGAACAGACGAAGAACGAACAGACGAAGAACGAACGGGAGAAGAACGAACAGACGAAGAACGAACAGACGAAGAAAGAACAGACGAAGAACGAGCAGACGAAGAAAGAACAGACGAAGAACGAACAGACGAAGAACGAACAGACGAAGAAAGAACAGACGAAGAACGAACGGGAGAAGAACGAACAGACGAAGAACGAAGAGACGAAGAAGGAACAGACGAAGAAAGAACAGACGAAGAACGAACGGAAGAAGAACGAACAGACGAAGAACGAACGGACGAAAAACGAACAGACGAAGAACGAACAGACGGAGAACGAACAGACGAAGAAGGAACGGACGAAGAACGAACAGACGGAGATCGAACAGACAAAGAACGAACAGACGAAGAAGGAACAGACGAAGAAAGAACAGACGAAGAACGAACGGAAGAAGAACGAACAGACGAAGAACGAACAGACGAAAAACGAACAGACGAAGAACGAACAGACGGAGAACGAACAGACGAAGAAGGAACAGACGAAGAAAGAACAGACGAAGAACGAACGGAAGAAGAACGAACAGACGAAGAACGAACGGACGAAAAACGAACAGACGAAGAACGAACAGACGAAGAAAGAACAGACGAAGAACGAACAGACGGAGAACGAACAGACGAAGAAGGAACGGACGAAGAACGAACAGACGAAGATCGAACAGACAAAGAACGAACAGACGAAGAAGGAACAGACGAAGAAAGAACAGACGAAGAACGAACGGAAGAAGAACGAACAGACGAAGAACGAACGGACGAAAAACGAACAGACGAAGAACGAACAGACGGAGAACGAACAGACGAAGAAGGAACAGACGAAGAAAGAACAGACGAAGAACGAACGGAAGAAGAACGAACAGACGAAGAACGAACGGACGAAAAACGAACAGACGAAGAACGAACAGACGGAGAACGAACAGACGAAGAAGGAACGGACGAAGAACGAACAGACGAAGATCGAACAGACAAAGAACGAACAGACGAAGAAGGAACAGACGAAGAAAGAACAGACGAAGAACGAACGGAAGAAGAACGAACAGACGAAGAACGAACGGACGAAAAACGAACAGACGAAGAACGAACAGACGGAGTACGAACAGACGAAGAAGGAACAGACGAAGAAAGAACAGACGAAGAACGAACGGAAGAAGAACGAACAGACGAAGAACGAACGGACGAAAAACGAACAGACGAAGAACGAACAGACGGAGAACGAACAGTCGAAGAAAGAACAGACGAAGAGCGAACAGACGAAGAACGAACAGACGAAGAACGAACAGACGAAGAAAGAGCAGACGAAGAACGAACAGACGAAGAACGAACAGACGAAGAAAGAACAGACGAAGAACGAACAGACGATGAACGAACAGACGAAGAAAGAACAGACGAAGAACGAACAGACGAAGAACGAACAGACGAAGAACGAACAGACGGAGAACGAACAGACGAAGAAGGAACAGACGAAGAAAGAACAGACGAAGAACGAACGGGAGAAGAACGAACAGACGAAAAACGAACAGACGAAGAAGGAACAGACGGCGAACGAACAGACGAAGAAAGAACAGACGAAGAGCGAACAGACGAAGAACGAACAGACGAAGAACGAACAGACGAAGAAAGAACAGACGAAGAACGAACAGACGAAGAACGAACAGACGAAGAAAGAACAGACGAAGAACGAACAGACGATGAACGAACAGACGAAGAACAAACAGACGGAGAAAGAACAGACGGAGAACGAACAGACGAAGAAAGAACAGACGAAGAACGAACAGGCGATGAACGAACAGACGAAGAACGAACAGACGGAGAACGAACAGACGAAGAAGGAACAGACGAAGAAAGAACAGACGAAGAACGAACGGGAGAAGAACGAACGGACGAAAAACGAACAGACGAAGAAGGAACAGACGGCGAACGAACAGACGAAGAAGGAACAGACGAAGAACGAACAGACGAAGAAAGAACAGACGAAGAACAAACAGACGGAGAAAGAACAGACGGAGAACGAACAGGCGATGAAAGAACAGACGAAGAACGAACAGACGGAGAACGAACAGACGAAGAAGGAACAGACGAAGAAAGAACAGACGAAGAACGAACGGGAGAAGAACGAACGGACGAAAAACGAACAGACGAAGAAGGAACAGACGGCGAACGAACAGACGGAGAACGAACAGACGAAGAAGGAACAGACGAAGAAAGAACAGACGAAGAACGAACGGGAGAAGAACGAACAGACGAAAAACGAACAGACGAAGAAGGAACAGACGGAGAACGAACAGACGAAGAAAGAACAGACGAAGAGCGAACAGACGAAGAACGAACAGACGAAGAAAGAACAGACGAAGAACGAACAGACGAAGAACGAACAGACGAAGAACGAACAGACGGAGAACGAACAGACGAAGAAGGAACAGACGAAGAAAGAACAGACGAAGAACGAACGGGAGAAGAACGAACGGACGAAAAACCAACAGACGAAGAAGGAACAGACGGCGAACGAACAGACGAAGAACGAACAGACGAAGAAAGAACAGACGAAGAAAGAACAGACGAAGAACGAACAGACGAAGAACGAACAGACGGAGAACGAACAGACGAAGAAGGAACAGACGAAGAACGAACAGACGAAGAACGAACAGACGAAGAACGAACAGACGAAGAACGAACAGACGAAGAAAGAACAGACGAAGAACGAACAGACGAAGAACGAACAGACGAAGAAAGAACAGACGAAGAACGAACGGAAGAAGAACTAACAGACGAAGAACGAATAGACGGAGAACGAACAGACGAAGAAGGAACAGACGAAGAACGAACAGATGAAGAACGAACAGACGAAGAACGAACAGACGAAGAACGAACAGACGAAGAACGAACAGACGAAGAAAGAACAGACGAAGAACGAACAGACGAAGAACGAACAGACGAAGAAAGAACAGACGAAGAACGAACAGGCGATGAACGAACAGACGAAGAAAGAACAGACGAAGAACGAACAGACGAAGAACGAACAGACGAAGAACAAACAGACGGAGAAAGAACAGACGGAGAACGAACAGACGAAGAAAGAGCAGACGAAGAACGAACAGGCGATGAACGAACAGACGAAGAAAGAACAGAGGAAGAACGAACAGACGAAGAACGAACAGACGAAGAACAAACAGACGAAGAACGAACAGGCGATGAACGAACAGACGAAGAAAGAACAGACGAAGAACGAACAGACGAAGAACGAACAGACGAAGAACAAACAGACGGAGAACGAACAGACGAAGAACGAACAGACGAAGAACGAACAGACGAAGAACGAACAGACGAAGAACGAACAGACGAAGAAAGAACAGACGAAGAACGAACAGGCGATGAACGAACAGACGAAGAAAGAACAGACGAAGAACGAACAGACGAAGAACGAACAGACGAAGAACAAACAGACGGAGAAAGAACAGACGGAGAACGAACAGACGAAGAAAGAACAGACGAAGAACGAACAGACGAAGAAAGAACAGACGAAGAACGAACAGGCGATGAACGAACAGACGAAGAACGAACAGACGAAGAACGAACAGACGAAGAACAAACAGACGAAGAACAAACAGACGGAGAAAGAACAGACGGAGAACGAACAGACGAAGAAAGAACAGACGAAGAACGAACAGGCGATGAACGAACAGACGAAGAAAGAACAGACGAAGAACGAACAGACGAAGAACGAACAGACGAAGAACAAACAGACGGAGAAAGAACAGACGGAGAACGAACAGACGAAGAAGGAACAGACGAAGAAAGAACAGACGAAGAACGAACGGACGAAAAACGAACAGACGAAGAACGAACAGACGGAGAACGAACAGACGAAGAAAGAACAGACGAAGAACGAACAGACGAAGAACGAACAGACGAAGAACGAACAGACGAAGAAAGAACAGACGAAGAACGAACAGACGAAGAACGAACAGACGAAGAACGAACAGACGGAGAACGAACAGACGAAGAACGAACAGACGAAGAAAGAACAGACGAAGAACGAACAGACGAAGAACGAACAGACGAAGAACGAACAGACGAAGAACGAACAGACGGAGAACGAACAGACGAAGAAGGAACAGACGAAGAAAGAACAGACGAAGAAGGAACAGACGAAGAAAGAACAGACGAAGAACGAACAGACGAAGAACGAACGGGAGAAGAACGAGCAGACGAAGAACGAACAGACGAAGAAAGAACAGACGAAGAACGAACAGGCGATGAACGAGCAGACGAAGAAAGAACAGACGAAGAACGAACAGACGAAGAACGAACAGACGAAGAACAAACAGACGGAGAAAGAACAGACGGAGAACGAACAGACGAAGAAAGAACAGACGAAGAACGAACAGGCGATGAACGAACAGACGAAGAACGAACAGACGAAGAAAGAACAGACGAAGAACGAACAGACGAAGAACGAACAGACGGAGAACGAACAGACGAAGAAAGAACAGACGAAGAACGAACAGGCGATGAACGAACAGACGAAGAAAGAACAGACGAAGAACGAACAGACGAAGAACGAACAGACGAAGAACAAACAGACGGAGAAAGAACAGACGGAGAACGAACAGACGAAGAAGGAACAGACGAAGAAAGAACAGACGGAGAACGAACAGACGAAGAAGGAACAGACGAAGAAAGAACAGACGAAGAACGAACGGAAGAAGAACGAACAGACGAAGAATGAACAGACGGAGAACGAACAGACGAAGAAAGAACAGACGAAGAACGAACAGGCGATGAACGAACAGACGAAGAACGAACAGACGAAGAAAGAACAGACGAAGAACGAACAGACGAAGAACGAACAGACGGAGAACGAACAGACGAAGAAAGAACAGACGAAGAACGAACAGGCGATGAACGAACAGACGAAGAAAGAACAGACGAAGAACGAACAGACGAAGAACGAACAGACGAAGAACAAACAGACGGAGAAAGAACAGACGGAGAACGAACAGACGAAGAAGGAACAGACGAAGAAAGAACAGACGGAGAACGAACAGACGAAGAAGGAACAGACGAAGAAAGAACAGACGAAGAAAGAACAGACGAAGAAAGAACAGAGGAAGAACGAACAGACGAAGAACGAACAGACGAAGAACAAACAGACGAAGAACGAACAGGCGATGAACGAACAGACGAAGAAAGAACAGACGAAGAACGAACAGACGAAGAACGAACAGACGAAGAACAAACAGACGGAGAACGAACAGACGAAGAACGAACAGACGAAGAACGAACAGACGAAGAACGAACAGACGAAGAAAGAACAGACGAAGAACGAACAGGCGATGAACGAACAGACGAAGAAAGAACAGACGAAGAACGAACAGACGAAGAACGAACAGACGAAGAACAAACAGACGGAGAAAGAACAGACGGAGAACGAGCAGATGAAGAAAGAACAGACGAAGAACGAACAGACGAAGAAAGAACAGACGAAGAACGAACAGGCGATGAACGAACAGACGAAGAACGAACAGACGAAGAACGAACAGACGAAGAACAAACAGACGAAGAACAAACAGACGGAGAAAGAACAGACGGAGAACGAACAGACGAAGAAAGAACAGACGAAGAACGAACAGGCGAAGAACGAACAGACGAAGAACAAACAGACGGAGAAAGAACAGACGGAGAACGAACAGACGAAGAAAGAACAGACGAAGAACGAACAGACGAAGAAAGAACAGACGAAGAACGAACAGGCGATGAACGAACAGACGAAGAACGAACAGACGAAGAACGAACAGACGAAGAACAAACAGACGAAGAACAAACAGACGGAGAAAGAACAGACGGAGAACGAACAGACGAAGAAAGAACAGACGAAGAACGAACAGACGAAGAACGAACAGACGAAGAACAAACAGACGGAGAAAGAACAGACGGAGAACGAACAGACGAAGAAGGAACAGACGAAGAAAGAACAGACGAAGAACGAACGGACGAAAAACGAACAGACGAAGAACGAACAGACGGAGAACGAACAGACGAAGAAAGAACAGACGAAGAACGAACAGACGAAGAACGAACAGACGAAGAACGAACAGACGAAGAAAGAACAGACGAAGAACGAACAGACGAAGAACGAACAGACGAAGAACGAACAGACGGAGAACGAACAGACGAAGAACGAACAGACGAAGAAAGAACAGACGAAGAACGAACAGACGAAGAACGAACAGACGAAGAACGAACAGACGAAGAACGAACAAATGGAGAACGAACAGACGAAGAAGGAACAGACGAAGAAAGAACAGACGAAGAAGGAACAGACGAAGAAAGAACAGACGAAGAACGAACAGACGAAGAACGAACGGGAGAAGAACGAGCAGACGAAGAACGAACAGACGAAGAAAGAACAGACGAAGAACGAACAGGCGATGAACGAACAGACGAAGAAAGAACAGACGAAGAACGAACAGACGAAGAACAAACAGACGGAGAAAGAACAGACGGAGAACGAACAGACGAAGAAAGAACAGACGAAGAACGAACAGGCGATGAACGAACAGACGAAGAACGAACAGACGAAGAAAGAACAGACGAAGAACGAACAGACGAAGAACGAACAGACGGAGAACGAACAGACGAAGAAAGAACAGACGAAGAACGAACAGGCGATGAACGAACAGACGAAGAAAGAACAGACGAAGAACGAACAGACGAAGAACGAACAGACGAAGAACAAACAGACGGAGAAAGAACAGACGGAGAACGAACAGACGAAGAAGGAACAGACGAAGAAAGAACAGACGGAGAACGAACAGACGAAGAAGGAACAGACGAAGAAAGAACAGACGAAGAACGAACGGAAGAAGAACGAACAGACGAAGAATGAACGGACGAAAAACGAACAGACGAAGAACGAACAGACGGAGAACGAACAGACGAAGAAGGAACGGACGAAGAACGAACGGAAGAAGAACGAACAGACGGAGAACGAACAGACGTAGAAGGAACAGACGGCGAACGAACAGACGAAGAAAGAACAGACGAAGAACGAACACACGAAGAACGAACAGACGAAGAACGAACAGACGGAGAACGAACAGACGAAGAAGGAACGGAAGAAGAACGAACAGACGGAGAACGAACAGACGTAGAAGGAACAGACGGCGAACGAACAGACGAAGAAAGAACAGACGAAGAACGAACACACGAAGAACGAACAGACGGAGAACGAACAGACGTAGAAGGAACAGACGGCGAACGAACAGACGAAGAAAGAACAGACGAAGAACGAACACACGAAGAACGAACAGACGAAGAACGAACAGACGGAGAACGAACAGACGAAGAAGGAACGGAAGAAGAACGAACAGACGGAGAACGAACAGACGTAGAAGGAACAGACGGCGAACGAACAGACGAAGAAAGAACAGACGAAGAACGAACACACGAAGAACGAACAGACGAAGAACGAACAGACGAAGAAGGAACAGACGAAGAAAGAACAGACGAAGAACGAACGGAAGAAGAACGAACAGACGAAGAACGAACGGACGAGAAACGAACAGACGAAGAACGAACAGACGGAGAACGAACAGACGAAGAAGGAACAGACGAAGAAAGAACAGACGAAGAACGAACGGAAGAAGAACGAACAGACGAAGAACGAACACACGAAGAACGAACAGACGAAGAACGAACAGACGAAGAAGGAACAGACGAAGAAAGAACAGACGAAGAACGAACGGAAGAAGAACGAACAGACGAAGAACGAACACACGAAGAACGAACAGACGAAGAACGAACAGACGAAGAAGGAACAGACGAAGAAATAACAGACGAAAAACGAACAGACGAAGAACGAACAGACGGAGAACGAACAGACGAAGAAGGAACGGACGAAGAACGAACAGACGAAGATCGAACAGACAAAGAACGAACAGACGAAGAAGGAACAGACGAAGAAAGAACAGACGAAGAACGAACGGAAGAAGAACGAACAGACGAAGAACGAACGGACGAAAAACGAACAGACGAAGAACGAACAGACGGAGAACGAACAGACGAAGAAGGAACAGACGAAGAAAGAACAGACGAAGAACGAACGGAAGAAGAACGAACAGACGAAGAACGAACGGACGAAAAACGAACAGACGAAGAAGGAACGGAAGAAGAACGAACAGACGGAGAACGAACAGACGTAGAAGGAACAGACGGCGAACGAACAGACGAAGAAAGAACAGACGAAGAACGAACACACGAAGAACGAACAGACGAAGAACGAACAGACGGAGAACGAACAGACGAAGAAGGAACGGAAGAAGAACGAACAGACGGAGAACGAACAGACGAAGAAGGAACAGACGAAGAAAGAACAGACGAAGAACGAACGGAAGAAGAACGAACAGACGGAGAACGAACAGACGTAGAAGGAACAGACGGCGAACGAACAGACGAAGAAAGAACAGACGAAGAACGAACACACGTAGAACGAACAGACGAAGAACGAACAGACGGAGAACGAACAGACGAAGAAGGAACGGAAGAAGAACGAACAGACGAAGAACGAACAGACGAAGAACGAACAGACGAAGAACGAACAGACGAAGAAAGAACAGACGAAGAACGAACAGAAGAAGAACGAACAGACGAAGAACGAACAGACGAAGAAAGAACAGACGAAGAACGAACAGACGAAGAAAGAACAGACGAAGAACGAACAGACGAAGAACGAACGGACGAAGAACGAACGGGAGAAGAACGAACAGACGAAGAACGAACAGACGAAGAAAGAACAGACGAAGAACGAACAGACGAAGAACGAACAGACGAAGAACGAACAGACGAAGAACGAACAGACGAAAAACGAACGGGAGAAGAACGAACAGACGAAGAACGAACGGACGAAAAACGAACAGACGAAGAAGGAACAGACGGCGAACGAACAGACGAAGAAAGAACAGACGAAGAACGAACAGACGAAGAACGAACAGACGAAAACAGAACAGACGAAGAACGAACAGACGAAGAACGAACAGACGGAGAACGAACAGACGAAGAAGGAACAGACGAAGAAAGAACAGACGAAGAACGAACAGACGAAGAAAGAACAGACGAAGAACGAACAGACGAAGAACGAACGGACGAAGAACGAACGGGAGAAGAACGAACAGACGAAGAAAGAACAGACGAAGAACGAGCAGACGAAGAAAGAACAGACGAAGAACGAACAGACGAAGAACGAACAGACGAAGAACGAACAGACGAAAAACGAACGGGAGAAGAACGAACAGACGAAGAACGAACGGACGAAAAACGAACAGACGAAGAAGGAACAGACGGCGAACGAACAGACGAAGAAAGAACAGACGAAGAACGAACAGACGAAGAACGAACAGACGAAAACAGAACAGACGAAGAACGAACAGACGAAGAACGAACAGACGGAGAACGAACAGACGAAGAAGGAACAGACGAAGAAAGAACAGACGAAGAACGAACGGAAGAAGAACGAACAGACGAAGAACGAACGGACGAAAAACGGACAGACGAAGAACGAACAGACGGAGAACGAACAGACGAAGAAGGAACGGACGAAGAACGAACAGACGAAGATCGAACAGACAAAGAACGAACAGACGAAGAAGGAACAGACGAAGAAAGAACAGACGAAGAACGAAAGGAAGAAGAACGAACAGTCGAAGAACGAACGGACGAAAAACGAACAGACGAAGAACGAACAGACGGAGAACGAACAGACGAAGAAGGAACAGACGAAGAAAGAACAGACGAAGAACGAACGGAAGAAGAACGAACAGACGAAGAACGAACGGACGAAAAACGAACAGACGAAGAACGAACAGACGAAGAAAGAACAGACGAAGAACGAACAGACGGAGAACGAACAGACGAAGAAGGAACGGACGAAGAACGAACAGACGAAGATCGAACAGACAAAGAACGAACAGACGAAGAAGGAACAGACGAAGAAAGAACAGACGAAGAACGAACGGAAGAAGAACGAACAGACGAAGAACGAACGGACGAAAAACGAACAGATGAAGAACGAACAGACGGAGAACGAACAGACGAAGAAGGAACAGACGAAGAAAGAACAGACGAAGAACGAACGGAAGAAGAACGAACAGACGAAGAACGAACGGACGAAAAACGAACAGACGAAGAACGAACAGACGGAGAACGAACAGACGAAGAAGGAACGGACGAAGAACGAACAGACGAAGATCGAACAGACAAAGAACGAACAGACGAAGAAGGAACAGACGAAGAAAGAACAGACGAAGAACGAACGGAGGAAGAACGAACAGACGAAGAACGAACGGACGAAAAACGAACAGACGAAGAACGAACAGACGGAGAACGAACAGACGAAGAAGGAACGGACGAAGAACGAACAGACGAAGATCGAACAGACAAAGAACGAACAGACGAAGAAGGAACAGACGAAGAAAGAACAGACGAAGAACGAACGGAGGAAGAACGAACAGACGAAGAACGAACGGACGAAAAACGAACAGACGAAGAACGAACAGACGAAGAAAGAACAGACGAAGAACGAACAGACGGAGAACGAACAGACGAAGAAGGAACGGACGAAGAACGAACAGACGAAGATCGAACAGACAAAGAACGAACAGACGAAGAAGGAACAGACGAAGAAAGAACAGACGAAGAACGAACGGAAGAAGAACGAACAGACGAAGAACGAACGGACGAAAAACGAACAGACGAAGAACGAACAGACGAAGAAAGAACAGACGAAGAACGAACAGACGGAGAACGAACAGACGAAGAAGGAACGGACGAAGAACGAACAGACGAAGATCGAACAGACAAAGAACGAACAGACGAAGAAGGAACAGACGAAGAAAGAACAGACGAAGAACGAACAGGCGATGAACGAACAGACGAAGAAAGAACAGACGAAGAACGAACAGACGAAGAACGAACAGACGAAGAACAAACAGACGGAGAAAGAACAGACGGAGAACGAACAGGCGAAGAAAGAACAGACGAAGAACGAACAGACGAAGAAAGAACAGACGAAGAACGAACAGGCGATGAACGAACAGACGAAGAACGAACAGACGAAGAACGAACAGACGAAGAACAAACAGACGAAGAACAAACAGACGGAGAAAGAACAGACGGAGAACGAACAGACGAAGAAAGAACAGACGAAGAACGAACAGGCGATGAACGAACAGACGAAGAACAAACAGACGGAGAAAGAACAGACGGAGAACGAACAGACGAAGAAGGAACAGACGAAGAAAGAACAGACGAAGAACGAACGGAAGAAGAACGAACAGACGAAGAACGAACGGACGAAAAACGAACAGATGAAGAACGAACAGACGGAGAACGAACAGACGAAGAAGGAACAGACGAAGAAAGAACAGACGAAGAACGAACGGAAGAAGAACGAACAGACGAAGAACGAACGGACGAAAAACGAACAGACGAAGAACGAACAGACGGAGAACGAACAGACGAAGAAGGAACGGACGAAGAACGAACAGACGAAGATCGAACAGACAAAGAACGAACAGACGAAGAAGGAACGGACGAAGAACGAACAGACGAAGATCGAACAGACAAAGAACGAACAGACGAAGAAGGAACAGACGAAGAAAGAACAGACGAAGAACGAACGGAAGAAGAACGAACAGACGAAGAACGAACGGACGAAAAACGAACAGACGAAGAACGAACAGACGAAGAAAGAACAGACGAAGAACGAACAGACGGAGAACGAACAGACGAAGAAGGAACGGACGAAGAACGAACAGACGAAGATCGAACAGACAAAGAACGAACAGACGAAGAAGGAACAGACGAAGAAAGAACAGACGAAGAACGAACGGAAGAAGAACGAACAGACGAAGAACGAACGGACGAAAAACGAACAGATGAAGAACGAACAGACGGAGAACGAACAGACGAAGAAGGAACAGACGAAGAAAGAACAGACGAAGAACGAACGGAAGAAGAACGAACAGACGAAGAACGAACGGACGAAAAACGAACAGACGAAGAACGAACAGACGGAGAACGAACAGACGAAGAAGGAACGGACGAAGAACGAACAGACGAAGATCGAACAGACAAAGAACGAACAGACGAAGAAGGAACAGACGAAGAAAGAACAGACGAAGAACGAACGGAGGAAGAACGAACAGACGAAGAACGAACGGACGAAAAACGAACAGACGAAGAACGAACAGACGGAGAACGAACAGACGAAGAAGGAACAGACGAAGAAAGAACAGACGAAGAACGAACGGAAGAAGAACGAACAGACGAAGAACGAACGGACGAAAAACGAACAGACGAAGAAGGAACGGAAGAAGAACGAACAGACGGAGAACGAACAGACGTAGAAGGAACAGACGGCGAACGAACAGACGAAGAAGGAACAGACGAAGAAAGAACAGACGAAGAACGAACGGGAGAAGAACGAACAGACGAAAAACGAACAGACGAAGAAGGAACAGACGGAGAACGAACAGACGAAGAAAGAACAGACGAAGAACGAACAGACGAAGAACGAACAGACGAAGAAAGAACAGACGAAGAACGAACAGACGATGAACGAACAGACGAAGAAAGAACAGACGAAGAACGAACAGACGAAGAACGAACAGACGAAGAACGAACAGACGGAGAACGAACAGACGAAGAAGGAACAGACGAAGAAAGAACAGACGAAGAACGAACGGGAGAAGAACGAACGGACGAAAAACGAACAGACGAAGAAGGAACAGACGGCGAACGAACAGACGAAGAAGGAACAGACGAAGAACGAACAGACGAAGAAAGAACAGACGAAGAACGAACAGACGAAGAACGAACAGACGGAGAACGAACAGACGAAGAAGGAACAGACGAAGAACGAACAGACGAAGAACGAACAGACGAAGAACGAACAGACGAAGAACGAACAGACGAAGAAAGAACAGACGAAGAACGAACAGACGAAGAACGAACAGACGAAGAAAGAACAGACGAAGATCGAACGGAAGAAGAACTAACAGACGAAGAACGAATAGACGGAGAACGAACAGACGAAGAAGGAACAGAAGAAGAACGAACAGACGAAGAACGAACAGACGAAGAACGAACAGACGAAGAAAGAACAGACGAAGAACGAACAGACGAAGAACGAACAGACGAAGAAAGAACAGACGAAGAACGAACAGGCGATGAACGAACAGACGAAGAAAGAACAGACGAAGAACGAACAGACGAAGAACGAACAGACGAAGAACAAACAGACGGAGAAAGAACAGACGGAGAACGAACAGACGAAGAAAGAGCAGACGAAGAACGAACAGGCGATGAACGAACAGACGAAGAAAGAACAGAGGAAGAACGAACAGACGAAGAACGAACAGACGAAGAACAAACAGACGAAGAACGAACAGGCGATGAACGAACAGACGAAGAAAGAACAGACGAAGAACGAACAGACGAAGAACGAACAGACGAAGAACAAACAGATGGAGAACGAACAGACGAAGAAGGAACAGACGAAGAACGAACAGACGAAGAACGAACAGACGAAGAAAGAACAGACGAAGAACGAACAGGCGATGAACGAACAGACGAAGAAAGAACAGACGAAGAACGAACAGACGAAGAACGAACAGACGAAGAACAAACAGACGGAGAAAGAACAGACGGAGAACGAACAGGCGAAGAAAGAACAGACGAAGAACGAACAGACGAAGAAAGAACAGACGAAGAACGAACAGGCGATGAACGAACAGACGAAGAACGAACAGACGAAGAACGAACAGACGAAGAACAAACAGACGAAGAACAAACAGACGGAGAAAGAACAGACGGAGAACGAACAGACGAAGAAAGAACAGACGAAGAACGAACAGGCGATGAACGAACAGACGAAGAAAGAACAGACGAAGAACGAGCAGACGAAGAACGAACAGACGAAGAACAAACAGACGGAGAAAGAACAGACGGAGAACGAACAGACGAAGAAGGAACAGACGAAGAAAGAACAGACGAAGAACGAACGGACGAAAAACGAACAGACGAAGAACGAACAGACGGAGAACGAACAGACGAAGAAAGAACAGACGAAGAACGAACAGACGAAGAACGAACAGACGAAGAACGAACAGACGAAGAAAGAACAGACGAAGAACGAACAGACGAAGAACGAACAGACGAAGAACGAACAGACGGAGAACGAACAGACGAAGAACGAACAGACGAAGAACGAACAGACGGAGAACGAACAGACGAAGAAGGAACAGACGAAGAACGAACAGACGAAGAACGAACAGACGAAGAACGAACAGACGAAGAACGAACAGACGAAGAAAGAACAGACGGCGAACGAACAGACGAAGAAGGAACAGACGAAGAACGAACAGACGAAGAAAGAACAGACGAAGAACGAACAGACGAAGAACGAACAGACGGAGAACGAACAGACGAAGAAGGAACAGACGAAGAACGAACAGACGAAGAACGAACAGACGAAGAACGAACAGACGAAGAACGAACAGACGAAGAAAGAACAGACGAAGAACGAACAGACGAAGAACGAACAGACGAAGAAAGAACAGACGAAGATCGAACGGAAGAAGAACTAACAGACGAAGAACGAATAGACGGAGAACGAACAGACGAAGAAGGAACAGAAGAAGAACGAACAGACGAAGAACGAACAGACGAAGAACGAACAGACGAAGAAAGAACAGACGAAGAACGAACAGACGAAGAACGAACAGACGAAGAAAGAACAGACGAAGAACGAACAGGCGATGAACGAACAGACGAAGAAAGAACAGACGAAGAACGAACAGACGAAGAACGAACAGACGAAGAACAAACAGACGGAGAAAGAACAGACGGAGAACGAACAGACGAAGAAAGAGCAGACGAAGAACGAACAGGCGATGAACGAACAGACGAAGAAAGAACAGATGAAGAACGAACAGACGAAGAACGAACAGACGAAGAAAAAACAGACGAAGAACGAACAGGCGATGAACGAACAGACGAAGAAAGAACAGACGAAGAACGAACAGACGAAGAACGAACAGACGAAGAACAAACAGATGGAGAACGAACAGACGAAGAAGGAACAGACGAAGAACGAACAGACGAAGAACGAACAGACGAAGAAAGAACAGACGAAGAACGAACAGGCGATGAACGAACAGACGAAGAAAGAACAGACGAAGAACGAACAGACGAAGAACGAACAGACGAAGAACAAACAGACGGAGAAAGAACAGACGGAGAACGAACAGGCGAAGAAAGAACAGACGAAGAACGAACAGACGAAGAAAGAACAGACGAAGAACGAACAGGCGATGAACGAACAGACGAAGAACGAACAGACGAAGAACGAACAGACGAAGAACAAACAGACGAAGAACAAACAGACGGAGAAAGAACAGACGGAGAACGAACAGACGAAGAAAGAACAGACGAAGAACGAACAGGCGATGAACGAACAGACGAAGAAAGAACAGACGAAGAACGAACAGACGAAGAACGAACAGACGAAGAACAAACAGACGGAGAAAGAACAGACGGAGAACGAACAGACGAAGAAGGAACAGACGAAGAAAGAACAGACGAAGAACGAACGGACGAAAAACGAACAGACGAAGAACGAACAGACGGAGAACGAACAGACGAAGAAAGAACAGACGAAGAACGAACAGACGAAGAACGAACAGACGAAGAACGAACAGACGAAGAAAGAACAGACGAAGAACGAACAGACGAAGAACGAACAGACGAAGAACGAACAGACGGAGAACGAACAGACGAAGAACGAACAGACGAAGAAAGAACAGACGAAGAACGAACAGACGAAGAACGAACAGACGAAGAACGAACAGACGAAGAACGAACAGACGGAGAACGAACAGACGAAGAAGGAACAGACGAAGAAAGAACAGACGAAGAAGGAACAGACGAAGAAAGAACAGACGAAGAACGAACAGACGAAGAACGAACGGGAGAAGAACGAGCAGACGAAGAACGAACAGACGAAGAAAGAACAGACGAAGAACGAACAGGCGATGAACGAACAGACGAAGAAAGAACAGACGAAGAACGAACAGACGAAGAACGAACAGACGAAGAACAAACAGACGGAGAAAGAACAGACGGAGAACGAACAGACGAAGAAAGAACAGACGAAGAACGAACAGGCGATGAACGAACAGACGAAGAACGAACAGACGAAGAAAGAACAGACGAAGAACGAACAGACGAAGAACGAACAGACGGAGAACGAACAGACGAAGAAAGAACAGACGAAGAACGAACAGGCGATGAACGAACAGACGAAGAAAGAACAGACGAAGAACGAACAGACGAAGAACGAACAGACGAAGAACAAACAGACGGAGAAAGAACAGACGGAGAACGAACAGACGAAGAAGGAACAGACGAAGAAAGAACAGACGGAGAACGAACAGACGAAGAAGGAACAGACGAAGAAAGAACAGGCGAAGAACGAACGGAAGAAGAACGAACAGACGAAGAATGAACAGACGGAGAACGAACAGACGAAGAAAGAACAGACGAAGAACGAACAGGCGATGAACGAACAGACGAAGAACGAACAGACGAAGAAAGAACAGACGAAGAACGAACAGACGAAGAACGAACAGACGGAGAACGAACAGACGAAGAAAGAACAGACGAAGAACGAACAGGCGATGAACGAACAGACGAAGAAAGAACAGACGAAGAACGAACAGACGAAGAACGAACAGACGAAGAACAAACAGACGGAGAAAGAACAGACGGAGAACGAACAGACGAAGAAGGAACAGACGAAGAAAGAACAGACGGAGAACGAACAGACGAAGAAGGAACAGACGAAGAAAGAACAGACGAAGAAAGAACAGACGAAGAAAGAACAGAGGGAGAACGAACAGACGAAGAACGAACAGACGAAGAACAAACAGACGAAGAACGAACAGGCGATGAACGAACAGACGAAGAAAGAACAGACGAAGAACGAACAGACGAAGAACGAACAGACGAAGAACAAACAGACGGAGAACGAACAGACGAAGAACGAACAGACGAAGAACGAACAGACGAAGAACGAACAGACGAAGAAAGAACAGACGAAGAACGAACAGGCGATGAACGAACAGACGAAGAAAGAACAGACGAAGAACGAACAGACGAAGAACGAACAGACGAAGAACAAACAGACGGAGAAAGAACAGACGGAGAACGAACAGACGAAGAAAGAACAGACGAAGAACGAACAGACGAAGAAAGAACAGACGAAGAACGAAGAGGCGATGAACGAACAGACGAAGAACGAACAGACGAAGAACGAACAGACGAAGAACAAACAGACGAAGAACAAACAGACGGAGAAAGAACAGACGGAGAACGAACAGACGAAGAAAGAACAGACGAAGAACGAACAGGCGAAGAACGAACAGACGAAGAACAAACAGACGGAGAAAGAACAGACGGAGAACGAACAGACGAAGAAAGAACAGACGAAGAACGAACAGACGAAGAAAGAACAGACGAAGAACGAACAGGCGATGAACGAACAGACGAAGAACGAACAGACGAAGAACGAACAGACGAAGAACAAACAGACGAAGAACAAACAGACGGAGAAAGAACAGACGGAGAACGAACAGACGAAGAAAGAACAGACGAAGAACGAACAGACGAAGAACGAACAGACGAAGAACAAACAGACGGAGAAAGAACAGACGGAGAACGAACAGACGAAGAAGGAACAGACGAAGAAAGAACAGACGAAGAACGAACGGACGAAAAACGAACAGACGAAGAACGAACAGACGGAGAACGAACAGATGAAGAAAGAACAGACGAAGAACGAACAGACGAAGAACGAACAGACGAAGAACGAACAGACGAAGAAAGAACAGACGAAGAACGAACAGACGAAGAACGAACAGACGAAGAACGAACAGACGGAGAACGAACAGACGAAGAACGAACAGACGAAGAAAGAACAGACGAAGAACGAACAGACGAAGAACGAACAGACGAAGAACGAACAGACGAAGAACGAACAAATGGAGAACGAACAGACGAAGAAGGAACAGACGAAGAAAGAACAGACGAAGAAGGAACAGACGAAGAAAGAACAGACGAAGAACGAACAGACGAAGAACGAACGGGAGAAGAACGAGCAGACGAAGAACGAACAGACGAAGAAAGAACAGACGAAGAACGAACAGACGAAGAACGAACAGACGAAGAACGAACAGACGAAGAACGAACAAATGGAGAACGAACAGACGAAGAAGGAACAGACGAAGAACGAACAGGCGATGAACGAACAGACGAAGAAAGAACAGACGAAGAACGAACAGACGAAGAACGAACAGACGAAGAACAAACAGACGGAGAAAGAACAGACGGAGAACGAACAGACGAAGAAAGAACAGACGAAGAACGAACAGGCGATGAACGAACAGACGAAGAACGAACAGACGAAGAAAGAACAGACGAAGAACGAACATACGAAGAACGAACAGACGGAGAACGAACAGACGAAGAAAGAACAGACGAAGAACGAACAGGCGATGAACGAACAGACGAAGAAAGAACAGACGAAGAACGAACAGACGAAGAACGAACAGACGAAGAACAAACAGACGGAGAAAGAACAGACGGAGAACGAACAGACGAAGAAGGAACAGACGAAGAAAGAACAGACGGAGAACGAACAGACGAAGAAGGAACAGACGAAGAAAGAACAGACGAAGAACGAACGGAAGAAGAACGAACAGACGAAGAATGAACGGACGAAAAACGAACAGACGAAGAACGAACAGACGGAGAACGAACAGACGAAGAAGGAACGGACGAAGAACGAACAGACGAAGATCGAACAGACGAAGAACGAACAGACGAAGAAAGAACAGACGAAGAACGAACGGAAGAAGAACGAACAGACGGAGAACGAACAGACGTAGAAGGAACAGACGGCGAACGAACAGACGAAGAAAGAACAGACGAAGAACGAACACACGAAGAACGAACAGACGAAGAACGAACAGACGGAGAACGAACAGACGAAGAAGGAACGGAAGAAGAACGAGCAGACGGAGAACGAACAGACGTAGAAGGAACAGACGGCGAACGAACAGACGAAGAAAGAACAGACGAAGAACGAACACACGAAGAACGAACAGACGAAGAACGAACAGACGAAGAAGGAACAGACGAAGAAAGAACAGACGAAGAACGAACGGAAGAAGAACGAACAGACGAAGAACGAACGGACGAGAAACGAACAGACGAAGAACGAACAGACGGAGAACGAACAGACGAAGAAGGAACAGACGAAGAAAGAACAGACGAAGAACGAACGGAAGAAGAACGAACAGACGAAGAACGAACACACGAAGAACGAACAGACGAAGAACGAACAGACGAAGAAGGAACAGACGAAGAAAGAACAGACGAAGAACGAACGGAAGAAGAACGAACAGACGAAGAACGAACACACGAAGAACGAACAGACGAAGAACGAACAGACGAAGAAGGAACAGACGAAGAAATAACAGACGAAAAACGAACAGACGAAGAACGAACAGACGGAGAACGAACAGACGAAGAAGGAACGGACGAAGAACGAACAGACGAAGATCGAACATACAAAGAACGAACAGACGAAGAAGGAACAGACGAAGAAAGAGCAGACGAAGAACGAACGGAAGAAGAACGAACAGACGAAGAACGAACGGACGAAAAACGAACAGACGAAGAACGAACAGACGGAGAACGAACAGACGAAGAAGGAACAGACGAAGAAAGAACAGACGAAGAACGAACGGAAGAAGAACGAACAGACGAAGAACGAACGGACGAAAAACGAACAGACGAAGAAGGAACGGAAGAAGAACGAACAGACGGAGAACGAACAGACGTAGAAGGAACAGACGGCGAACGAACAGACGAAGAAAGAACAGACGAAGAACGAACACACGAAGAACGAACAGACGAAGAACGAACAGACGGAGAACGAACAGACGAAGAAGGAACGGAAGAAGAACGAACAGACGGAGAACGAACAGACGAAGAAGGAACAGACGAAGAAAGAACAGACGAAGAACGAACGGAAGAAGAACGAGCAGACGGAGAACGAACAGACGTAGAAGGAACAGACGGCGAACGAACAGACGAAGAAAGAACAGACGAAGAACGAACACACGAAGAACGAACAGACGAAGAACGAACAGACGGAGAACGAACAGACGAAGAAGGAACGGAAGAAGAACGAACAGACGAAGAACGAACAGACGAAGAACGAACAGACGAAGAACGAACAGACGAAGAACGAACAGACGAAGAACGAACAGAAGAAGAACGAACAGACGAAGAACGAACAGACGAAGAAAGAACAGACGAAGAACGAACAGACGAAGAAAGAACAGACGAAGAACGAACAGACGAAGAACGAACGGACGAAGAACGAACGGGAGAAGAACGAACAGACGAAGAACGAACAGACGAAGAAAGAACAGACGAAGAACGAACAGACGAAGAACGAACGGGAGAAGAACGAACAGACGAAGAACGAACAGACGAAGAAAGAACAGACGAAGAACGAGCAGACGAAGAAAGAACAGACGAAGAACGAACAGACGAAGAACGAACAGACGAAGAACGAACAGACGAAGAACGAACGGGAGAAGAACGAACAGACGAAGAACGAACGGACGAAAAACGAACAGACGAAGAAGGAACAGACGGCGAACGAACAGACGAAGAAAGAACAGACGAAGAACGAACAGACGAAGAACGAACAGACGAAAAAAGAACAGACGAAGAACGAACAGACGAAGAACGAACAGACGGAGAACGAACAGACGAAGAAGGAACAGACGAAGAAAGAACAGACGAAGAACGAACGGAAGAAGAACGAACAGACGAAGAACGAACGGACGAAAAACGAACAGACGAAGAACGAACAGACGGAGAACGAACAGACGAAGAAGGAACGGACGAAGAACGAACAGACGAAGATCGAACAGACAAAGAACGAACAGACGAAGAAGGAACAGACGAAGAAAGAACAGACGAAGAACGAACGGAAGAAGAACGAACAGACGAAGAACGAACGGACGAAAAACGAACAGACGAAGAACGAACAGACGAAGAAAGAACAGACGAAGAACGAACAGACGGAGAACGAACAGACGAAGAAGGAACGGACGAAGAACGAACAGACGAAGATCGAACAGACAAAGAACGAACAGACGAAGAAGGAACAGACGAAGAAAGAACAGACGAAGAACGAACGGAAGAAGAACGAACAGACGAAGAACGAACGGACGAAAAACGAACAGACGAAGAACGAACAGACGGAGAACGAACAGACGAAGAAGGAACAGACGAAGAAAGAACAGACGAAGAACGAACGGAAGAAGAACGAACAGACGAAGAACGAACGGACGAAAAACGAACAGACGAAGAACGAACAGACGGAGAACGAACAGACGAAGAAGGAACGGACGAAGAACGAACAGACGAAGATCGAACAGACAAAGAACGAACAGACGAAGAAGGAACAGACGAAGAAAGAACAGACGAAGAACGAACGGAGGAAGAACGAACAGACGAAGAACGAACGGACGAAAAACGAACAGACGAAGAACCAACAGACGGAGAACGAACAGACGAAGAAGGAACAGACGAAGAAAGAACAGACGAAGAACGAACGGAAGAAGAACGAACAGACGAAGAACGAACGGACGAAAAACGAACAGACGAAGAACGAACAGACGGAGAACGAACAGTCGAAGAAAGAACAGACGAAGAGCGAACAGACGAAGAACGAACAGACGAAGAACGAACAGACGAAGAAAGAGCAGACGAAGAACGAACAGACGAAGAACGAACAGACGAAGAAAGAACAGACGAAGAACGAACAGACGATGAACGAACAGACGAAGAACAAACAGACGGAGAAAGAACAGACGGAGAACGAACAGACGAAGAAAGAACAGACGAAGAACGAACAGGCGATGAACGAACAGACGAAGAACGAACAGACGGAGAACGAGCAGACGAAGAAAGAACAGACGAAGAACGAACAGACGAAGAACGAACAGACGAAGAACGAACAGGCGAAGAACGAACGGGAGAAGAACGAACAGACGAAGAACGAACGGACGAAAAACGAACAGACGAAGAAGGAACAGACGGCGAACGAACAGACGAAGAAAGAACAGACGAAGAACGAACAGACGAAGAAAGAACAGACGAAGAACGAACGGACGAAAAACGAACAGACGAAGAACGAACAGACGGAGAACGAACAGACGAAGAAGGAACGGATGAAGAACGAACAGACGAAGATCGAACAGACAAAGAACGAACAGACGAAGAAGGAACAGACGAAGAAAGAACAGACGAAGAACGAACGGAAGAAGAACGAACAGACGAAGAACGAACGGACGAAAAACGAACAGACGAAGAACGAACAGACGAAGAACGAACAGACGAAGATCGAACAGACAAAGAACGAACAGACGAAGAAGGAACAGACGAAGAAAGAACAGACGAAGAACGAACGGAAGAAGAACGAACAGACGAAGAACGAACGGACGAAAAACGAACAGACGAAGAACGAACAGACGGAGAACGAACAGACGAAGAAGGAACAGACGAAGAAAGAACAGACGAAGAACGAACGGAAGAAGAACGAACAGACGAAGAACGAACGGACGAAAAACGAACAGACGAAGAACGAACAGACGGAGAACGAACAGACGAAGAAGGAACGGACGAAGAACGAACAGACGAAGATCGAACAGACAAAGAACGAACAGACGAAGAAGGAACAGACGAAGAAAGAACAGACGAAGAACGAACGGAGGAAGAACGAACAGACGAAGAACGAACGGACGAAAAACGAACAGACGAAGAACGAACAGACGGAGAACGAACAGACGAAGAAGGAACAGACGAAGAAAGAACAGACGAAGAACGAACGGAAGAAGAACGAACAGACGAAGAACGAACGGACGAAAAACGAACAGACGAAGAACGAACAGACGGAGAACGAACAGTCGAAGAAAGAACAGACGAAGAGCGAACAGACGAAGAACGAACAGACGAAGAACGAACAGACGAAGAAAGAGCAGACGAAGAACGAACAGACGAAGAACGAACAGACGAAGAAAGAACAGACGAAGAACGAACAGACGATGAACGAACAGACGAAGAACAAACAGACGGAGAAAGAACAGACGGAGAACGAACAGACGAAGAAAGAACAGACGAAGAACGAACAGGCGATGAACGAACAGACGAAGAACGAACAGACGGAGAACGAACAGACGAAGAAGGAACAGACGAAGAAAGAACAGACGAAGAACGAACGGGAGAAGAACGAACAGACGAAAAACGAACAGACGAAGAAGGAACAGACGGCGAACGAACAGACGAAGAAAGAACAGACGAAGAGCGAACAGACGAAGAACGAACAGAAGAAGTTCGAACGGACGAAGAACGAACAGACGGAGAACGAACAGACGAAGAACGAACGGAAGAAGAACGAGCAGACGAAGAACGAACAGACGAAGAACGAACAGACGAAGAACGAACAGACGGAGAACGAACAGACGAAGAAGGAACAGACGAAGAAAGAACAGACGAAGAACGAACGGGAGAAGAACGAACAGACGAAAAACGAACAGACGAAGAAGGAACAGACGGCGAACGAACAGACGAAGAAAGAACAGACGAAGAGCGAACAGACGAAGAACGAACAGACGAAGAACGAACAGACGAAGAAAGAACAGACGAAGAACGAACAGACGAAGAACGAACAGACGAAGAAAGAACAGACGAAGAACGAACAGACGATGAACGAACAGACGAAGAACAAACAGACGGAGAAAGAACAGACGGAGAACGAACAGACGAAGAAAGAACAGACGAAGAACGAACAGGCGATGAACGAACAGACGAAGAACGAACAGACGGAGAACGAACAGACGAAGAAGGAACAGACGAAGAAAGAACAGACGAAGAACGAACGGGAGAAGAACGAACGGACGAAAAACGAACAGACGAAGAAGGAACAGACGGCGAACGAACAGACGAAGAAGGAACAGACGAAGAACGAACAGACGAAGAAAGAACAGACGAAGAACAAACAGACGGAGAAAGAACAGACGGAGAACGAACAGGCGATGAAAGAACAGACGAAGAACGAACAGACGGAGAACGAACAGACGAAGAAGGAACAGACGAAGAAAGAACAGACGAAGAACGAACGGGAGAAGAACGAACGGACGAAAAACGAACAGACGAAGAAGGAACAGACGGCGAACGAACAGACGGAGAACGAACAGACGAAGAAGGAACAGACTAAGAAAGAACAGACGAAGAACGAACGGGAGAAGAACGAACAGACGAAAAACGAACAGACGAAGAAGGAACAGACGGAGAACGAACAGACGAAGAAAGAACAGACGAAGAGCGAACAGACGAAGAACGAACAGACGAAGAACGAACAGACGAAGAAAGAACAGACGAAGAACGAACAGACGAAGAACGAACAGACGAAGAAAGAACAGACGAAGAACGAACAGACGATGAACGAACAGACGAAGAAAGAACAGACGAAGAACGAACAGACGAAGAACGAACAGACGAAGAACGAACAGACGGAGAACGAACAGACGAAGAAGGAACAGATGAAGAAAGAACAGACGAAGAACGAACGGGAGAAGAACGAACGGACGAAAAACGAACAGACGAAGAAGGAACAGACGGCGAACGAACAGACGAAGAAGGAACAGACGAAGAACGAACAGACGAAGAAAGAACAGACGAAGAACGAACAGACGAAGAACGAACAGACGGAGAACGAACAGACGAAGAAGGAACAGACGAAGAACGAACAGACGAAGAACGAACAGACGAAGAACGAACAGACGAAGAACGAACAGACGAAGAAAGAACAGACGAAGAACGAACAGACGAAGAACGAACAGACGAAGAAAGAACAGACGAAGAACGAACGGAAGAAGAACTAACAGACGAAGAACGAATAGACGGAGAACGAACAGACGAAGAAGGAACAGACGAAGAACGAACAGACGAAGAACGAACAGACGAAGAACGAACAGACGAAGAACGAACAGACGAAGAACGAACAGACGAAGAAAGAACAGACGAATAACGAACAGACGAAGAACCAACAGACGAAGAAAGAACAGACGAAGAACGAACAGGCGATGAACGAACAGACGAAGAAAGAACAGACGAAGAACGAACAGACGAAGAACGAACAGACGAAGAACAAACAGACGGAGGAAGAACAGACGGAGAACGAACAGACGAAGAAAGAGCAGACGAAGAACGAACAGGCGATGAACGAACAGACGAAGAAAGAACAGAGGAAGAACGAACAGACGAAGAACGAACAGACGAAGAACAAACAGACGAAGAACGAACAGGCGATGAACGAACAGACGAAGAAAGAACAGACGAAGAACGAACAGACGAAGAACGAACAGACGAAGAACGAACAGACGAAGAACAAACAGACGGAGAACGAACAGACGAAGAACGAACAGACGAAGAACGAACAGACGAAGAACGAACAGACGAAGAAAGAACAGACGAAGAACGAACAGGCGATGAACGAACAGACGAAGAAAGAACAGACGAAGAACGAACAGACGAAGAACGAACAGACGAGGAACAAACAGACGGAGAAAGAACAGACGGAGAACGAACAGACGAAGAAAGAACAGACGAAGAACGAACAGACGAAGAAAGAACAGACGAAGAACGAACAGGCGATGAACGAACAGACGAAGAACGAACAGACGAAGAACGAACAGACGAAGAACAAACAGACGAAGAACAAACAGACGGAGAAAGAACAGACGGAGAACGAACAGACGAAGAAAGAACAGACGAAGAACGAACAGGCGATGAACGAACAGACGAAGAAAGAACAGACGAAGAACGAACAGACGAAGAACGAACAGACGAAGAACGAACAGACGAAGAACGAACAGACGAAGAACGAACAGACGAAGAAAGAACAGACGAAGAACGAACAGACGAAGAACGAACAGACGAAGAACGAACAGACGGAGAACGAACAGACGAAGAACGAACAGACGAAGAAAGAACAGACGAAGAACGAACAGACGAAGAACGAACAGACGAAGAACGAACAGACGAAGAACGAACAGACGGAGAACGAACAGACGAAGAAGGAACAGACGAAGAAAGAACAGACGAAGAAGGAACAGACGAAGAAAGAACAGACGAAGAAGGAACAGACGAAGAACGAACAGACGAAGAACGAACAGACGAAGAACGAACAGACGGAGAACGAACAGACGAAGAAGGAACAGACGAAGAAAGAACAGACGAAGAAGGAACAGACGAAGAAAGAACAGACGAAGAACGAACAGACGAAGAACGAACGGGAGAAGAACGAGCAGGCGAAGAACGAACAGACGAAGAAAGAACAGACGAAGAACGAACAGACGAAGAACGAACAGACGGAGAACGAACAGACGAAGAAAGAACAGACGAAGAACGAACAGGCGATGAACGAACAGACGAAGAAAGAACAGACGAAGAACGAACAGACGAAGAACGAACAGACGAAGAACAAACAGACGGAGAAAGAACAGACGGAGAACGAACAGACGAAGAAGGAACAGACGAAGAAAGAACAGACGGAGAACGAACAGACGAAGAAGGAACAGACGAAGAAAGAACAGACGAAGAACGAACGGAAGAAGAACGAACAGACGAAGAATGAACGGACGAAAAACGAACAGACGAAGAACGAACAGACGGAGAACGAACAGACGAAGAAGGAACGGACGAAGAACGAACAGACGAAGGTCGAACAGACGAAGAAAGAACAGACGAAGAACGAACAGACGAAGAACGAACAGACGGAGAACGAACAGACGAAGAACGAACAGACGAAGAAAGAACAGACGAAGAACGAACAGACGAAGAACGAACAGACGAAGAACGAACAGACGAAGAACGAACAGACGGAGAACGAACAGACGAAGAAGGAACAGACGAAGAAAGAACAGACGAAGAAGGAACAGACGAAGAAAGAACAGACGAAGAACGAACAGACGAAGAACGAACGGGAGAAGAACGAGCAGGCGAAGAACGAACAGACGAAGAAAGAACAGACGAAGAACGAACAGACGAAGAAAGAACAGACGAAGAACGAACAGACGAAGAACGAACAGACGAAGAACGAACAGACGAAGAACGAACAGACGGAGAACGAACAGACGAAGAAGGAACAGACGAAGAAAGAACAGACGAAGAAGGAACAGACGAAGAAAGAACAGACGAAGAACGAACAGACGAAGAACGAACGGGAGAAGAACGAACAGACGAAGAACGAACAGACGAAGAACGAACAGACGGAGAACGAACAGACGAAGAAGGAACAGACGAAGAAAGAACAGACGAAGAAGGAACAGACGAAGAAAGAACAGACGAAGAACGAACAGACGAAGAACGAACGGGAGAAGAACGAGCAGGCGAAGAACGAACAGACGAAGAAAGAACAGACGAAGAACGAACAGGCGATGAACGAACAGACGAAGAAAGAACAGACGAAGAACGAACAGACGAAGAACGAACAGACGAAGAACAAACAGACGGAGAAAGAACAGACGGAGAACGAACAGACGAAGAAAGAACAGACGAAGAACGAACAGGCGATGAACGAACAGACGAAGAACGAACAGACGAAGAAAGAACAGACGAAGAACGAACAGACGAAGAACGAACAGACGGAGAACGAACAGACGAAGAAAGAACAGACGAAGAACGAACAGGCGATGAACGAACAGACGAAGAAAGAACAGACGAAGAACGAACAGACGAAGAACGAACAGACGAAGAACAAACAGACGGAGAAAGAACAGACGGAGAACGAACAGACGAAGAAGGAACAGACGAAGAAAGAACAGACGGAGAACGAACAGACGAAGAAGGAACAGACGAAGAAAGAACAGACGAAGAACGAACGGAAGAAGAACGAACAGACGAAGAATGAACGGACGAAAAACGAACAGACGAAGAACGAACAGACGGAGAACGAACAGACGAAGAAGGAACGGACGAAGAACGAACAGACGGAGAACGAACAGACGTAGAAGGAACAGACGGCGAACGAACAGACGAAGAAAGAACAGACGAAGAACGAACACACGAAGAACGAACAGACGAAGAACGAACAGACGGAGAACGAACAGACGAAGAAGGAACGGAAGAAGAACGAACAGACGGAGAACGAACAGACGTAGAAGGAACAGACGGCGAACGAACAGACGAAGAAAGAACAGACGAAGAACGAACACACGAAGAACGAACAGACGAAGAACGAACAGACGGAGAACGAACAGACGAAGAAGGAACGGAAGAAGAACGAACAGACGGAGAACGAACAGACGTAGAAGGAACAGACGGCGAACGAACAGACGAAGAAAGAACAGACGAAGAACGAACACACGAAGAACGAACAGACGAAGAACGAACAGACGAAGAAGGAACAGACGAAGAAAGAACAGACGAAGAACGAACGGAAGAAGAACGAACAGACGAAGAACGAACGGACGAAAAACGAACAGACGAAGAACGAACAGACGGAGAACGAACAGACGAAGAAGGAACGGACGAAGAACGAACAGACGAAGATCGAACAGACAAAGAACGAACAGACGAAGAAGGAACAGACGAAGAAAGAACAGACGAAGAACGAACGGAAGAAGAACGAACAGACGAAGAACGAACGGACGAAAAACGAACAGACGAAGAACGAACAGACGGAGAACGAACAGACGAAGAAGGAACAGACGAAGAAAGAACAGACGAAGAACGAACGGAAGAAGAACGAACAGACGAAGAACGAACGGACGAAAAACGAACAGACGAAGAAGGAACGGAAGAAGAACGAACAGACGGAGAACGAACAGACGTAGAAGGAACAGACGGCGAACGAACAGACGAAGAAAGAACAGACGAAGAACGAACACACGAAGAACGAACAGACGAAGAACGAACAGACGGAGAACGAACAGACGAAGAAGGAACGGAAGAAGAACGAACAGACGGAGAACGAACAGACGAAGAAGGAACAGACGAAGAAAGAACAGACGAAGAACGAACGGAAGAAGAACGAACAGACGGAGAACGAACAGACGTAGAAGGAACAGACGAAGAAGGAACAGACGAAGAAAGAACAGACGAAGAACGAACGGAAGAAGAACGAACAGACGAAGAACGAACGGACGAAAAACGAACAGACGAAGAACGAACAGACGGAGAACGAACAGTCGAAGAAAGAACAGACGAAGAGCGAACAGACGAAGAACGAACAGACGAAGAACGAACAGACGAAGAAAGAGCAGACGAAGAACGAACAGACGAAGAACGAACAGACGAAGAAAGAACAGACGAAGAACGAACAGACGATGAACGAACACACGAAGAACGAACAGACGAAGAACGAACAGACGGAGAACGAACAGACGAAGAAGGAACGGAAGAAGAACGAACAGACGGAGAACGAACAGACGAAGAACGAACAGACGAAGAAAGAGCAGACGAAGAACGAACAGACGAAGAACGAACAGACGAAGAACGAACGGACGAAAAACGAACAGACGAAGAAGGAACGGAAGAAGAACGAACAGACGGAGAACGAACAGACGTAGAAGGAACAGACGGCGAACGAACAGACGAAGAAAGAACAGACGAAGAACGAACACACGAAGAACGAACAGACGAAGAACGAACAGACGGAGAACGAACAGACGAAGAAGGAACGGAAGAAGAACGAACAGACGGAGAACGAACAGACGAAGAAGGAACAGACGAAGAAAGAACAGACGAAGAACGAACGGAAGAAGAACGAACAGACGAAGAACGAACAGACGGAGAACGAACAGACGAAGAAGGAACAGACGAAGAAAGAACAGACGAAGAACGAACGGAAGAAGAACGAACAGACGAAGAACGAACGGACGAAAAACGAACAGACGAAGAACGAACAGACGGAGAACGAACAGTCGAAGAAAGAACAGACGAAGAGCGAACAGACGAAGAACGAACAGACGAAGAACGAACAGACGAAGAAAGAGCAGACGAAGAACGAACAGACGAAGAACGAACAGACGAAGAAAGAACAGACGAAGAACGAACAGACGATGAACGAACAGACGAAGAACAAACAGACGGAGAAAGAACAGACGGAGAACGAACAGACGAAGAAAGAACAGACGAAGAACGAACAGGCGATGAACGAACAGACGAAGAACGAACAGACGGAGAACGAACAGACGAAGAAGGAACAGACGAAGAAAGAACAGACGAAGAACGAACGGGAGAAGAACGAACAGACGAAAAACGAACAGACGAAGAAGGAACAGACGGCGAACGAACAGACGAAGAAAGAACAGACGAAGAGCGAACAGACGAAGAACGAACAGAAGAAGTTCGAACGGACGAAGAACGAACAGACGGAGAACGAACAGACGAAGAACGAACGGAAGAAGAACGAGCAGACGAAGAACGAACAGACGAAGAACGAACAGACGAAGAACGAACAGACGGAGAACGAACAGACGAAGAAGGAACAGACGAAGAAAGAACAGACGAAGAACGAACGGGAGAAGAACGAACAGACGAAAAACGAACAGACGAAGAAGGAACAGACGGCGAACGAACAGACGAAGAAAGAACAGACGAAGAGCGAACAGACGAAGAACGAACAGACGAAGAACGAACAGACGAAGAAAGAACAGACGAAGAACGAACAGACGAAGAACGAACAGACGAAGAAAGAACAGACGAAGAACGAACAGACGATGAACGAACAGACGAAGAACAAACAGACGGAGAAAGAACAGACGGAGAACGAACAGACGAAGAAAGAACAGATGAAGAACGAACAGGCGATGAACGAACAGACGAAGAACGAACAGACGGAGAACGAACAGACGAAGAAGGAACAGACGAAGAAAGAACAGACGAAGAACGAACGGGAGAAGAACGAACGGACGAAAAACGAACAGACGAAGAAGGAACAGACGGCGAACGAACAGACGAAGAAGGAACAGACGAAGAACGAACAGACGAAGAAAGAACAGACGAAGAACAAACAGACGGAGAAAGAACAGACGGAGAACGAACAGGCGATGAAAGAACAGACGAAGAACGAACAGACGGAGAACGAACAGACGAAGAAGGAACAGACGAAGAAAGAACAGACGAAGAACGAACGGGAGAAGAACGAACGGACGAAAAACGAACAGACGAAGAAGGAACAGACGGCGAACGAACAGACGGAGAACGAACAGACGAAGAAGGAACAGACTAAGAAAGAACAGACGAAGAACGAACGGGAGAAGAACGAACAGACGAAAAACGAACAGACGAAGAAGGAACAGACGGAGAACGAACAGACGAAGAAAGAACAGACGAAGAGCGAACAGACGAAGAACGAACAGACGAAGAACGAACAGACGAAGAAAGAACAGACGAAGAACGAACAGACGAAGAACGAACAGACGAAGAAAGAACAGACGAAGAACGAACAGACGATGAACGAACAGACGAAGAAAGAACAGACGAAGAACGAACAGACGAAGAACGAACAGACGAAGAACGAACAGACGGAGAACGAACAGACGAAGAAGGAACAGACGAAGAAAGAACAGACGAAGAACGAACGGGAGAAGAACGAACGGACGAAAAACGAACAGACGAAGAAGGAACAGACGGCGAACGAACAGACGAAGAAGGAACAGACGAAGAACGAACAGACGAAGAAAGAACAGACGAAGAACGAACAGACGAAGAACGAACAGACGGAGAACGAACAGACGAAGAAGGAACAGACGAAGAACGAACAGACGAAGAACGAACAGACGAAGAACGAACAGACGAAGAACGAACAGACGAAGAAAGAACAGACGAAGAACGAACAGACGAAGAACGAACAGACGAAGAAAGAACAGACGAAGAACGAACGGAAGAAGAACTAACAGACGAAGAACGAATAGACGGAGAACGAACAGACGGAGAACGAACAGACGAAGAACGAACAGACGAAGAACGAACAGACGAAGAACGAACAGACGAAGAACGAACAGACGAAGAACGAACAGACGAAGAAAGAACAGACGAATAACGAACAGACGAAGAACCAACAGACGAAGAAAGAACAGACGAAGAACGAACAGGCGATGAACGAACAGACGAAGAAAGAACAGACGAAGAACGAACAGACGAAGAACGAACAGCCGAAGAACAAACAGACGGAGGAAGAACAGACGGAGAACGAACAGACGAAGAAAGAGCAGACGAAGAACGAACAGGCGATGAACGAACAGACGAAGAAAGAACAGAGGAAGAACGAACAGACGAAGAACGAACAGACGAAGAACAAACAGACGAAGAACGAACAGGCGATGAACGAACAGACGAAGAAAGAACAGACGAAGAACGAACAGACGAAGAACGAACAGACGAAGAACAAACAGACGGAGAACGAACAGACGAAGAACGAACAGACGAAGAACGAACAGACGAAGAACGAACAGACGAAGAAAGAACAGACGAAGAACGAACAGGCGATGAACGAACAGACGAAGAAAGAACAGACGAAGAACGAACAGACGAAGAACGAACAGACGAGGAACAAACAGACGGAGAAAGAACAGACGGAGAACGAACAGACGAAGAAAGAACAGACGAAGAACGAACAGACGAAGAAAGAACAGACGAAGAACGAACAGGCGATGAACGAACAGACGAAAAACGAACAGACGAAGAACGAACAGACGAAGAACAAACAGACGAAGAACAAACAGACGGAGAAAGAACAGACGGAGAACGAACAGACGAAGAAAGAACAGACGAAGAACGAACAGGCGATGAACGAACAGACGAAGAAAGAACAGACGAAGAACGAACAGACGAAGAACGAACAGACGAAGAACGAACAGACGAAGAACGAACAGACGAAGAACGAACAGACGAAGAAAGAACAGACGAAGAACGAACAGACGAAGAACGAACAGACGAAGAACGAACAGACGGAGAACGAACAGACGAAGAACGAACAGACGAAGAAAGAACAGACGAAGAACGAACAGACGAAGAACGAACAGACGAAGAACGAACAGACGAAGAACGAACAGACGGAGAACGAACAGACGAAGAAGGAACAGACGAAGAAAGAACAGACGAAGAAGGAACAGACGAAGAAAGAACAGACGAAGAAGGAACAGACGAAGAACGAACAGACGAAGAACGAACAGACGAAGAACGAACAGACGGAGAACGAACAGACGAAGAAGGAACAGACGAAGAAAGAACAGACGAAGAAGGAACAGACGAAGAAAGAACAGACGAAGAACGAACAGACGAAGAACGAACGGGAGAAGAACGAGCAGGCGAAGAACGAACAGACGAAGAAAGAACAGACGAAGAACGAACAGACGAAGAACGAACAGACGGAGAACGAACAGACGAAGAAAGAACAGACGAAGAACGAACAGGCGATGAACGAACAGACGAAGAAAGAACAGACGAAGAACGAACAGACGAAGAACGAACAGACGAAGAACAAACAGACGGAGAAAGAACAGACGGAGAACGAACAGACGAAGAAGGAACAGACGAAGAAAGAACAGACGGAGAACGAACAGACGAAGAAGGAACAGACGAAGAAAGAACAGACGAAGAACGAACGGAAGAAGAACGAACAGACGAAGAATGAACGGACGAAAAACGAACAGACGAAGAACGAACAGACGGAGAACGAACAGACGAAGAAGGAACGGACGAAGAACGAACAGACGAAGATCGAACAGACGAAGAAAGAACAGACGAAGAACGAACAGACGAAGAACGAACAGACGGAGAACGAACAGACGAAGAACGAACAGACGAAGAAAGAACAGACGAAGAACGAACAGACGAAGAACGAACAGACGAAGAACGAACAGACGAAGAACGAACAGACGGAGAACGAACAGACGAAGAAGGAACAGACGAAGAAAGAACAGACGAAGAAGGAACAGACGAAGAAAGAACAGACGAAGAACGAACAGACGAAGAACGAACGGGAGAAGAACGAGCAGGCGAAGAACGAACAGACGAAGAAAGAACAGACGAAGAACGAACAGACGAAGAAAGAACAGACGAAGAACGAACAGACGAAGAACGAACAGACGAAGAACGAACAGACGAAGAACGAACAGACGGAGAACGAACAGACGAAGAAGGAACAGACGAAGAAAGAACAGACGAAGAAGGAACAGACGAAGAAAGAACAGACGAAGAACGAACAGACGAAGAACGAACGGGAGAAGAACGAACAGACGAAGAACGAACAGACGAAGAACGAACAGACGGAGAACGAACAGACGAAGAAGGAACAGACGAAGAAAGAACAGACGAAGAAGGAACAGACGAAGAAAGAACAGACGAAGAACGAACAGACGAAGAACGAACGGGAGAAGAACGAGCAGGCGAAGAACGAACAGACGAAGAAAGAACAGACGAGAACGAACAGGCGATGAACGAACAGACGAAGAAAGAACAGACGAAGAACGAACAGACGAAGAACGAACAGACGAAGAACAAACAGACGGAGAAAGAACAGACGGAGAACGAACAGACGAAGAAAGAACAGACGAAGAACGAACAGGCGATGAACGAACAGACGAAGAACGAACAGACGAAGAAAGAACAGACGAAGAACGAACAGACGAAGAACGAACAGACGGAGAACGAACAGACGAAGAAAGAACAGACGAAGAACGAACAGGCGATGAACGAACAGACGAAGAAAGAACAGACGAAGAACGAACAGACGAAGAACGAACAGACGAAGAACAAACAGACGGAGAAAGAACAGACGGAGAACGAACAGACGAAGAAGGAACAGACGAAGAAAGAACAGACGGAGAACGAACAGACGAAGAAGGAACAGACGAAGAAAGAACAGACGAAGAACGAACGGAAGAAGAACGAACAGACGAAGAATGAACGGACGAAAAACGAACAGACGAAGAACGAACAGACGGAGAACGAACAGACGAAGAAGGAACGGACGAAGAACGAACAGACGAAGATCGAACAGACGAAGAACGAACAGACGAAGAAAGAACAGACGAAGAACGAACGGAAGAAGAACGAACAGACGGAGAACGAACAGACGTAGAAGGAACAGACGGCGAACGAACAGACGAAGAAAGAACAGACGAAGAACGAACACACGAAGAACGAACAGACGAAGAACGAACAGACGGAGAACGAACAGACGAAGAAGGAACGGAAGAAGAACGAACAGACGGAGAACGAACAGACGTAGAAGGAACAGACGGCGAACGAACAGACGAAGAAAGAACAGACGAAGAACGAACACACGAAGAACGAACAGACGAAGAACGAACAGACGAAGAAGGAACAGACGAAGAAAGAACAGACGAAGAACGAACGGAAGAAGAACGAACAGACGAAGAACGAACGGACGAAAAACGAACAGACGAAGAACGAACAGACGGAGAACGAACAGACGAAGAAGGAACGGACGAAGAACGAACAGACGAAGATCGAACAGACAAAGAACGAACAGACGAAGAAGGAACAGACGAAGAAAGAACAGACGAAGAACGAACGGAAGAAGAACGAACAGACGAAGAACGAACGGACGAAAAACGAACAGACGAAGAACGAACAGACGGAGAACGAACAGACGAAGAAGGAACAGACGAAGAAAGAACAGACGAAGAACGAACGGAAGAAGAACGAACAGACGAAGAACGAACGGACGAAAAACGAACAGACGAAGAAGGAACGGAAGAAGAACGAACAGACGGAGAACGAACAGACGTAGAAGGAACAGACGGCGAACGAACAGACGAAGAAAGAACAGACGAAGAACGAACACACGAAGAACGAACAGACGAAGAACGAACAGACGGAGAACGAACAGACGAAGAAGGAACGGAAGAAGAACGAACAGACGGAGAACGAACAGACGAAGAAGGAACAGACGAAGAAAGAACAGACGAAGAACGAACGGAAGAAGAACGAACAGACGGAGAACGAACAGACGTAGAAGGAACAGACGGCGAACGAACAGACGAAGAAAGAACAGACGAAGAACGAACACACGAAGAACGAACAGACGAAGAACGAACAGACGGAGAACGAACAGACGAAGAAGGAACGGAAGAAGAACGAACAGACGATGAACGAACAGACGAAGAACGAACAGACGAAGAACGAACAGACGAAGAACGAACAGACGAAGAACGAACGGGAGAAGAACGAACAGACGAAGAACGAACAGACGAAGAAAGAACAGACGAAGAACGAACAGACGAAGAAAGAACAGACGAAAAACGAACAGACGAAGAACGAACGGACGAAGAACGAACGGGAGAAGAACGAACAGACGAAGAACGAACAGACGAAGAAAGAACAGACGAAGAACGAACAGACGAAGAACGAACGGGAGAAGAACGAACAGACGAAGAACGAACAGACGAAGAAAGAACAGACGAAGAACGAGCAGACGAAGAAAGAACAGACGAAGAACGAACAGACGAAGAACGAACAGACGAAGAACGAACAGACGGAGAACGAACAGACGAAGAAAGAACAGACGAAGAACGAACAGACGAAGAACGAACAGACGAAGAACAAACAGACGGAGAACGAACAGACGAAGAACGAACAGACGAAGAACGAACAGACGAAGAACGAACAGACGAAGAAAGAACAGACGAAGAACGAACAGGCGATGAACGAACAGACGAAGAAAGAACAGACGAAGAACGAACAGACGAAGAACGAACAGACGAAGAACAAACAGACGGAGAAAGAACAGACGGAGAACGAACAGACGAAGAAAGAACAGACGAAGAACGAACAGACGAAGAAAGAACAGACGAAGAACGAACAGGCGATGAACGAACAGACGAAGAACGAACAGACGAAGAACGAACAGACGAAGAACAAACAGACGAAGAACAAACAGACGGAGAAAGAACAGACGGAGAACGAACAGACGAAGAAAGAACAGACGAAGAACGAACAGGCGATGAACGAACAGACGAAGAAAGAACAGACGAAGAACGAACAGACGAAGAACGAACAGACGAAGAACAAACAGACGGAGAAAGAACAGACGGAGAACGAACAGACGAAGAAGGAACAGACGAAGAAAGAACAGACGAAGAACGAACGGACGAAAAACGAACAGACGAAGAACGAACAGACGGAGAACGAACAGACGAAGAAAGAACAGACGAAGAACGAACAGACGAAGAACGAACAGACGAAGAACGAACAGACGAAGAAAGAACAGACGAAGAACGAACAGACGAAGAACGAACAGACGAAGAACGAACAGACGGAGAACGAACAGACGAAGAACGAACAGACGAAGAAAGAACAGACGAAGAACGAACAGACGAAGAACGAACAGACGAAGAACGAACAGACGAAGAACAAACAGACGGAGAACGAACAGACGAAGAAGGAACAGACGAAGAAAGAACAGACGAAGAAGGAACAGACGAAGAACGAACAGACGGAGAACGAACAGACGAAGAAGGAACGGACGAAGAACGAACAGACGAAGATCGAACAGACGAAGAACGAACAGACGAAGAAAGAACAGACGAAGAACGAACGGAAGAAGAACGAACAGACGGAGAACGAACAGACGTAGAAGGAACAGACGGCGAACGAACAGACGAAGAAAGAACAGACGAAGAACGAACAGACGAAGAAAGAACAGACGAAGAACGAACAGACGAAGAACGAACAGACGAAGAACGAACAGACGAAGAAAGAACAGACGAAGAACGAACAGACGAAGAACGAACAGACGAAGAACGAACAGACGGAGAACGAACAGACGAAGAACGAACAGACGAAGAAAGAACAGACGAAGAACGAACAGACGAAGAACGAACAGACGAAGAACGAACAGACGAAGAACAAACAGACGGAGAACGAACAGACGAAGAAGGAACAGACGAAGAAAGAACAGACGAAGAAGGAACAGACGAAGAAAGAACAGACGAAGAACGAACAGACGAAGAACGAACGGGAGAAGAACGAGCAGACGAAGAACGAACAGACGAAGAAAGAACAGACGAAGAACGAACAGGCGATGAACGAACAGACGAAGAAAGAACAGACGAAGAACGAACAGACGAAGAACGAACAGACGAAGAACAAACAGACGGAGAAAGAACAGACGGAGAACGAACAGACGAAGAAAGAACAGACGAAGAACGAACAGGCGATGAACGAACAGACGAAGAACGAACAGACGAAGAAAGAACAGACGAAGAACGAACAGACGAAGAACGAACAGACGGAGAACGAACAGACGAAGAAAGAACAGACGAAGAACGAACAGGCGATGAACGAACAGACGAAGAAAGAACAGACGAAGAACGAACAGACGAAGAACGAACAGACGAAGAACAAACAGACGGAGAAAGAACAGACGGAGAACGAACAGACGAAGAAGGAACAGACGAAGAAAGAACAGACGGAGAACGAACAGACGAAGAAGGAACAGACGAAGAAAGAACAGACGAAGAACGAACGGAAGAAGAACGAACAGACGAAGAATGAACGGACGAAAAACGAACAGACGAAGAACGAACAGACGGAGAACGAACAGACGAAGAAGGAACGGACGAAGAACGAACAGACGAAGATCGAACAGACGAAGAACGAACAGACGAAGAAAGAACAGACGAAGAACGAACGGAAGAAGAACGAACAGACGGAGAACGAACAGACGTAGAAGGAACAGACGGCGAACGAACAGACGAAGAAAGAACAGACGAAGAACGAACACACGAAGAACGAACAGACGAAGAACGAACAGACGGAGAACGAACAGACGAAGAAGGAACGGAAGAAGAACGAACAGACGGAGAACGAACAGACGTAGAAGGAACAGACGGCGAACGAACAGACGAAGAAAGAACAGACGAAGAACGAACACACGAAGAACGAACAGACGAAGAACGAACAGACGAAGAAGGAACAGACGAAGAAAGAACAGACGAAGAACGAACGGAAGAAGAACGAACAGACGAAGAACGAACGGACGAAAAACGAACAGACGAAGAACGAACAGACGGAGAACGAACAGACGAAGAAGGAACGGACGAAGAACGAACAGACGAAGATCGAACAGACAAAGAACGAACAGACGAAGAAGGAACAGACGAAGAAAGAACAGACGAAGAACGAACGGAAGAAGAACGAACAGACGAAGAACGAACGGACGAAAAACGAACAGACGAAGAACGAACAGACGGAGAACGAACAGACGAAGAAGGAACAGACGAAGAAAGAACAGACGAAGAACGAACGGAAGAAGAACGAACAGACGAAGAACGAACGGACGAAAAACGAACAGACGAAGAAGGAACGGAAGAAGAACGAACAGACGGAGAACGAACAGACGTAGAAGGAACAGACGGCGAACGAACAGACGAAGAAAGAACAGACGAAGAACGAACACACGAAGAACGAACAGACGAAGAACGAACAGACGGAGAACGAACATACGAAGAAGGAACGGAAGAAGAACGAACAGACGGAGAACGAACAGACGAAGAAGGAACAGACGAAGAAAGAACAGACGAAGAACGAACGGAAGAAGAACGAACAGACGGAGAACGAACAGACGTAGAACGAACAGGCGATGAACGAACAGACGAAGAAAGAACAGACGAAGAACGAACAGACGAAGAACGAACAGACGAAGAACAAACAGACGGAGAAAGAACAGACGGAGAACGAACAGACGAAGAACGAACGGAAGAAGAACGAACAGACGAAGAAAGAACAGACGAAGAACGAACAGGCGATGAACGAACAGACGAAGAAAGAACAGACGAAGAACGAACAGACGAAGAACGAACAGACGAAGAACAAACAGACGGAGAAAGAACAGACGAAGAACGAACGGAAGAAGAACGAACAGACGAAGAAAGAACAGACGAAGAACGAACAGGCGATGAACGAACAGACGAAGAAAGAACAGACGAAGAACGAACAGACGAAGAACGAACAGACGAAGAACAAACAGACGGAGAAAGAACAGACGGAGAACGAACAGACGAAGAAAGAACAGACGAAGAACGAACAGACGAAGAAAGAACAGACGAAGAACGAACAGGCGATGAACGAACAGACGAAGAACGAACAGACGAAGAACGAACAGACGAAGAACAAACAGACGAAGAACGAACAGACGAAGAACAAACAGACGGAGAAAGAACAGACGGAGAACGAACAGACGAAGAAGGAACAGACGAAGAAAGAACAGACGAAGAACGAACGGACGAAAAACGAACAGACGAAGAACGAACAGACGGAGAACGAACAGACGAAGAAAGAACAGACGAAGAACGAACAGACGAAGAACGAACAGACGAAGAACAAACAGACGGAGAAAGAACAGACGGAGAACGAACAGACGAAGAAGGAACAGACGAAGAAAGAACAGACGAAGAACGAACGGACGAAAAACGAACAGACGAAGAACGAACAGACGGAGAACGAACAGACGAAGAAGGAACAGACGAAGAAAGAACAGACGAAGAACGAACGGACGAAAAACGAACAGACGAAGAACGAACAGACGGAGAACGAACAGACGAAGAAAGAACAGACGAAGAACGAACAGACGAAGAACGAACAGACGAAGAACAAACAGACGGAGAAAGAACAGACGGAGAACGAACAGACGAAGAAGGAACAGACGAAGAAAGAACAGACGAAGAACGAACGGACGAAAAACGAACAGACGAAGAACGAACAGACGAAGAACGAACAGGCGATGAACGAACAGACGAAGAAAGAACAGACGAAGAACGAACAGACGAAGAACGAACAGACGAAGAACAAACAGACGGAGAAAGAACAGACGGAGAACGAACAGACGAAGAAGGAACAGACGAAGAAAGAACAGACGAAGAACGAACGGACGAAAAACGAACAGACGAAGAACGAACAGACGGAGAACGAACAGACGAAGAAGGAACAGACGAAGAAAGAACAGACGAAGAACGAACGGAAGAAGAACGAACAGACGAAGAAAGAACAGACGGAGAACGAACAGACGAAGAAAGAACAGACGAAGAACGAACAGGCGATGAACGAACAGACGAAGAAAGAACAGACGAAGAACGAACAGGCGATGAACGAACAGACGAAGAAAGAACAGACGAAGAACGAACAGACGAAGAACGAACAGACGAAGAACAAACAGACGGAGAAAGAACAGACGGAGAACGAACAGACGAAGAAGGAACAGACGAAGAAAGAACAGACGAAGAACGAACGGACGAAAAACGAACAGACGAAGAACGAACAGACGGAGAACGAACAGACGAAGAAAGAACAGACGAAGAACGAACAGACGAAGAACGAACAGACGAAGAACAAACAGACGGAGAAAGAACAGACGGAGAACGAACAGACGAAGAAGGAACAGACGAAGAAAGAACAGACGAAGAACGAACGGACGAAAAACGAACAGACGAAGAACGAACAGACGGAGAACGAACAGACGAAGAAGGAACAGACGAAGAAAGAACAGACGAAGAACGAACGGAAGAAGAACGAACAGACGAAGAAAGAACAGACGAAGAACGAACAGGCGATGAACGAACAGACGAAGAAAGAACAGACGAAGAACGAACAGACGAAGAACGAACAGACGAAGAACAAACAGACGGAGAAAGAACAGACGGAGAACGAACAGACGAAGAAGGAACAGACGAAGAAAGAACAGACGAAGAACGAACGGACGAAAAACGAACAGACGAAGAACGAACAGACGGAGAACGAACAGACGAAGAAGGAACAGACGAAGAAAGAACAGACGAAGAACGAACGGAAGAAGAACGAACAGACGAAGAAAGAACAGACGGAGAACGAACAGACGAAGAAAGAACAGACGAAGAACGAACAGGCGATGAACGAACAGACGAAGAAAGAACAGACGAAGAACGAACAGGCGATGAACGAACAGACGAAGAAAGAACAGACGAAGAACGAACAGACGAAGAACGAACAGACGAAGAACAAACAGACGGAGAAAGAACAGACGGAGAACGAACAGACGAAGAAAGAACAGACGAAGAACGAACAGACGAAGAAAGAACAGACGAAGAACGAACAGGCGATGAACGAACAGACGAAGAACGAACAGACGAAGAACGAACAGACGAAGAACAAACAGACGAAGAACAAACAGACGGAGAAAGAACAGACGGAGAACGAACAGACGAAGAAAGAACAGACGAAGAACGAACAGGCGATGAACGAACAGACGAAGAAAGAACAGACGAAGAACGAACAGACGAAGAACGAACAGACAAAGAACAAACAGACGGAGAAAGAACAGACGGAGAACGAACAGACGAAGAAGGAACAGACGAAGAAAGAACAGACGAAGAACGAACGGACGAAAAACGAACAGACGAAGAACGAACAGACGGAGAACGAACAGACGAAGAAAGAACAGACGAAGAACGAACAGACGAAGAACGAACAGACGAAGAACGAACAGACGAAGAAAGAACAGACGAAGAACGAACAGACGAAGAACGAACAGACGAAGAACGAACAGACGGAGAACGAACAGACGAAGAACGAACAGACGAAGAAAGAACAGACGAAGAACGAACAGACGAAGAACGAACAGACGAAGAACGAACAGACGAAGAACGAACAGACGGAGAACGAACAGACGAAGAAGGAACAGACGAAGAAAGAACAGACGAAGAAGGAACAGACGAAGAAAGAACAGACGAAGAACGAACAGACGAAGAACGAACGGGAGAAGAACGAGCAGACGAAGAACGAACAGACGAAGAAAGAACAGACGAAGAACGAACAGGCGATGAACGAACAGACGAAGAAAGAACAGACGAAGAACGAACAGACGAAGAACGAACAGACGAAGAACAAACAGACGGAGAAAGAACAGACGGAGAACGAACAGACGAAGAAAGAACAGACGAAGAACGAACAGGCGATGAACGAACAGACGAAGAACGAACAGACGAAGAAAGAACAGACGAAGAACGAACAGACGAAGAACGAACAGACGGAGAACGAACAGACGAAGAAAGAACAGACGAAGAACGAACAGGCGATGAACGAACAGACGAAGAAAGAACAGACGAAGAACGAACAGACGAAGAACGAACAGACGAAGAACAAACAGACGGAGAAAGAACAGACGGAGAACGAACAGACGAAGAAGGAACAGACGAAGAAAGAACAGACGGAGAACGAACAGACGAAGAAGGAACAGACGAAGAAAGAACAGACGAAGAACGAACGGAAGAAGAACGAACAGACGAAGAATGAACGGACGAAAAACGAACAGACGAAGAACGAACAGACGGAGAACGAACAGACGAAGAAGGAACGGACGAAGAACGAACAGACGAAGATCGAACAGACGAAGAACGAACAGACGAAGAAAGAACAGACGAAGAACGAACGGAAGAAGAACGAACAGACGGAGAACGAACAGACGTAGAAGGAACAGACGGCGAACGAACAGACGAAGAAAGAACAGACGAAGAACGAACACACGAAGAACGAACAGACGAAGAACGAACAGACGGAGAACGAACAGACGAAGAAGGAACGGAAGAAGAACGAACAGACGGAGAACGAACAGACGTAGAAGGAACAGACGGCGAACGAACAGACGAAGAAAGAACAGACGAAGAACGAACACACGAAGAACGAACAGACGAAGAACGAACAGACGAAGAAGGTACAGACGAAGAAAGAACAGACGAAGAACGAACGGAAGAAGAACGAACAGACGAAGAACGAACGGACGAAAAACGAACAGACGAAGAACGAACAGACGGAGAACGAACAGACGAAGAAGGAACGGACGAAGAACGAACAGACGAAGATCGAACAGACAAAGAACGAACAGACGAAGAAGGAACAGACGAAGAAAGAACAGACGAAGAACGAACGGAAGAAGAACGAACAGACGAAGAACGAACGGACGAAAAACGAACAGACGAAGAACGAACAGACGGAGAACGAACAGACGAAGAAGGAACAGACGAAGAAAGAACAGACGAAGAACGAACGGAAGAAGAACGAACAGACGAAGAACGAACGGACGAAAAACGAACAGACGAAGAAGGAACGGAAGAAGAACGAACAGACGGAGAACGAACAGACGTAGAAGGAACAGACGGCGAACGAACAGACGAAGAAAGAACAGACGAAGAACGAACACACGAAGAACGAACAGACGAAGAACGAACAGACGGAGAACGAACAGACGAAGAAGGAACGGAAGAAGAACGAACAGACGGAGAACGAACAGACGAAGAAGGAACAGACGAAGAAAGAACAGACGAAGAACGAACGGAAGAAGAACGAACAGACGGAGAACGAACAGACGTAGAAGGAACAGACGGCGAACGAACAGACGAAGAAAGAACAGACGAAGAACGAACACACGAAGAACGAACAGACGAAGAACGAACAGACGGAGAACGAACAGACGAAGAAGGAACGGAAGAAGAACGAACAGACGATGAACGAACAGACGAAGAACGAACAGACGAAGAACGAACAGACGAAGAACGAACAGACGAAGAACGAACGGGAGAAGAACGAACAGACGAAGAACGAACAGACGAAGAAAGAACAGACGAAGAACGAACAGACGAAGAAAGAACAGACGAAGAACGAACAGACGAAGAACGAACGGACGAAGAACGAACGGGAGAAGAACGAACAGACGAAGAACGAACAGACGAAGAAAGAACAGACGAAGAACGAACAGACGAAGAACGAACGGGAGAAGAACGAACAGACGAAGAACGAACAGACGAAGAAAGAACAGACGAAGAACGAGCAGACGAAGAAAGAACAGACGAAGAACGAACAGACGAAGAACGAACAGACGAAGAACGAACAGACGGAGAACGAACAGACGAAGAAAGAACAGACGAAGAACGAACAGACGAAGAACGAACAGACGAAGAACAAACAGACGGAGAACGAACAGACGAAGAACGAACAGACGAAGAACGAACAGACGAAGAACGAACAGACGAAGAAAGAACAGACGAAGAACGAACAGGCGATGAACGAACAGACGAAGAAAGAACAGACGAAGAACGAACAGACGAAGAACGAACAGACGAAGAACAAACAGACGGAGAAAGAACAGACGGAGAACGAACAGACGAAGAAAGAACAGACGAAGAACGAACAGACGAAGAAAGAACAGACGAAGAACGAACAGGCGATGAACGAACAGACGAAGAACGAACAGACGAAGAACGAACAGACGAAGAACAAACAGACGAAGAACAAACAGACGGAGAAAGAACAGACGGAGAACGAACAGACGAAGAAAGAACAGACGAAGAACGAACAGGCGATGAACGAACAGACGAAGAAAGAACAGACGAAGAACGAACAGACGAAGAACGAACAGACGAAGAACAAACAGACGGAGAAAGAACAGACGGAGAACGAACAGACGAAGAAGGAACAGACGAAGAAAGAACAGACGAAGAACGAACGGACGAAAAACGAACAGACGAAGAACGAACAGACGGAGAACGAACAGACGAAGAAAGAACAGACGAAGAACGAACAGACGAAGAACGAACAGATGAAGAACGAACAGACGAAGAAAGAACAGACGAAGAACGAACAGACGAAGAACGAACAGACGAAGAACGAACAGACGGAGAACGAACAGACGAAGAACGAACAGACGAAGAAAGAACAGACGAAGAACGAACAGACGAAGAACGAACAGACGAAGAACGAACAGACGAAGAACGAACAGACGGAGAACGAACAGACGAAGAAGGAACAGACGAAGAAAGAACAGACGAAGAAGGAACAGACGAAGAAAGAACAGACGAAGAACGAACAGACGAAGAACGAACGGGAGAAGAACGAGCAGACGAAGAACGAACAGACGAAGAAAGAACAGACGAAGAACGAACAGGCGATGAACGAACAGACGAAGAAAGAACAGACGAAGAACGAACAGACGAAGAACGAACAGACGAAGAACAAACAGACGGAGAAAGAACAGACGGAGAACGAACAGACGAAGAAAGAACAGACGAAGAACGAACAGGCGATGAACGAACAGACGAAGAACGAACAGACGAAGAAAGAACAGACGAAGAACGAACAGACGAAGAACGAACAGACGGAGAACGAACAGACGAAGAAAGAACAGACGAAGAACGAACAGGCGATGAACGAACAGACGAAGAAAGAACAGACGAAGAACGAACAGACGAAGAACGAACAGACGAAGAACAAACAGACGGAGAAAGAACAGACGGAGAACGAACAGACGAAGAAGGAACAGACGAAGAACGAACACACGAAGAACGAACAGACGAAGAACGAACAGACGAAGAAGGAACAGACGAAGAAAGAACAGACGAAGAACGAACGGAAGAAGAACGAACAGACGAAGAACGAACGGACGAAAAACGAACAGACGAAGAACGAACAGACGAAGAACGAACAGACGAAGAAAGAACAGACGAAGAACGAACGGAAGAAGAACGAACAGACGGAGAACGAACAGACGTAGAAGGAACAGACGGCGAACGAACAGACGAAGAAAGAACAGACGAAGAACGAACACACGAAGAACGAACAGACGAAGAACGAACAGACGGAGAACGAACAGACGAAGAAGGAACGGAAGAAGAACGAACAGACGGAGAACGAACAGACGTAGAAGGAACAGACGGCGAACGAACAGACGAAGAAAGAACAGACGAAGAACGAACACACGAAGAACGAACAGACGAAGAACGAACAGACGGAGAACGAACAGACGAAGAAGGAACGGAAGAAGAACAAACAGACGATGAACGAACAGACGAAGAACGAACAGACGAAGAACGAACAGACGAAGAACGAACAGGCGAAGAACGAACGGGAGAAGAACGAACAGACGAAGAACGAACAGACGAAGAAAGAACAGACGAAGAACGAACAGACGAAGAAAGAACAGACGAAGAACGAACAGACGAAGAACGAACGGACGAAGAACGAACAGACGAAGAAAGAACAGACGAAGAACGAACAGACGAAGAACGAACGGACGAAGAACGAACGGGAGAAGAACGAACAGACGAAGAACGAACAGACGAAGAAAGAACAGACGAAGAACGAACACACGAAGAACGAACAGACGAAGAACGAACAGACGAAGAAGGAACAGACGAAGAAAGAACAGACGAAGAACGAACGGAAGAAGAACGAACAGACGAAGAACGAACGGACGAAAAACGAACAGACGAAGAACGAACAGACGAAGAACGAACAGACGAAGAAGGAACGGACGAAGAACGAACAGACGAAGATCGAACAGACAAAGAACGAACAGACGAAGAAGGAACAGACGAAGAAAGAACAGACGAAGAACGAACGGAAGAAGAACGAACAGACGAAGAACGAACGGACGAAAAGCGAACAGACGAAGAACGAACAGACGGAGAACGAACAGACGAAGAAGGAACAGACGAAGAAAGAACAGACGAAGAACGAACGGAAGAAGAACGAACAGACGAAGAACGAACGGACGAAAAACGAACAGACGAAGAAGGAACGGAAGAAGAACGAACAGACGGAGAACGAACAGACGTAGAAGGAACAGACGGCGAACGAACAGACGAAGAAAGAACAGACGAAGAACGAACACACGAAGAACGAACAGACGAAGAACGAACAGACGGAGAACGAACAGACGAAGAAGGAACGGAAGAAGAACGAACAGACGGAGAACGAACAGACGAAGAAGGAACAGACGAAGAAAGAACAGACGAAGAACGAACGGAAGAAGAACGAACAGACGGAGAACGAACAGACGTAGAAGGAACAGACGGCGAACGAACAGACGAAGAAAGAACAGACGAAGAACGAACACACGAAGAACGAACAGACGAAGAACGAACAGACGGAGAACGAACAGACGAAGAAGGAACGGAAGAAGAACAAACAGACGATGAACGAACAGACGAAGAACGAACAGACGAAGAACGAACAGACGAAGAACGAACAGGCGAAGAACGAACGGGAGAAGAACGAACAGACGAAGAACGAACAGACGAAGAAAGAACAGACGAAGAACGAACAGACGAAGAAAGAACAGACGAAGAACGAACAGACGAAGAACGAACGGACGAAGAACGAACGGGAGAAGAACGAACAGACGAAGAACGAACAGACGAAGAAAGAACAGACGAAGAACGAACAGACGAAGAACGAACGGGAGAAGAACGAACAGACGAAGAACGAACAGACGAAGAAAGAACAGACGAAGAACGAGCAGACGAAGAAAGAACAGACGAAGAACGAACAGACGAAGAACGAACAGACGAAGAACGAACAGACGAAGAACGAACGGGAGAAGAACGAACAGACGAAGAACGAACGGACGAAAAACGAACAGACGAAGAAGGAACAGACGGCGAACGAACAGACGAAGAAAGAACAGACGAAGAACGAACAGACAAAGAACGAACAGACGAAAAAAGAACAGACGAAGAACGAACAGACGAAGAACGAACACACGGAGAACGAACAGACGAAGAAGGAACAGACGAAGAAAGAACAGACGAAGAACGAACGGAAGAAGAACGAACAGACGAAGAACGAACGGACGAAAAACGAACAGACGAAGAACGAACAGACGGAGAACGAACAGACGAAGAAGGAACGGACGAAGAACGAACAGACGAAGATCGAACAGACAAAGAATGAACAGACGAAGAAGGAACAGACGAAGAAAGAACAGACGAAGAACGAACGGAAGAAGAACGAACAGACGAAGAACGAACGGACGAAAAACGAACAGACGAAGAACGAACAGACGGAGAACGAACAGACGAAGAAGGAACAGACGAAGAAAGAACAGACGAAGAACGAACGGAAGAAGAACGAACAGACGAAGAACGAACGGACGAAAAACGAACAGACGAAGAACGAACAGACGAAGAAAGAACAGACGAAGAACGAACAGACGGAGAACGAACAGACGAAGAAGGAACGGACGAAGAACGAACAGACGAAGATCGAACAGACAAAGAACGAACAGACGAAGAAGGAACAGACGAAGAAAGAACAGACGAAGAACGAACGGAAGAAGAACGAACAGACGAAGAACGAACGGACGAAAAACGAACAGACGAAGAACGAACAGACGGAGAACGAACAGACGAAGAAGGAACAGACGAAGAAAGAACAGACGAAGAACGAACGGAAGAAGAACGAACAGACGAAGAACGAACGGACGAAAAACGAACAGACGAAGAACGAACAGACGGAGAACGAACAGACGAAGAAGGAACGGACGAAGAACGAACAGACGAAGATCGAACAGACAAAGAACGAACAGACGAAGAAGGAACAGACGAAGAAAGAACAGACGAAGAACGAACGGAAGAAGAACGAACAGACGAAGAACGAACGGACGAAAAACGAACAGACGAAGAACGAACAGACGGAGAACGAACAGACGAAGAAGGAACAGACGAAGAAAGAACAGACGAAGAACGAACGGAAGAAGAACGAACAGACGAAGAACGAACGGACGAAAAACGAACAGACGAAGAACGAACAGACGGAGAACGAACAGACGAAGAAAGAACAGACGAAGAGCGAACAGACGAAGAACGAACAGACGAAGAACAAACAGACGAAGAAAGAACAGACGAAGAACGAACAGACGAAGAACGAACAGACGAAGAAAGAACAGACGAAGAACGAACAGACGATGAACGAACAGACGAAGAAAGAACAGACGAAGAACGAACAGACGAAGAACGAACAGACGAAGAACGAACAGACGGAGAACGAACAGACGAAGAAGGAACAGACGAAGAAAGAACAGACAAAGAACGAACGGGAGAAGAACGAACAGACGAAAAACGAACAGACGAAGAAGGAACAGACGGCGAACGAACAGACGAAGAACGAACAGACGAAGAACGAACAGACGAAGAAAGAACAGACGAAGAACGAACAGACGATGAACGAACAGACGAAGAAAGAACAGACGAAGAACGAACAGACGAAGAACGAACAGACGAAAAAGGAACAGACGGAGAACGAACAGACGAAGAAAGAACAGACGAAGAACGAACAGACGAAGAACGAACAGACGAAGAACGAACAGACGGAGAACGAACAGACGAAGAAGGAACAGACGAAGAAAGAACAGACGAAGAACGAACGGAAGAAGAACGAACAGACGAAGAACGAACGGACGAAAAACGAACAGACGAAGAACGAACAGACGGAGAACGAACAGACGAAGAAGGAACAGACGAAGAAAGAACAGACGAAGAACGAACGGAAGAAGAACGAACAGACGAAGAACGAACGGACGAAAAACGAACAGACGAAGAACGAACAGACGGAGAACGAACAGACGAAGAAGGAACAGACGAAGAACGAACAGACGAAGAAGGAACAGACGAAGAAAGAACAGACGAAGAACGAACAGACGAAGAAAGAACAGACGAAGAACGAACAGACGAAGAACGAACAGACGAAGAACGAACAGACGGAGAACGAACAGACGAAGAAGGAACAGACGAAGAAAGAACAGACGAAGAACGAACGGAAGAAGAACGAACAGACGAAGAACGAACGGACGAAAAACGAACAGACGAAGAACGAACAGACGGAGAACGAACAGACGAAGAAGGAACAGACGAAGAAAGAACAGACGAAGAACGAACAGACGAAGAAAGAACAGACGAAGAACGAACAGACGAAGAACGAACAGACGAAGAACGAACAGGCGGAGAACGAACAGACGAAGAAGGAACAGACGAAGAACGAACAGACGAAGAACGAACGGGAGAAGAACGAACAGACGAAGAACGAACGGACGAAAAACGAACAGACGAAGAAGGAACAGACGGCGAACGAACAGACGAAGAAAGAACAGACGAAGAACGAACAGACGAAGAACGAACAGACGAAGAAAGAACAGACGAAGAACGAACAGACGAAGAACGAACAGACGGAGAACGAACAGACGAAGAAGGAACAGACGAAGAAAGAACAGACGAAGAACGAACGGAAGAAGAACGAACAGACGAAGAACGAACGGACGAAAAACGAACAGACGAAGAACGAACAGACGGAGAACGAACAGACGAAGAAGGAACGGACGAAGAACGAACAGACGAAGAAGGAACAGACGAAGAAAGAACAGACGAAGAGCGAACGGAAGAAGAACGAACAGACGAAGAACGAACGGACGAAAAACGAACAGACGAAGAACGAACAGACGGAGAACGAACAGACGAAGAAGGAACGGACGAAGAACGAACAGACGAAGATCGAACAGACAAAGAACGAACAGACGAAGAAGGAACAGACGAAGAAAGAACAGACGAAGAGCGAACGGAAGAAGAACGAACAGACGAAGAACGAACGGACGAAAAACGAACAGACGAAGAACGAACAGACGGAGAACGAACAGACGAAGAAGGAACAGACGAAGAAAGAACAGACGAAGAGCGAACGGAAGAAGAACGAACAGACGAAGAACGAACGGACGAAAAACGAACAGACGAAGAACGAACAGACGAAGAAAGAACAGACGAAGAGTGAACAGACGAAGAACGAACAGACGAAGAACGAACAGACGGAGAACGAACAGACGAAGAAGGAACAGACGAAGAAAGAACAGACGAAGAACGAACGGAAGAAGAACGAACAGACGAAGAACGAACGGACGAAAAACGAACAGACGAAGAACGAACAGACAGAGAACGAACAGACGAAGAAAGAACAGACGAAGAGCGAACAGACGAAGAACGAACAGACGAAGAACGAACAGACGAAGAAAGAACAGACGAAGAACGAACGGAAGAAGAACGAACAGACGAAGAACGAACGGACGAAAAACGAACAGACGAAGAACGAACAGACGGAGAACGAACAGACGAAGAAGGAACAGACGAAGAAAGAACAGACGAAGAACGAACAGACGAAGAAAGAACAGACGAAGAACGAACAGACGAAGAACGAACAGACGAAGAACGAACAGGCGGAGAACGAACAGACGAAGAAGGAACAGACGAAGAACGAACAGACGAAGAACGAACGGGAGAAGAACGAACAGACGAAGAACGAACGGACGAAAAACGAACAGACGAAGAACGAACAGACGGAGAACGAACAGACGAAGAAGGAACAGACGAAGAAAGAACAGACGAAGAGCGAACGGAAGAAGAACGAACAGACGAAGAACGAACGGACGAAAAACGAACAGACGAAGAACGAACAGACGAAGAAAGAACAGACGAAGAGTGAACAGACGAAGAACGAACAGACGAAGAACGAACAGACGGAGAACGAACAGACGAAGAAGGAACAGACGAAGAAAGAACAGACGAAGAACGAACGGAAGAAGAACGAACAGACGAAGAACGAACGGACGAAAAACGAACAGACGAAGAACGAACAGACAGAGAACGAACAGACGAAGAAAGAACAGACGAAGAAAGAACAGACGAAGAGCGAACGGAAGAAGAACGAACAGACGAAGAACGAACGGACGAAAAACGAACAGACGAAGAACGAACAGACGGAGAACGAACAGACGAAGAAGGAACAGACGAAGAAAGAACAGACGAAGAACGAACAGACGAAGAACGAACAGACGAAGAACGAACAGACGAAGAAAGAACAGACGAAGAACGAACGGAAGAAGAACGAACAGACGAAGAACGAACGGACGAAAAACGAACAGACGAAGAACGAACAGACGGAGAACGAACAGACGAAGAAGGAACAGACGAAGAAAGAACAGACGAAGAACGAACAGACGAAGAAAGAACAGACGAAGAGCGAACGGAAGAAGAACGAACAGACGGAGAACGAACAGACGAAGAAAGAACAGACGAAGAGCGAACAGACGAAGAACGAACAGACGAAGAACGAACAGACGAAGAAAGAACAGACGAAGAACGAACGGAAGAAGAACGAACAGACGAAGAACGAACGGACGAAAAACGAACAGACGAAGAACGAACAGACGGAGAACGAACAGACGAAGAAGGAACAGACGAAGAAAGAACAGACGAAGAACGAACAGACGAAGAAAGAACAGACGAAGAACGAACAGACGAAGAACGAACAGACGAAGAACGAACAGGCGGAGAACGAACAGACGAAGAAGGAACAGACGAAGAACGAACAGACGAAGAACGAACGGGAGAAGAACGAACAGACGAAGAAGGAACGGACGAAGAACGAACAGACGAAGATCGAACAGACAAAGAACGAACAGACGAAGAAGGAACAGACGAAGAAAGAACAGACGAAGAGCGAACGGAAGAAGAACGAACAGACGAAGAACGAACGGACGAAAAACGAACAGACGAAGAACGAACAGACGGAGAACGAACAGACGAAGAAGGAACGGACGAAGAACGAACAGACGAAGATCGAACAGACAAAGAACGAACAGACGAAGAAGGAACAGACGAAGAAAGAACAGACGAAGAGCGAACGGAAGAAGAACGAACAGACGAAGAACGAACGGACGAAAAACGAACAGACGAAGAACGAACAGACGGAGAACGAACAGACGAAGAAGGAACAGACGAAGAAAGAACAGACGAAGAGCGAACGGAAGAAGAACGAACAGACGAAGAACGAACGGACGAAAAACGAACAGACGAAGAACGAACAGACGAAGAAAGAACAGACGAAGAGTGAACAGACGAAGAACGAACAGACGAAGAACGAACAGACGGAGAACGAACAGACGAAGAAGGAACAGACGAAGAAAGAACAGACGAAGAACGAACGGAAGAAGAACGAACAGACGAAGAACGAACGGACGAAAAACGAACAGACGAAGAACGAACAGACAGAGAACGAACAGACGAAGAAAGAACAGACGAAGAGCGAACAGACGAAGAACGAACAGACGAAGAACGAACAGACGAAGAAAGAACAGACGAAGAACGAACAGACGAAGAACGAACAGACGAAGAAAGAACAGACGAAGAACGAACAGACGATGAACGAACAGACGAAGAAAGAACAGACGAAGAACGAACAGACGAAGAACGAACAGACGAAGAAAGAACAGACGAAGAACGAACAGACGAAGAACGAACAGACGGAGAACGAACAGACGAAGAAGGAACAGACGAAGAACGAACGGGAGAAGAACGAACAGACGAAAAACGAACAGACGAAGAAGGAACAGACGGCGAACTAACAGACGAAGAACGAACAGACGAAGAACGAACAGACGAAGAAAGAACAGACGAAGAACGAACAGACGATGAACGAACAGACGAAGAAAGAACAGACGAAGAACGAACAGACGAAGAACGAACAGACGAAAAAGGAACAGACGGAGAACGAACAGACGAAGAAAGAACAGACGAAGAACGAACAGACGAAGAACGAACAGACGAAGAAAGAACAGACGAAGAACGAACAGACGAAGAACGAACAGACGAAGAAAGAACAGACGAAGAACGAACAGACGAAGAACGAACAGACGGAGAACGAACAGACGAAGAAGGAACAGACGAAGAAAGAACAGACGAAGAACGAACGGAAGAAGAACGAACAGACGAAGAACGAACGGACGAAAAACGAACAGACGAAGGACGAACAGACGGAGAACGAACAGACGAAGAAGGAACGGACGAAGAACGAACAGACGAAGATCGAACAGACAAAGAACGAACAGACGAAGAAGGAACAGACGAAGAAAGAACAGACGAAGAACGAACGGAAGAAGAACGAACAGACGAAGAACGAACGGACGAAAAACGAACAGACGAAGAACGAACAGACGGAGAACGAACAGACGAAGAAGGAACAGACGAAGAAAGAACAGACGAAGAACGAACGGAAGAAGAACGAACAGACGAAGAACGAACGGACGAAAAACGAAAAACGAACAGACGAAGAACGAACAGACGAAGAAAGAACAGACGAAGAACGAACAGACGAAGAACGAACAGACGAAGAACGAACAGACGGAGAACGAACAGACGAAGAAGGAACAGACGAAGAAAGAACAGACGAAGAACGAACGGAAGAAGAACGAACAGACGAAGAACGAACGGACGAAAAACGAACAGACGAAGAACGAACAGACAGAGAACGAACAGACGAAGAAAGAACAGACGAAGAGCGAACAGACGAAGAACGAACAGACGAAGAACGAACAGACGAAGAAAGAACAGACGAAGAACGAACAGACGAAGAACGAACAGACGAAGAAAGAACAGACGAAGAACGAACAGACGATGAACGAACAGACGAAGAACGAACAGACGAAGAACGAACAGACGAAGAACGAACAGACGGAGAACGAACAGACGAAGAAGGAACAGATGAAGAACGAACGGGAGAAGAACGAACAGACGAAAAACGAACAGACGAAGAAGGAACAGACGGCGAACGAACAGACGAAGAACGAACAGACGAAGAACGAACAGACGAAGAAAGAACAGACGAAGAACGAACAGACGATGAACGAACAGACGGAGAACGAACAGACGAAGAAGGAACAGACGAAGAAAGAACAGACGAAGAACGAACAGACGAAGAACGAACAGACGAAGAAAGAACAGACGAAGAACGAACAGACGAAGAACGAACAGACGAAGAACGAACAGACGGAGAACGAACAGACGAAGAAGGAACAGACGAAGAAAGAACAGACGAAGAACGAACAGACGAAGAAAGAACAGACGAAGAACGAACAGACGAAGAACGAACAGACGAAGAACGAACAGACGGAGAACGAACAGACGAAGAAGGAACAGACGAAGAAAGAACAGACGAAGAACGAACGGAAGAAGAACGAACAGACGAAGAAAGAACAGACGAATAACGAACAGACGAAGAACGAACAGACGAAGAACGAACAGACGGAGAACGAACAGACGAAGAACGAACAGACGGAGAACGAACAGACGAAGAAAGAACAGACGAAGAACGAACAGACGAAGAACGAACAGACGAAGAACGAACAGACGGAGCACGAACAGATGAAGAAGGAACAGACGGCGAACGAACAGAACGAACAGAACGAACGAACAGAACGAACAGACGAAGAACGAACAGACGAAGAAAGAACAGACGATGAACGAACAGACGAAGAACGAACAGACGAAGAACGAACAGACGAAGAACGAACAGACGGAGAACGAACAGACGAAGAAGGAACAGACGAAGAAAGAACAGACGAAGAACGAACGGAAGAAGAACGAACAGACGAAGAAAGAACAGACGAATAACGAACAGACGAAGAACGAACAGACGAAGAACGAACAGACGGAGAACGAACAGACGAAGAACGAACAGACGAAGAACGAACAGACGAAGAAAGAACAGACGAAGAACGAACAGACGAAGAACGAACAGACGAAGAAAGAACAGACGAAGAACGAACAGACGATGAACGAACAGACGAAGAACGAACAGACGAAGAACGAACAGACGAAGAACGAACAGACGGAGAACGAACAGACGAAGAAGGAACAGACGAAGAACGAACGGGAGAAGAACGAACAGACGAGAAACGAACAGACGAAGAAGGAACAGACGGCGAACGAACAGACGAAGAACGAACAGACGAAGAACGAACAGACGAAGAAAGAACAGACGAAGAACGAACAGACGATGAACGAACAGACGAAGAAAGAACAGACGAAGAACGAACAGACGAAGAACGAACAGACGAAAAAGGAACAGACGGAGAACGAACAGACGAAGAAAGAACAGACGAAGAACGAACAGACGAAGAACGAACAGACGAAGAACGAACAGACGGAGAACGAACAGACGAAGAAGGAACAGACGAAGAAAGAACAGACGAAGAACGAACAGACGAAGAAAGAACAGACGAAGAACGAGCAGACGAAGAACGAACAGACGAAGAAGGAACAGACGAAGAAAGAACAGACGAAGAACGAACGGAAGAAGAACGAACAGACGAAGAAAGAACAGACGAATAACGAACAGACGAAGAACGAACAGACGAAGAACGAACAGACGGAGAACGAACAGACGAAGAACGAACAGACGGAGAACGAACAGACGAAGAAAGAACAGACGAAGAACGAACAGACGAAGAACGAACAGACGAAGAACGAACAGACGGAGCACGAACAGATGAAGAAGGAACAGACGGCGAACGAACAGAACGAACGAACAGAACGAACAGACGAAGAACGAACAGACGAAGAACGAACAGACGAAGAAAGAACAGACGAAGAACGAACAGACGAAGAACGAACAGACGAAGAACGAACAGACGAAGAAAGAACAGACGAAGAAAGAACAGACGAAGAACGAACAGACGAAGAACGAACAGACGAAGAACGAACAGACGGAGAACGAACAGACGAAGAATGAACAGACGAAGAAAGAACAGACGAAGAACGAACAGACGAAGAAAGAACAGACGAAGAACGAACAGACGAAGAACGAACAGACGAAGAACGAACAGACGGAGAACGAACAGACGAAGAAGGAACAGACGAAGAAAGAACAGACGAAGAACGAACGGAAGAAGAACGAACAGACGAAGAACGAACGGGCGAAAAACGAACAGACGAAGAACGAACAGACGGAGAACGAACAGACGAAGAAAGAACAGACGAAGAACGAACAGACGAAGAACGAACAGACGAAGAACGAACAGACGAAGAAAGAACAGACGAAGAACGAACAGACGAAGAAAGAACAGACGAAGAAAGAACAGACGAAGAACGAACAGCCGAAGAAAGAACAGACGAAGAACGAACAGACGAAGAACGAACAGACGAAGAACGAACAGACTTAGAACGAACAGAAGAAGAAGGAACAGACGAAGAAAGAACAGACGAAGAACGAACGGAAGAAGAACGAACAGACGAAGAACGAACAGACGAAGAAAGAACAGACGAAGAGCGAACAGACGAAGAACGAACAGACGAAGAACGAACAGACGAAGAACGAACAGACGAAGAACGAGCAGACGAAGAACGAACAGACGAAGAACGAACAGACGGAGAACGAACAGACGAAGAAGGAACAGACGAAGAACGAACAGACGAAGAACGAACAGACTAAGAACGAGCAGACGAAGAACGAACAGACGAAGAACGAACAGACGAAGAACGAACAGACGAAGAACGAACAGACGAAGAAAGAACAGAAGAAGAACGAACAGACGAAGAACGAACAGACGAAAAAGGAACAGACGGAGAACGAACCGACGAAGAAAGAACAGACGAAGAAAGAACAGACGAAGAAAGAACAGACGAAGAACGAACAGCCGAAGAAAGAACAGACGAAGAACGAACAGACGAAGAACGAACAGACTTAGAACGAACAGAAGAAGAAGGAACAGACGAAGAAAGAACAGACGAAGAACGAACGGAAGAAGAACGAACAGACGAAGAACGAACAGACGAAGAAAGAACAGACGAACAGCGAACAGACGAAGAACGAACAGACGAAGAACGAGCAGACGAAGAACGAACAGACGAAGAAAGAACAGACGAAGAGCGAACAGACGAAGAACGAACAGACGAAGAACGAACAGACGAAGAACGAACAGACGAAGAACGAGCAGACGAAGAACGAACAGACGAAGAAAGAACAGACGAAGAGCGAACAGACGAAGAACGAACAGACGAAGAACGAACAGACGAAGAACGAACAGACGAAGAAAGAACAGAAGAAGAACGAACAGACGAAGAACGAACAGACGAAAAAGGAACAGACGGAGAACGAACCGACGAAGAAAGAACAGACGAAGAACGAACAGACGAAGAACGAACAGACGAAGAACGAACAGACGGAGCACGAACAGACGAAGAAGGAACAGACGGCGAACGAACAGACGAAGAAAGAACAGACGAAGAACGAACAGACGAAGAACGAACAGACGAAGAAAGAACAGACGAAGAACGAACAGACGAAGAACGAACAGACGAAGAACGAACAGACGGAGAACGAACAGACGAAGAAGGAACAGACGGCGAACGAACAGACGAAGAAAGAACAGACGAAGAACGAACAGACGAAGAACGATCAGACGAAGAAAGAACAGACGAAGAACGAACAGACGAAGAACGAACAGACGAAGAACGAACAGACGAAGAACGAACAGACGAAGAAAGAACAGAAGAAGAACGAACAGACGAAGAACGAACAGACGAAAAAGGAACAGACGAAGAAAGAACAGAAGAAGAACGAACGGAAGAAGAACGAACAGACGAAGAACGAACAGACGAAGAAAGAACAGACGAAGAACGAACAGACGAAGAAGGAACAGACGGCGAACGAACAGACGAAGAAAGAACAGACGAAGAACGAACAGACGAAGAACGATCAGACGAAGAAAGAACAGACGAAGAACGAACAGACGAAGAACGAACAGACGAAGAACGAACAGACGAAGAACGAACAGACGAAGAAAGAACAGAAGAAGAACGAACAGACGAAGAACGAACAGACGAAAAAGGAACAGACGAAGAAAGAACAGAAGAAGAACGAACGGAAGAAGAACGAACAGACGAAGAACGAACAGACGAAGAACGAACAGACGGAGAACGAACAGACGAAGAAGGAACAGACGGCGAACGAACAGACGAAGAAAGAACAGACGAAGAACGAACAGACGAAGAACGATCAGACGAAGAAAGAACAGACGAAGAACGAACAGACGAAGAACGAACAGACGAAGAACGAACAGACGAAGAACGAACAGACGAAGAAAGAACAGAAGAAGAACGAACGGAAGAAGAACGAACAGACGAAGAACGAACAGACGAAGAAAGAACAGACGAAGAACGAACAGACGAAGAACGAACAGACGAAGAACGAACAGACGAAGAACGAACAGACGAAGAACGAGCAGACGAAGAACGAACAGACGAAAAACGAACAGACGAAGAACGAACAGACGGAGAACGAACAGACGAAGAAGGAACAGACGAAGAAAGAACAGACGAAGAACGAACGGACGAAAAACGAACAGACGAAGAACGAACAGACGGAGAACGAACAGACGAAGAAAGAACAGACGAAGAACGAACAGACGAAGAACGAACAGACGAAGAACGAACAGACGAAGAAAGAACAGACGAAGAACGAACAGACGAAGAACGAACAGACGAAGAACGAACAGACGGAGAACGAACAGACGAAGAACGAACAGACGAAGAAAGAACAGACGAAGAACGAACAGACGAAGAACGAACAGACGAAGAACGAACAGACGAAGAACGAACAGACGGAGAACGAACAGACGAAGAAGGAACAGACGAAGAAAGAACAGACGAAGAAGGAACAGACGAAGAAAGAACAGACGAAGAACGAACAGACGAAGAACGAACAGACGGAGAACGAACAGACGAAGAACGAACAGACGAAGAACGAACAGACGGAGAACGAACAGACGAAGAACGAACAGACGAAGAAAGAACAGACGAAGAACGAACAGACGAAGAACGAACAGACGAAGAACGAACAGACGAAGAACGAACAGACGGAGAACGAACAGACGAAGAAGGAACAGACGAAGAAAGAACAGACGAAGAAGGAACAGACGAAGAACGAACAGACGAAGAAAGAACAGACGAAGAACGAACAGACGAAGAACGAACAGACGAAGAACGAACAGACGAAGAACGAACAGACGGAGAACGAACAGACGAAGAAGGAACAGACGAAGAAAGAACAGACGAAGAACGAACAGACGAAGAACGAACAGACGAAGAACGAACAGACGGAGAACGAACAGACGAAGAACGAACAGACGAAGAAAGAACAGACGAAGAACGAACAGACGAAGAACGAACAGACGAAGAACGAACAGACGAAGAACGAACAGACGGAGAACGAACAGACGAAGAAGGAACAGACGAAGAAAGAACAGACGAAGAAGGAACAGGCGATGAACGAACAGACGAAGAAAGAACAGACGAAGAACGAACAGACGAAGAACGAACAGACGAAGAACAAACAGACGGAGAAAGAACAGACGGAGAACGAACAGACGAAGAAAGAACAGACGAAGAACGAACAGGCGATGAACGAACAGACGAAGAACGAACAGACGAAGAAAGAACAGACGAAGAACGAACAGACGAAGAACGAACAGACGGAGAACGAACAGACGAAGAAAGAACAGACGAAGAACGAACAGGCGATGAACGAACAGACGAAGAAAGAACAGACGAAGAACGAACAGACGAAGAACGAACAGACGAAGAACAAACAGACGGAGAAAGAACAGACGGAGAACGAACAGACGAAGAAGGAACAGACGAAGAAAGAACAGACGGAGAACGAACAGACGAAGAAGGAACAGACGAAGAAAGAACAGACGAAGAACGAACGGAAGAAGAACGAACAGACGAAGAATGAACGGACGAAAAACGAACAGACGAAGAACGAACAGACGGAGAACGAACAGACGAAGAAGGAACGGACGAAGAACGAACAGACGAAGATCGAACAGACGAAGAACGAACAGACGAAGAAAGAACAGACGAAGAACGAACGGAAGAAGAACGAACAGACGGAGAACGAACAGACGTAGAAGGAACAGACGGCGAACGAACAGACGAAGAAAGAACAGACGAAGAACGAACACACGAAGAACGAACAGACGAAGAACGAACAGACGGAGAACGAACAGACGAAGAAGGAACGGAAGAAGAACGAACAGACGGAGAACGAACAGACGTAGAAGGAACAGACGGCGAACGAACAGACGAAGAAAGAACAGACGAAGAACGAACACACGAAGAACGAACAGACGAAGAACGAACAGACGAAGAAGGAACAGACGAAGAAAGAACAGACGAAGAACGAACGGAAGAAGAACGAACAGACGAAGAACGAACGGACGAAAAACGAACAGACGAAGAACGAACAGACGGAGAACGAACAGACGAAGAAGGAACGGACGAAGAACGAACAGACGAAGATCGAACAGACAAAGAACGAACAGACGAAGAAGGAACAGACGAAGAAAGAACAGACGAAGAACGAACGGAAGAAGAACGAACAGACGAAGAACGAACGGACGAAAAACGAACAGACGAAGAACGAACAGACGGAGAACGAACAGACGAAGAAGGAACAGACGAAGAAAGAACAGACGAAGAACGAACGGAAGAAGAACGAACAGACGAAGAACGAACGGACGAAAGACGAACAGACGAAGAAGGAACGGAAGAAGAACGAACAGACGGAGAACGAACAGACGTAGAAGGAACAGACGGCGAACGAACAGACGAAGAAAGAACAGACGAAGAACGAACACACGAAGAACGAACAGACGAAGAACGAACAGACGGAGAACGAACAGACGAAGAAGGAACGGAAGAAGAACGAACAGACGGAGAACGAACAGACGAAGAAGGAACAGACGAAGAAAGAACAGACGAAGAACGAACGGAAGAAGAACGAACAGACGGAGAACGAACAGACGTAGAAGGAACAGACGGCGAACGAACAGACGAAGAAAGAACAGACGAAGAACGAACACACGAAGAACGAACAGACGAAGAACGAACAGACGGAGAACGAACAGACGAAGAAGGAACGGAAGAAGAACGAACAGACGAAGAACGAACAGACGAAGAACGAACAGACGAAGAACGAACGGGAGAAGAACGAACAGACGAAGAACGAACGGACGAAAAACGAACAGACGAAGAAGGAACAGACGGCGAACGAACAGACGAAGAAAGAACAGACGAAGAACGAACAGACAAAGAACGAACAGACGAAAAAAGAACAGACGAAGAACGAACAGACGAAGAACGAACAGACGGAGAACGAACAGACGAAGAACGAACAGACGAAGAAAGAACAGACGAAGAACGAACGGAAGAAGAACGAACAGACGAAGAACGAACGGACGAAAAACGAACAGACGAAGAACGAACAGACGAAGAACGAACAGACGAAGAACGAACAGACGAAGAACGAACGGGAGAAGAACGAACAGACGAAGAACGAACAGACGAAGAAAGAACAGACGAAGAACGAACAGACGAAGAACGAACAGACGAAGAAAGAACAGACGAAGAACGAACAGACGAAGAACGAACAGACGGAGAACGAACAGACGAAGAAGGAACGGACGAAGAACGAACAGACGAAGATCGAACAGACAAAGAATGAACAGACGAAGAAGGAACAGACGAAGAAAGAACAGACGAAGAACGAACGGAAGAAGAACGAACAGACGAAGAACGAACGGACGAAAAACGAACAGACGAAGAACGAACAGACGGAGAACGAACAGACGAAGAAGGAACAGACGAAGAAAGAACAGACGAAGAACGAACGGAAGAAGAACGAACAGACGAAGAACGAACGGACGAAAAACGAACAGACGAAGAACGAACAGACGAAGAAAGAACAGACGAAGAACGAACAGACGGAGAACGAACAGACGAAGAAGGAACGGACGAAGAACGAACAGACGAAGATCGAACAGACAAAGAACGAACAGACGAAGAAGGAACAGACGAAGAAAGAACAGACGAAGAACGAACGGAAGAAGAACGAACAGACGAAGAACGAACGGACGAAAAACGAACAGACGAAGAACGAACAGACGGAGAACGAACAGACGAAGAAGGAACAGACGAAGAAAGAACAGACGAAGAACGAACGGAAGAAGAACGAACAGACGAAGAATGAACGGACGAAAAACGAACAGACGAAGAACGAACAGACGGAGAACGAACAGACGAAGAAGGAACGGACGAAGAACGAACAGACGAAGATCGAACAGACAAAGAACGAACAGACGAAGAAGGAACAGACGAAGAAAGAACAGACGAAGAACGAACGGAAGAAGAACGAACAGACGAAGAACGAACGGACGAAAAACGAACAGACGAAGAACAAACAGACGGAGAACGAACAGACGAAGAAGGAACAGACGAAGAAAGAACAGACGAAGAACGAACGGAAGAAGAACGAACAGACGAAGAACGAACGGACGAAAAACGAACAGACGAAGAACGAACAGACGGAGAACGAAAAGACGAAGAAAGAACAGACGAAGAGCGAACAGACGAAGAACGAACAGACGAAGAACGAACAGACGAAGAAAGAACAGACGAAGAACGATCAGACGAAGAAAGAACAGACGAAGAACGAACAGACGATGAACGAACAGACGAAGAAAGAACAGACGAAGAACGAACAGACGAAGAACGAACAGACGAAGAACGAACAGACGGAGAACGAACAGACGAAGAAGGAACAGACGAAGAAAGAACAGACGAAGAACGAACGGGAGAAGAACGAACAGACGAAAAACGAACAGACGAAGAAGGAACAGACGGCGAACGAACAGACGAAGAACGAACAGACGAAGAACGAACAGACGAAGAAAGAACAGACGAAGAACGAACAGACGAAGAAAGAACAGACGAAGAAAGAACAGACGAAGAACGAACAGACGAAGAACGAACAGACGAAAAAGGAACAGACGGAGAACGAACAGACGAAGAAAGAACAGACGAAGAACGAACAGACGAAGAACGAACAGACGAAGAACGAACAGACGGAGAACGAACAGACGAAGAAGGAACAGACGAAGAAAGAACAGACGAAGAACGAACAGACGAAGAACGAACAGACGGAGAACGAACAGACGAAGAAGGAACAGACGAAGAAAGAACAGACGAAGAACGAACGGAAGAAGAACGAACAGACGAAGAACGAACGGACGAAAAACGAACAGACGAAGAACGAACAGACGGAGAACGAACAGACGAAGAAGGAACAGACGAAGAAAGAACAGACGAAGAACGAACGGAAGAAGAACGAACAGACGAAGAACGAACGGACGAAAAACGAACAGACGAAGAACGAACAGACGGAGAACGAACAGACGAAGAAGGAACAGACGAAGAACGAACAGACGAAGAAGGAACAGACGAAGAAAGAACAGACGAAGAACGAACAGACGAAGAAAGAACAGACGAAGAACGAACAAACGAAGAACGAACAGACGAAGAACGAACAGACGGAGAACGAACAGACGAAGAAGGAACAGACGTAGAAAGAACAGACGAAGAACGAACGGAAGAAGAACGAACAGACGAAGAACGAACGGACGAAAAACGAACAGACGAAGAACGAACAGACGGAGAACGAACAGACGAAGAAGGAACAGACGAAGAAAGAACAGACGAAGAACGAACAGACGAAGAAAGAACAGACGAAGAACGAACAGACGAAGAACGAACAGACGAAGAACGAACAGGCGGAGAACGAACAGACGAAGAAGGAACAGACGAAGAACGAACAGACGAAGAACGAACAGACGAAGAACGAACGGGAGAAGAACGAACAGACGAAGAACGAACGGACGAAAAACGAACAGACGAAGAAGGAACAGACGGCGAACGAACAGACGAAGAAAGAACAGACGAAGAACGAACAGACGAAGAACGAACAGACGAAGAACGAACAGACGAAGAACGAACAGACGGAGAACGAACAGACGAAGAAGGAACAGACGAAGAAAGAACAGACGAAGAACTAACGGAAGAAGAACGAACAGACGAAGAACGAACGGACGAAAAACGAACAGACGAAGAACGAACAGACGGAGAACGAGCAGACGGAGAACGAGCAGACGAAGAAGGAACGGACGAAGATCGAACAGACAAAGAACGAACAGACGAAGAAGGAACAGACGAAGAAAGAACAGACGAAGAACGAACGGAAGAAGAACAAACAGACGAAGAACGAACGGACGAAAAACGAACAGACGAAGAACGAACAGACGGAGAACGAACAGACGAAGAAGGAACAGACGAAGAAAGAACAGACGAAGAACGAACGGAAGAAGAACGAACAGACGAAGAACGAACGGACGAAAAACGAACAGACGAAGAACGAACAGACGAAGAAAGAACGGACGAAGAACGAACAGACGAAGAACGAACAGACGAAGAACGAACAGACGGAGAACGAACAGACGAAGAAGGAACAGACGAAGAAAGAACAGACGAAGAACGAACGGAAGAAGAACGAACAGACGAAGAACGAACGGACGAAAAACGAACAGACGAAGAACGAACAGACAGAGAACGAACAGACGAAGAAAGAACAGACGAAGAGCGAACAGACGAAGAACGAACAGACGAAGAACGAACAGACGAAGAAAGAACAGACGAAGAACGAACAGACGAAGAACGAACAGACGAAGAAAGAACAGACGAAGAACGAACAGACGATGAACGAACAGACGAAGAAAGAACAGACGGCGAACGAACAGACGAAGAACGAACAGACGAAGAACGAACAGACGAAGAAAGAACAGACGAAGAACGAACAGACGATGAACGAACAGACGAAGAAAGAACAGACGAAGAACGAACAGACGAAGAACGAACAGACGAAAAAGGAACAGACGGAGAACGAACAGACGAAGAAAGAACAGACGAAGAACGAACAGACGAAGAACGAACAGACGAAGAAAGAACAGACGAAGAACGAACAGACGAAGAACGAACAGACGAAGAAAGAACAGACGAAGAACGAACAGACGAAGAACGAACAGACGGAGAACGAACAGACGAAGAAGGAACAGACGAAGAAAGAACAGACGAAGAACGAACGGAAGAAGAACGAACAGACGAAGAACGAACGGACGAAAAACGAACAGACGAAGAACGAACAGACGGAGAACGAACAGACGAAGAAGGAAAGGACGAAGAACGAACAGACGAAGATCGAACAGACAAAGAACGAACAGACGAAGAAGGAACAGACGAAGAAAGAACAGACGAAGAACGAACGGAAGAAGAACGAACAGACGAAGAACGAACGGACGAAAAACGAACAGACGAAGAACGAACAGACGGAGAACGAACAGACGAAGAAGGAACAGACGAAGAAAGAACAGACGAAGAACGAACGGAAGAAGAACGAACAGACGAAGAACGAACGGACGAAAAACGAACAGACGAAGAACGAACAGACGAAGAAAGAACAGACGAAGAACGAACAGACGAAGAACGAACAGACGAAGAACGAACAGACGGAGAACGAACAGACGAAGAAGGAACAGACGAAGAAAGAACAGACGAAGAACGAACGGAAGAAGAACGAACAGACGAAGAACGAACGGACGAAAAACGAACAGACGAAGAACGAACAGACAGAGAACGAACAGACGAAGAAAGAACAGACGAAGAGCGAACAGACGAAGAACGAACAGACGAAGAACGAACAGACGAAGAAAGAACAGACGAAGAACGAACAGACGAAGAACGAACAGACGAAGAAAGAACAGACGAAGAACGAACAGACGATGAACGAACAGACGAAGAAAGAACAGACGAAGAACGAACAGACGAAGAACGAACAGACGAAGAACGAACAGACGGAGAACGAACAGACGAAGAAGGAACAGACGAAGAACGAACGGGAGAAGAACGAACAGACGAAAAACGAACAGACGAAGAAGGAACAGACGGCGAACGAACAGACGAAGAACGAACAGACGAAGAACGAACAGACGAAGAAAGAACAGACGAAGAACGAACAGACGATGAACGAACAGACGAAGAAAGAACAGACGAAGAACGAACAGACGAAGAACGAACAGACGAAAAAGGAACAGACGGAGAACGAACAGACGAAGAAAGAACAGACGAAGAACGAACAGACGAAGAACGAACAGACGAAGAACGAACAGACGGAGAACGAACAGACGAAGAAGGAACAGACGAAGAAAGAACAGACGAAGAACGAACAGACGAAGAAAGAACAGACGAAGAACGAACAGACGAAGAACGAACAGACGAAGAACGAACAGACGGAGAACGAACAGACGAAGAAGGAACAGACGAAGAAAGAACAGACGAAGAACGAACGGAAGAAGAACGAACAGACGAAGAAAGAACAGACGAATAACGAACAGACGAAGAACGAACAGACGAAGAACGAACAGACGGAGAACGAACAGACGAAGAACGAACAGACGGAGAACGAACAGACGAAGAAAGAACAGACGAAGAACGAACAGACGAAGAACGAACAGACGAAGAACGAACAGACGGAGCACGAACAGATGAAGAAGGAACAGACGGCGAACGAACAGAACGAACGAACAGAACGAACAGACGAAGAACGAACAGACGAAGAACGAACAGACGAAGAAAGAACAGACGAAGAACGAACAGACGAAGAACGAACAGACGAAGAACGAACAGACGAAGAAAGAACAGACGAAGAAAGAACAGACGAAGAACGAACAGACGAAGAACGAACAGACGAAGAACGAACAGACGAAGAACGAACAGACGGAGAACGAACAGACGAAGAAGGAACAGACGAAGAAAGAACAGACGAAGAACGAACGGAAGAAGAACGAACAGACGAAGAACGAACGGGCCAAAAACGAACAGACGAAGAACGAACAGACGGAGAACGAACAGACGAAGAAAGAACAGACGAAGAACGAACAGACGAAGAACGAACAGACGAAGAACGAACAGACGAAGAAAGAACAGACGAAGAACGAACAGACGAAGAAAGAACAGACGAAGAAAGAACAGACGAAGAACGAACAGCCGAAGAAAGAACAGACGAAGAACGAACAGACGAAGAACGAACAGACGAAGAACGAACAGACGGAGAACGAACAGAAGAAGAAGGAACAGACGAAGAAAGAACAGACGAAGAACGAACGGAAGAAGAACGAACAGACGAAGAACGAACAGACGAAGAAAGAACAGACGAAGAACGAACAGACGAAGAACGAACAGACGAAGAACGAACAGACGAAGAACGAACAGACGAAGAACGAGCAGACGAAGAACGAACAGACGAAGAACGAACAGACGGAGAACGAACAGACGAAGAAGGAACAGACGGCGAACGAACAGACGAAAAAAGAACAGACGAAGAACGAACAGACGAAGAACGAACAGACGAAGAACGAACAGACGAAGAAAGAACAGAAGAAGAACGAACAGACGAAGAACGAACAGACGAAAAAGGAACAGACGGAGAACGAACCGACGAAGAAAGAACAGACGAAGAACGAACAGACGAAGAACGAACAGACGAAGAACGAACAGACGGAGCACGAACAGACGAAGAAGGAACAGACGGCGAACGAACAGACGAAGAAAGAACAGACGAAGAACGAACAGACGAAGAACGAACAGACGAAGAAAGAACAGACGAAGAACGAACAGACGAAGAACGAACAGACGAAGAACGAACAGACGGAGAACGAACAGACGAAGAAGGAACAGACGGCGAACGAACAGACGAAGAAAGAACAGACGAAGAACGAACAGACGAAGAACGATCAGACGAAGAAAGAACAGACGAAGAACGAACAGACGAAGAACGAACAGACGAAGAACGAACAGACGAAGAACGAACAGACAAAGAAAGAACAGAAGAAGAACGAACAGACGAAGAACGAACAGACGAAAAAGGAACAGACGGAGAACGAACCGACGAAGAAAGAACAGACGAAGAACGAACAGACGAAGAACGAACAGACGAAGAACGAACAGACGGAGCACGAACAGACGAAGAAGGAACAGACGGCGAACGAACAGACGAAGAACGAACAGACGAAGAACGAACAGACGAAGAACGAACAGACGAAGAAAGAACAGACGAAGAACGAACAGACGAAGAACGAACAGACGAAGAACGAACAGACGGAGAACGAACAGACGAAGAACGAAAAGACGAAGAAAGAACAGACGAAGAACGAACAGACGAAGAAGGAACAGACGAAGAAAGAACAGACGAAGAACGAACGGAAGAAGAACGAACAGACGAAGAAAGAACAGACGAATAACGAACAGACGAAGAACGAACAGACGAAGAACGAACAGACGGAGAACGAACAGACGAAGAACGAACAGACGGAGAACGAACAGACGAAGAAAGAACAGACGAAGAACGAACAGACGAAGAACGAACAGACGAAGAACGAACAGACGGAGCACGAACAGATGAAGAAGGAACAGACGGCGAACGAACAGAACGAACGAACAGAACGAACAGACGAAGAACGAACAGACGAAGAACGAACAGACGAAGAAAGAACAGACGAAGAACGAACAGACGAAGAACGAACAGACGAAGAACGAACAGACGAAGAAAGAACAGACGAAGAAAGAACAGACGAAGAACGAACAGACGAAGAACGAACAGACGAAGAACGAACAGACGGAGAACGAACAGACGAAGAATGAACAGACGAAGAAAGAACAGACGAAGAACGAACAGACGAAGAAAGAACAGACGAAGAACGAACAGACGAAGAACGAACAGACGAAGAACGAACAGACGGAGAACGAACAGACGAAGAAGGAACAGACGAAGAAAGAACAGACGAAGAACGAACGGAAGAAGAACGAACAGACGAAGAACGAACGGGCGAAAAACGAACAGACGAAGAACGAACAGACGGAGAACGAACAGACGAAGAAAGAACAGACGAAGAACGAACAGACGAAGAACGAACAGACGAAGAACGAACAGACGAAGAAAGAACAGACGAAGAACGAACAGACGAAGAAAGAACAGACGAAGAAAGAACAGACGAAGAACGAACAGCCGAAGAAAGAACAGACGAAGAACGAACAGACGAAGAACGAACAGACGAAGAACGAACAGACGGAGAACGAACAGAAGAAGAAGGAACAGACGAAGAAAGAACAGACGAAGAACGAACGGAAGAAGAACGAACAGACGAAGAACGAACAGACGAAGAAAGAACAGACGAAGAACGAACAGACGAAGAACGAACAGACGAAGAACGAACAGACGAAGAACGAGCAGACGAAGAACGAACAGACGAAGAACGAACAGACGGAGAACGAACAGACGAAGAAGGAACAGACGGCGAACGAACAGACGAAAAAAGAACAGACGAAGAACGAACAGACGAAGAACGAACAGACGAAGAACGAACAGACGAAGAAAGAACAGAAGAAGAACGAACAGACGAAGAACGAACAGACGAAAAAGGAACAGACGGAGAACGAACCGACGAAGAAAGAACAGACGAAGAACGAACAGACGAAGAACGAACAGACGAAGAACGAACAGACGGAGCACGAACAGACGAAGAAGGAACAGACGGCGAACGAACAGACGAAGAAAGAACAGACGAAGAACGAACAGACGAAGAACGAACAGACGAAGAAAGAACAGACGAAGAACGAACAGACGAAGAACGAACAGACGAAGAACGAACAGACGGAGAACGAACAGACGAAGAAGGAACAGACGGCGAACGAACAGACGAAGAAAGAACAGACGAAGAACGAACAGACGAAGAACGATCAGACGAAGAAAGAACAGACGAAGAACGAACAGACGAAGAACGAACAGACGAAGAACGAACAGACGAAGAACGAACAGACGAAGAAAGAACAGAAGAAGAACGAACAGACGAAGAACGAACAGACGAAAAAGGAACAGACGGAGAACGAACCGACGAAGAAAGAACAGACGAAGAACGAACAGACGAAGAACGAACAGACGAAGAACGAACAGACGGAGCACGAACAGACGAAGAAGGAACAGACGGCGAACGAACAGACGAAGAAAGAACAGACGAAGAACGAACAGACGAAGAACGAACAGACGAAGAACGAACAGACGAAGAAAGAACAGACGAAGAACGAACAGACGAAGAACGAACAGACGAAGAACGAACAGACGGAGAACGAACAGACGAAGAACGAAAAGACGAAGAAAGAACAGACGAAGAACGAACAGACGAAGAACGAACAGACGGAGAACGAACAGACGAAGAAGGAACAGACGAAGAAAGAACAGACGAAGAACGAACGGAAGAGGAACGAACTGACGAAGAACGAACGGACGAAAAACGAACAGACGAAGAAGGAACAGACGGCGAACGAACAGACGAAGAAAGAACAGACGAAGAACGAACAGACGAAGAACGAACAGACGAAGAAAGAACAGACGAAGAACGAACAGACGAAGAACGAACAGACGAAGAACGAACAGACGGAGAACGAACAGACGAAGAAATAACAGACGAAGAACGAACAGACGAAGAAAGAACAGACGAAGAACGAACAGACGAAGAACGAACAGACGAAGAACGAACAGACGAAAAAGGAACAGACGAAGAAGGAACAGACGAAGAAAGAACAGACGAAGAACGAACAGACGAAGAACGAACAGACGAAGAACGAACAGACGGAGAACGAACAGACGAAGAAGGAACAGACGAAGAAAGAACAGACGAAGAACGAACGGAAGAAGAACGAACAGACGAAGAACGAACGGACGAAAAACGAACAGACGAAGAACGAACAGACGAAGAACGAACAGACGAAGAACGAACAGACGGAGAACGAACAGACGAAGAACGAAAAGACGAAGAAAGAACAGACGAAGAACGAACAGACGAAGAACGAACAGACGAAGAAAGAACAGACGAAGAACGAACAGACGAAGAACGAACAGATGAAGAACGAACAGACGGAGAACGAACAGACGAAGAACGAAAAGACGAAGAAAGAACAGACGAAGAACGAACAGACGAAGAACGAACAGTCGAAGAACGAACAGACGGAGAACGAACAGACGAAGAAGGAACAGACGAAGAAAGAACAGACGAAGAACGAACGGAAGAAGAACGAACAGACGAAGAACGAACAGACGGATAACGAACAGACGGAGAACGAACAGACGAAGAAGGAACAGACGAAGAAAGAACAGACGAAGAACGAACGGAAGAAGAACGAACAGACGAAGAACGAACGGACGAAAAACGAACAGACGAAGAACGAACAGACGAAGAACGAACAGACGAAGAACGAACAGACGGAGAACGAACAGACGAAGAACGAAAAGACGAAGAACGAACAGACGAAGAACGAACAGACGAAGAACGAACAGACGAAGAAAGAACAGACGAAGAACGAACAGACGAAGAACGAACAGACGAAGAACGAACAGACGGAGAACGAACAGACGAAGAACGAAAAGACGAAGAAAGAACAGACGAAGAACGAACAGACGAAGAACGAACAGTCGAAGAACGAACAGACGGAGAACGAACAGACGAAGAAGGAACAGACGAAGAAAGAACAGACGAAGAACGAACGGAAGAAGAACGAACAGACGAAGAACGAACAGACGGATAACGAACAGACCAAGAAGGAACAGACGAAGAAAGAACAGACGAAGAACGAACGGACGAAAAACGAACAGACGGAGAACGAACAGACGAAGAAGGAACAGACGAAGAAAGAACAGACGAAGAACGAACGGACGAAGAACGAACAGACGAAGAATGAACAGACGAAGAACGAACAGACGGAGAACGAAGAGACGAAGAAGGAACAGACGAAGAAAGAACAGACGAAGAACGAACGGAAGAAGAACGAACAGAAGAAGAACGAACAGACGAAGAAGGAACAGACGAAGAAAGAACAGACGAAGAACGAACGGACGAAGAACGAACAGACGAAGAATGAACAGACGAAGAACGAACAGACGGAGAACGAAGAGACGAAGAAGGAACAGACGAAAAAGGAACAGACGAAGAAGGAACAGACGAAGAAAGAACAGACGAATAACGAACGGAAGAAGAACGAACAGACGAAGAACGAACAGACGAAGAACGAACAGACGAAGAACGAACAGACGAAGAACGAACAGACTCAGAACGAACAGACGAAGAAGGAACAGACGAAGAAAGAACAGACGAAGAACGAACGGACGAAAAACGAACAGACGAAGAACGAATAGGCGGAGAACGAACAGACGAAGAAGGAACAGACGAAGAACGAACAGACGAAGAACGAACAGACGAAGAACGAACAGACGAAGAAAGAACAGACGAAGAACGAACAGACGAAGAACGAACAGACGAAGAACGAACAGGCGGAGAACGAACAGACGAAGAACGAACAGACGAAGAAAGAACAGACGAAGAACGAACGGAAGAAGAACTAACAGACGAAGAACGAACAGACGGAGAACGAACAGACGAAGAAGGAACAGACGAAGAACGAACAGACGAAGAACGAACAGACGAAGAACGAACAGACGAAGAAAGAACAGACGAAGAACGAACAGACGAAGAACGAACAGACGAAAAAGGAACAGACGAAGAAGGAACAGACGAAGAAAGAACAGACGAAGAACGAACAGACGAAGAACGAACAGACGAAGAACGAACAGACGGAGAACGAACAGACGAAGAAGGAACAGACGAAGAAAGAACAGACGAAGAACGAACGGAAGAAGAACGAACAGACGAAGAACGAACGGACGAAAAACGAACAGACGAAGAACGAACAGACGAAGAACGAACAGACGAAGAACGAACAGACGGAGAACGAACAGACGAAGAACGAAAAGACGAAGAAAGAACAGACGAAGAACGAACAGACGAAGAACGAACAGACGAAGAAAGAACAGACGAAGAACGAACAGACGAAGAACGAACAGATGAAGAACGAACAGACGGAGAACGAACAGACGAAGAACGAAAAGACGAAGAAAGAACAGACGAAGAACGAACAGACGAAGAACGAACAGTCGAAGAACGAACAGACGGAGAACGAACAGACGAAGAAGGAACAGACGAAGAAAGAACAGACGAAGAACGAACGGAAGAAGAACGAACAGACGAAGAACGAACAGACGGATAACGAACAGACGGAGAACGAACAGACGAAGAAGGAACAGACGAAGAAAGAACAGACGAAGAACGAACGGAAGAAGAACGAACAGACGAAGAACGAACGGACGAAAAACGAACAGACGAAGAACGAACAGACGAAGAACGAACAGACGAAGAACGAACAGACGGAGAACGAACAGACGAAGAACGAAAAGACGAAGAACGAACAGACGAAGAACGAACAGACGAAGAACGAACAGACGAAGAAAGAACAGACGAAGAACGAACAGACGAAGAACGAACAGACGAAGAACGAACAGACGGAGAACGAACAGACGAAGAACGAAAAGACGAAGAAAGAACAGACGAAGAACGAACAGACGAAGAACGAACAGTCGAAGAACGAACAGACGGAGAACGAACAGACGAAGAAGGAACAGACGAAGAAAGAACAGACGAAGAACGAACGGAAGAAGAACGAACAGACGAAGAACGAACAGACGGATAACGAACAGACGAAGAAGGAACAGACGAAGAAAGAACAGACGAAGAACGAACGGACGAAAAACGAACAGACGGAGAACGAACAGACGAAGAAGGAACAGACGAAGAAAGAACAGACGAAGAACGAACGGACGAAGAACGAACAGACGAAGAATGAACAGACGAAGAACGAACAGACGGAGAACGAAGAGACGAAGAAGGAACAGACGAAGAAAGAACAGACGAAGAACGAACGGAAGAAGAACGAACAGAAGAAGAACGAACAGACGAAGAAGGAACAGACGAAGAAAGAACAGACGAAGAACGAACGGACGAAGAACGAACAGACGAAGAATGAACAGACGAAGAACGAACAGACGGAGAACGAAGAGACGAAGAAGGAACAGACGAAAAAGGAACAGACGAAGAAGGAACAGACGAAGAAAGAACAGACGAATAACGAACGGAAGAAGAACGAACAGACGAAGAACGAACAGACGAAGAACGAACAGACGAAGAACGAACAGACGAAGAACGAACAGACTCAGAACGAACAGACGAAGAAGGAACAGACGAAGAAAGAACAGACGAAGAACGAACGGACGAAAAACGAACAGACGAAGAACGAATAGGCGGAGAACGAACAGACGAAGAAGGAACAGACGAAGAACGAACAGACGAAGAACGAACAGACGAAGAACGAACAGACGAAGAAAGAACAGACGAAGAACGAACAGACGAAGAACGAACAGACGAAGAACGAACAGGCGGAGAACGAACAGACGAAGAACGAACAGACGAAGAAAGAACAGACGAAGAACGAACGGAAGAAGAACTAACAGACGAAGAACGAACAGACGGAGAACGAACAGACGAAGAAGGAACAGACGAAGAACGAACAGACGAAGAACGAACAGACGAAGAACGAACAGACGAAGAAAGAACAGACGAAGAACGAACAGACGAAGAACGAACAGACGAAGAAAGAACAGACGAAGAACGAACAGACGATGAACGAACAGACGAAGAAAGAACAGACGAAGAACGAACAGGCGATGAACGAACAGACGAAGAAAGAACAGACGAAGAACGAACAGACGAAGAACGAACAGACGAAGAACAAACAGACGGAGAAAGAACAGACGGAGAACGAACAGACGAAGAAAGAACAGACGAAGAACGAACAGGCGACGAACGAACAGACGAGGAAAGAACAGACGAAGAACGAACAGACGAAGAACGAACAGACGAAGAACAAACAGACGGAGAACGAACAGACGAAGAACGAACAGACGAAGAACGAACAGACGAAGAACGAACAGACGAAGAAAGAACAGACGAAGAACGAACAGGCGATGAACGAACAGACGAAGAAAGAACAGACGAAGAACGAACAGACGAAGAACGAACAGACGAAGAACAAACAGACGGAGAAAGAACAGACGGAGAACGAACAGACGAAGAAAGAACAGACGAAGAACGAACAGGCGATGAACGAACAGACGAAGAACGAACAGACGAAGAACGAACAGACGAAGAACAAACAGACGGAGAAAGAACAGACGGAGAACGAACAGACGAAGAAAGAGCAGACGAAGAACGAACAGGCGATGAACGAACAGACGAAGAAAGAACAGACGAAGAACGAACAGACGAAGAACGAACAGACGAAGAACAAACAGACGGAGAAAGAACAGACGGAGAACGAACAGACGAAGAAGGAACAGACGAAGAAAGAACAGACGAAGAACGAACGGACGAAAAACGAACAGACGAAGAACGAACAGACGGAGAACGAACAGACGAAGAAAGAACAGACGAAGAACGAACAGACGAAGAACGAACAGACGAAGAACAAACAGACGGAGAAAGAACAGACGGAGAACGAACAGACGAAGAAGGAACAGACGAAGAAAGAACAGACGAAGAACGAACGGACGAAAAACGAACAGACGAAGAACGAACAGACGGAGAACGAACAGACGAAGAAAGAACAGACGAAGAATGAACAGACGAAGAACGAACAGACGGAGAACGAACAGACGAAGAAGGAACAGACGAAGAAAGAACAGACGAAGAACGAACAGACGGAGAACGAACAGACGAAGAAAGAACAGACCAAGAACGAACAGACGAAGAACGAACAGACGAAGAACGAACAGACGAAGAACGAACAGACGAAGAACGAACAGACGGAGAACGAACAGACGAAGAAGGAACAGACGAAGAAAGAACAGACGAAGAACGAACGGAAGAAGGACGAACAGACGAAGAACGAACGGACGAAAAACGAACAGACGAAGAACGAACAGACGGAGAACGAACAGACGAAGAAAGAACAGACCAAGAACGAACAGACGAAGAACGAACAGACGAAGAACGAACAGACGAAGAACGAACAGACGAAGAACGAACAGACCAAGAACGAACAGACGAAGAACGAACAGACGAAGAACGAACAGACGAAGAACGAACAGACGAAGAACGAACAGACGGAGAACGAACAGACGAAGAAGGAACGGACGAAAAACGAACAGACGAAGAACGAACAGACGGAGAACGAACAGACGAAGAAAGAACAGACCAAGAACGAACAGACGAAGAACGAACAGACGAAGAACGAACAGACGAAGAACGAACAGACGAAGAACGAACAGACGGAGAACGAACAGACGAAGAAGGAACAGACGAAGAAAGAACAGACGAAGAGCGAACGGAAGAAGAACGAACAGACGAAGAACGAACGGACGAAAAACGAACAGACGAAGAACGAACGGGAGAAGAACGAACAGACGAAGAACGAACAGACGAAGAACGAACAGACGAAGAACGAACAGACGAAGAACGAACGGGAGAAGAACGAACAGACGAAGAACGAACAGACGAAGAAAGAACAGACGAAGAACGAACAGACGAAGAAAGAACAGACGAAGAACGAACAGACGAAGAACGAACGGACGAAGAACGAACGGGAGAAGAACGAACAGACGAAGAAAGAACAGACGAAGAACGAACAGACGAAGAACGAACGGGAGAAGAACGAACGGGAGAAGAACGAACAGACGAAGAACGAACAGACGAAGAAAGAACAGACGAAGAACGAGCAGACGAAGAAAGAACAGACGAAGAACGAACAGACGAAGAACGAACAGACGAAGAACGAACAGACGAAGAACGAACGGGAGAAGAACGAACAGACGAAGAACGAACGGACGAAAAACGAACAGACGAAGAAGGAACAGACGGCGAACGAACAGACGAAGAAAGAACAGACGAAGAACGAACAGACGAAGAACGAACAGACGAAGAAAGAACAGACGAAGAATGAACAGACGAAGAACGAACAGACGAAGAACGAAAAGACGCAGAACGATCAGACGAAGAACGAACAGACGAAGAACGAACGGAAGAAGAACGAACAGACGAAGAACGAACGGACGAAAAACGAACAGACGAAGAACGAACAGACGGAGAACGAACAGACGAAGAAGGAACGGACGAAGAACGAACAGACGAAGATCGAACAGACAAAGAACGAACAGACGAAGAAGGAACAGACGAAGAAAGAACAGACGAAGAACGAACGGAAGAAGAACGAACAGACGAAGAACGAACGGACGAAAAACGAACAGACGAAGAACGAACAGACGGAGAACGAACAGGCGAAGAAGGAACAGACGAAGAAAGAACAGACGAAGAACGAACGGAAGAAGAACGAACAGACGAAGAACGAACGGACGAAAAACGAACAGACGAAGAACGAACAGACGAAGAAAGAACAGACGAAGAAAGAACAGACGAAGTACGAACAGACGAAGAACGAACAGACGAAGAAAGAACAGACGAAGAACGAACAGACGGAGAACGAACAGACGAAGAAGGAACAGACGAAGAACGAACGGAAGAAGAACGAACGGACGAAGAACGAACGGGAGAAGAACGAACAGACGAAGAACGAACAGACGAAGAAAGAACAGACGAAGAACGAACGGAAGAAGAACGAACAGACGAAGAACGAACGGACGAAAAACGAACAGACGAAGAACGAACAGACGAAGAAAGAACAGACGAAGAACGAACAGACGAAGAACGAACAGACGAAGAACGAACAGACGGAGAACGAACAGACGAAGAAGGAACAGACGAAGAAAGAACAGACGAAGAACGAACGGAAGAAGAACGAACAGACGAAGAACGAACGGACGAAAAACGAACAGACGAAGAACGAACAGACGGAGAACGAACAGACGAAGAAAGAACAGACGAAGAACGAACAGACGAAGAACGAACAGACGAAGAACGAACAGACCAAGAACGAACGGATGAAGAACGAACGGGAGAAGAACGAACAGACGAAGAACGAACAGACGAAGAACGAACAGACGGAGAACGAACAGACGAAGAAGGAACAGACGAAGAACGAACGGAAGAAGAACGAACGGACGAAGAACGAACGGGAGAAGAACGAACAGACGAAGAACGAACAGACGAAGAAAGAACAGACGAAGAACGAACAGACGAAGAACGAACGGGAGAAGAACGAACAGACGAAGAACGAACAGACGAAGAAAGAACAGACGAAGAACGAACGGAAGAAAAACGAACAGACGAAGAAAGAACAGACGAAGAACGAACAGACGAAGAAAGAACAGACGAAGAACGAACAGACGAAGAACGAACAGACGAAGAAAGAACAGACGAAGAACGAACAGACGATGAACGAACAGGCGAAGAAAGAACAGACGAAGAACGAACAGACGAAGAACGAACAGACGAAGAACGAACAGACGGAGAACGAATAGACGAAGAAGGAACAGACGAAGAAAGAACAGACGAAGAACGAACGGGAGAAGAACGAACAGACGAAAAACGAACAGACGAAGAAGGAACAGACGGCGAACGAACAGACGAAGAACGAACAGACGAAGAACGAACAGACGAAGAAAGAGCAGACGAAGAACGAACAGACGAAGAACGAACAGACGAAGAAAGAACAGACGAAGAACGAACAGACGATGAACGAACAGACGAAGAAAGAACAGACGAAGAACGAACAGACGAAGAACGAACAGACGAAGAACGAACAGACGGAGAACGAATAGACGAAGAAGGAACAGACGAAGAAAGAACAGACGAAGAACGAACGGGAGAAGAACGAACAGACGAAAAACGAACAGACGAAGAAGGAACAGACGGCGAACGAACAGACGAAGAACGAACAGACGAAGAACGAACAGACGAAGAACGAAAAGACGAAGAACGAACAGACGAAGAACGAACAGACGGAGAACGAACAGACGAAGAAGGAACAGACGAAGAAAGAACAGACGAAGAACGAACAGACGAAGAACGAACTGACGAAGAACGAACGGGAGAAGAACGAACAGACGAAGAACGAACAGACGAAGAACGAACGGAAGAAGAACGAACAGACGAAGAACGAACGGACGAAAAACGAACAGACGAAGAACGAACGGGAGAAGAACGAACAGACGAAGAACGAACAGACGAAGAACGAACAGACGGAGAACGAACAGACGAAGAACGAACAGACGAAGAAAGAACAGACGAAGAACGAACAGACGAAGAACGAACAGACGAAGAACGAACAGACGAAGAACGAACAGACGGAGAACGAACAGACGAAGAAGGAACAGACGAAGAAAGAACAGACGAAGAACGAACGGAAGAAGAACGAACAGACGAAGAACGAACGGACGAAAAACGAACAGACGAAGAACGAACGGGAGAAGAACGAACAGACGAAGAACGAACAGACGAAGAAAGAACAGACGAAGAACGAACAGACGAAGAACGAACAGACGAAGAACGAACAGACGAAGAACGAACGGGAGAAGAACGAACAGACGAAGAACGAACAGACGAAGAAAGAACAGACGAAGAACGAACAGACGAAGAAAGAACAGACGAAGAACGAACAGACGAAGAACGAACGGATGAAGAACGAACGGGAGAAGAACGAACAGACGAAGAACGAACAGACGAAGAAAGAACAGACGAAGAACGAACAGACGAAGAACGAACGGGAGAAGAACGAACAGACGAAGAACGAACAGACGAAGAAAGAACAGACGAAGAACGAACGGAAGAAGAACGAACAGACGAAGAACGAACGGACGAAAAACGAACAGACGAAGAACGAACAGACGGAGAACGAACAGACGAAGAAGGAACAGACGAAGAAAGAACAGACGAAGAACGAACAGACGAAGAACGAACAGACGAAGAAAGAACAGACGAAGAACGAACAGACGATGAACGAACAGACGAAGAAAGAACAGACGAAGAACGAACAGACGAAGAACGAACAGACGAAGAACGAACAGACGGAGAACGAATAGACGAAGAAGGAACAGACGAAGAAAGAACAGACGAAGAACGAACGGAAGAAGAACGAACAGACGAAGAACGAACGGACGAAAAACGAACAGACGAAGAACGAACAGACGAAGAAAGAACAGACGAAGAACGAACAGACGAAGATCGAACAGACAAAGAACGAACAGACGAAGAAGGAACAGACGAAGAAAGAACAGACGAAGAACGAACGGAAGAAGAACGAACAGACGAAGAACGAACGGACGAAGAACGAACGGACGAAAAACGAACAGACGAAGAACGAACAGACGAAGAAAGAACAGACGAAGAACGAACAGACGAAGATCGAACAGACAAAGAACGAACAGACGAAGAAGGAACAGACGAAGAAAGAACAGACGAAGAACGAACGGAAGAAGAACGAACAGACGAAGAACGAACGGACGAAGAAAGAACAGACGAAGAACGAACAGACGAAGAACGAACAGACGAAGAACGAACAGACGAAGAACGAGCAGACGGAGAACGAACAGACGAAGAAGGAACAGACGAAGAAAGAACAGACGAAGAACGAACGGAAGAAGAACGAACAGACGAAGAACGAACGGACGAAAAACGAACAGACGAAGAACGAACGGGAGAAGAACGAACAGACGAAGAACGAACAGACGAAGAACGAACAGACGGAGAACGAACAGACGAAGAACGAACAGACGAAGAAAGAACAGACGAAGAACGAACAGACGAAGAACGAACAGACGAAGAACGAACAGACGAAGAACGAACAGACGGAGAACGAACAGACGAAGAAGGAACAGACGAAGAAAGAACAGACGAAGAACGAACGGAAGAAGAACGAACAGACGAAGAACGAACAGACGAAGAACGAACGGAAGAAGAACGAACAGACGAAGAACGAACGGACGAAAAACGAACAGACTAAGAACGAACGGGAGAAGAACGAACAGACGAAGAACGAACAGACGAAGAACGAACAGACGGAGAACGAACAGACGAAGAACGAACAGACGAAGAAAGAACAGACGAAGAACGAACAGACGAAGAACGAACAGACGAAGAACGAACAGACGAAGAACGAACAGACGGAGAACGAACGGGAGAAGAACGAACAGACGAAGAACGAACAGACGAAGAAAGAACAGACGAAGAACGAACAGACGAAGAACGAACGGGAGAAGAACGAACAGACGAAGAACGAACAGACGAAGAAAGAACAGACGAAGAACGAACGGAAGAAAAACGAACAGACGAAGAAAGAACAGACGAAGAACGAACAGACGAAGAAAGAACAGACGAAGAACGAACAGACGAAGAACGAACAGACGAAGAAAGAACAGACGAAGAACGAACAGACGATGAACGAACAGACGAAGAAAGAACAGACGAAGAACGAACAGACGAAGAACGAACAGACGAAGAACGAACAGACGGAGAACGAATAGACGAAGAAGGAACAGACGAAGAAAGAACAGACGAAGAACGAACGGGAGAAGAACGAACAGACGAAAAACGAACAGACGAAGAAGGAACAGACGGCGAACGAACAGACGAAGAACGAACAGACGAAGAACGAACAGACGAAGAAAGAACAGACGAAGAACGAACAGACGAAGAACGAACAGACGAAGAAAGAACAGACGAAGAACGAACAGACGATGAACGAACAGACGAAGAAAGAACAGACGAAGAACGAACAGACGAAGAACGAACAGACGAAGAACGAACAGACGGAGAACGAATAGACGAAGAAGGAACAGACGAAGAAAGAACAGACGAAGAACGAACGGGAGAAGAACGAACAGACGAAAAACGAACAGACGAAGAAGGAACAGACGGCGAACGAACAGACGAAGAACGAACAGACGAAGAACGAACAGACGAAGAACGAACAGACGGAGAACGAACAGACGAAGAAGGAACAGACGAAGAAAGAACAGACGAAGAACGAACAGACGAAGAACGAACTGACGAAGAACGAACGGGAGAAGAACGAACAGACGAAGAACGAACAGACGAAGAACGAACGGAAGAAGAACGAACAGACGAAGAACGAACGGACGAAAAACGAACAGACGAAGAACGAACGGGAGAAGAACGAACAGACGAAGAACGAACAGACGAAGAACGAACAGACGGAGAACGAACAGACGAAGAACGAACAGACGAAGAAAGAACAGACGAAGAACGAACAGACGAAGAACGAACAGACGAAGAACGAACAGAGGAAGAACGAACAGACGGAGAACGAACAGACGAAGAAGGAACAGACGAAGAAAGAACAGACGAAGAACGAACGGAAGAAGAACGAACAGACGAAGAACGAACGGACGAAAAACGAACAGACGAAGAACGAACGGGAGAAGAACGAACAGACGAAGAACGAACAGACGAAGAAAGAACAGACGAAGAACGAACAGACGAAGAACGAACAGACGAAGAACGAACAGACGAAGAACGAACGGGAGAAGAACGAACAGACGAAGAACGAACAGACGAAGAAAGAACAGACGAAGAACGAACAGACGAAGAAAGAACAGACGAAGAACGAACAGACGAAGAACGAACGGATGAAGAACGAACGGGAGAAGAACGAACAGACGAAGAACGAACAGACGAAGAAAGAACAGACGAAGAACGAACAGACGAAGAACGAACGGGAGAAGAACGAACAGACGAAGAACGAACAGACGAAGAAAGAACAGACGAAGAACGAACGGAAGAAGAACGAACAGACGAAGAACGAACGGACGAAAAACGAACAGACGAAGAACGAACAGACGGAGAACGAACAGACGAAGAAGGAACAGACGAAGAAAGAACAGACGAAGAACGAACAGACGAAGAACGAACAGACGAAGAAAGAACAGACGAAGAACGAACAGACGATGAACGAACAGACGAAGAAAGAACAGACGAAGAACGAACAGACGAAGAACGAACAGACGAAGAACGAACAGACGGAGAACGAATAGACGAAGAAGGAACAGACGAAGAAAGAACAGACGAAGAACGAACGGAAGAAGAACGAACAGACGAAGAACGAACGGATGAAAAACGAACAGACGAAGAACGAACAGACGAAGAAAGAACAGACGAAGAACGAACAGACGAAGATCGAACAGACAAAGAACGAACAGACGAAGAAGGAACAGACGAAGAAAGAACAGACGAAGAACGAACGGAAGAAGAACGAACAGACGAAGAACGAACGGACGAAAAACGAACAGACGAAGAACGAACAGACGGAGAACGAACAGACGAAGAAGGAACAGACGAAGAAAGAACAGACGAAGAACGAACAGACGAAGAACGAACAGACGAAGAAAGAACAGACGAAGAACGAACAGACGATGAACGAACAGACGAAGAAAGAACAGACGAAGAACGAACAGACGAAGAACGAACAGACGAAGAACGAACAGACGGAGAACGAATAGACGAAGAAGGAACAGACGAAGAAAGAACAGACGAAGAACGAACGGAAGAAGAACGAACAGACGAAGAACGAACGGACGAAAAACGAACAGACGAAGAACGAACAGACGGAGAACGAACAGACGAAGAAAGAACAGACGAAGAACGAACAGACGAAGAACGAACAGACGAAGAACGAACAGACGAAGAAAGAACAGACGAAGAACGAACAGACGAAGAACGAACAGACGAAGAAAGAACAGACGAAGAACGAACAGACGGAGAACGAACAGACGAAGAAGGAACAGACGAAGAAAGAACAGACGAAGAACGAACGGAAGAAGAACGAACAGACGAAGAACGAACGGACGAAAAACGAACAGACGAAGAACTAACGGGAGAAGAACGAACAGACGAAGAACGAACAGACGAAGAACGAACAGACGGAGAACGAACAGACGAAGAACGAACAGACGAAGAAAGAACAGACGAAGAACGAACAGACGAAGAACGAACAGACGAAGAACGAACAGACGAAGAACGAACAGACGGAGAACGAACAGACGAAGAAGGAACAGACGAAGAAAGAACAGACGAAGAACGAACGGAAGAAGAACGAACAGACGAAGAACGAACGGACGAAAAACGAACAGACGAAGAACGAACGGGAGAAGAACGAACAGACGAAGAACGAACAGACGAAGAAAGAACAGACGAAGAACGAACAGACGAAGAACGAACAGACGAAGAACGAACAGACGAAGAACGAACGGGAGAAGAACGAACAGACGAAGAACGAACAGACGAAGAAAGAACAGACGAAGAACGAACAGACGAAGAAAGAACAGACGAAGAACGAACAGACGAAGAACGAACGGACGAAGAACGAACGGGAGAAGAACGAACAGACGAAGAACGAACAGACGAAGAAAGAACAGACGAAGAACGAACAGACGAAGAACGAACGGGAGAAGAACGAACGAAGAAAAACTTAAAGAGGCAGTTGTTCGACCGATACACAAGGGAGGTAGCAAAAAACAGTCGGAGAACTATCGTCCGATTGCAATCTTGCCAGCTATCGAGAAGATCATAGAACAGATCGTGTCAAATCGAATATGGGACTTCATCCACAAACACGATCTAATAAGCAAACACCAGTATGGTTTTCAAAAGGGTAGAAGTACAAACCAGCTTCTTGGCGATTTCGCGAATGTCATCAACACCAGTCTCAGCAAACGTCACCACACCCTAGTTCTGTTTTTGGACTTCAGCAAAGCATTTGATACTCTCGACCACAACAAACTTATCGATGCTGTCCAAAGAGTTGGAATTAGGGGAAAGCTGACATACTGGTTAGCAGACTATTTGGCAGAGAGGACATTTCGAGTGAGAGTCAAAGATTGTTGCAGCAGGGCTTATAAAGTTCAATATGGAGTTCCACAAGGCAGTAGACTGGGTCATTTACTTTTCATTCTTTACACCAACGAACTGCTGAAATGTTTTAAGAAAAGTTTCCCATTCGAAAATGGTGTCACGACAATGGGCTGGTTATCAATGCCACAAAAACAAAACTAATGCACATCCGGAGCCCAAACTATTCACCGTCGCAAGTTTTGTTGAAGAGCTACAGATGTGCAAATGCATCCAGTTGTGACGATATTCAAATGGTTGATACATACAAATATCTAGGCATTACAATTGACTGCCATTTCCTTTGGGATGCTCATATTAACGATCTGCGAAACAAATTGAAGGGGTCGCTGTTTGCGCTGGCCTGTCTGCAGTACAAATCTATGACGTCTGTGCATAAGCAAGTGTACTATGCTCTCATAGAGTCCAGATTGCGGTATGGTGTGTTAGCTTGGGGAGGTGCAGCGCAAACGCACATCGAAAAGCTACAAAAGATCCAAGACAGGGCGTTAAAGTTGATGTCGAAAGGCCACGTAACAACCAACATCGTACGCGTTCTTGAAGTGAGGCAGATCTTTAAGATGAGTGCAGCCCTGGAGTACTATGATGATCCAAGTTTCCGAACGCCAATTGCTCACCAGGCGAACACAAGGAGACGAGCTGAGGGTCTACTTCAACTTCCAGCGATCATAAATGAGTACGGCAGAAGAAGACTGGAGTACATTGTGCCAAACGTACTCAACAATCTACCTCAACATCTTCGCAACATAAATCAAATAAATGTTAGAAAACGAAAAATTAAACAATATTTCCTAGAATCCATTACCTAGAGTTCATAACTGAGAACAACTAAATAATTAAATTAAACTCAATATATTTATATCTATTCTCACTAAAACTAAAATATGTAGATACTATTATGCAATTTAGCTCAGTTTTGTTTTTTAAATTAAATTAACGCATAAAAAAAAACTTTGATGATTAACAGATATGTACATAGCATAGGTACTCAATCTCCTGCAGATAAGCCATTAGGCTTCGCAGGTAAATAAATAAATGAATAAATAAAATGAATAAATAAATGAAAAAAAAAAAAAAAAAAAAAAAAAAAAACAGACGAAGAACGAACAGACGAAGAAAGAACAGACGAAGAACGAGCAGACGAAGAAAGAACAGACGAAGAACGAACAGACGAAGAACGAACAGACGAAGAACGAACAGACGAAGAACGAACGGGAGAAGAACGAACAGACGAAGAACGAACGGACGAAAAACGAACAGACGAAGAAGGAACAGACGGCGAACGAACAGACGAAGAAAGAACAGACGAAGAACGAACAGACGAAGAACGAACAGACGAAGAAAGAACAGACGAAGAATGAACAGACGAAGAAGGAACAGACGAAGAAAGAACAGACGAAGAACGAACGGAAGAAGAACGAACAGACGAAGAACGAACGGACGAAAAACGAACAGACGAAGAACGAACAGACGGAGAACGAACAGACGAAGAAGGAACGGACGAGGAACGAACAGACGAAGATCGAACAGACAAAGAACGAACAGACGAAGAAGGAACAGACGAAGAAAGAACAGACGAAGAACGAACGGAAGAAGAACGAACAGACGAAGAACGAACGGACGAAAAACGAACAGACGAAGAACGAACAGACGGAGAACGAACAGACGAAGAAGGAACAGACGAAGAAAGAACAGACGAAGAACGAACGGAAGAAGAACGAACAGACGAAGAACGAACGGACGAAAAACGAACAGACGAAGAACGAACAGACGAAGAAAGAACAGACGAAGAACGAACAGACGAAGAACGAACAGACGAAGAACGAACAGACGGAGAACGAACAGACGAAGAAGGAACAGACGAAGAAAGAACAGACGAAGAACGAACGGAAGAAGAACGAACAGACGAAGAACGAACGGACGAAAAACGAACAGACGAAGAACGAACAGACGGAGAACGAACAGACGAAGAAAGAACAGACGAAGAACGAACAGACGAAGAACGAACAGACGAAGAACGAACAGACGAAGAAAGAACAGACGAAGAACGAACAGACGAAGAACGAACAGACGAAGAAAGAACAGACGAAGAACGAACAGACGACGAACGAACAGACGAAGAAAGAACAGACGAAGAACGAACAGACGAAGAACGAACAGACGAAGAAAGAACAGACGAAGAACGAACAGACGATGAACGAACAGACGAAGATCGAACAGACGAAAAAGGAACAGACGGAGAACGAACAGACGAAGAACGAACAGACGATGAACGAACGGAAGAAGAACGAACAGACGAAGAACGAACAGACGAAGAACGAACAGACGAAGAACGAACAGACGGAGAACGAATAGACGAAGAAGGAACAGACGAAGAAAGAACAGACGAAGAACGAACGGGAGAAGAACGAACAGACGAAAAACGAACAGACGAAGAAGGAACAGACGGCGAACGAACAGACGAAGAACGAACAGACGAAGAACGAACAGACGAAGAAAGAACAGACGAAGAACGAACAGACGATGAACGAACAGACGAAGAAAGAACAGACGAAGATCGAACAGACGAAGAAGGAACAGACGGCGAACGAACAGACGAAGAACGAACAGACGATGAACGAACGGAAGAAGAACGAACAGACGAAGAACGAACAGACGAAGAACGAACAGACGAAGATCGAACAGACGAAGAACGAACAGACGAAAAAGGAACAGACGGAGAACGAACAGACGAAGATCGAACGGACGAAAAACGAACAGACGAAGAACGAACAGACGGAGAACGAACAGACGAAGAAGGAACGGACGAAGAACGAACAGACGAAGATCGAACAGACGAAGAACGAACAGACGAAGAACGAACGGACGAAAAACGAACAGACGAAGAACGAACAGACGGAGAACGAACAGACGAAGAAGGAACGGACGAAGAACGAACAGACGAAGATCGAACAGACGAAGAACGAACAGACGAAAAAGGAACAGACGGAGAAAGAACAGACGAAGAACGAACAGACGAAGAACGAACAGACGAAGAACAAACAGAAGGAGAAAGAACAGACGAAGAACGAACAGACGAAGAACGAACAGACGAAGAAAGAACAGACGAAGAACGAACAGACGAAGAACGAACAGACGAAGAACGAACAGACGAAGAACGAACAGACGGAGAACGAACAGACGAAGAAGGAACAGACGAAGAAAGAACAGACGAAGAACGAACGGAAGAAGAACGAACAGACGAAGAAGGAACAGACGGCGAACGAACAGACGAAGAACGAACAGACGAAGAACGAACAGACGAAGAACGAACAGACGAAGAAAGAACAGACGAAGAAAGAACAGACGAAGAACGAACAGACAAAGAAAGAACAGACGAAGAACGAACAGACGAAGAACGAACAGACGAAGAACGAACAGACGAAGAAAGAACAGACGAAGAACGAACAGACGAAGAACGAACAGACGAAGAACAAACAGAAGGAGAAAGAACAGACGAAGAACGAACAGACGAAGAACGAACAGACGAAGAAAGAACAGACGAAGAACGAACAGACGAAGAACGAACAGACGAAGAACGAACAGACGAAGAACGAACAGACGGAGAACGAACAGACGAAGAAGGAACAGACGAAGAAAGAACAGACGAAGAACGAAAGGAAGAAGAACGAACAGACGAAGAAGGAACAGACGGCGAACGAACAGACGAAGAACGAACAGACGAAGAACGAACAGACGAAGAACGAACGGAAGAAGAACGAACAGACGAAGAACGAACGTACGAAAAACGAACAGACGAAGAACGAACAGACGGAGAACGAACAGACGAAGAAAGAACAGACGAAGAACGAACAGACGAAGAACGAACAGACGAAAAAGGAACAGACGGAGAACGAACAGACGAAGAACGAACAGACGAAGAACGAACAGACGGAGAACGAACAGACGAAGAAAGAACAGACAAAGAACGAACAGACGAAGAACGAACAGACGAAGAACGAACAGACGAAGAAAGAACAGACGAAGAACGAACAGACGAAGAACGAACAGACGAAGAACGAACAGACGAAGAAAGAACAGACGAAGAAAGAACAGACGAAGAACGAACGGAAGAAGAACGAACAGACGAAGAACGAACAGACGAAGAAAGAACAGACGAAGAACGAACAGACGAAGAACGAACAGACGAAGAACGAACAGACGAAGAAAGAACAGACGAAGAAAGAACAGACGAAGAACGAACGGAAGAAGAACGAACAGACGAAGAAAGAACAGACGAAGAACGAACAGACGAAGAACGAACAGACGAAGAAGGAACAGACGAAGAAAGAACAGACGAAGAACGAACGGAAGAAGAACGAACAGACGAAGAACGAACGGACGAAAAACGAACAGATGAAGAACGAACAGACGGAGAACGAACAGACGAAGAAGGAACGGACGAAGAACAAACAGACGAAGATCGAACAGACGAAGAACGTACAGACGAAGAACGAACAGACGAAGAACGAACAGACGGAGAACGAGCAGACGAAGAAGGAACAGACGAAGAAAGAACAGACGAAGAACGAACGGAAGAAGAACGAACAGACGGAGAACGAACAGACGTAGAAGGAACAGACGAAGAAAGAACAGACGAAGAAAGAACAGACGAAGAACGAACACACGAAGAACGAACAGACGAAGAACGAACAGACGGAGAACGAACAGACGAAGAAGGAACGGAAGAAGAACGAACAGACGAAGAATGAACAGACGGAGAACGAACAGACGAAAAAGGAACAGACGGAGAACGAACAGACGAAGAACGAACAGACGAAGAACGAACAGACGGAGAAAGAACAGACGAAGAACGAACGGAAGAAGAACGAACAGACGAAGAACGAACAGACGAAGAACGAACAGACGAAGATCGAACGGACGAAAAACGAACAGGCGAAGAACGAACAGACGGAGAACGAACAGACGAAGAAGGAACGGACGAAGAACGAACAGACGAAGATCGAACAGACGAAGAACGAACAGACGAAGAACGAACGGACGAAAAACGAACAGACGAAGAAGGAACGGACGAAGAACGAACAGACGAAGATCGAACAGACGAAGAACGAACAAACGAAGAACGAACGGACGAAAAACGAACAGACGAAGAACGAACAGACGGAGAACGAACAGACGAAGAAGGAACGGACGAAGAACGAACAGACGAAGATCGAACAGACGAAGAACGAACAGACGGAGAACGAACAGACGTAGAAGGAACAGACGGCGAACGAACAGACGAAGAAAGAACAGACGAAGAACGAACAGACGAAGAACGAACAGACGAAGAAAGAACAGACGAAGAACGAACGGAAGAAGAACGAACAGACGGAGAACGAACAGACGAAGAACGAACAGACGAAGAACGAACAGACGAAGAACGAACGGAAGAAGAACGAACAGACGGAGAACGAACAGACGAAGAACGAACAGACGGAGAACGAACAGACGTAGAAGGAACAGACGGCGAACGAACAGACGAAGAAAGAACAGACGAAGAACGAACAGACGAAGAACGAACAGACGAAGAAAGAACAGACGAAGAACGAACGGAAGAAGAACGAACAGACGAAGAACGAACAGACGAAGAACGAACAGACGAAGAACGAACGGACGAAAAACGAACAGACGAAGAACGAACGGAAGAAGAACGAACAGACGAAGAAAGAACAGACGAAGAACGAACAGACAAAGAAAGAACAGACGAAGAACGAACAGACGAAGAACGAACAGACGAAGAAAGAACAGACGAAGAACGAACGGAAGAAGAACGAACAGACGGAGAACGAACAGACGAAGAACGAACAGACGAAGAACGAACAGACGGAGAACGAACAGACGTAGAAGGAACAGACGGCGAACGAACAGACGAAGAAAGAACAGACGAAGAACGAACAGACGAAGAACGAACAGACGAAGAAAGAACAGACGAAGAACGAACGGAAGAAGAACGAACAGACGAAGAACGAACAGACGAAGAACGAACAGACGAAGAACGAACGGACGAAAAACGAACAGACGAAGAACGAACGGAAGAAGAACGAACAGACGAAGAAAGAACAGACGAAGAACGAACAGACAAAGAAAGAACAGACGAAGAACGAACAGACGAAGAACGAACAGACGAAGAAAGAACAGACGAAGAACGAACGGAAGAAGAACGAACAGACATAGAACGAACAGACGAAGAACGAACAGACGAAGAACGAACAGACGGAGAACGAACAGACGTAGAAGGAACAGACGGCGAACGAACAGACGAAGAAAGAACAGACGACGAACGAACAGACGAAGAACGAACAGACGAAGAAAGAACAGACGAAGAACGAACGGAAGAAGAACGAACAGACGAAGAACGAACAGACGAAGAACGAACAGACGGAGAACGAACAGACGAAGAACGAACAGACGAAGAACGAACAGACGGAGAACGAACAGACGAAGAACGAACAGACGAAGAAAGAACAGACGAAGAACGAACGGAAGAAGAACGAACAGACGGAGAACGAACAGACGAAGAACGAACAGACGAAGAACGAATAGACGAAGAACGAACGGAAGAAGAACGAACAGACGGAGAACGAACAGACGAAGAACGAACAGACGAAGAACGAACAGACGTAGAAGGAACAGACGGCGAACGAACAGACGAAGAAAGAACAGACGGCGAACGAACAGACGAAGAAAGAACAGACGAAGAACGAACAGACGAAGAACGAACAGACGAAGAAAGAACAGACGAAGAACGAACGGAAGAAGAACGAACAGACGGAGAACGAACGGAAGAAGAACGAACAGACGAAGAACGAACAGACGAAGAAAGAACAGACGAAGAACGAACAGACGAAGAACGAACAGACGAAGAACGAACAGACGAAGAAAGAACAGACGAAGAAAGAACAGACGAAGAACGAACGGAAGAAGAACGAACAGACGAAGAAAGAACAGACGAAGAACGAACAGACGAAGAACGAACAGACGAAGAAGGAACAGACGAAGAAAGAACAGACGAAGAACGAACGGAAGAAGAACGAACAGACGAAGAACGAACGGACGAAAAACGAACAGATGAAGAACGAACAGACGGAGAACGAACAGACGAAGAAGGAACGGACGAAGAACAAACAGACGAAGATCGAACAGACGAAGAACGAACAGACGAAGAACGAACAGACGAAGAACGAACAGACGGAGAACGAACAGACGAAGAAGGAACAGACGAAGAAAGAACAGACGAAGAACGAACGGAAGAAGAACGAACAGACGGAGAACGAACAGACGTAGAAGGAACAGACGAAGAAAGAACAGACGAAGAAAGAACAGACGAAGAACGAACACACGAAGAACGAACAGACGAAGAACGAACAGACGGAGAACGAACAGACGAAGATCGAACAGATGAAGAACGAACAAACGAAGAACGAACGGACGAAAAACGAACAGACGAAGAACGAACAGACGGAGAACGAACAGACGAAGAAGGAACGGACGAAGAACGAACAGACGAAGATCGAACAGACGAAGAACGAACAGACGGAGAACGAACAGACGTAGAAGGAACAGACGGCGAACGAACAGACGAAGAAAGAACAGACGAAGAACGAACAGACGAAGAACGAACAGACGAAGAAAGAACAGACGAAGAACGAACGGAAGAAGAACGAACAGACGGAGAACGAACAGACGAAGAACGAACAGACGAAGAACGAACAGACGAAGAACGAACGGAAGAAGAACGAACAGACGGAGAACGAACAGACGAAGAACGAACAGACGAAGAACGAACAGACGTAGAAGGAACAGACGGCGAACGAACAGACGAAGAAAGAACAGACGAAGAACGAACAGACGAAGAACGAACAGACGAAGAAAGAACAGACGAAGAACGAATGGAAGAAGAACGAACAGACGGAGAACGAACAGACGAAGAACGAACAGACGAAGAACGAACAGACGGAGAACGAACAGACGTAGAAGGAACAGACGGCGAACGAACAGACGAAGAAAGAACAGACGAAGAACGAACAGACGAAGAACGAACAGACGAAGAAAGAACAGACGAAGAACGAACGGAAGAAGAACGAACAGACGAAGAACGAACAGACGAAGAACGAACAGACGAAGAACGAACGGACGAAAAACGAACAGACGAAGAACGAACGGAAGAAGAACGAACAGACGAAGAAAGAACAGACGAAGAACGAACAGACAAAGAAAGAACAGACGAAGAACGAACAGACGAAGAACGAACAGACGAAGAAAGAACAGACGAAGAACGAACGGAAGAAGAACGAACAGACATAGAACGAACAGACGAAGAACGAACAGACGAAGAACGAACAGACGGAGAACGAACAGACGTAGAAGGAACAGACGGCGAACGAACAGACGAAGAAAGAACAGACGAAGAACGAACAGACGAAGAACGAACAGACGAAGAAAGAACAGACGAAGAACGAACGGAAGAAGAACGAACAGACGAAGAACGAACAGACGAAGAACGAACAGACGGAGAACGAACAGACGAAGAACGAACAGACGAAGAACGAACAGACGGAGAACGAACAGACGTAGAAGGAACAGACGGCGAACGAACAGACGAAGAAAGAACAGACGAAGAACGAACAGACGAAGAACGAACAGACGAAGAAAGAACAGACGAAGAAGGAACAGACGGCGAACGAACAGACGAAGAACGAACAGACGAAGAACGAACAGACGAAGAACGAACAGACGAAGAAAGAACAGACGAAGAAAGAACAGACGAAGAACGAACAGACAAAGAAAGAACAGACGAAGAACGAACAGACGAAGAAGGAACAGACGTAGAAGGAACAGACGGCGAACGAACAGACGAAGAAAGAACAGACGAAGAACGAACAGGCGAAGAACGAACAGACGAAGAAAGAACAGACGAAGAAAGAACAGACGAAGAACGAACAGACAAAGAAAGAACAGACGAAGAACGAACAGACGAAGAAGGAACAGACGTAGAAGGAACAGACGGCGAACGAACAGACGAAGAAAGAACAGACGAAGAACGAACAGGCGAAGAACGAACAGACGAAGAAAGAACAGACGAAGAAGGAACAGACGGCGAACGAACAGACGAAGAACGAACAGACGGAGAACGAACAGACGAGGAACGACCAGACGGAGAACGAACAGACGAAGAACGAACAGACGAAGAAGGAACAGACGTAGAAGGAACAGACGGCGAACGAACAGACGAAGAAAGAACAGACGAAGAACGAACAGACGAAGAACGAACAGACGAAGAACGAACAGACGAAGAACGAACAGACGGAGAACGAACAGACGTAGAAGGAACAGACGGCGAACGAACAGACGAAGAAAGAACAGACGAAGAACGAACAGACGAAGAACGAACAGACGAAGAAAGAACAGACGAAGAACGAACGAAAGAAGAACGAACAGACGAAGAACGAACAGACGAAGAACGAACAGACGAAGAACGAACGGACGAAAAACGAACAGACGAAGAACGAACGGAAGAAGAACGAACAGACGAAGAAAGAACAGACGGCGAACGAATAGACGAAGAAAGAACAGACGAAGAACGAACAGACGAAGAACGAACAGACGAAGAAAGAACAGACGAAGAACGAACGGAAGAAGAACGAACAGACGGAGAACGAACAGACGAAGAACGAACAGACGAAGAACGAACAGACGGAGAACGAACAGACGTAGAAGGAACAGACGGCGAACGAACAGTCGAAGAAAGAACAGACGAAGAACGAACAGACGAAGAACGAACAGACGAAGAAAGAACAGACGAAGAACGAACGGAAGAAGAACGAACAGACGAAGAACGAACAGACGAAGAACGAACAGACGGAGAACGAACAGACGAAGAACGAACAGACGAAGAACGAACAGACGGAGAACGAACAGACGTAGAAGGAACAGACGGCGAACGAACAGACGAAGAAAGAACAGACGAAGAACGAACAGACGAAGAACGAACAGACGAAGAAAGAACAGACGAAGAAGGAACAGACGGCGAACGAACAGACGAAGAACGAACAGACGAAGAACGAACAGACGAAGAACGAACAGACGAAGAAAGAACAGACGAAGAAAGAACAGACGAAGAACGAACAGACAAAGAAAGAACAGACGAAGAACGAACAGACGAAGAACGAACAGACGAAGAACGAACAGACGAAGAAAGAACAGACGAAGAACGAACAGACGAAGAACGAACAGACGAAGAACAAACAGAAGGAGAAAGAACAGACGAAGAACGAACAGACGAAGAACGAACAGACGAAGAAAGAACAGACGAAGAACGAACAGACGAAGAACGAACAGACGAAGAACGAACAGACGAAGAACGAACAGACGGAGAACGAACAGACGAAGAAGGAACAGACGAAGAAAGAACAGACGAAGAACGAACGGAAGAAGAACGAACAGACGAAGAAGGAACAGACGGCGAACGAACAGACGAAGAACGAACAGACGAAGAAGGAACAGACGAAGAACGAACAGACGAAGAAAGAACAGACGAAGAACGAACAGACGAAGAACGAACAGACGACGAACGAACGGAAGAAGAACGAACAGACGAAGAACGAACGTACGAAAAACGAACAGACGAAGAACGAACAGACGGAGAACGAACAGACGAAGAAAGAACAGACGAAGAACGAACAGACGAAGAACGAACAGACGAAAAAGGAACAGACGGAGAACGAACAGACGAAGAACGAACAGACGAAGAACGAACAGACGGAGAACGAACAGACGAAGAAAGAACAGACGAAGAACGAACAGACGAAGAACGAACAGACGGAGAACGAACAGACGAAGAAAGAACAGACGAAGAACGAACACACGAAGAACGAACAGACGAAGAACGAACAGACGGAGAACGAACAGACGAAGAAGGAACGGAAGAAGAACGAACAGACGGAGAACGAACAGACGTAGAAGGAACAGACGGCGAACGAACAGACGAAGAAAGAACAGACGAAGAACGAACACACGAAGAACGAACAGACGAAGAACGAACAGACGAAGAAGGAACGGAAGAAGAACGAACAGACGAAGAACGAACAGACGTAGAAGGAACAGACGGCGAACGAACAGACGAAGAAAGAACAGACGAAGAACGAACACACGAAGAACGAACAGACGAAGAACGAACAGACGGAGAACGAACAGACGAAGAAGGAACGGAAGAAGAACGAACAGACGAAGAACGAACAGACGGAGAACGAACAGACGAAGAAGGAACGGACGAAGAACGAACAGACGAAGATCGAACAGACGAAGAACGAACGGAAGAAGAACGAACAGACGGAGAACGAACAGACGTAGAAGGAACAGACGGCGAACGAACAGACGAAGAAAGAACAGACGAAGAACGAACACACGAAGAACGAACAGACGAAGAACGAACAGACGGAGAACGAACAGACGAAGAAGGAACGGAAGAAGAGCGAACAGACGGAGAACGAACAGACGTAGAAGGAACAGACGGCGAACGAACAGACGAAGAAAGAACAGACGAAGAACGAACACACGAAGAACGAACAGACGAAGAACGAACAGACGAAGAAGGAACGGAAGAAGAACGAACAGACGAAGAACGAACAGACGTAGAAGGAACAGACGGCGAACGAACAGACGAAGAAAGAACAGACGAAGAACGAACACACGAAGAACGAACAGACGAAGAACGAACAGACGGAGAACGAACAGACGAAGAAGGAACGGAAGAAGAACGAACAGACGAAGAACGAACAGACGGAGAACGAACAGACGAAGAAGGAACGGACGAAGAACGAACAGACGAAGATCGAACAGACGAAGAACGAACGGAAGAAGAACGAACAGACGGAGAACGAACAGACGTAGAAGGAACAGACGGCGAACGAACAGACGAAGAAAGAACAGACGGCGAACGAACAGACGAAGAAAGAACAGACGAAGAACGAACACACGAAGAACGAACAGACGAAGAACGAACAGACGGAGAACGAACAGACGAAGAAGGAACGGAAGAAGAACGAACAGACGAAGAACGAACAGACGGAGAACGAACAGACGAAGAAGGAACGGACGAAGAACGAACAGACGAAGATCGAACAGACGAAGAACGAACAGACGAAAAAGGAACAGACGGAGAACGAACAGACGAAGAACGAACAGACGAAGAAGGAACGGAAGAAGAACGAACAGACGAAGAACGAACAGACGGAGAACGAACAGACGAAGAAGGAACGGACGAAGAACGAACAGACGAAGATCGAACAGACGAAGAACGAACAGACGAAAAAGGAACAGACCAAGAACGAACCTAAGAAGAACGAACAGACGAAGAACGAACAGACGAAGAACGAACAGACGGAGAACGAACAGACGAAGAAGGAACGGAAGAAGAACGAACAGACGAAGAACGAACAGACGGAGAACGAACAGACGAAGAAGGAACGGACGAAGAACGAACAGACGAAGATCGAACAGACGAAGAACGAACAGACGAAAAAGGAACAGACCAAGAACGAACGGAAGAAGAACGAACACACGAAGAACGAACAGACGAAGAACGAACAGACGGAGAACGAACAGACGAAGAAGGAACGGAAGAAGAACGAACAGACGAAGAACGAACAGACGGAGAACGAACAGACGAAGAAGGAACGGACGAAGAACGAACAGACGAAGATCGAACAGACGAAGAACGAACAGACGAAAAAGGAACAGACCAAGAACGAACGGAAGAAGAACGAACAGACGAAGAACGAACAGACGAAGAACGAACAGACGAAGATCGAACGGACGAAAAACGAACAGACGAAGAACGAACAGACGGAGAACGAACAGACGAAGAAGGAACGGACGAAGAACGAACAGACGGAGAACGAACAGACGAAGAAGGAACAGACGAAGAAAGAACAGACGAAGAACGAACGGAAGAAGAACGAACAGACGGAGAACGAACAGACGTAGAAGTAACAGACGGCGAACGAACAGACGAAGAACGAACAGACGAAGATCGAACGGACGAAAAACGAACAGACGAAGAACGAACAGACGCAGAACGAACAGACGAAGAACGAACAGACGAAGAACGAACAGACGGAGAACGAACAGACGAAGAAGGAACAGACGAAGAAAGAACAGACGAAGAACGAACGGAAGAAGAACGAACAGACGGAGAACGAACAGACGTAGGAGGAACAGACGGCGAACGAACAGACGAAGAAAGAACAGACGAAGAACGAACACACGAAGAACGAACAGACGAAGAACGAACAGACGGAGAACGAACAGACGAAGAAAGAACGGAAGAAGAACGAACAGACGAAGAACGAACAGACGGAGAACGAACAGACGAAGAAGGAACGGACGAAGAACGAACAGACGAAGATCGAACAGACGAAGAACGAACAGACGAAAAAGGAACAGACGGAGAACGAACAGACGAAGAACGAACAGACGAAGAACGAACAGACGGAGAACGAACAGACGTAGAAGGAACAGACGGCGAACGAACAGACGAAGAACGAACAGACGGAGAACGAACAGACGAAGAAGGAACGGAAGAAGAACGAACAGACGAAGAACGAACAGACGGAGAACGAACAGACGAAGAAGGAACGGACGAAGAACGAACAGACGAAGATCGAACAGACGAAGAACGAACAGACGAAAAAGGAACAGACCAAGAACGAACGGAAGAAGAACGAACAGACGAAGAACGAACAGACGAAGAACGAACAGACGAAGATCGAACGGACGAAAAACGAGCAGACGAAGAACGAACAGACGGAGAACGAACAGACGAAGAAGGAACGGACGAAGAACGAACAGACGGAGAACGAACAGACGAAGAAGGAACAGACGAAGAAAGAACAGACGAAGAACGAACGGAAGAAGAACGAACAGACGGAGAACGAACAGACGTAGAAGTAACAGACGGCGAACGAACAGACGAAGAACGAACAGACGAAGATCGAACGGACGAAAAACGAACAGACGAAGAACGAACAGACGAAGAACGAACAGACGAAGAACGAACAGACGAAGAACGAACAGACGGAGAACGAACAGACGAAGAAGGAACAGACGAAGAAAGAACAGACGAAGAACGAACGGAAGAAGAACGAACAGACGGAGAACGAACAGACGTAGGAGGAACAGACGGCGAACGAACAGACGAAGAAAGAACAGACGAAGAACGAACACACGAAGAACGAACAGACGAAGAACGAACAGACGGAGAACGAACAGACGAAGAAAGAACGGAAGAAGAACGAACAGACGAAGAACGAACAGACGGAGAACGAACAGACGAAGAAGGAACGGACGAAGAACGAACAGACGAAGATCGAACAGACGAAGAACGAACAGACGAAAAAGGAACAGACGGAGAACGAACAGACGAAGAACGAACAGACGAAGAACGAACAGACGGAAAACGAACAGACGTAGAAGGAACAGACGGCGAACGAACAGACGAAAAAGGAACAGACGGAGAACGAACAGACGAAGAAGGAACGGACGAAGAACGAACAGACGAAGATCGAACAGACGAAGAACGAACAGACGAAAAAGGAACAGACGGAGAACGAACAGACGAAGAACGAACAGACGAAGAACGAACAGACGGAGAACGAACAGACGAAGAAAGAACGGAAGAAGAACGAACAGACGAAGAACGAACAGACGGAGAACGAACAGACGAAGAAGGAACGGACGAAGAACGAACAGACGAAGATCGAACAGACGAAGAACGAACAGACGAAAAAGGAACAGACGGAGAACGAACAGACGAAGAACGAACAGACGAAGAACGAACAGACGGAGAACGAACAGACGAAGAAAGAACGGAAGAAGAACGAACAGACGAAGAACGAACAGACGGAGAACGAACAGACGAAGAAGGAACGGACGAAGAACGAACAGACGAAGATCGAACAGACGAAGAACGAACAGACGAAAAAGGAACAGACGGAGAACGAACAGACGAAGAACGAACAGACGAAGAACGAACAGACGAAGATCGAACGGACGAAAAACGAACAGACGAAGATCGAACAGACGAAGAACGAACAGACGAAAAAGGAACAGACGGAGAACGAACAGACGAAGAACGAACAGACGAAGAACGAACAGACGGAGAACGAACAGACGAAGAAGGAACAGACGGCGAACGAACAGACGAAGAAGGAACAGACGAAGAAAGAACAGATGAAGAACGAACGGACGAAAAACGAACAGACGAAGAACGAACAGACGGAGAACGAACAGACGAAGAAGGAACAGACGAAGAACGAACAGACGAAGAACGACCAGACGGAGAACGAACAGACGAAGAAAGAACAGACGAAGAACGAACAGACGAAGAACGAACAGACGAAGAACGAACAGACGAAGAAAGAACAGACGAAGAACGAACAGACGAAGAAGGAACAGACGGCGAACGAACAGACGAAGAAGGAACAGACGAAGAAAGAACAGACGAAGAACGAACGGACGAAAAACGAACAGACGAAGAACGAACAGACGGAGAACGAACAGACGAAGAAGGAACAGACGAAGAACGAACAGACGAAGAACGACCAGACGGAGAACGAACAGACGAAGAAAGAACAGACGAAGAACGAACAGACGAAGAACGAACAGACGAAGAACGAACAGACGAAGAACGAACAGACGGAGAACAAACAGACGAAGAACGAACAGACGAAGAAAGAACAGACGAAGAACGAACGGAAGAAGAACGAACAGACGAAGAACGAACGGACGAAAAACGAACAGACGAAGAACGAACAGACGGAGAACGAACAGACGAAGAAAGAACAGACGAAGAACGAACAGACGAAGAACGAACAGACGAAGAACGAACAGACGAAGAAAGAACAGACGAAGAACGAACAGACGAAGAACGAACAGACGAAGAAAGAACAGACGAAGAACGAACAGACGATGAACGAACAGACGAAGAAAGAACAGACGAAGAACGAACAGACGATGAACGAACAGACGAAGAAAGAACAGACGAAGAACGAACAGACGAAGAACGAACAGACGAAGAACAAACAGACGGAGAAAGAACAGACGGAGAACGAACAGACGAAGAAGGAACAGACGAAGAAAGAACAGACGAAGAACGAACGGACGAAAAACGAACAGACGAAGAACGAACAGACGAAGAACGAACAGACGAAGAGAGAACAGACGAAGAACGAACAGACGAAGAACGAACAGACGAAGAACGAACAGACGAAGAAAGAACAGACGAAGAACGGACGGGAGAAGAACGAACAGACGAAAAACGAACAGACGAAGAAGGAACAGACGGCGAACGAACAGACGAAGAAAGAACAGACGAAGAACGAATAGACGAACAACGAACAGACGAAGAACGAACAGACGAAGAAAGAACAGACGAAGAACGAACAGACGAAGAACGAACAGACGAAGAACGAACAGACGGAGAACGAACAGACGAAGAAGGAACAGACGAAGAAAGAACAGACGAAGAACGAACAGACGAAGAACGAACAGACGAAGAACGAACAGACGGAGAACGAACAGACGAAGAAGGAACAGACGAAGAAAGAACAGATGAAGAACGAACGGAAGAAGAACGAACAGACGAAGAACGAACGGACGAAAAACGAACAGACGAAGAACGAACAGACGGAGAACGAACAGACGAAGAAGGAACAGACGGCGAACGAACAGACGAAGAAAGAACAGACGAAGAACGAACAGACGAAGAAAGAACAGACGAAGAACGAACAGACAAAGAAAGAACAGACGAAGAACGAACAGACGAAGAACGAACAGACGAAGAACGAACAGACGAAGAAAGAACAGACGAAGAACGAACAGACGAAGAACGAACAGACGAAGAACAAACAGAAGGAGAAAGAACAGACGAAGAACGAACAGACGAAGAACGAACAGACGAAGAAAGAACAGCCGAAGAACGAACAGACGAAGAACGAACAGACGAAGAACGAACAGACGAAGAACGAACAGACGGAGAACGAACAGACGAAGAAGGAACAGACGAAGGAAGAACAGACGAAGAACGAACGGAAGAAGAACGAACAGACGAAGAAGGAACAGACGAAGAACGAACAGACGAAGAACAAACAGAAGGAGAAAGAACAGACGAAGAACGAACAGACGAAGAACGAACAGACGAAGAAAGAACAGACGAAGAACGAACAGACGAAGAACGAACAGACGAAGAAAGAACAGACGAAGAACGGACGGGAGAAGAACGAACAGACGAAAAACGAACAGACGAAGAAGGAACAGACGGCGAACGAACAGACGAAGAAAGAACAGACGAAGAACGAACAGACGAACAACGAACAGACGAAGAACGAACAGACGAAGAAAGAACAGACGAAGAACGAACAGACGAAGAACGAACAGACGAAGAAAGAACAGACGAAGAACGAACAGACGAAGAAAGAACAGACGAAGAACGAACAGACGAAGAACGAACAGACGAAGAACGAACAGACGAAGAAAGAACAGACGAAGAACGGACGGGAGAAGAACGAACAGACGAAAAACGAACAGACGAAGAAGGAACAGACGGCGAACGAACAGACGAAGAAAGAACAGACGAAGAACGAACAGACGAACAACGAACAGACGAAGAACGAACAGACGAAGAAAGAACAGACGAAGAACGAACAGACGAAGAACGAACAGACGAAGAACGAACAGACGGAGAACGAACAGACGAAGAAGGAACAGACGAAGAAAGAACAGACGAAGAACGAACAGACGAAGAACGAACAGACGAAGAACGAACAGACGGAGAACGAACAGACGAAGAAGGAACGGAAGAAGAACGAACAGACGAAAAACGAACAGACGAAGAAGGAACAGACGGCGAACGAACAGACGAAGAAAGAACAGACGAAGAACGAACAGACGAACAACGAACAGACGAAGAACGAACAGACGAAGAAAGAACAGACGAAGAACGAACAGACGAAGAACGAACAGACGAAGAACGAACAGACGGAGAACGAACAGACGAAGAAGGAACAGACGAAGAAAGAACAGACGAAGAACGAACGGAAGAAGAACGAACAGACGAAGAACGAACGGACGAAAAACGAACAGACGAAGAACGAACAGACGGAGAACGAACAGACGAAGAAGGAACGGACGAAGAACGAACAGACGAAGATCGAACAGACGAAGAACGAACAGACGAAAAAGGAACAGACGGAGAACGAACAGACGAAGAACGAACAGACGAAGAACGAACAGACGGAGAACGAACAGACGAAGAAGGAACAGACGGCGAACGAACAGACGAAGAAAGAACAGACGAAGAACGAACAGACGAAGAAAGAACAGACGAAGAACGAACAGACAAAGAAAGAACAGACGAAGAACGAACAGACGAAGAACGAACAGACGAAGAACGAACAGACGAAGAAAGAACAGACGAAGAACGAACAGACGAAGAACGAACAGACGAAGAACAAACAGAAGGAGAAAGAACAGACGAAGAACGAACAGACGAAGAACGAACAGACGAAGAAAGAACAGCCGAAGAACGAACAGACGAAGAACGAACAGACGAAGAACGAACAGACGAAGAACGAACAGACGGAGAACGAACAGACGAAGAAGGAACAGACGAAGAAAGAACAGACGAAGAACGAACGGAAGAAGAACGAACAGACGAAGAAGGAACAGACGGCGAACGAACAGACGAAGAAAGAACAGACGAAGAACGAACAGACGAAGAACGAACAGACGAAGAAGGAACAGACGGCGAACGAACAGACGAAGAAGCAACAGACGAAGAACGAACAGACGGAAAACGAACAGACGAAGAAGGAACAGACGAAGAAAGAACAGACGAAGAACGAACAGACGAAGAAGGAACAGACGGCGAACGAACAGACGAAGAAAGAACAGACGAAGAAAGAACAGACGGCGAACGAACAGACGAAGAAGGAACAGACGGCGAACGAACAGACGAAGAAGGAACAGACGAAGAACGAACAGACGGAAAACGAACAGACGAAGAAAGAACAGACGAAGAACGAACAGACGAAGAAAGAACAGACGAAGAACGAACAGACAGAGAAAGAACAGACGAAGAAGGAACAGACGAAGAAGGAACAGACGGAGAACGAACAGACGAAGAACGAACAGACGAAGAAAGAACAGACGAAGAACGAACAGACGAAGAAGGAACAGACGAAGAAAGAACAGACGAAGAAGGAACAGACGGCGAACGAACAGACGAAGAAGGAACAGACGGCGAAAGAACAGACGAAGAAGGAACAAACGAAGAACGAACAGACGGAAAACGAACAGACGAAGAAAGAACAGACGAAGAACGAACAGACGAAGAAAGAACAGACGAAGAAAGAACAGACGAAGAAGGAACAGACGGCGAACGAACAGACGAAGAAGGAACAGACGGCGAAAGAACAGACGGCGAACGAACAGACGAAGAAGGAACAGACGAAGAAAGAACAGACGAAGAAGGAACAGACGAAGAAAGAACAGACGAAGAAGGAACAGACGGCGAACGAACAGACGAAGAAGGAACAGACGGCGAAAGAACAGACGAAGAAGGAACAAACGAAGAACGAACAGACGGAAAACGAACAGACGAAGAAAGAACAGACGAAGAACGAACAGACGAAGAAAGAACAGACGAAGAAAGAACAGACGAAGAAGGAACAGACGGCGAACGAACAGACGAAGAAGGAACAGACGGCGAAAGAACAGACGGCGAACGAACAGACGAAGAACGAACAGACGAAGAAAGAACAGACGAAGAACGAACAGACGAAGAAGGAACAGACGAAGAAAGAACAGACGAAGAAGGAACAGACGGCGAACGAACAGACGAAGAAGGAACAGACGGCGAAAGAACAGACGGCGAACGAACAGACGAAGAAGGAACAGACGGAGAACGAACAGACGAAGAACGAACAGACGACGAAAGAACAGACGGAGAACGAACGGACAAAGAACGAACGGACGAAGAACGAACGGGCGAAGAAGGAACAGACGAAGAACGAACGGACGAAAAACGAACAGACGAAGAACGAACAAACGAAGAACGAACAGACGGAGAACGAACGGACAAAGAACGAACGGACGAAGAACGAACGGGCGAAGAAGGAACAGACGAAGAACGAACGGACGAAGAACGAACGAGAACGAACGAGAGTTCGTTCTTCGTCCATTCGTTCTTCGTCTGTTCGTTCTTCGTCTATTCGTTGTTCTTCTGTTCATTCTTCGTCCATTCGTTATTCGTCTGTTCGCTCTCCGTCTGTTCGTTCTTCGTCCGTTCGTTCTTCGTCCGTTCGTTCTTCGTCTGTTCCTTCTTCGCCCGTTCGTTTTTCGTCTGTTCGTTCTTTGTCCGTTCGTTCTCCGTCTGTTCGTTCTTCGTTTGTTCGTTCTTCGTCTGTTCGTTTTTCGTCCGTTCGTTCTTCGTCCGTTCGTTCTTCGTCTGTTCGTTCTTCTTCCGTTCGTTCTTCGTCTGGACGTTATTCGTCCGTTCGTTCTTCGTCTGTTCGTTCTTCGTCTGTTCGTTCTTCTTCCGTTCGTTCTTCGTCCGTTCGTTCTTCGTCTGTCCGTTCTTCGTCTTTTCGTTCTTCGTCTGTTCGTTCTTCGTCTGTTCGTTCTTCTTCCGTTCGTTCTTCGTCTGGACGTTCTTCGTCCGTTCGTTCTTCGTCTGTCCGTTCTTCGTCCGTCCGTTCTTCGTCCGTTCGTTCTTCGTCTGTTCGTTCTTCGTCTGTTCGTTCTTCGTCTGTTCGTTCTTCTTCCGTTCGGTGTTCGTCTGGACGTTCTTCGTCCGTTCGTTCTTCGTCTGTCCGTTCTTCGTCCGTTCGTTCTTCGTCCGTTCGTTCTTCGTCTTTTCGTTTTTCTTCCGTTCGTTCTTCGTCTGTCCGTTCTTCGTCTGTTCGTTCTTCGTCTGTTCGTTCTTCGTCTGTTCGTTCTTCGTCTGTTCGTTCACCGTCCGTTCGTTTTTCGTCTGTTCGTTCTCCGTCTGTCCGTTCTCCGTCTGTTCGTTCTTCGTCCGTTCGTTCTTCTTCTGTTCGTTCTTCGTCCGTTCGTTCTTCGTCTGTTCGTTCTTCTTCCGTTCGTTCTTCGTCTGGACGTTCTTCGTCTGGACGTTCTTCGTCTGGACGTTCTTCGTCCGTTCATTCTTCGTCTGTTCGTTCTTCGTCTGTTCGTTCTCCGTCTGTTCGTTCTTCGTCTGTTCGTTCTCCGTCTGTTCGTTCTTCGTCTGTTCGTTCTTCGTCCGTTCGTTCTTCGTCTGTTCGTTCACCGTCCGTTCGTTTTTCGTCTGTTCGTTCTCCGTCTGTTCGTTCTCCGTCTGTTCGTTCTTCGTCCGTTCGTTCTTCGTCTGTTCGTTCTTCGTCTGTTCGATCTTCGTCTGCTCGTTCTTCGTCCGTTCGTTCTATGTCTGTTCGTTCTCCGTCTGTTCGATCTTCGTCTGTTCGTTCTTCGTCCGTTCGTTCTCCGTCTGTTCCTTCTTCGTCTGTTCGTTCTTCGTCTGTTCGTTCTCCGTCTGTTCGTTCTCCGTCTGTTCGTTCTTCGTCCGTTCGTTCTTCGTCTGTTCGTTCTCCGTCTGATCGTTCTTCGTCTGTTCGTTCTTCGTCTGTTCGTTCTCCGTCTGTTCGTTCTTCGTCTGTTCGTTCTCCGTCTGTTCGTTCTTCGTCTGTTCGTTCTTCGTCTGTTCCTTCTTCGTCTGTTCGTTCTTCGTCCGTTCGTTCTCCGTCTGTTCGTTCTTCGTCTGTTCGTTCTTCGTCCGTTCGTTCTTCGTCTGTTCGTTCTCCGTCTGATCGTTCTTCGTCTGTTCGTTCTTCGTCTGTTCGTTCTCCGTCTGTTCGTTCTTCGTCTGTTCGTTCTCCGTCTGTTCGTTCTTCGTCTGTTCGTTCTTCGTCTGTTCGTTCTTCGTCTGTTCGGTGTTCGTCTGTCCGTTCTTCGTCCGTTCGTTCTCCGTCTGTTCCTTCTTCGTCTGTTCGTTCTTCGTCTGTTCGTTCTTCGGCTGTTCGTTCTCCGTCTGTTCGTTCTTCGTCTGTTCGTTCTCCGTCTGTTCGTTCTTCGTCTGTTCGTTCTTCGTCCGTTCGTTCTTCGTCTGTTCGTTCACCGTCCGTTCGTTTTTCGTCTGTTCGTTCTCCGTCTGTTCGTTCTCCGTCTGTTCGTTCTTCGTCTGTTCTTTCTCCGTCAGTTCGTTCTTCGTCTGTTCGTTCTTCGTCTGTTCTTTCTTCGTCTGTTCGTTCTCCGTCTGTTCCGTCTTCGTCTGTTCGTTCTCCGTCTGTTCGTTCTCCGTCTGTTCGTTCTTCGTCCGTTCGTTCTTCGTCTGTTCGTTCCTCGTCTGTTCGTTCTTCGTCTGTTCGTTCTCCGTCTGTTCGTTCTTCGTCTGTTCGTTCTCCGTCTGTTCGTTCTTCGTCTGTTCGTTCTTCGTCTGTTCGTTCTTCGTCTGTTCGTTCTTCGTCCGTTCGTTCTCCGTCTGTTCCTTCTCCGTCTGTTCGTTCTTCGTCTGTTCGTTCTCCGTCTGTTCGTTCTTCGTCTGTTCGTTCTTCGTCTGTTCGTTCTTCGTCTGTTCGATCTTCGTCTGTTCGTTCTTCGTCCGTTCGTTCTCCGTCTGTTCCTTCTTCGTCTGTTCGTTCTTCGTCTTTTCGTTCTCCGTCTGTTCGTTCTTCGTCTGTTCGTTCTTCGTCTGTTCGTTCTTCGTCCGTTCGTTCTTCGTCTGTTCGTTCACCGTCCGTTCGTTTTTCGTCTGTTCGTTCTCCGTCTGTTCGTTCTCCGTCTGTTCGTTCTTCGTCCGTTCGTTCTTCGCCTGTTCGTTCTTCGTCTGCTCGTTCTTCGTCTGTTCGTTCTTCTTCCGTTCGTTCTTCGTCTGTTCGTTCACCGTCCGTTCGTTTTTCGTCTGTTCGTTCTCCGTCTGTTCGTTCTTCGTCTGTTCGTTCTTCGTCTGTTCGTTCTTCTTCCGTTCGTTCTTCGTCTGGACGTTCTTCGTCCGTTCGTTCTTCGTCTGTCCGTTCTTCGTCCGTTCGTTCTTCGTCCGTTCGTTCTTCGTCTGTTCGTTCTTCGTCCGTTCGTTCTTCGTCCGTTCGTTCTTTGTCCGTTCGTTCTCCGTCTGTTCGTTCTTCGTTTGTTCGTTCTTCGTCCGTTCGTTCTTCGTCCGTTCGTTCTTCATCCGTTCGTTCTTCGTCTGTCCGTTCTTCGTCTGTTCGTTCTTCGTCTGTTCGTTCTTCGTCTGTTCTTTCTTCGCCTGTTCGTTCTCCGTCTGTTCCTTCTTCGTCTGTTCGTTCTCCGTCTGTTCGTTTTCCGTCTGTTTGTTCTTCGTCCGTTCGTTCTTCGTCTGGACGTTCTTCGTCCGTCTGTTCGTTCTTCGTCTGTTCGTTCTCCATCTGATCGTTCTTCGTCTGTTCGTTCTTCGTCTGTTCGTTCTCCGTCTGCTCGTTCTTCGTCTGTTCGTTCTCCGTCTGATCGTTCTTCGTCTGTTCGTTCTCCGTCTGTTCGTTCTTCGTCTGTTCGTTCTCCGTCTGTTCGTTCGTCGTCTGTTCGTTCTTCTTCCGTTCGTTCTTCGTCTGGACGTTCCTCGTCCGTCTGTTCGTTCTTCGTCTGTTCGTTCTCCGTCTGTTCGTTCTTCGTCTGTTCGTTCTCCGTCTGTTCGTTCTTCGTTTGTTCGTTCTTCGTCCGTTCGTTCTTCGTCTGTTCGTTCTCCGTCTGATCGTTCTTCGTCTGTTCGTTCTCCGTCTGTTCGTTCTTCGGCTGTTCGTTCTTCGTCTGTTCGTTCTCCGTCTGTTCGTTCTTCGTCTATTCGTTCTTCTTCCGTTCGTTCTTCGTCTGGACGTTCTTCGTCCGTCTGTTCGTTCTTCGTCTGTTCGTTCTCCGTCTGATCGTTCTTCGTCTGTTCGTTCTCCGTCTGTTCGTTCTTCGTCTGTTCGTTCTCCGTCTGTTCGTTCTTCGTCTGTTCGTTCTTCGTCTGTTCGTTCTCCGTCTGTTCGTTCTTCGGCTGTTCGTTCTTCGTCTTTTCGTTCTCCGTCTGTTCGTTCTTCGTCTATTCGTTCTTCTTCCGTTCGTTCATCGTCTGGACGTTCTTCGTCCGTCTGTTCGTTCTTCGTCTGTTCGTTCTTCGTCTGTTCGTTCTTCGTCTGTTCGTTCTTCGTCTGTTCGTTCTCCGTCTGTTCGTTCTTCGTCCGTTCGTTCTCCGTCTGTTCGTTCTTCGTCTGTTCATTCTTCGTCTGTTCGTTCTCCGTCTGTTCGTTCTCCGTCTGTTCGTTCTTCGTCCGTTCGTTCTTCGTCTGTTCGTTCTCCGTCTGTTCGTTCTTCGTCTGTTCGTTCTTCGTCTGTTCGTTCTTCGTCTGTTCTTTCTCCGTCAGTTCGTTCTTCGTCTGTTCGTTCTTCGGCTGTTCGTTCTTCGTCTGTTCGTTCTCCGTCTGTTCGTTCTCCGTCTGTTCGTTCTTCGTCTGTTCGTTCTCCGTCTGATCGTTCTTCGTCTGTTCGTTCTCCGTCTGTTCGTTCTCCGTCTGATCGTTCTTCGTCCGTTCGTTCTTCGTCTGTTCGTTCTCCGTCTGTTCGTTCTTCGTCTGTTCGTTCTTCGGCTGTTCGTTCTTCGTCTGTTCGTTCTCCGTCTGTTCGTTCTTCGTCAGTTCGTTCTTCGTCTGTTCGTTCTTCGTCTGTTCGTTCTTCGTCCGTTCGTTCTTCGTCTGTTCGTTCTCCGTCTGATCGTTCTCCGTTTGTTCGTTCTTCGTCCGTTCGTTCTTCGTCCGTTCGTTCTTCATCCGTTCGTTCTTCGTCTGTCCGTTCTTCGTCTGTTCGTTCTTCGTCTGTTCGTTCTTCATCCGTTCGTTCTTCGTCTGTCCGTTCTTCGTCTGTTCGTTCTTCGTCTGTTCGTTCTTCGTCTGTTCTTTCTTCGCCTGTTCGTTCTCCGTCTGTTCGTTCTTCGTCTGTTCGTTCTCCGTCTGATCGTTCTTCGTCTGTTCGTTCTCCGTCTGTTCGTTCTTTGTCCGTTCGTTCTCCGTCTGTTCGTTCTTCGTTTGTTCGTTCTTCGTCCGTTCGTTCTTCGTCCGTTCGTTCTTCATCCGTTCGTTCTTCGTCTGTCCGTTCTTCGTCTGTTCGTTCTTCGTCTGTTCGTTCTTCGTCTGTTCTTTCTTCGCCTGTTCGTTCTCCGTCTGTTCGTTCTTCGTCTGTTCGTTCTCCGTCTGATCGTTCTTCGTCTGTTCGTTCTCCGTCTGTTCGTTCTTCGTCTGTTCGTTCTCCGTCTGTTCGTTCTTCGTCTGTTCGTTCTTCGTCTGTTCGTTCTCCGTCTGTTCGTTCTTCGGCTGTTCGTTCTTCGTCTTTTCGTTCTCCGTCTGTTCGTTCTTCGTCTATTCGTTCTTCTTCCGTTCGTTCATCGTCTGGACGTTCTTCGTCCGTCTGTTCGTTCTCCATCTGATCGTTCTTCGTCTGTTCGTTCTTCGTCTGTTCGTTCTCCGTCTGCTCGTTCTTCGTCTGTTCGTTCTCCGTCTGATCGTTCTTCGTCTGTTCGTTCTCCGTCTGTTCGTTCTTCGTCTGTTCGTTCTCCGTCTGTTCGTTCTTCGTTTGTTCGTTCTTCGTCCGTTCGTTCTTCGTCTGTTCGTTCTCCGTCTGATCGTTCTTCGTCTGTTCGTTCTCCGTCTGTTCGTTCTTCGGCTGTTCGTTCTTCGTCTGTTCGTTCTCCGTCTGTTCGTTCTTCGTCTATTCGTTCTTCTTCCGTTCGTTCTTCGTCTGGACGTTCTTCGTCCGTCTGTTCGTTCTTCGTCTGTTCGTTCTCCGTCTGATCGTTCTTCGTCTGTTCGTTCTCCGTCTGTTCGTTCTTCGTCTGTTCGTTCTCCGTCTGTTCGTTCTTCGTCTGTTCGTTCTTCGTCTGTTCGTTCTCCGTCTGTTCGTTCTTCGGCTGTTCGTTCTTCGTCTTTTCGTTCTCCGTCTGTTCGTTCTTCGTCTATTCGTTCTTCTTCCGTTCGTTCATCGTCTGGACGTTCTTCGTCCGTCTGTTCGTTCTTCGTCTGTTCGTTCTTCGTCTGTTCGTTCTTCGTCTGTTCGTTCTTCGTCTGTTCGTTCTCCGTCTGTTCGTTCTTCGTCCGTTCGTTCTCCGTCTGTTCGTTCTTCGTCTGTTCATTCTTCGTCTGTTCGTTCTCCGTCTGTTCGTTCTCCGTCTGTTCGTTCTTCGTCCGTTCGTTCTTCGTCTGTTCGTTCTCCGTCTGTTCGTTCTCCGTCTGTTCGTTCTTCGTCCGTTCGTTCTTCGGCTGTTCGTTCTTCGTCTGTTCGTTCTCCGTCTGATCGTTCTTCGTCTGTTCGTTCTCCGTCTGTTCGTTCTCCGTCTGATCGTTCTTCGTCCGTTCGTTCTTCGTCTGTTCGTTCTCCGTCTGTTCGTTCTTCGTCTGTTCGTTCTTCGGCTGTTCGTTCTTCGTCTGTTCGTTCTCCGTCTGTTCGTTCTCCGTCTGTTCGTTCTCCGTCTGTTCGTTCTTCGTCTGTTCGTTCTCCGTCTGATCGTTCTTCGTCTGTTCGTTCTCCGTCTGTTCGTTCTCCGTCTGATCGTTCTTCGTCCGTTCGTTCTTCGTCTGTTCGTTCTCCGTCTGTTCGTTCTTCGTCTGTTCGTTCTTCGGCTGTTCGTTCTTCGTCTGTTCGTTCTCCGTCTGTTCGTTCTTCGTCTGTTCGTTCTTCGTCTGTTCTTTCTCCGTCAGTTCGTTCTTCGTCTGTTCGTTCTTCGTCTGTTCGTTCTTCGTCCGTTCGTTCTTCGTCTGTTCGTTCTCCGTCTGATCGTTCTACGTCTGTTCGTTCTTCGTCTGTTCGTTCTCCGTCTGTTCGTTCTTCGTCCGTTCGTTCTTCGTCTGTTCGTTCTTCGTCCGTTCGTTCTTCGTCTGTTCGTTCTCCGTCTGATCGTTCTTCGTCTGTTCGTTCTCCGTCTGTTCGTTCTCCGTCTGTTCGTTCTCCGTCTGTTCGTTCTTCGTCCGTTCGTTCTTCGTCTGTTCGTTCTCCGTCTGTTCGTTCTTCGTCTGTTCGTTCTTCGGCTGTTCGTTCTTCGTCTGTTCGTTCTCCGTCTGTTCGTTCTCCGTCTGTTCGTTCTTCGTCTGTTCGTTCTCCGTCTGATCGTTCTTCGTCTGTTCGTTTTCCGTCTGTTCGTTCTTCGTCTGTTCGTTCTTCGTCTGTTCGTTCTTCGTCTGTTCTTTCTCCGTCAGTTCGTTCTTCGTCTGTTCGTTCTTCGTCTGTTCGTTCTTCGTCTGTTCGTTCTTCGTCTGTTCGTTCTCCGTCTGGACGTTCTTCGTCCGTCTGTTCGTTCTTCGTCTGTTCGTTCTCCGTCTGATCGTTCTTCGTCTGTTCGTTCTCCGTCTGTTCGTTCTTCGTCTGTTCGTTCTTCGTCTGTTCGTTCTTCGTCTGTTCTTTCTCCGTCAGTTCGTTCTTCGTCTGTTCGTTCTTCGTCTGTTCGTTCTTCGTCTACTCGTTCTCCGTCTGTTCGTTCTTCGTCTGTTCGTTCTCCGTCTGTTCGTTCTCCGTCTGTTCGTTCTTCGTCCGTTCGTTCTTCGTCTGTTCGTTCTCCGTCTGTTCGTTCTTCGTCTGTTCGTTCTCCCTCTGATCGTTCTTCGTCTGTTCGTTCTCCGTCTGCTCGTTCTTCGTCTGTTCGTTCTCCGTCTGATCGTTCTTCGTCTGTTCGTTCTCCGTCTGTTCGTTCGTCGTCTGTTCGTTCTTCTTCCGTTCGTTCTTCGTCTGGACGTTCTTCGTCCGTCTGTTCGTTCTTCGTCTGTTCGTTCTCCGTCTGATCGTTCTTCGTCTGTTCGTTCTCCGTCTGTTCGTTCTTCGTCTGTTCGTTCTTCGTCTGTTCGTTCTTCGTCTGCTCTTTCTCCGTCAGTTCGTTCTTCGTCTGTTCGTTCTTCGTCTGTTCGTTCTCCGTCTGTTCGTTCTCCGTCTGTTCGTTCTTCGTCCGTTCGTTCTCCGTCTGTTCGTTCTTCGCCTGTTCGTTCTTCTTCCGTTCGTTCTTCGTCTGGACGTTCTTCGTCCGTCTGTTCGTTCTTCGTCTGTTCGTTCTCCGTCTGATCATTCTTCGTCTGTTCGTTCTCCGTCTGTTCGTTCTTCGTCTGTTCGTTCTTCGTCTGTTCGTTCTTCGTCTGTTCGTTCTTCGTCTGTTCGTTCTTCTTCCGTTCGTTCTTCGTCTGTTCGTTCTTCGTCTGTTCGTTCTCCGTCTGTTCGTTCTTCGTCTGTTCGTTCTCCGTCTGTTCGTTCTCCGTCTGTTCGTTCTTCGTCCGTTCGTTCTTCGTCTGTTCGTTCTCCGTCTGATCGTTCTTCGTCTGTTCGTTCTCCGTCTGTTCGTTCTTCGTCTGTTCGTTCTTCGTCTGTTCGTTCTTCGTCCGTTCGTTCTTCGTCTGTTCGTTCTCCGTCTGTTCGTTCTTCGTCCGTTCGTTCTTCGTCTGTTCGTTCTTCGTCTGTTCGTTCTTCGTCTGTTCGTTCTTCGGCTGTTCGTTCTCCGTCTGTTCGTTTTTCGTCTGTTCGTTCTCCGTCTGTTCGTTCTCCGTCTGTTCGTTCTTCGTCTGTTCGTTCTTCTTCCGTTCGTTCTTCGTCTGTTCGTTCTTCGTCTGTTCGTTCTCCGTCTGTTCGTTCTTCGTCTGTTCGTTCTTCGTCCGTTCGTTCTTCGTCTGTCCGTTCTTCTTCCGTTCGTTCTTCGTCTGGTCGTTCTTCGTCCGTCTGTTCGTTCTTCGTCCGTTCGTTCTCCGTCTGTTCGTTCTCCGTCTGTTCGTTCTTCGTCTGTTCGTTCTTCTTCCGTTCGTTCTTCGTCTGGACGTTCTTCGTCCGTCTGTTCGTTCTTCGTCTGTTCGTTCTTCTTCCGTTCGTTCTTCGTCTGGACGTTCTTCGTCCGTCTGTTCGTTCTTCGTCTGTTCGTTCTTCGTCTGTTCGTTCACCGTCTTTTCGTTCTCCGTCTGTTCGTTCTTCGTCTGCTCGTTCTTCGTCTGTTCGTTCTTCGTCTGTTCGTTCATCGTCTGTTCGTTCTTCGTCCGTTCGTTCTTCGTCCGTTCGTTCTTCGTCTGTTCGTTCACCGTCCGTTCGTTCTTCGTCTGTTCGTTCTTCTTCCGTTCGTTCTTCGTCTGGACGTTCTTCGTCCGTCTGTTCGTTCTTCGTCCGTTCGTTCTTCGTCTGTTCGTTCTTCGTCTGTTCGTTCTCCGTCTGTTCGTTCTTCGTCTGTTCGTTCTTCGTCCGTTCGTTCTTCGTCTGTTCGTTCTTCTTCCGTTCGTTCTTCGTCTGGACGTTCTTCGTCTGTTCGTTCTTCTTCCGTTCGTTCTTCGTCTGGACATTCTTCGTCGTCTGTTCGTTCTTCGTCCGTTCGTTCTTCGTCCGTTCGTTCTCCGTCTGTTCGTTCTTCGTCTGTTCGTTCTTCTTCCGTTCGTTCTTCGTCTGGACGTTCTTCGTCCGTCTGTTCGTTCTTCGTCCGTTCGTTCTTCGTCCGTTCGTTCTCCGTCTGTTCGTTCTCCGTCTGTTCGTTCTTCGTCTGTTCGTTCTTCTTCCGTTCGTTCTTCGTCTGGACGTTCTTCGTCCGTCTGTTCGTTCTTCGTCCGTTCGTTCTTCGTCCGTTCGTTCTCCGTCTGTTCGTTCTCCGTCTGTTCGTTCTTCGTCTGTTCGTTCGTCTTCCGTTCGTTCTTCGTCCGTTCGTTCTCCGTCTGTTCGATCTTCGTCTGTTCGTTCTTCGTCCGTTCGTTCTCCGTCTGTTCCTTCTTCGTCTGTTCGTTCTTCGTCTGTTCGTTCTCCGTCTGTTCGTTCTCCGTCTGTTAGTTCTTCGTCCGTTCGTTCTTTGTCTGTTCCTTCTTCGTCTGTTCGTTCTTCGTCCGTTCGTTCTCCGTCTGTTCGTTCTTCGTCTGTTCGTTCTTCGTCCGTTCGTTCTTCGTCTGTTCGTTCTTCGTCTGTTCATTCTTCGTCTGTTCGTTCTTCGTCTGTTCGTTCTCCGTCTGATCGTTCTTCGTCTGTTCGTTCTTCGTCTGTTCGTTGTCCGTCTGTTCGTTCTTCGTCTGTTCGTTCTCCGTCTGTTCGTTCTTCGTCTGTTCGTTCTTCGTCTGTTCGTTCTTCGTCTGTTCGATCTTCGTCTGTTCGTTCTTCGTCCGTTCGATCTTCGTCTGTTCGTTCTTCGTCCGTTCGTTCTCCGTCTGTTCCTTCTTCGGCTGTTCGTTCTCCGTCTGTTCGTTCTTCGTCTGTTCGTTCTCCGTCTGTTCGTTCTTCGTCTGTTCGTTCTTCGTCCGTTCGTTCTTCGTCTGTTCGTTCACCGTCCGTTCGTTCGTCGTCTGTTCGTTCTTCTTCCGTTCGTTCTTCGTCTGGACGTTCTTCGTCCGTCTGTTCGTTCTTCGTCTGTTCGTTCTTCGTCTGTTCGTTCTCCGTCTGATCGTTCTTCGTCTGTTCGTTCTCCGTCTGTTCGTTCTTCGTCTGTTCGTTCTTCGTCTGTTCGTTCTTCGTCTGTTCTTTCTCCGTCAGTTCGTTCTTCGTCTGTTCGTTCTTCGTCTGTTCGTTCTTCGTCTGTTCGTTCTTCGTCTGTTCGTTCTCCGTCTGTTCGTTCTTCGTCTGTTCGTTCTTCGTCTGTTCGTTCTTCGCCTGTTCGTTCTTCTTCCGTTCGTTCTTCGTCTGTTCTTTCTCCGTCAGTTCGTTCTTCGTCTGTTCTTTCTTCGTCTGTTCGTTCTCCGTCTGTTCGTTCTCCGTCTGTTCGTTCTTCGTCTGTTCGTTCTTCGCCTGTTCGTTCTTCTTCCGTTCGTTCTTCGTCTGTTCTTTCTCCGTCAGTTCGTTCTTCGTCTGTTCTTTCTTCGTCTGTTCGTTCTTCGTCTGTTCGTTCTTCGTCTGTTCGTTCTTCGTCTGTTCGTTCTTCGTCTGTTCCTTCTTCGTCTGTTCGTTCTTCGTCCGTTCGTTCTCCGTCTGTTCGTTCTTCGTCTGTTCGTTCTTCGTCCGTTCGTTCTTCGTCTGTTCGATCTTCGTCTGTTCGTTCTTCGTCCGTTCGTTCTCCGTCTGTTCCTTCTTCGTCTGTTCGTTCTTCGTCTGTTCGTTCTCCGTCTGTTCGTTCTCCGTCTGTTAGTTCTTCGTCCGTTCGTTCTTTGTCTGTTCCTTCTTCGTCTGTTCGTTCTTCGTCCGTTCGTTCTCCGTCTGTTCGTTCTTCGTCTGTTCGTTCTTCGTCCGTTCGTTCTTCGTCTGTTCGTTCTTCGTCTGTTCATTCTTCGTCTGTTCGTTCTTCGTCTGTTCGTTCTCCGTCTGATCGTTCTTCGTCTGTTCGTTCTTCGTCTGTTCGTTGTCCGTCTGTTCGTTCTTCGTCTGTTCGTTCTCCGTCTGTTCGTTCTTCGTCTGTTCGTTCTTCGTCTGTTCGTTCTTCGTCTGTTCGATCTTCGTCTGTTCGTTCTTCGTCCGTTCGATCTTCGTCTGTTCGTTCTTCGTCCGTTCGTTCTCCGTCTGTTCCTTCTTCGGCTGTTCGTTCTCCGTCTGTTCGTTCTTCGTCTGTTCGTTCTCCGTCTGTTCGTTCTTCGTCTGTTCGTTCTTCGTCCGTTCGTTCTTCGTCTGTTCGTTCACCGTCCGTTCGTTCGTCGTCTGTTCGTTCTTCTTCCGTTCGTTCTTCGTCTGGACGTTCTTCGTCCGTCTGTTCGTTCTTCGTCTGTTCGTTCTTCGTCTGTTCGTTCTCCGTCTGATCGTTCTTCGTCTGTTCGTTCTCCGTCTGTTCGTTCTTCGTCTGTTCGTTCTTCGTCTGTTCGTTCTTCGTCTGTTCTTTCTCCGTCAGTTCGTTCTTCGTCTGTTCGTTCTTCGTCTGTTCGTTCTTCGTCTGTTCGTTCTTCGTCTGTTCGTTCTCCGTCTGTTCGTTCTTCGTCTGTTCGTTCTTCGTCTGTTCGTTCTTCGCCTGTTCGTTCTTCTTCCGTTCGTTCTTCGTCTGTTCTTTCTCCGTCAGTTCGTTCTTCGTCTGTTCTTTCTTCGTCTGTTCGTTCTCCGTCTGTTCGTTCTCCGTCTGTTCGTTCTTCGTCTGTTCGTTCTTCGCCTGTTCGTTCTTCTTCCGTTCGTTCTTCGTCTGTTCTTTCTCCGTCAGTTCGTTCTTCGTCTGTTCTTTCTTCGTCTGTTCGTTCTTCGTCTGTTCGTTCTTCGTCTGTTCGTTCTTCGTCTGTTCGTTCTTCGTCTGTTCTTTCTCCGTCAGTTCGTTCTTCGTCTGTTCGTTCTTCGTCTGTTCGTTCTCCGTCTGATCGTTCTTCGTCTGTTCGTTCTCCATCTGTTCGTTCTTCGTCTGTTCGTTCTTCGTCTGTTCGTTCTTCGTCTGTTCTTTCTCCGTCAGTTCGTTCTTCGTCTGTTCTTTCTTCGTCTGTTCGTTCTCCGTCTGTTCCTTCTTCGTCTGTTCGTTCTCCGTCTGTTCGTTCTCCGTCTGTTCGTTCGTCGTCTGTTCGTTCTTCTTCCGTTCGTTCTTCGTCTGGACGTTCTTCGTCCGTCTGTTCGTTCTTCGTCTGTTCGTTCTCCGTCTGTTCGTTCTTCGTCTGTTCGTTCTTCGTCTGTTCGTTCTTCGTCTGTTCTCTCTCCGTCAGTTCGTTCTTCGTCTGTTCGTTCTTCGTCTGTTCGTTCTTCGTCTGTTCGTTCTTCTTCCGTTCGTTCTTCGTCTGCTCGTTCTTCGTCTGTTCGTTCTCCGTCTGTTCGTTCTTCGTCTGTTCGTTCTCCGTCTGTTCGTTCTTCGTCTGTTCGTTCTTCGTCTGTTCTTTCTTCGTCTGTTCGTTCTTCGTCTGTTCGTTCTTCGTCTGTTCGTTCTCCGTCTGTTCGTTCTTCGTCTGATCGTTTTTCGTCTGTTCGTTCTTCGTCTGTTCGTTCTTCGTCTGTTCGTTCTTCGTCTGTTCGTTCTTCGTCTGTTCGTTCTTCGTCTGTTCGTTCTACGTCTGGATGTTCTTCGTCCCTTCGTTCTTCGTTTGTTCGTTCTTCGTCTGTTCGTTCTTCGTCTGTTCGTTCTTCGTCTGTTCGTTCTTCGTCTGTTCGTTCTTCGTCTGTTCGTTCTTCGTCTGTTCGTTCTTCGTCTGATCGTTCTGCGTCTGTTCGTTCTTCTTCCGTTCGTTCTTCGTCTGGACGTTCTTCGTCTGTTCTTTCTTCGTCAGTTCGTTCTTCGTCTGTTCGTTCTTCGTCTGTTCTTTCTTCGTCTGTTCGTTCTTCTTCTGTTCGTTCTTCCTCTGTTCTTTCTTCGTCTGTTCGTTCTTCGTCTGTTCGTTCTTCGTCTGTTCGTTCTTCGTCTGTTCGCTCTTCGTCTGATCGTTCTGCGTCTGTTCGCTCTTCTTCCGTTCGTTCTTCTTCTGGACGTTCTTCGTCTGTTCGTTCTTCATCTGTTCGTTCTCCGTCTGTTCGTTCTTCGTCTGTTCTTTTTCGTCTGTTCGTTCTCCGTCTGTTCGTTCTTCGTCTGTTTTTTCTTCGTCTGTTCGTTCTTCTTCTGTTCGTTCTTCGTCTGTTCTTTCTTCGTCTGTTCTTTTTCGTCTGTTCGTTCTCCGTCTGTTCGTTCTTCTTCCGTTCGTTCTTCTTCTGGACGTTCTTCGTCTGTTCGTTCTTCATCTGTTCGTTCTCCGTCTGTTCGTTCTTCGTCTGTTCTTTTTCGTCTGTTCGTTCTTCGTCTGTTCGTTCTTCGTCTGTTCTTTCTTCGTCTGTTCGTTCTTCTTCTGTTCGTTCTTCGTCTGTTCTTCCTTCGTCTGTTCTTTTTCGTCTGTTCGTTCTCCGTCTGTTCGTTCTTCTTCCGTTCGTTCATCGTCTGTTCGTTCTTCGTCTGTTCTTTCTTCGTCAGTTCGTTCTTCGTCTGTTCGTTCTTCGTCTGTTCGTTCTTCGTCTGTTCGTTCTTCTTCTGTTCGTTCTTCGTCTGTTCGTTCTTCGTCTGTTCTTTCTTCGTCTGTTCGTTCTTCTTCTGTTCGTTCTTCGTCTGTTCTTTCTTCGTCAGTTCGTTCTTCTTCTGTTCGTTCTTCGTCTGTTCGTTCTTCGTCTATTCTTTCTTCGTCTGTTCGTTCTTCTTCTGTTCGTTCTTCGTCTGTTCTTTCTTCGTCTGTTCGTTCTTCGTCTGTTCTTTCTTCGTCTGTTCGTTCTTCTTCTGTTCGTTCTTCGTCTGTTCTTTCTTCGTCAGTTCGTTCTTCTTCTGTTCGTTCTTCGTCTGTTCGTTCTTCGTCTGTTCTTTCTTCGTCTGTTCGTTCTTCTTCTGTTCGTTCTTCGTCTGTTCTTTCTTCGTCAGTTCGTTCTTCGTCTGTTCGTTCTTCGTCTGTTCTTTCTTCGTCTGTTCGTTCTTCTTCTGTTCGTTCTTCGTCTGTTCTTTCTTCGTCAGTTCGTTCTTCGTCTGTTCGTTCTTCGTCTGTTCGTTCTTCGTCTGTTCGTTCTTCGTCTGTTCGTTCTCCGTCTGTTCGTTCTTCGTCTGATCGTTTTTCGTCTGTTCGTTCTTCGTCTGTTCGTTCTCCGTCTGTTCGTTCTTCGTCTGATCGTTTTTCGTCTGTTCGTTCTTCGTCTGTTCTTTCTTCGTCTGTTCGTTCTTCTTCTGTTCGTTCTTCGTCTGTTCTTTCTTCGTCTGTTCGTTCTTCGTCTGTTCTTTCTTCGTCTGTTCGTTCTTCTTCTGTTCGTTCTTCGTCTGTTCTTTCTTCGTCTGTTCGTTCTTCTTCTGTTCGTTCTTCGTCTGTTCTTTCTTCGTCTGTTCGTTCTTCTTCCGTTCGTTCTTCGTCTGGACGTTCTTCGTCTGTTCGTTCTTCATCTGTTCGTTCTCCGTCTGTTCGTTCTTCGTCTGTTCGTTCTTCGTCTGTTCGTTCTTCGTCTGTTCGTTCTCCGTCTGATCGTTCTGCGTCTGTTCGTTCTTCTTCCGTTCGTTCTTCTTCTGGGCGTTCTTCGTCTGTTCGTTCTTCATCTGTTCGTTCTCCGTCTGTTCGTTCTTCGTCTGTTCTTTTTCGTCTGTTCGTTCTCCGTCTGCTCGTTCTTCGTCTGTTTTTTCTTCGTCTGTTCGTTCTTCGTCTGTGCGTTCTTCGTCTGTTCGTTCTTCGTCTGTTCTTTCTTCGTCTGTTCGTTCTTCGTCTGTTCGTTCTTCGTCTGTTCGTTCCTCGTCTGTTCGTTCTTCGTCTGATCGTTCTGCGTCTGTTCGTTCTTCTTCCGTTCGTTCTTTGTCTGGACGTTCTTCGTCTGTTCCTTCTTCGTCAGTTCGTTCTTCGTCTGGACGTTCTTCGTCTGTTTGTTCTTCATCTGTTCGTTCTCCGTCTGTTCGTTCTTCGTCTGTTCTTATTCGTCTGTTCGTTCTCCGTCTGTTCGTTCTTCGTCTGTTCTTTCTTCGTCTGTTCGTTCTTCGTCTGTGCGTTCTTCGTCTGTTCGTTCTTCGTCTGTTCGTTCTTCGTCTGTTCGTTCTTCGTCCGTTCGTTCTTCGTCTGTTCGTTCTCCGTCTGTTCGTTCTTCGTCCGTTCGTTCTTCGTCTGTTCGTTCTTCGTCTGTTCGTTCTTCGTCTGTTCGTTCTTCGGCTGTTCGTTCTCCGTCTGTTCGTTTTTCGTCTGTTCGTTCTCCGTCTGTTCGTTCTCCGTCTGTTCGTTCTTCGTCTGTTCGTTCTTCTTCCGTTCGTTCTTCGTCTGTTCGTTCTTCGTCTGTTCGTTCTCCGTCTGTTCGTTCTTCGTCTGTTCGTTCTTCGTCCGTTCGTTCTTCGTCTGTCCGTTCTTCTTCCGTTCGTTCTTCGTCTGGTCGTTCTTCGTCCGTCTGTTCGTTCTTCGTCCGTTCGTTCTCCGTCTGTTCGTTCTCCGTCTGTTCGTTCTTCGTCTGTTCGTTCTTCTTCCGTTCGTTCTTCGTCTGGACGTTCTTCGTCCGTCTGTTCGTTCTTCGTCTGTTCGTTCTTCTTCCGTTCGTTCTTCGTCTGGACGTTCTTCGTCCGTCTGTTCGTTCTTCGTCTGTTCGTTCTTCGTCTGTTCGTTCACCGTCTTATCGTTCTCCGTCTGTTCGTTCTTCGTCTGCTCGTTCTTCGTCTGTTCGTTCTTCGTCTGTTCGTTCATCGTCTGTTCGTTCTTCGTCCGTTCGTTCTTCGTCCGTTCGTTCTTCGTCTGTTCGTTCACCGTCCGTTCGTTCTTCGTCTGTTCGTTCTTCTTCCGTTCGTTCTTCGTCTGGACGTTCTTCGTCCGTCTGTTCGTTCTTCGTCCGTTCGTTCTTCGTCTGTTCGTTCTTCGTCTGTTCGTTCTCCGTCTGTTCGTTCTTCGTCTGTTCGTTCTTCGTCCGTTCGTTCTTCGTCTGTTCGTTCTTCTTCCGTTCGTTCTTCGTCTGGACGTTCTTCGTCTGTTCGTTCTTCTTCCGTTCGTTCTTCGTCTGGACATTCTTCGTCGTCTGTTCGTTCTTCGTCCGTTCGTTCTTCGTCCGTTCGTTCTCCGTCTGTTCGTTCTTCGTCTGTTCGTTCTTCTTCCGTTCGTTCTTCGTCTGGACGTTCTTCGTCCGTCTGTTCGTTCTTCGTCCGTTCGTTCTTCGTCCGTTCGTTCTCCGTCTGTTCGTTCTCCGTCTGTTCGTTCTTCGTCTGTTCGTTCTTCTTCCGTTCGTTCTTCGTCTGGACGTTCTTCGTCCGTCTGTTCGTTCTTCGTCCGTTCGTTCTTCGTCCGTTCGTTCTCCGTCTGTTCGTTCTCCGTCTGTTCGTTCTTCGTCTGTTCGTTCGTCTTCCGTTCGTTCTTCGTCCGTTCGTTCTCCGTCTGTTCGATCTTCGTCTGTTCGTTCTTCGTCCGTTCGTTCTCCGTCTGTTCCTTCTTCGTCTGTTCGTTCTTCGTCTGTTCGTTCTCCGTCTGTTCGTTCTCCGTCTGTTAGTTCTTCGTCCGTTCGTTCTTTGTCTGTTCCTTCTTCGTCTGTTCGTTCTTCGTCCGTTCGTTCTCCGTCTGTTCGTTCTTCGTCTGTTCGTTCTTCGTCCGTTCGTTCTTCGTCTGTTCGTTCTTCGTCTGTTCATTCTTCGTCTGTTCGTTCTTCGTCTGTTCGTTCTCCGTCTGATCGTTCTTCGTCTGTTCGTTCTTCGTCTGTTCGTTGTCCGTCTGTTCGTTCTTCGTCTGTTCGTTCTCCGTCTGTTCGTTCTTCGTCTGTTCGTTCTTCGTCTGTTCGTTCTTCGTCTGTTCGATCTTCGTCTGTTCGTTCTTCGTCCGTTCGATCTTCGTCTGTTCGTTCTTCGTCCGTTCGTTCTCCGTCTGTTCCTTCTTCGGCTGTTCGTTCTCCGTCTGTTCGTTCTTCGTCTGTTCGTTCTCCGTCTGTTCGTTCTTCGTCTGTTCGTTCTTCGTCCGTTCGTTCTTCGTCTGTTCGTTCACCGTCCGTTCGTTCGTCGTATGTTCGTTCTTCTTCCGTTCGTTCTTCGTCCGTCTGTTCGTTCTTCGTCTGTTCGTTCTTCGTCTGTTCGTTCTCCGTCTGATCGTTCTTCGTCTGTTCGTTCTCCGTCTGTTCGTTCTTCGTCTGTTCGTTCTTCGTCTGTTCGTTCTTCGTCTGTTCTTTCTCCGTCAGTTCGTTCTTCGTCTGTTCGTTCTTCGTCTGTTCGTTGTTCGTCTGTTCGTTCTTCGCCTGTTCGTTCTTCTTCCGTTCGTTCTTCGTCTGTTCTTTCTCCGTCAGTTCGTTCTTCGTCTGTTCTTTCTTCGTCTGTTCGTTCTCCGTCTGTTCGTTCTCCGTCTGTTCGTTCTTCGTCTGTTCGTTCTTCGCCTGTTCGTTCTTCTTCCGTTCGTTCTTCGTCTGTTCGTTCTCCGTCTGTTCGTTCTTCGTCTGTTCGTTGTTCGTCTGTTCGTTCTTCGCCTGTTCGTTCTTCTTCCGTTCGTTCTTCGTCTGTTCTTTCTCCGTCAGTTCGTTCTTCGTCTGTTCTTTCTTCGTCTGTTCGTTCTCCGTCTGTTCGTTCTCCGTCTGTTCGTTCTTCGTCTGTTCGTTCTTCGCCTGTTCGTTCTTCTTCCGTTCGTTCTTCGTCTGTTCTTTCTCCGTCAGTTCGTTCTTCGTCTGTTCTTTCTTCGTCTGTTCGTTCTTCGTCTGTTCGTTCTTCGTCTGTTCGTTCTTCGTCTGTTCGTTCTTCGTCTGTTCTTTCTCCGTCAGTTCGTTCTTCGTCTGTTCGTTCTTCGTCTGTTCGTTTTCCGTCTGATCGTTCTTCGTCTGTTCGTTCTCCGTCTGTTCGTTCTTCGTCTGTTCGTTCTTCGTCTGTTCGTTCTTCGTCTGTTCTTTCTCCGTCAGTTCGTTCTTCGTCTGTTCTTTCTTCGTCTGTTCGTTCTCCGTCTGTTCCTTCTTCGTCTGTTCGTTCTCCGTCTGTTCGTTCTCCGTCTGTTCGTTCGTCGTCTGTTCGTTCTTCTTCCGTTCGTTCTTCGTCTGGACGTTCTTCGTCCGTCTGTTCGTTCTTCGTCTGTTCGTTCTCCGTCTGTTCGTTCTTCGTCTGTTCGTTCTTCGTCTGTTCGTTCTTCGTCTGTTCTCTCTCCGTCAGTTCGTTCTTCGTCTGTTCGTTCTTCGTCTGTTCGTTCTTCGTCTGTTCGTTCTTCTTCCGTTCGTTCTTCGTCTGCTCGTTCTTCGTCTGTTCGTTCTCCGTCTGTTCGTTCTTCGTCTGTTCGTTCTCCGTCTGTTCGTTCTTCGTCTGTTCGTTCTTCGTCTGTTCTTTCTTCGTCTGTTCGTTCTTCGTCTGTTCGTTCTTCGTCTGTTCGTTCTCCGTCTGTTCGTTCTTCGTCTGATCGTTTTTCGTCTGTTCGTTCTTCGTCTGTTCGTTCTTCGTCTGTTCGTTCTTCGTCTGTTCGTTCTTCGTCTGTTCGTTCTTCGTCTGTTCGTTCTACGTCTGGATGTTCTTCGTCCCTTCGTTCTTCGTTTGTTCGTTCTTCGTCTGTTCGTTCTTCGTCTGTTCGTTCTTCGTCTGTTCGTTCTTCGTCTGTTCGTTCTTCGTCTGTTCGTTCTCCGTCTGTTCGTTCTTCGTCTGTTCGTTCTCCGTCTGTTCGTTCTTCGTCTGTTCGTTCTTCGTCTGTTCTTTCTTCGTCTGTTCGTTCTTCGTCTGTTCGTTCTTCGTCTGTTCGTTCTCCGTCTGTTCGTTCTTCGTCTGATCGTTTTTCGTCTGTTCGTTCTTCGTCTGTTCGTTCTTCGTCTGTTCGTTCTTCGTCTGTTCGTTCTTCGTCTGTTCGTTCTTCGTCTGTTCGTTCTCCGTCTGTTCGTTCTTCGTCTGTTCGTTCTTCGTCTGTTCGTTCTTCGTCTGTTCTTTCTCCGTCAGTTCGTTCTTCGTCTGTTCTTTCTTCGTCTGTTCGTTCTCCGTCTGTTCCTTCTTCGTCTGTTCGTTCTCCGTCTGTTCGTTCTCCGTCTGTTCGTTCGTCGTCTGTTCGTTCTTCTTCCGTTCGTTCTTCGTCTGGACGTTCTTCGTCCGTCTGTTCGTTCTTCGTCTGTTCTCTCTCCGTCAGTTCGTTCTTCGTCTGTTCGTTCTTCGTCTGTTCGTTCTTCGTCTGTTCGTTCTTCTTCCGTTCGTTCTTCGTCTGCTCGTTCTTCGTCTGTTCGTTCTCCGTCTGTTCGTTCTTCGTCTGTTCGTTCTCCGTCTGTTCGTTCTTCGTCTGTTCGTTCTTCGTCTGTTCTTTCTTCGTCTGTTCGTTCTTCGTCTGTTCGTTCTTCGTCTGTTCGTTCTCCGTCTGTTCGTTCTTCGTCTGATCGTTTTTCGTCTGTTCGTTCTTCGTCTGTTCGTTCTTCGTCTGTTCGTTCTTCGTCTGTTCGTTCTTCGTCTGTTCGTTCTTCGTCTGTTCGTTCTACGTCTGGATGTTCTTCGTCCCTTCGTTCTTCGTTTGTTCGTTCTTCGTCTGTTCGTTCTTCGTCTGTTCGTTCTTCGTCTGTTCGTTCTTCGTCTGTTCGTTCTTCGTCTGTTCGTTCTTCGTCTGTTCGTTCTTCGTCTGTTCGTTCTACGTCTGGATGTTCTTCGTCCCTTCGTTCTTCGTTTGTTCGTTCTTCGTCTGTTCGTTCTTCGTCTGTTCGTTCTTCGTCTGTTCGTTCTTCGTCTGTTCGTTCTTCGTCTGTTCGTTCTTCGTCTGTTCGTTCTTCGTCTGATCGTTCTGCGTCTGTTCGTTCTTCTTCCGTTCGTTCTTCGTCTGGACGTTCTTCGTCTGTTCTTTCTTCGTCAGTTCGTTCTTCGTCTGTTCGTTCTTCGTCTGTTCGTTCTTCGTCTGTTCGTTCTTCGTCTGTTCGTTCTTCGTCTGATCGTTCTCCGTCTGTTCGTTCTTCGTCTGTTTTTTCTTCGTCTGTTCGTTTTTCGTCTGTGCGTTCTTCGTCTGTTCGTTCTTCGTCTGTTCTTTCTTCGTCTGTTCGTTCTTCGTCTGTTCGTTCTTCGTCTGTTCGTTCCTCGTCTGTTCGTTCTTCGTCTGATCGTTCTGCGTCTGTTCGTTCTTCTTCCGTTCGTTCTTTGTCTGGACGTTCTTCGTCTGTTCCTTCTTCGTCAGTTCGTTCTTCGTCTGGACGTTCTTCGTCTGTTTGTTCTTCATCTGTTCGTTCTCCGTCTGTTCGTTCTTCGTCTGTTCTTTTTCGTCTGTTCGTTCTCCGTCTATTCGTTCTTCGTCTGTTCTTTCTTCGTCTGTTCGTTCTTCGTCTGTGCGTTCTTCGTCTGTTCGTTCTTCGTCTGTTCTTTCTTCGTCAGTTCGTTCTTCTTCTGTTCGTTCTTCGTCTGTTCGTTCTTCGTCTGTTCTTTCTTCGTCTGTTCGTTCTTCTTCTGTTCGTTCTTCGTCTGTTCTTTCTTCGTCAGTTCGTTCTTCGTCTGTTCGTTCTTCGTCTGTTCTTTCTTCGTCTGTTCGTTCTTCTTCTGTTCGTTCTTCGTCTGTTCTTTCTTCGTCAGTTCGTTCTTCGTCTGTTCGTTCTTCGTCTGTTCTTTCTTCGTCTGTTCGTTCTTCTTCTGTTCGTTCTTCGTCTGTTCGTTCTTCGTCTGTTCTTTCTTCGTCTGTTCGTTCTTCTTCTGTTCGTTCTTCGTCTGTTCTTTCTTCGTCTGTTCGTTCTTCGTCTGTTCTTTCTTCGTCTGTTCGTTCTTCTTCTGTTCGTTCTTCGTCTGTTCTTTCTTCGTCTGTTCGTTCTTCTTCTGTTCGTTCTTCGTCTGTTCTTTCTTCGTCTGTTCGTTCTTCTTCCGTTCGTTCTTCGTCTGGACGTTCTTCGTCTGTTCGTTCTTCATCTGTTCGTTCTCCGTCTGTTCGTTCTTCGTCTGTTCGTTCTTCGTCTGTTCGTTCTTCGTCTGTTCGTTCTTCGTCTGATCGTTCTGCGTCTGTTCGTTCTTCTTCCGTTCGTTCTTCTTCTGGGCGTTCTTCGTCTGTTCGTTCTTCATCTGTTCGTTCTCCGTCTGTTCGTTCTTCGTCTGTTCTTTTTCGTCTGTTCGTTCTCCGTCTGCTCGTTCTTCGTCTGTTTTTTCTTCGTCTGTTCGTTCTTCGTCTGTGCGTTCTTCGTCTGTTCGTTCTTCGTCTGTTCTTTCTTCGTCTGTTCGTTCTTCGTCTGTTCGTTCTTCGTCTGTTCGTTCCTCGTCTGTTCGTTCTTCGTCTGATCGTTCTGCGTCTGTTCGTTCTTCTTCCGTTCGTTCTTTGTCTGGACGTTCTTCGTCTGTTCCTTCTTCGTCAGTTCGTTCTTCGTCTGGACGTTCTTCGTCTGTTTGTTCTTCATCTGTTCGTTCTCCGTCTGTTCGTTCTTCGTCTGTTCTTATTCGTCTGTTCGTTCTCCGTCTGTTCGTTCTTCGTCTGTTCTTTCTTCGTCTGTTCGTTCTTCGTCTGTGCGTTCTTCGTCTGTTCGTTCTTCGTTTATTCTTTCTTCGTCTGTTCGTTCTTCGTCTGTTCGTTCTTCGTCTGATCGTTCTGCGTCTGTTCGTTCTTCTTCCGTTCGTTCTTCTTCTGTTCGTTCTTCGTCTGTTCTTTCTTCGTCAGTTCGTTCTTCGTCTGTTCGTTCTTCGTCTGTTCGTTCTTCGTCTGTTCTTTCTTGGTCTGTTCGTTCTTCTTCTGTTCGTTCTTCGTCTGTTCTTTCTTCGTCTGTTCGTTCTTCGTCTGTTCGTTCTTCGTCTGTTCTTTCTTCGTCTGTTCGTTCTTGTTCTGTTCGTTCTTCGTCTGTTCGTTCTTCGTCTGTTCTTTCTTCGTCTGTTCGTTCTTCTTCTGTTCGGTCTTCGTCTGTTCTTTCTTCGTCAGTTCGTTCTTCTTCTGTTCGTTCTTCGTCTGTTCGTTCTTCGTCTGTTCTTTCTTCGTCTGTTCGTTCTTCTTCTGTTCGTTCTTCGTCTGTTCTTTCTTCGTCTGTTCGTTCTTCGTCTGTTCGTTCTTCGTCTGTTCGTTCTTCTTCTGTTCGTTCTTCGTCTGTTCTTTCTTCGTCTGTTCTTTCTTCGTCAGTTCGTTCTTCGTCTGTTCGTTCTTCGTCTGTTCTTTCTTCGTCTGTTCGTTCTTCTTCTGTTCGTTCTTCGTCTGTTCTTTCTTCGTCAGTTCGTTCTTCGTCTGTTCGTTCTTCGTCTGTTCTTTCTTCGTCTGTTCGTTCTTCTTCTGTTCGTTCTTCGTCTGTTCTTTCTTCGTCAGTTCGTTCTTCGTCTGTTCGTTCTTCGTCTGTTCTTTCTTCGTCTGTTCGTTCTTCTTCTGTTCGTTCTTCGTCTGTTCGTTCTTCGTCTGTTCTTTCTTCGTCTGTTCGTTCTTCTTCTGTTCGTTCTTCGTCTGTTCTTTCTTCGTCTGTTCGTTCTTCGTCTGTTCTTTCTTCGTCTGTTCGTTCTTCTTCTGTTCGTTCTTCGTCTGTTCTTTCTTCGTCTGTTCGTTCTTCTTCTGTTCGTTCTTCGTCTGTTCTTTCTTCGTCTGTTCGTTCTTCTTCCGTTCGTTCTTCGTCTGGACGTTCTTCGTCTGTTCGTTCTTCATCTGTTCGTTCTCCGTCTGTTCGTTCTCCGTCTGTTCCTTTTTCGTCTGTTCGTTCTTCGTCTGTTCTTTCTTCGTCTGTTCGTTCTTCGTCTGTTCGTTCTTCGTCTGTTCGTTCTTCGTCTGTTCGTTCTTCTTCCGTTCGTTCTTCGTATGGACGTTCTTCGTCTGTTCTTTCTTCGTCAGTTCGTTCTTCGTCTGTTCGTTCTTCGTCTGTTCTTTCTTCGTCTGTTCGTTCTTCTTCTGTTCGTTCTTCGTCTGTTCTTTCTTCGTCTGTTCGTTCTTCGTCTGTGCGTTCTTCGTCTGTTCGTTCTTCGTCTGTTCTTTCTTCGTCTGTTCGTTCTTCGTCTGTTCGTTCTTCGTCTGTTCGTTCTTCGTCTGTTCGTTCTTCGTCTGTTCGTTCTTCGTCTGATCGTTCTGCGTCTGTTCGTTCTTCTTCCGTTCGTTCTTCGTCTGGACGTTCTTCGTCTGTTCTTTCTTCGTCAGTTCGTTCTTCGTCTGTTCGTTCTTCGTCTGTTCTTTCTTCGTCTGTTCGTTCTTCTTCTGTTCGTTCTTCGTCTGTTCTTTCTTCGTCTGTTCGTTCTTCGTCTGTTCGTTCTTCGTCTGTTCGTTCTTCGTCTGTTCGTTCTTCGTCTGATCGTTCTTCGTCTGTTCGTTCTTCTTCTGTTCGTTCTTCGTCTGTTCGTTCTTCGTCTGTTCGTTCTTCGTCTGTTCGTTCTTCGTCTGTTCGTTCTTCGTCTGTTCGTTCTTCGTCTGATCGTTCTGCGTCTGTTCGTTCTTCTTCCGTTCGTTCTTCGTCTGGACGTTCTTCGTCTGTTCTTTCTTCGTCAGTTCGTTCTTCGTCTGTTCGTTCTTCGTCTGTTCTTTCTTCGTCTGTTCGTTCTTCTTCTGTTCGTTCTTCGTCTGTTCTTTCTTCGTCTGTTCGTTCTGCGTCTGTTCGTTCTTCTTCCGTTCGTTCTTCGTCTGGACGTTCTTCGTCTGTTCTTTCTTCGTCAGTTCGTTCTTCGTCTGTTCGTTCTTCGTCTGTTCTTTCTTCGTCTGTTCGTTCTTCTTCTGTTCGTTCTTCGTCTGTTCTTTCTTCGTCTGTTCGTTCTTCGTCTGTTCGTTCTTCGTCTGTTCGTTCTTCGTCTGTTCGTTCTTCATCTGTTCGTTCTCCGTCTGTTCGTTCTTCGTCTGTTCTTTTTCGTCTGTTCGTTCTCCGTCTGTTCGTTCTTCGTCTGTTTTTTCTTCGTCTGTTCGTTCTTCGTCTGTGCGTTCTTCGTCTGTTCGTTCTTCGTCTGTTCGTTCCTCGTCTGTTCGTTCTTCGTCTGATCGTTCTGCGTCTGTTCGTTCTTCTTCCGTTCGTTCTTTGTCTGGACGTTCTTCGTCTGTTCCTTCTTCGTCAGTTCGTTCTTCGTCTGGACGTTCTTCGTCTGTTTGTTCTTCATCTGTTCGTTCTCCGTCTGTTCGTTCTTCGTCTGTTCTTTTTCGTCTGTTCGTTCTCCGTCTGTCCGTTCTTCGTCTGTTCTTTCTTCGTCTGTTCGTTCTTCGTCTGTGCGTTCTTCGTCTGTTCGTTCTTCGTCTGTTCTTTCTTCGTCTGTTCGTTCTTCGTCTGTTCGTTCTTCGTCTGTTCGTTCTTCGTCTGTTCGTTCTTCTTCTGTTCGTTCTTCGTCTGTTCTTTCTTCGTCTGTTCGTTCTTCGTCTGTGCGTTCTTCGTCTGTTCGTTCTTCGTCTGTTCTTTCTTCGTCTGTTCGTTCTTCGTCTGTTCGTTCTTCGTCTGTTCGTTCTTCGTCTGTTCGTTCTTCGTCTGTTCGTTCTTCGTCTGATCGTTCTGCGTCTGTTCGTTCTTCTTCCGTTCGTTCTTCGTCTGGACGTTCTTCGTCTGTTCTTTCTTCGTCAGTTCGTTCTTCGTCTGTTCGTTCTTCGTCTGTTCGTTCTTCGTCTGTTCTTTCTTCGTCTGTTCGTTCTTCTTCTGTTCGTTCTTCGTCTGTTCTTTCTTCGTCTGTTCGTTCTGCGTCTGTTCGTTCTTCTTCCGTTCGTTCTTCGTCTGGACGTTCTTCGTCTGTTCTTTCTTCGTCAGTTCGTTCTTCGTCTGTTCGTTCTTCGTCTGTTCTTTCTTCGTCTGTTCGTTCTTCTTCTGTTCGTTCTTCGTCTGTGCGTTCTTCGTCTGTTCGTTCTTCGTCTGTTCTTTCTTCGTCTGTTCGTTCTTCGTCTGTTCGTTCTTCGTCTGTTCTTTCTTCGTCTGTTCGTTCTTCTTCTGTTCGTTCTTCGTCTGTTCTTTCTTCGTCTGTTCGTTCTGCGTCTGTTCGTTCTTCTTCCGTTCGTTCTTCGTCTGGACGTTCTTCGTCTGTTCTTTCTTCGTCAGTTCGTTCTTCGTCTGTTCGTTCTTCGTCTGTTCTTTCTTCGTCTGTTCGTTCTTCTTCTGTTCGTTCTTCGTCTGTTCTTTCTTCGTCTGTTCGTTCTTCGTCTGTTCGTTCTTCGTCTGTTCGTTCTTCGTCTGTTCGTTCTTCATCTGTTCGTTCTTCTTCCGTTCGTTCTTTGTCTGGACGTTCTTCGTCTGTTCCTTCTTCGTCAGTTCGTTCTTCGTCTGGACGTTCTTCGTCTGTTTGTTCTTCATCTGTTCGTTCTCCGTCTGTTCGTTCTTCGTCTGTTCTTATTCGTCTGTTCGTTCTCCGTCTGTTCGTTCTTCGTCTGTTCTTTCTTCGTCTGTTCGTTCTTCGTCTGTGCGTTCTTCGTCTGTTCGTTCTTCGTTTATTCTTTCTTCGTCTGTTCGTTCTTCATCTGTTCGTTCTTCGTCTGATCGTTCTGCGTCTGTTCGTTCTTCTTCCGTTCGTTCTTCTTCTGTTCGTTCTTCGTCTGTTCTTTCTTCGTCAGTTCGTTCTTCGTCTGTTCGTTCTTCGTCTGTTCGTTCTTCGTCTGTTCTTTCTTGGTCTGTTCGTTCTTCTTCTGTTCGTTCTTCGTCTGTTCTTTCTTCGTCTGTTCGTTCTTCGTCTGTTCGTTCTTCGTCTGTTCTTTCTTCGTCTGTTCGTTCTTCTTCTGTTCGTTCTTCGTCTGTTCGTTCTTCGTCTGTTCTTTCTTCGTCTGTTCGTTCTTCTTCTGTTCGTTCTTCGTCTGTTCTTTCTTCGTCAGTTCGTTCTTCTTCTGTTCGTTCTTCGTCTGTTCGTTCTTCGTCTGTTCTTTCTTCGTCTGTTCGTTCTTCTTCTGTTCGTTCTTCGTCTGTTCTTTCTTCGTCTGTTCGTTCTTCGTCTGTTCGTTCTTCGTCTGTTCGTTCTTCTTCTGTTCGTTCTTCGTCTGTTCTTTCTTCGTCTGTTCTTTCTTCGTCAGTTCGTTCTTCGTCTGTTCGTTCTTCGTCTGTTCTTTCTTCGTCTGTTCGTTCTTCTTCTGTTCGTTCTTCGTCTGTTCTTTCTTCGTCAGTTCGTTCTTCGTCTGTTCGTTCTTCGTCTGTTCTTTCTTCGTCTGTTCGTTCTTCTTCTGTTCGTTCTTCGTCTGTTCTTTCTTCGTCAGTTCGTTCTTCGTCTGTTCGTTCTTCGTCTGTTCTTTCTTCGTCTGTTCGTTCTTCTTCTGTTCGTTCTTCGTCTGTTCGTTCTTCGTCTGTTCTTTCTTCGTCTGTTCGTTCTTCTTCTGTTCGTTCTTCGTCTGTTCTTTCTTCGTCTGTTCGTTCTTCGTCTGTTCTTTCTTCGTCTGTTCGTTCTTCTTCTGTTCGTTCTTCGTCTGTTCTTTCTTCGTCTGTTCGTTCTTCTTCTGTTCGTTCTTCGTCTGTTCTTTCTTCGTCTGTTCGTTCTTCTTCCGTTCGTTCTTCGTCTGGACGTTCTTCGTCTGTTCGTTCTTCATCTGTTCGTTCTCCGTCTGTTCGTTCTCCGTCTGTTCCTTTTTCGTCTGTTCGTTCTTCGTCTGTTCTTTCTTCGTCTGTTCGTTCTTCGTCTGTTCGTTCTTCGTCTGTTCGTTCTTCGTCTGTTCGTTCTTCTTCCGTTCGTTCTTCGTATGGACGTTCTTCGTCTGTTCTTTCTTCGTCAGTTCGTTCTTCGTCTGTTCGTTCTTCGTCTGTTCTTTCTTCGTCTGTTCGTTCTTCTTCTGTTCGTTCTTCGTCTGTTCTTTCTTCGTCTGTTCGTTCTTCGTCTGTGCGTTCTTCGTCTGTTCGTTCTTCGTCTGTTCTTTCTTCGTCTGTTCGTTCTTCGTCTGTTCGTTCTTCGTCTGTTCGTTCTTCGTCTGTTCGTTCTTCGTCTGTTCGTTCTTCGTCTGATCGTTCTGCGTCTGTTCGTTCTTCTTCCGTTCGTTCTTCGTCTGGACGTTCTTCGTCTGTTCTTTCTTCGTCAGTTCGTTCTTCGTCTGTTCGTTCTTCGTCTGTTCTTTCTTCGTCTGTTCGTTCTTCTTCTGTTCGTTCTTCGTCTGTTCTTTCTTCGTCTGTTCGTTCTTCGTCTGTTCGTTCTTCGTCTGTTCGTTCTTCGTCTGTTCGTTCTTCGTCTGATCGTTCTTCGTCTGTTCGTTCTTCTTCTGTTCGTTCTTCGTCTGTTCGTTCTTCGTCTGTTCGTTCTTCGTCTGTTCGTTCTTCGTCTGTTCGTTCTTCGTCTGTTCGTTCTTCGTCTGATCGTTCTGCGTCTGTTCGTTCTTCTTCCGTTCGTTCTTCGTCTGGACGTTCTTCGTCTGTTCTTTCTTCGTCAGTTCGTTCTTCGTCTGTTCGTTCTTCGTCTGTTCTTTCTTCGTCTGTTCGTTCTTCTTCTGTTCGTTCTTCGTCTGTTCTTTCTTCGTCTGTTCGTTCTGCGTCTGTTCGTTCTTCTTCCGTTCGTTCTTCGTCTGGACGTTCTTCGTCTGTTCTTTCTTCGTCAGTTCGTTCTTCGTCTGTTCGTTCTTCGTCTGTTCTTTCTTCGTCTGTTCGTTCTTCTTCTGTTCGTTCTTCGTCTGTTCTTTCTTCGTCTGTTCGTTCTTCGTCTGTTCGTTCTTCGTCTGTTCGTTCTTCGTCTGTTCGTTCTTCATCTGTTCGTTCTCCGTCTGTTCGTTCTTCGTCTGTTCTTTTTCGTCTGTTCGTTCTCCGTCTGTTCGTTCTTCGTCTGTTTTTTCTTCGTCTGTTCGTTCTTCGTCTGTGCGTTCTTCGTCTGTTCGTTCTTCGTCTGTTCGTTCCTCGTCTGTTCGTTCTTCGTCTGATCGTTCTGCGTCTGTTCGTTCTTCTTCCGTTCGTTCTTTGTCTGGACGTTCTTCGTCTGTTCCTTCTTCGTCAGTTCGTTCTTCGTCTGGACGTTCTTCGTCTGTTTGTTCTTCATCTGTTCGTTCTCCGTCTGTTCGTTCTTCGTCTGTTCTTTTTCGTCTGTTCGTTCTCCGTCTGTCCGTTCTTCGTCTGTTCTTTCTTCGTCTGTTCGTTCTTCGTCTGTGCGTTCTTCGTCTGTTCGTTCTTCGTCTGTTCTTTCTTCGTCTGTTCGTTCTTCGTCTGTTCGTTCTTCGTCTGTTCGTTCTTCGTCTGTTCGTTCTTCTTCTGTTCGTTCTTCGTCTGTTCTTTCTTCGTCTGTTCGTTCTTCGTCTGTGCGTTCTTCGTCTGTTCGTTCTTCGTCTGTTCTTTCTTCGTCTGTTCGTTCTTCGTCTGTTCGTTCTTCGTCTGTTCGTTCTTCGTCTGTTCGTTCTTCGTCTGTTCGTTCTTCGTCTGATCGTTCTGCGTCTGTTCGTTCTTCTTCCGTTCGTTCTTCGTCTGGACGTTCTTCGTCTGTTCTTTCTTCGTCAGTTCGTTCTTCGTCTGTTCGTTCTTCGTCTGTTCGTTCTTCGTCTGTTCTTTCTTCGTCTGTTCGTTCTTCTTCTGTTCGTTCTTCGTCTGTTCTTTCTTCGTCTGTTCGTTCTGCGTCTGTTCGTTCTTCTTCCGTTCGTTCTTCGTCTGGACGTTCTTCGTCTGTTCTTTCTTCGTCAGTTCGTTCTTCGTCTGTTCGTTCTTCGTCTGTTCTTTCTTCGTCTGTTCGTTCTTCTTCTGTTCGTTCTTCGTCTGTGCGTTCTTCGTCTGTTCGTTCTTCGTCTGTTCTTTCTTCGTCTGTTCGTTCTTCGTCTGTTCGTTCTTCGTCTGTTCTTTCTTCGTCTGTTCGTTCTTCTTCTGTTCGTTCTTCGTCTGTTCTTTCTTCGTCTGTTCGTTCTGCGTCTGTTCGTTCTTCTTCCGTTCGTTCTTCGTCTGGACGTTCTTCGTCTGTTCTTTCTTCGTCAGTTCGTTCTTCGTCTGTTCTTTCTTCGTCTGTTCGTTCTTCTTCTGTTCGTTCTTCGTCTGTTCTTTCTTCGTCTGTTCGTTCTTCGTCTGTTCGTTCTTCGTCTGTTCGTTCTTCGTCTGTTCGTTCTTCATCTGTTCGTTCTCCGTCTGTTCGTTCTTCGTCTGTTCTTTTTCGTCTGTTCGTTCTCCGTCTGTTCGTTCTTCGTCTGTTTTTTCTTCGTCTGTTCGTTCTTCGTCTGTGCGTTCTTCGTCTGTTCGTTCTTCGTCTGTTCGTTCCTCGTCTGTTCGTTCTTCGTCTGATCGTTCTGCGTCTGTTCGTTCTTCTTCCGTTCGTTCTTTGTCTGGACGTTCTTCGTCTGTTCCTTCTTCGTCAGTTCGTTCTTCGTCTGGACGTTCTTCGTCTGTTTGTTCTTCATCTGTTCGTTCTCCGTCTGTTCGTTCTTCGTCTGTTCTTTTTCGTCTGTTCGTTCTCCGTCTGTCCGTTCTTCGTCTGTTCTTTCTTCGTCTGTTCGTTCTTCGTCTGTGCGTTCTTCGTCTGTTCGTTCTTCGTCTGTTCTTTCTTCGTCTGTTCGTTCTTCGTCTGTTCGTTCTTCGTCTGTTCGTTCTTCGTCTGTTCGTTCTTCTTCTGTTCGTTCTTCGTCTGTTCTTTCTTCGTCTGTTCGTTCTTCGTCTGTGCGTTCTTCGTCTGTTCGTTCTTCGTCTGTTCTTTCTTCGTCTGTTCGTTCTTCGTCTGTTCGTTCTTCGTCTGTTCGTTCTTCGTCTGTTCGTTCTTCGTCTGTTCGTTCTTCGTCTGATCGTTCTGCGTCTGTTCGTTCTTCTTCCGTTCGTTCTTCGTCTGGACGTTCTTCGTCTGTTCTTTCTTCGTCAGTTCGTTCTTCGTCTGTTCGTTCTTCGTCTGTTCGTTCTTCGTCTGTTCTTTCTTCGTCTGTTCGTTCTTCTTCTGTTCGTTCTTCGTCTGTTCTTTCTTCGTCTGTTCGTTCTGCGTCTGTTCGTTCTTCTTCCGTTCGTTCTTCGTCTGGACGTTCTTCGTCTGTTCTTTCTTCGTCAGTTCGTTCTTCGTCTGTTCGTTCTTCGTCTGTTCTTTCTTCGTCTGTTCGTTCTTCTTCTGTTCGTTCTTCGTCTGTGCGTTCTTCGTCTGTTCGTTCTTCGTCTGTTCTTTCTTCGTCTGTTCGTTCTTCGTCTGTTCGTTCTTCGTCTGTTCGTTCTTCGTCTGTTCGTTCTTCTTCTGTTCGTTCTTCGTCTGTTCTTTCTTCGTCTGTTCGTTCTTCGTCTGTGCGTTCTTCGTCTGTTCGTTCTTCGTCTGTTCTTTCTTCGTCTGTTCGTTCTTCGTCTGTTCGTTCTTCGTCTGTTCGTTCTTCGTCTGTTCGTTCTTCGTCTGTTCGTTCTTCGTCTGATCGTTCTGCGTCTGTTCGTTCTTCTTCCGTTCGTTCTTCGTCTGGACGTTCTTCGTCTGTTCGTTCTTCGTCTGTTCTTTCTTCGTCTGTTCGTTCTTCGTCTGTTCGTTCTTCGTCTGTTCGTTCTTCGTCTGTTCGTTCTTCGTCTGTTCGTTCTTCGTCTGATCGTTCTGCGTCTGTTCGTTCTTCTTCCGTTCGTTCTTCGTCTGGACGTTCTTCGTCTGTTCTTTCTTCGTCTGTTCGTTCTTCGTCTGTGCGTTCTTCGTCTGTTCGTTCTTCGTCTGTTCTTTCTTCGTCTGTTCGTTCTTCGTCTGTTCGTTCTTCGTCTGTTCGTTCTTCGTCTGTTCGTTCTTCGTCTGTTCGTTCTTCGTGTGATCGTTCTGCGTCTGTTCGTTCTTCTTCCGTTCGTTCTTCGTCTGTTCGTTCTTCGTCTGTTCTTTCTTCGTCTGTTCGTTCTTCGTCTGTTCTTTCTTCGTCTGTTCGTTCTTCGTCTGTTCGTTCTTCGTCTGTTCGTTCTTCGTCTGTTCGTTCTTCGTCTGTTCGTCCTTCGTCTGATCGTTCTGCGTCTGTTCGTTCTTCTTCCGTTCGTTCTTCGTCTGGACATTCTTCGTCTGTTCTTTCTTCGTCAGTTCGTTCTTCGTCTGTTCGTTCTTCGTCTGTTCTTTCTTCGTCTGTTCGTTCTTCTTCTGTTCGTTCTTCGTCTGTTCTTTCTTCGTCTGTTCGCTCTCCATCTGTTCTTTTTCGTCTGTTCTTTCTTCGTCTGTTCGTTCTTCGTCTGTTCTTTCTTCGTCTGTTCGTTCTTCTTCTGTTCGTTCTTCGTCTGTTCTTTCTTCGTCTGTTCGCTCTCCATCTGTTCTTTTTCGTCTGTTCGTTCTCCGTCTGTTCGTTCTTCTTCCGTTCGTTCTTCGTCTGGACGTTCTTCGTCTGTTCGTTCTTCATCTGTTCGTTCTCCGTCTGTTCGTTCTTCGTCTGTTCTTTCTTCGTCTGTTCGTTCTTCGTTTGTTCTTTCTTCGTCTGTTCGTTCTTCGTCTGTTCGTTCTTCGTCTGTTCGTTCTTCGTCTGTTCGTTCCTCGTCTGTTCGTTCTTCGTCTGATCGTTCTGCGTCTGTTCGTTCTACTTCCGTTCGTTCTTTGTCTGGACGTTCTTCGTCTGTTCCTTCTTCGTCAGTTCGTTCTTCGTCTGGACGTTCTTCGTCTGTTTGTTCTTCATCTGTTCGTTCTCCGTCTGTTCGTTCTTCGTCTGTTCTTTTTCGTCTGTTCGTTCTCCGTCTGTTCGTTCTTCGTCTGTTCTTTCTTCGTCTGTTCGTTCTTCGTCTGTGCGTTCTTCGTCTGTTCGTTCTTCGTCTGTTCTTTCTTCGTCTGTTCGTTCTTCGTCTGTTCGTTCTTCGTCTGTTCGTTCTTCGTCTGTTCGTTCTTCGTCTGTTCGTCCTTCGTCTGATCGTTCTGCGTCTGTTCGTTCTTCTTCCGTTCGTTCTTCGTCTGGACATTCTTCGTCTGTTCTTTCTTCGTCAGTTCGTTCTTCGTCTGTTCGTTCTTCGTCTGTTCTTTCTTCGTCTGTTCGTTCTTCTTCTGTTCGTTCTTCGTCTGTTCTTTCTTCGTCTGTTCGTTCTTCGTCTGTTCGTTCTTCGTCTGTTCGTTCTTCGTCTGTTCGTTCTTCGCCTGTTCGTTCTTCGTCTGTCCTTTCTTCGTCTGTTCGCTCTCCATCTGTTCTTTTTCGTCTGTTCGTTCTCCGTCTGTTCGTTCTTCGTCTGTTCGTTCTTCATCTGTTCGTTCTCCGTCTGTTCGTTCTTCTTCCGTTCGTTCTTCGTCTGGACGTTCTTCGTCCGTTCGTTCTTCGTCTGTTTGTTCTTCGTCTGTTCGTTCTTCGTCTGTGCGTTCTTCGTCTGTTCGTTCTTCGTCTGTTCTTTCTTCGTCTGTTCGTTTTTCGTCTGTTCGTTCTTCGTCTGTTCGTTCTTCGTCTGTTCGTTCTTCGTCTGATCGTTCTGCGTCTGTTCGTTCTTCTTCCGTTCGTTCTTCGTCTGGACGTTCTTCGTCTGTTCTTTCTTCGTCAGTTCGCTCTTCGTCTGGACGTTCTTCGTCTGTTCGTTCTTCATCTGTTCGTTCTCCGTCTGTTCGTTCTTCGTCTGTTCGTTCTTCGTCTGTTCGTTCTTCGTCTGTTCTTTCTTCGTCTGTTCGTTCTTCGTTTGTTCTTTTTTCATCTGTTCGTTCTTCGTCTGTTCGTTCTTCGTTTGTTCGTTCTTCGTCTGTTTGTTCTCCGTCTGTTCGTTCTTCGTCTGATCGTTCTTCGTCTGTTCGTTCTTCATCGGTTCGTTCTTCGTCTATTCTTTCTTCGTCTGTTCGTTCTTCTTCTGTTCGTGCTTCGTCTGTTCTTTCTTCGTCTGTTCGTTCTCCGTCTGTTCCTCTTTCGTCTGTTCGTTCTCCGTCTGTTCGTTCTTCTTCCGTTCGTTCTTCGTCTGGACGTCCTTCGTCCGTTCGTTCTTCGTCTGTTCGTTCTTCGTCTGTTTGTTCTTCGTTTGTTCTTTCTTCGTCTGTTCGTTCTTCGTCTGTTCGTTCTTCGTCTGTTCCTTCTTCGTCTGTTCTTTCTTCGTCTGTTCGTTCTTCGTCTGTTTGTTCTTCGTCTGTTCTTTCTTCGTCTGTTTGTTCTTCGTCTGTTCGTTCTTCGTTTGTTCTTTCTTCGTCTGTTCGTTCTTCGTCTGTTCGTTCTCCGTCTGTTCGTTCTTCGTCTGGACGTTCTTCGTCTGTTCTTTCTTCGTCAGTTCGTTCTTCGTCTGTTCGTTCTTCGTCTGTTCGTTCTTCGTCTGTTCTTTCTTCGTCTGTTCGTTCTTCTTCGGTTCGTGTTTCGTCTGTTCTTTCTTCGTCTGTTCGTTCTTCATTTGTTCTTTCTTCATCTGTTCGTTCTTCGTCTGTTCGTTCTTCGTTTGTTCGTTCTTCGTCTGTTCGTTCTCCGTCTGTTCGTTCTTCATCTGATCGTTCTGCGTCTGTTCGATCTTCTTCCGTTCGTTCTTCGTCTGGACGTTCTTCGTCTGTTCGTTCTTCGTCTGTTCTTTCTTCGTATGTTCGTTCTTCTTCTGTTCGTTCTTCGTCTGTTCTTTCTTCGTCTGTTCTTTCTTCGTCTGTTCGTTCTTCTTCTGTTCGTTCTTCGTCTGTTCTTTCTTCGTCTGTTCGTTCTTCGTCTGTTCGTTCTTCGTCTGATCGTTCTGCGTCTGTTCGTTCTTCTTCCGTTCGTTCTTCGTCTGGACGTTCTTCGTCTGTTCTTTCTTCGTCATTTCGTTCTTCGTCTGGACGTTCTTCGTCTGTTCGTTCTTCATCTGTTCGTTCTCCGTCTGTTCGTTCTTCGTCTGTTCTTTCTTCGTCTGTTCGTTCTTCTTCTGTTCGTTCTTCGTCTGTTCTTTCTTCGTCTGTTCGTTCTTCGTCTGTGCGTTCTTCGTCTGTTCGTCCTTCGTCTGTTCGTTCTTCGTCTGTTCGTTCTTCGTCTGTTCGTTCTTCGTCTGTTCGTTCTTCGTCTGTTCGTTCTTCGTTTGATCGTTCTGCGTCTGTTCGTTCTTCTTCCGTTCGTTCTTCGTCTGGACGTTCTTCGTCTGTTCTTTCTTCGTCAGTTCGTTCTTCATCTGTTCGTTCTTCGTCTGTTCTTTCTTCGTCTGTTCGTTCTTCTTCTGTTCGTTCTTCGTCTGTTCTTTCTTCGTCAGTTCGTTCTTCGTCTGTTCGTTCTTCGTCTGTTCTTTCTTCGTCTGTTCGTTCTTCTTCTGTTCGTTCTTCGTCTGTTCTTTCTTCGTCAGTTCGTTCTTCGTCTGTTCGTTCTTCATCTGTTCGTTCTTCGTCTGTTCTTTCTTCTTCTGTTCGTTCTTCTTCTGTTCGTTCTTCGTCTGTTCTTTCTTCGTCAGTTCGTTCTTCGTCAGTTCGTTCTTCTTCTGTTCGTTCTTCGTCTGTTCTTTCTTCGTCTGTTCGTTCTTCGTCTGTGCGTTCTTCGTCTGTTCGTCCTTCGTCTGTTCTTTCTTCGTCTGTTCGTTCTTCGTCTGTTCGTTCTTCGTCTGTTCGTTCTTCGTCTGTTCGTTCTACGTCTGATCGTTCTGCGTCAGTTCGTTCTTCATCTGGACGTTCTTCGTCTGTTCTTTCTTCGTCAGTTCGTTCTTCGTCTGTTCGTTCTTCGTCTGTTCTTTCTCCGTCTGTTCGTTCTTCTTCTGTTCGTTCTTCGTCTGTTCGTTCTCCGTCTGTTCCTTTTTCGTCTGTTCGTTCTCCGTCTGTTCGTTCTTCGTCTGTTCTTTCTTCGTCTGTTCGTTCTTCGTCTGTTCGTTCTTCGTCTGTTCGTTCTTCGTCTGTTCGTTCTTCTTCCGTTCGTTCTTCGTCTGGACGTTCTTCGTCTCTTCTTTCTTCGTCATTTCGTTCTTCGTCTGGGCGTTCTTCGTCTGTTCGTTCTTCATCTGTTCGTTCTCCGTCTGTTCGTTCTTCGTCTGTTCTTTCTTCGTCTGTTCGTTCTTCTTCTGTTCGTTCTTCGTCTGCTCTTTCTTCGTCTGTTCGTTCTTCGTCTGTGCGTTCTTCGTCTGTTCGTCCTTCGTCTGTTCTTTCTTCGTCTGTTCGTTCTTCGTCTGTTCGTTCTTCGTCTGTTCGTTCTTCGTCTGATCGTTCTGCGTCTGTTCGTTCTTCTTCCGTTCGTTCTTCGTCTGGACGTTCTTCGTCTGTTCTTTCTTCGTCAGTTCATTCTTCGTCTGTTCGTTCTTCGTCTGTTCTTTCTTCGTCTGTTCGTTCTTCTTCTGTTCGTTCTTCGTCTGTTCTTTCTTCGTCAGTTCGTTCTTCGTCTGTTGGTTCTTCGTCTGTTCTTTCTTCGTCTGTTCGTTCTTCTTCTGTTCGTTCTTCGTCTGTTCTTTCTTCGTCTGGACGTTCTTCGTCTGTTCTTTCTTCGTCTGTTCGTTCTTCTTCTGTTCGTTCTTCGTCTGTTCGTTCTTCGTCATTTCGTTCTTCGTCTGGACGTTCTTCGTCTGTTCGTTCTTCATCTGTTCGTTCTCCGTCTGTTCGTTCTTCGTCTGTTCTTTCTTCGCCTGTTCGTTCTTCTTCGGTTCGTGCTTCGTCTGTTCTTTCTTCGTCTGTTCGTTCTTCGTTTGTTCTTTCTTCGTCTGTTCTTTCTTCATCTGTTCGTTCTCCGTCTGTTCGTTCTTCGTCTGTTCCTTCTTCGTCTGTTCTTTCTTCGTCTGTTCGTTCTTCTTCGGTTCGTGCTTCGTCTGTTCTTTCTTCGTCTGTTCGTTCTTCGTTTGTTCTTTCTTCGTCTGTTCTTTCTTCGTCATTTCGTTCTTCGTCTGGACGTTCTTCATCAGTTCGTTCTTCGTCTGTTCTTTCTTCGTCTGTTCTTTCATCATCTGTTCGTTCTCCGTCTGTTCCTTTTTCGTCTGTTCGTTCTCCGTCTGTTCGTTTTTCGTCTGATCGTTCTGCGTCTGTTCGTTCTTCTTCCGTTCGTTCTTCGTCTGGACGTTCTTCGTCTGTTCTTTCTTCGTCATTTCGTTCTTCGTCTGGACGTTCTTCGTCTGTTCGTTCTTCATCTGATCGTTCTCCGTCTGTTCGTTCTTCGTCTGTTCTTTCTTCGTCTGTTCGTTCTTCATCTGTTCGTTCTTCGTCTGTTCGTTCTTCGTCTGTTCTTTCATCGTCTGTTCGTTCTTCGTCTGTTCGTTCTTCGTCTGTTCGTTCTTCGTCTGTTCGTTCTTCTTCCGTTCGTTCTTCGTCTGGACGTTCTTCGTCTGTTCTTTCTTCGTCAGTTCGTTCTTCGTCTGTTCGTTCTTCGTCTGTTCTTTCTTCGTCTGTTCGTTCTTCTTCTGTTCGTTCTTCGTCTGTTCTTTCTTCGTCTGTTCGTTCTTCGTCTGTGCGTTCTTCGTCTCTTCGTCCTTCGTCTGTTCTTTCTTCGTCTGTTCGTTCTTCGTCTGTTCGTCTTCGTCTGTTCGTTCTTCGTCTGTTCGTTCTTCGTCTGATCGTTCTGCGTCTGTTCGTTCTTCTTCCGTTCGTTCTTCGTCTGGACGTTCTTCGTCTGTTCTTTCTTCGTCAGTTCGTTCTTCGTCTGTTCGTTCTTCGTCTGTTCTTTCTTCGTCTGTTCGTTCTTCTTCTGTTCGTTCTTCGTCTGTTCTTTCTTCATCAGTTCGTTCTTCGTCTGTTCTTTCTTCGTCTGTTCTTTCATCGTCTGTTCGTTCTCCGTCTGTTCCTTTTTCGTCTGTTCGTTCTCCGTCTGTTCGTTCTTCGTCTGTTCTTTCTTCGTCTGTTCGTTCTTCGTCTGTTCGTTCTTCGTCTGTTCGTTCTTCGTCTGTTCGTTCTTCTTCCGTTCGTTCTTCGTCTGGACGTTCTTCGTCTGTTCTTTCTTCGTCAGTTTGTTCTTCGTCTGTTCGTTCTTCGTCTGTTCTTTCTTCGTCTGTTCGTTCTTCTTCTGTTCGTTCTTCGTCTGTTCTTTCTTCGTCTGTTCGTTCTTCTTCGGTTCGTGCTTCGTCTGTTCGTTCTTCTTCGGTTCGTGCTTCGTCTGTTCTTTCTTCGTCTGTTCGTTCTTCGTTTGTTCTTTCTTCGTCTGTTCTTTCTTCGTCATTTCGTTCTTCGTCTGGACGTTCTTCGTCTGTTCGTTCTTCATCTGTTCGTTCTCCGTCTGTTCGTTCTTCGTCTGTTCTTTCTTCGTCTGTTCGTTCTTCTTCGGTTCGTGCTTCGTCTGTTCTTTCTTCGTCATTTCGTTCTTCGTCTGGACGTTCTTCGTCTGTTCGTTCTTCATCTGTTCGTTCTCCGTCTGTTCGTTCTTCATCTGTTCGTTCTCCGTCTGTTCGTTCTTCGTCTGTTCTTTCTTCGTCTGTTCGTTCTTCTTCGGTTCGTTCTTCGTCTGTTCTTTCTTCGTCTGTTCGTTCTTCTCCTGTTCGTTCTTCGTCTGTTCGTTCTTCATCTGTTCGTTCTCCGTCTGTTCGTTCTTCGTCTGTTCATTCTTCGTCTGTTCGTTCTTCTTCGGTTCGTGCTTCGTCTGTTCTTTCTTCGTCTGTTCGTTCTTCGTTTGTTCTTTCTTCGTCTGTTCTTTCTTCGTCATTTCGTTCTTCGTCTGGACGTTCTTCGTCTGTTCGTTCTTCATCTGTTCGTTCTTCGTCTGTTCTTTCTTCGTCAGTTCGTTCTTCGTCTGTTCGTTCTTCGTCTGTTCTTTCTTCGTCTGTTCGTTCTTCTTCTGTTCGTTCTTCGTCTGTTCTTTCTTCGTCATTTCGTTCTTCGTCTGGACGTTCTTCGTCTGTTCGTTCTTCATCTGTTCGTTCTCCGTCTGTTCGTTCTTCGTCTGTTCTTTCTTCGTCTGTTCGTTCTTCTTCGGTTCGTGCTTCGTCTGTTCTTTCTTCGTCTGTTCGTTCTTCTTCGGTTCGTGCTTCGTCTGTTCTTTCTTCGTCTGTTCGTTCTTCGTCTGGACGTTCTTTGTCTGTTCGTTCTTCATCTGTTCGTTCTCCGTCTGTTCGTTCTTCGTCTGTTCTTTCTTCGTCTGTTCGTTCTTCGTCTGTTCGTTCTTCGTCTGTTCGTTCTTCGTCTGTTCGTTCTTCTTCCGTTCGTTCTTCGTCTGGACGTTCTTCGTCTGTTCTTTCTTCGTCAGTTAGTTCTCCGTCTGTTCGTTCTTCGTCTGTTCTTTCTTCGTCTGTTCGTTCTTCTTCTGTTCGTTCTTCGTCTGTTCTTTCTTCGTCTGTTCGTTCTTCGTCTGTTCTTTCTTCGTCAGTTCGTTCTTCGTCTGTTCGTTCTTCGTCTGTTCTTTCTTCGTCTGTTCGTTCTTCTTCTGTTCGTTCTTCGTCTGTTCTTTCTTCGTCATTTCGTTCTTCGTCTGTTCTTTCTTCGTCTGTTCGTTCTTCATCTGTTCGTTCTCCGTCTGTTCGTTCTTCGTCTGTTCTTTCTTCGTCTGTTCGTTCTTCTTCGGTTCGTGCTTCGTCTGTTCTTTCTTCGTCTGTTCGTTCCTCGTTTGTTCTTTCTTCGTCTGTTCTTTCTTCGTCATTTCGTTCTTCGTCTGGACGTTCTTCGTCTGTTCGTTCTTCGTCTGTTCGTTCTCCGTCTGTTCGTTCTTCGTCTGTTCTTTCTTCGTCTGTTCGTTCTTCGTCTGTTCGTTCTTCGTCTGTTCGTTCTTCGTCTGTTCGTTCTTCTTCCGTTCGTTCTTCGTCTGGACGTTCTTCGTTTGTTCTTTCTTCGTCTGTTCTTTCTTCGTCATTTCGTTCTTCGTCTGGACGTTCTTCGTCTGGACGTTCTTCGTCTGTTCTTTCATCGTCTGTTCGTTCTCCGTCTGTTCCTTTTTCGTCTGTTCTTTCTTCGTCTGTTCGTTCTTCATCTGTTCGTTCTCCGTCTGTTCGTTCTTCATCTGTTCGTTCTCCGTCTGTTCGTTCTTCGTCTGTTCTTTCTTCGTCTGTTCGTTCTTCTTCGGTTCGTTCTTCGTCTGTTCTTTCTTCGTCTGTTCGTTCTTCTCCTGTTCGTTCTTCATCTGTTCGTTCTCCGTCTGTTCGTTCTTCGTCTGTTCATTCTTCGTCTGTTCGTTCTTCTTCGGTTCGTGCTTCGTCTGTTCTTTCTTCGTCTGTTCGTTCTTCGTTTGTTCTTTCTTCGTCTGTTCTTTCTTCGTCATTTCGTTCTTCGTCTGGACGTTCTTCGTCTGTTCGTTCTTCATCTGTTCGTTCTTCGTCTGTTCTTTCTTCGTCAGTTCGTTCTTCGTCTGTTCGTTCTTCGTCTGTTCTTTCTTCGTCTGTTCGTTCTTCTTCTGTTCGTTCTTCGTCTGTTCTTTCTTCGTCATTTCGTTCTTCGTCTGGACGTTCTTCGTCTGTTCGTTCTTCATCTGTTCGTTCTCCGTCTGTTCGTTCTTCGTCTGTTCTTTCTTCGTCTGTTCGTTCTTCTTCGGTTCGTGCTTCGTCTGTTCTTTCTTCGTCTGTTCGTTCTTCTTCGGTTCGTGCTTCGTCTGTTCTTTCTTCGTCTGTTCGTTCTTCGTCTGGACGTTCTTTGTCTGTTCGTTCTTCATCTGTTCGTTCTCCGTCTGTTCGTTCTTCGTCTGTTCTTTCTTCGTCTGTTCGTTCTTCGTCTGTTCGTTCTTCGTCTGTTCGTTCTTCGTCTGTTCGTTCTTCTTCCGTTCGTTCTTCGTCTGGACGTTCTTCGTCTGTTCTTTCTTCGTCAGTTAGTTCTCCGTCTGTTCGTTCTTCGTCTGTTCTTTCTTCGTCTGTTCGTTCTTCTTCTGTTCGTTCTTCGTCTGTTCTTTCTTCGTCTGTTCGTTCTTCGTCTGTTCTTTCTTCGTCAGTTCGTTCTTCGTCTGTTCGTTCTTCGTCTGTTCTTTCTTCGTCTGTTCGTTCTTCTTCTGTTCGTTCTTCGTCTGTTCTTTCTTCGTCATTTCGTTCTTCGTCTGTTCTTTCTTCGTCTGTTCGTTCTTCATCTGTTCGTTCTCCGTCTGTTCGTTCTTCGTCTGTTCTTTCTTCGTCTGTTCGTTCTTCTTCGGTTCGTGCTTCGTCTGTTCTTTCTTCGTCTGTTCGTTCTTCGTTTGTTCTTTCTTCGTCTGTTCGTTCTTCGTCTGTTCTTTCTTCGTCTGTTCGTTCTTCTTCGGTTCGTGCTTCGTCTGTTCTTTCTCCGTCTGTTCGTTCTTCGTCTGTTCTTTCTTCGTCTGTTCGTTCTTCGTCTGTTCGTTCTTCGTCTGTTCGTTCTTCGTCTGTTCGTTCTTCTTCCGTTCGTTCTTCGTCTGGACGTTCTTCGTTTGTTCTTTCTTCGTCTGTTCTTTCTTCGTCATTTCGTTCTTCGTCTGGACGTTCTTCGTCTGGACGTTCTTCGTCTGTTCGTTCTTCGTCTGTTCGTTCTCCGTCTGTTCGTTCTTCGTCTGTTCTTTCTTCGTCTGTTCGTTCTTCGTCTGTTCGTTCTTCGTCTGTGCGTTCTTCGTCCCTTCGTCCTTCGTCTGTTCTTTCTTCGTCTGTTCGTTCTTCGTCTGTTCGTCTTCGTCTGTTCGTTCTTCGTCTGTTCGTTCTTCGTCTGATCGTTCTTCGTCTGTTCGTTCTTCGTCTGTTCTTTCTTCGTCTGTTCGTTCTTCTTCTGTTCGTTCTTCGTCTGTTCTTTCTTCGTCAGTTCGTTCTTCGTCTGTTCGTTCTTCGTCTGTTCTTTCTTCGTCTGTTCGTTCTTCTTCTGTTCGTCTTCGTCTGTTCGTTCTTCGTCTGTTCGTTCTTCGTCTGATCGTTCTTCGTCTGTTCGTTCTTCGTCTGTTCTTTCTTCGTCTGTTCGTTCTTCTTCTGTTCGTTCTTCGTCTGTTCTTTCTTCGTCAGTTCGTTCTTCGTCTGTTCGTTCTTCGTCTATTCTTTCTTCGTCTGTTCGTTCTTCTTCTGTTCGTTCTTCGTCTGTTCTTTCTTCGTCTGTTCGTTCTTCGTCTGTTCTTTCTTCGTCAGTTCGTTCTTCGTCTGTTCGTTCTTCGTCTGTTCGTTCTTCGTCTGTTCTTTCTTCGTCTGTTAGTTCTTCTTCGGTTCGTGTTTCGTCTGTTCTTTCTTCGTCTGTTCGTTCTTCATTTGTTCTTTCTTCATCTGTTCGTTCTTCGTCTGTTCGTTCTTCGTTTGTTCGTTCTTCGTCTGTTCGTTCTCCGTCTGTTCGTTCTTCATCTGATCGTTCTGCGTCTGTTCGATCTTCTTCCGTTCGTTCTTCGTCTGGACGTTCTTCGTCTGTTCTTTCTTCGTCAGTTCGTTCTTCGTCTGTTCGTTCTTCTTCCGTTCGTTCTTCGTCTGGACGTTCTTCGTCTGTTCTTTCTTCGTATGTTCGTTCTTCTTCTGTTCGTTCTTCGTCTGTTCTTTCTTCGTCAGTTCGTTCTTCGTCTGTTCGTTCTTCGTCTGTTCTTTCTTCGTCTGTTCGTTCTTCTTCTGTTCGTTCTTCGTCTGTTCTTTCTTCGTCTGTTCGTTCTTCGTCTGTTCGTTCTTCGTCTGATCGTTCTGCGTCAGTTCGTTCTTCGTCTGTTCGTTCTTCTTCTGTTCGTTCTTCGTCTGTTCTTTCTTCGTCAGTTCGTTCTTCGTCTGTTCGTTCTTCGTCTGTTCTTTCTTCGTCTGTTCGTTCTTCTTCTGTTCGTTCTTCGTCTGTTCTTTCTTCGTCTGTTCGTTCTTCGTCTGTTCGTTCTTCGTCTGATCGTTCTGCGTCTGTTCGTTCTTCTTCCGTTCGTTCTTCGTCTGGACGTTCTTCGTCTGTTCTTTCTTCGTCATTTCGTTCTTCGTCTGGACGTTCCTCGTCTGTTCGTTCTTCATCTGTTCGTTCTCCGTCTGTTCGTTCTTCGTCTGTTCTTTCTTCGTCTGTTCGTTCTTCTTCTGTTCGTTCTTCGTCTGTTCTTTCTTCGTCTGTTCGTTCTTCGTCTGTGCGTTCTTCGTCTGTTCGTCTGTTCGTTCTTCGTCTGTTCGTTCTTCGTCTGTTCGTTCTTCGTTTGATCGTTCTGCGTCTGTTGGTTCTTCTTCCGTTCGTTCTTCGTCTGGACGTTCTTCGTCTGTTCTTTCTTCGTCAGTTCGTTCTTCGTCTGTTCTTTCTTCGTCAGTTCGTTCTTCTTCTGTTCGTTCTTCGTCTGTTCTTTCTTCGTCTGTTCGTTCTTCGTCTGTGCGTTCTTCGTCTGTTCGTCCTTCGTCTGTTCTTTCTTCGTCTGTTCGTTCTTCGTCTGTTCGTTCTTCGTCTGTTCGTTCTTCGTCTGTTCGTTCTACGTCTGATCGTTCTGCGTCAGTTCGTTCTTCTTCCGTTCGTTCTTCATCTGGACGTTCTTCGTCTGTTCTTTCTTCGTCAGTTCGTTCTTCGTCTGTTCGTTCTTCGTCTGTTCTTTCTTCGTCTGTTCGTTCTTCTTCTGTTCGTTCTTCGTCTGTTCGTTCTCCGTCTGTTCCTTTTTCGTCTGTTCGTTCTCCGTCTGTTCGTTCTTCGTCTGTTCTTTCTTCGTCTGTTCGTTCTTCGTCTGTTCGTTCTTCGTCTGTTCGTTCTTCGTCTGTTCGTTCTTCTTCCGTTCGTTCTTCGTCTGGACGTTCTTCGTCTCTTCTTTCTTCGTCATTTCGTTCTTCGTCTGGGCGTTCTTCGTCTGTTCGTTCTTCATCTGTTCGTTCTCCGTCTGTTCGTTCTTCGTCTGTTCTTTCTTCGTCTGTTCGTTCTTCTTCTGTTCGTTCTTCGTCTGCTCTTTCTTCGTCTGTTCGTTCTTCGTCTGTGCGTTCTTCGTCTGTTCGTCCTTCGTCTGTTCTTTCTTCGTCTGTTCGTTCTTCGTCTGTTCGTTCTTCGTCTGTTCGTTCTTCGTCTGATCGTTCTGCGTCTGTTCGTTCTTCTTCCGTTCGTTCTTCGTCTGGACGTTCTTCGTCTGTTCTTTCTTCGTCAGTTCATTCTTCGTCTGTTCGTTCTTCGTCTGTTCTTTCTTCGTCTGTTCGTTCTTCTTCTGTTCGTTTTTCGTCTGTTCTTTCTTCGTCAGTTCGTTCTTCGTCTGTTCGTTCTTCGTCTGTTCTTTCTTCGTCAGTTCGTTCTTCGTCTGTTCGTTCTTCGTCTGTTCGTTCTTCGTCTGTTCTTTCTTCGTCAGTTCGTTCTTCGTCTGTTCTTTCTTCGTCAGTTCGTTCTTCGTCTGTTCGTTCTTCGTCTGTTCTTTCTTCGTCAGTTCGTTCTTCGTCTGTTCGTTCTTCGTCTGTTCGTTCTTCGTCTGTTCTTTCTTCGTCTGTTCGTTCTTCGTCTGTTCTTTCTTCGTCAGTTCGTTCTTCGTCTGTTCGTTCTTCGTCTGTTCGTTCTTCGTCTGTTCTTTCTTCGTCTGTTAGTTCTTCTTCGGTTCGTGTTTCGTCTGTTCTTTCTTCGTCTGTTCGTTCTTCATTTGTTCTTTCTTCATCTGTTCGTTCTTCGTCTGTTCGTTCTTCGTTTGTTCGTTCTTCGTCTGTTCGTTCTCCGTCTGTTCGTTCTTCATCTGATCGTTCTGCGTCTGTTCGATCTTCTTCCGTTCGTTCTTCGTCTGGACGTTCTTCGTCTGTTCTTTCTTCGTCAGTTCGTTCTTCGTCTGTTCGTTCTTCTTCCGTTCGTTCTTCGTCTGGACGTTCTTCGTCTGTTCTTTCTTCGTATGTTCGTTCTTCTTCTGTTCGTTCTTCGTCTGTTCTTTCTTCGTCAGTTCGTTCTTCGTCTGTTCGTTCTTCGTCTGTTCTTTCTTCGTCTGTTCGTTCTTCTTCTGTTCGTTCTTCGTCTGTTCTTTCTTCGTCTGTTCGTTCTTCGTCTGTTCGTTCTTCGTCTGATCGTTCTGCGTCAGTTCGTTCTTCGTCTGTTCGTTCTTCTTCTGTTCGTTCTTCGTCTGTTCTTTCTTCGTCAGTTCGTTCTTCGTCTGTTCGTTCTTCGTCTGATCGTTCTGCGTCTGTTCGTTCTTCTTCCGTTCGTTCTTCGTCTGGACGTTCTTCGTCTGTTCGTTCTTCGTCTGTTCGTTCTTCGTCTGATCGTTCTGCGTCTGTTCGTTCTTCTTCCGTTCGTTCTTCGTCTGGACGTTCTTCGTCTGTTCTTTCTTCGTCATTTCGTTCTTCGTCTGGACGTTCCTCGTCTGTTCGTTCTTCATCTGTTCGTTCTCCGTCTGTTCGTTCTTCGTCTGTTCTTTCTTCGTCTGTTCGTTCTTCTTCTGTTCGTTCTTCGTCTGTTCTTTCTTCGTCTGTTCGTTCTTCGTCTGTGCGTTCTTCGTCTGTTCGTCCTTCGTCTGTTCGTTCTTCGTCTGTTCGTTCTTCGTCTGTTCGTTCTTCGTCTGTTCGTTCTTCGTCTGTTCGTTCTTCGTTTGATCGTTCTGCGTCTGTTGGTTCTTCTTCCGTTCGTTCTTCGTCTGGACGTTCTTCGTCTGTTCTTTCTTCGTCAGTTCGTTCTTCGTCTGTTCGTTCTTCGTCTGTTCTTTCTTCGTCTGTTCGTTCTTCTTCTGTTCGTTCTTCGTCTGTTCTTTCTTCGTCAGTTCGTTCTTCGTCTGTTCGTTCTTCGTCTGTTCTTTCTTCGTCTGTTCGTTCTTCTTCTGTTCGTTCTTCGTCTGTTCTTTTTCGTCAGTTCGTTCTTCTTCTGTTCGTTCTTCGTCTGTTCTTTCTTCGTCTGTTCGTTCTTCGTCTGTGCGTTCTTCGTCTGTTCGTCCTTCGTCTGTTCTTTCTTCGTCTGTTCGTTCTTCGTCTGTTCGTTCTTCGTCTGTTCGTTCTTCGTCTGTTCGTTCTACGTCTGATCGTTCTGCGTCAGTTCGTTCTTCTTCCGTTCGTTCTTCATCTGGACGTTCTTCGTCTGTTCTTTCTTCGTCAGTTCGTTCTTCGTCTGTTCGTTCTTCGTCTGTTCTTTCTTCGTCTGTTCGTTCTTCTTCTGTTCGTTCTTCGTCTGTTCGTTCTCCGTCTGTTCCTTTTTCGTCTGTTCGTTCTCCGTCTGTTCGTTCTTCGTCTGTTCTTTCTTCGTCTGTTCGTTCTTCGTCTGTTCGTTCTTCGTCTGTTCGTTCTTCGTCTGTTCGTTCTTCTTCCGTTCGTTCTTCGTCTGGACGTTCTTCTTCTGTTCGTTCTTCGTCTGTTCTTTCTTCGTCAGTTCGTTCTTCTTCTGTTCGTTCTTCGTCTGTTCTTTCTTCGTCTGTTCGTTCTTCGTCTGTGCGTTCTTCGTCTGTTCGTCCTTCGTCTGTTCTTTCTTCGTCTGTTCGTTCTTCGTCTGTTCGTTCTTCGTCTGTTCTTTCTTCGTCAGTTCGTTCTTCGTCTGTTCGTTCTTCGTCTGTTCGTTCTTCGTCTGTTCTTTCTTCGTCTGTTCGTTCTTCTTCTGTTCGTTCTTCGTCTGCTCTTTCTTCGTCTGTTCGTTCTTCGTCTGTGCGTTCTTCGTCTGTTCGTCCTTCGTCTGTTCTTTCTTCGTCTGTTCGTTCTTCGTCTGTTCGTTCTTCGTCTGTTCGTTCTTCGTCTGATCGTTCTGCGTCTGTTCGTTCTTCTTCCGTTCGTTCTTCGTCTGGACGTTCTTCGTCTGTTCTTTCTTCGTCAGTTCATTCTTCGTCTGTTCGTTCTTCGTCTGTTCTTTCTTCGTCTGTTCGTTCTTCTTCTGTTCGTTCTTCGTCTGTTCTTTCTTCGTCAGTTCGTTCTTCGTCTGTTCGTTCTTCGTCTGTTCTTTCTTCGTCTGTTCGTTCTTCTTCTGTTCGTTCTTCGTCTGTTCTTTCTTCGTCTGGACGTTGTTCGTCTGTTCTTTCTTCGTCTGTTCGTTCTTCTTCTGTTCGTTCTTCGTCTGTTCGTTCTTCGTCATTTCGTTCTTCGTCTGGACGTTCTTCGTCTGTTCGTTCTTCATCTGTTCGTTCTCCGTCTGTTCGTTCTTCGTCTGTTCTTTCTTCGTCTGTTCGTTCTTCTTCGGTTCGTGCTTCGTCTGTTCTTTCTTCGTCTGTTCGTTCTTCGTTTGTTCTTTCTTCGTCTGTTCTTTCTTCATCTGTTCGTTCTCCGTCTGTTCGTTCTTCGTCTGTTCCTTCTTCGTCTGTTCTTTCTTCGTCTGTTCGTTCTTCTTCGGTTCGTGCTTCGTCTGTTCTTTCTTCGTCTGTTCGTTCTTCGTTTGTTCTTTCTTCGTCTGTTCTTTCTTCGTCTGTTCTTTCTTCATCTGTTCGTTCTTCGTCTGGACGTTCTTCATCAGTTCGTTCTTCGTCTGTTCTTTCTTCGTCTGTTCTTTCATCATCTGTTCGTTCTCCGTCTGTTCCTTTTTCGTCTGTTCGTTCTCCGTCTGTTCGTTTTTCGTCTGATCGTTCTGCGTCTGGTCGTTCTTCTTCCGTTCGTTCTTCGTCTGGACGTTCTTCGTCTGTTCTTTCTTCGTCATTTCGTTCTTCGTCTGGACGTTCTTCGTCTGTTCGTTCTTCATCTGTTCGTTCTCCGTCTGTTCGTTCTTCGTCTGTTCTTTCTTCGTCTGTTCGTTCTTCATCTGTTCGTTCTTCGTCTGTTCGTTCTTCGTCTGTTCTTTCATCGTCTGTTCGTTCTTCGTCTGTTCGTTCTTCGTCTGTTCGTTCTTCGTCTGTTCGTTCTTCTTCCGTTCGTTCTTCGTCTGGACGTTCTTCGTCTGTTCTTTCTTCGTCAGTTCGTTCTTCGTCTGTTCGTTCTTCGTCTGTTCTTTCTTCGTCTGTTCGTTCTTCTTCTGTTCGTTCTTCGTCTGTTCTTTCTTCGTCTGTTCGTTCTTCGTCTGTGCGTTCTTCGTCTCTTCGTCCTTCGTCTGTTCTTTCTTCGTCTGTTCGTTCTTCGTCTGTTCGTCTTCGTCTGTTCGTTCTTCGTCTGTTCGTTCTTCGTCTGATCGTTCTGCGTCTGTTCGTTCTTCTTCCGTTCGTTCTTCGTCTGGACGTTCTTCGTCTGTTCTTTCTTCGTCAGTTCGTTCTTCGTCTGTTCGTTCTTCGTCTGTTCTTTCTTCGTCTGTTCGTTCTTCTTCTGTTCGTTCTTCGTCTGTTCTTTCTTCATCAGTTCGTTCTTCGTCTGTTCTTTCTTCGTCTGTTCTTTCATCGTCTGTTCGTTCTCCGTCTGTTCCTTTTTCGTCTGTTCGTTCTCCGTCTGTTCGTTCTTCGTCTGTTCTTTCTTCGTCTGTTCGTTCTTCGTCTGTTCGTTCTTCGTCTGTTCGTTCTTCGTCTGTTCGTTCTTCTTCCGTTCGTTCTTCGTCTGGACGTTCTTCGTCTGTTCTTTCTTCGTCAGTTCGTTCTTCGTCTGTTCGTTCTTCGTCTGTTCTTTCTTCGTCTGTTCGTTCTTCTTCTGTTCGTTCTTCGTCTGTTCTTTCTTCGTCTGTTCGTTCTTCTTCGGTTCGTGCTTCGTCTGTTCGTTCTTCTTCGGTTCGTGCTTCGTCTGTTCTTTCTTCGTCTGTTCGTTCTTCGTTTGTTCTTTCTTCGTCTGTTCTTTCTTCGTCATTTCGTTCTTCGTCTGGACGTTCTTCGTCTGTTCGTTCTTCATCTGTTCGTTCTCCGTCTGTTCGTTCTTCGTCTGTTCTTTCTTCGTCTGTTCGTTCTTCTTCGGTTCGTGCTTCGTCTGTTCTTTCTTCGTCTGTTCGTTCTTCGTTTGTTCTTTCTTCGTCTGTTCTTTCTTCGTCATTTCGTTCTTCGTCTGGACGTTCTTCGTCTGTTCGTTCTTCATCTGTTCGTTCTCCGTCTGTTCGTTCTTCATCTGTTCGTTCTCCGTCTGTTCGTTCTTCGTCTGTTCTTTCTTCGTCTGTTCGTTCTTCTTCGGTTCGTTCTTCGTCTGTTCTTTCTTCGTCTGTTCGTTCTTCTTCGGTTCGTGCTTCGTCTGTTCTTTCTTCGTCTGTTCGTTCTTCGTTTGTTCTTTCTTCGTCTGTTCTTTCTTCGTCATTTCGTTCTTCGTCTGGACGTTCTTCGTCTGCTCGTTCTTCATCTGTTCGTTCTTCGTCTGTTCTTTCTTCGTCAGTTCGTTCTTCGTCTGTTCGTTCTTCGTCTGTTCTTTCTTCGTCTGTTCGTTCTTCTTCTGTTCGTTCTTCGTCTGTTCTTTCTTCGTCAGTTCGTTCTTCGTCTGTTCGTTCTTCGTCTGTTCTTTCTTCGTCTGTTCGTTCTTCTTCGGTTCGTTCTTCGTCTGTTCTTTCTTCGTCTGTTCGTTCTTCTTCGGTTCGTGCTTCGTCTGTTCTTTCTTCGTCTGTTCGTTCTTCGTTTGTTCTTTCTTCGTCTGTTCTTTCTTCGTCATTTCGTTCTTCGTCTGGACGTTCTTCGTCTGTTCGTTCTTCATCTGTTCGTTCTTCGTCTGTTCTTTCTTCGTCAGTTCGTTCTTCGTCTGTTCGTTCTTCGTCTGTTCTTTCTTCGTCTGGACGTTGTTCGTCTGTTCTTTCTTCGTCTGTTCGTTCTTCTTCTGTTCGTTCTTCGTCTGTTCGTTCTTCGTCATTTCGTTCTTCGTCTGGACGTTCTTCGTCTGTTCGTTCTTCATCTGTTCGTTCTCCGTCTGTTCGTTCTTCGTCTGTTCTTTCTTCGTCTGTTCGTTCTTCGTCTGTTCGTTCTTCTTCCGTTCGTTCTTCGTCTGGACGTTCTTCGTCTCTTCTTTCTTCGTCATTTCGTTCTTCGTCTGGGCGTTCTTCGTCTGTTCGTTCTTCATCTGTTCGTTCTCCGTCTGTTCGTTCTTCGTCTGTTCTTTCTTCGTCTGTTCGTTCTTCTTCTGTTCGTTCTTCGTCTGCTCTTTCTTCGTCTGTTCGTTCTTCGTCTGTGCGTTCTTCGTCTGTTCGTCCTTCGTCTGTTCTTTCTTCGTCTGTTCGTTCTTCGTCTGTTCGTTCTTCGTCTATTCGTTCTTCGTCTGATCGTTCTGCGTCTGTTCGTTCTTCTTCCGTTCGTTCTTCGTCTGGACGTTCTTCGTCTGTTCTTTCTTCGTCAGTTCATTCTTCGTCTGTTCGTTCTTCGTCTGTTCTTTCTTCGTCTGTTCGTTCTTCTTCTGTTCGTTCTTCGTCTGTTCTTTCTTCGTCAGTTAGTTCTTCGTCTGTTCGTTCTTCGTCTGTTCTTTCTTCGTCTGTTCGTTCTTCTTCTGTTCGTTCTTCGTCTGTTCTTTCTTCGTCTGGACGTTGTTCGTCTGTTCTTTCTTCGTCTGTTCGTTCTTCTTCTGTTCGTTCTTCGTCTGTTCGTTCTTCGTCATTTCGTTCTTCGTCTGGACGTTCTTCGTCTGTTCGTTCTTCATCTGTTCGTTCTCCGTCTGTTCGTTCTTCGTCTGTTCTTTCTTCGTCTGTTCGTTCTTCTTCGGTTCGTGCTTCGTCTGTTCTTTCTTCGTCTGTTCGTTCTTCGTTTGTTCTTTCTTCGTCTGTTCTTTCTTCATCTGTTCGTTCTCCGTCTGTTCGTTCTTCGTCTGTTCCTTCTTCGTCTGTTCTTTCTTCGTCTGTTCGTTCTTCTTCGGTTCGTGCTTCGTCTGTTCTTTCTTCGTCTGTTCGTTCTTCGTTTGTTCTTTCTTCGTCTGTTCTTTCTTCGTCATTTCGTTCTTCGTCTGGACGTTCTTCATCAGTTCGTTCTTCGTCTGTTCTTTCTTCGTCTGTTCTTTCATCATCTGTTCGTTCTCCGTCTGTTCCTTTTTCGTCTGTTCGTTCTCCGTCTGTTCGTTTTTCGTCTGATCGTTCTGCGTCTGTTCGTTCTTCTTCCGTTCGTTCTTCGTCTGGACGTTCTTCGTCTGTTCTTTCTTCGTCATTTCGTTCTTCGTCTGGACGTTCTTCGTCTGTTCGTTCTTCATCTGTTCGTTCTCCGTCTGTTCGTTCTTCGTCTGTTCTTTCTTCGTCTGTTCGTTCTTCATCTGTTCGTTCTTCGTCTGTTCGTTCTTCGTCTGTTCTTTCATCGTGTGTTCGTTCTTCGTCTGTTCGTTCTTCGTCTGTTCGTTCTTCGTCTGTTCGTTCTTCTTCCGTTCGTTCTTCGTCTGGACGTTCTTCGTCTGTTCTTTCTTCGTCAGTTCGTTCTTCGTCTGTTCGTTCTTCGTCTGTTCTTTCTTCGTCTGTTCGTTCTTCTTCTGTTCGTTCTTCGTCTGTTCTTTCTTCGTCTGTTCGTTCTTCGTCTGTGCGTTCTTCGTCTCTTCGTCCTTCGTCTGTTCTTTCTTCGTCTGTTCGTTCTTCGTCTGTTCGTCTTCGTCTGTTCGTTCTTCGTCTGTTCGTTCTTCGTCTGATCGTTCTGCGTCTGTTCGTTCTTCTTCCGTTCGTTCTTCGTCTGGACGTTCTTCGTCTGTTCTTTCTTCGTCAGTTCGTTCTTCGTCTGTTCGTTCTTCGTCTGTTCTTTCTTCGTCTGTTCGTTCTTCTTCTGTTCGTTCTTCGTCTGTTCTTTCTTCATCAGTTCGTTCTTCGTCTGTTCTTTCTTCGTCTGTTCTTTCATCGTCTGTTCGTTCTCCGTCTGTTCCTTTTTCGTCTGTTCGTTCTCCGTCTGTTCGTTCTTCGTCTGTTCTTTCTTCGTCTGTTCGTTCTTCGTCTGTTCGTTCTTCGTCTGTTCGTTCTTCGTCTGTTCGTTCTTCTTCCGTTCGTTCTTCGTCTGGACGTTCTTCGTCTGTTCTTTCTTCGTCAGTTCGTTCTTCGTCTGTTCGTTCTTCGTCTGTTCTTTCTTCGTCTGTTCGTTCTTCTTCTGTTCGTTCTTCGTCTGTTCTTTCTTCGTCTGTTCGTTCTTCTTCGGTTCGTGCTTCGTCTGTTCGTTCTTCTTCGGTTCGTGCTTCGTCTGTTCTTTCTTCGTCTGTTCGTTCTTCGTTTGTTCTTTCTTCGTCTGTTCTTTCTTCGTCATTTCGTTCTTCGTCTGGACGTTCTTCGTCTGTTCGTTCTTCATCTGTTCGTTCTCCGTCTGTTCGTTCTTCGTCTGTTCTTTCTTCGTCTGTTCGTTCTTCTTCGGTTCGTGCTTCGTCTGTTCTTTCTTCGTCTGTTCGTTCTTCGTTTGTTCTTTCTTCGTCTGTTCTTTCTTCGTCATTTCGTTCTTCGTCTGGACGTTCTTCGTCTGTTCGTTCTTCATCTGTTCGTTCTCCGTCTGTTCGTTCTTCATCTGTTCGTTCTCCGTCTGTTCGTTCTTCGTCTGTTCTTTCTTCGTCTGTTCGTTCTTCTTCGGTTCGTTCTTCGTCTGTTCTTTCTTCGTCTGTTCGTTCTTCTTCGGTTCGTGCTTCGTCTGTTCTTTCTTCGTCTGTTCGTTCTTCGTTTGTTCTTTCTTCGTCTGTTCTTTCTTCGTCATTTCGTTCTTCGTCTGGACGTTCTTCGTCTGTTCGTTCTTCATCTGTTCGTTCTTCGTCTGTTCTTTCTTCGTCAGTTCGTTCTTCGTCTGTTCGTTCTTCGTCTGTTCTTTCTTCGTCTGTTCGTTCTTCTTCTGTTCGTTCTTCGTCTGTTCTTTCTTCGTCAGTTCGTTCTTCGTCTGTTCGTTCTTCGTCTGTTCTTTCTTCGTCTGTTAGTTCTTCTTCGGTTCGTTCTTCGTCTGTTCTTTCTTCGTCTGTTCGTTCTTCTTCGGTTCGTGCTTCGTCTGTTCTTTCTTCGTCTGTTCGTTCTTCGTTTGTTCTTTCTTCGTCTGTTCTTTCTTCGTCATTTCGTTCTTCGTCTGGACGTTCTTCGTCTGTTCGTTCTTCATCTGTTCGTTCTCCGTCTGTTCGTTCTTCGTCTGTTCTTTCTTCGTCTGTTCGTTCTTCTTCGGTTCGTGCTTCGTCTGTTCTTTCTTCGTCTGTTCGTTCTTCGTTTGTTCTTTCTTCGTCTGTTCTTTCTTCGTCATTTCGTTCTTCGTCTGGACGTTCTTCGTCTGTTCGTTCTTCATCTGTTCGTTCTCCGTCTGTTCGTTCTTCGTCTGTTCTTTCTTCGTCTGTTCGTTCTTCTTCGGTTCGTGCTTCGTCTGTTCTTTCTTCGTTTGTTCTTTCTTCGTCTGTTCTTTCTTCGTCATTTCGTTCTTCGTCTGGACGTTCTTCGTCTGTTCGTTCTTCATCTGTTCGTTCTTCGTCTGTTCTTTCTTCGTCAGTTCGTTCTTCGTCTGTTCGTTCTTCGTCTGTTCTTTCTTCGTCTGTTAGTTCTTCTTCGGTTCGTTCTTCGTCTGTTCTTTCTTCGTCTGTTCGTTCTTCTTCGGTTCGTGCTTCGTCTGTTCTTTCTTCGTCTGTTCGTTCTTCGTTTGTTCTTTCTTCGTCTGTTCTTTCTTCGTCATTTCGTTCTTCGTCTGGACGTTCTTCGTCTGTTCGTTCTTCATCTGTTCGTTCTTCGTCTGTTCGTTCTTCGTCTGTTCTTTCTTCGTCTGTTCGTTCTTCTTCTGTTCGTTCTTCGTCTGTTCTTTCTTCGTCTGTTCGTTCTTCTTCGGTTCGTGCTTCGTCTGTTCGTTCTTCTTCGGTTCGTGCTTCGTCTGTTCTTTCTTCGTCTGTTCGTTCTTCGTTTGTTCTTTCTTCGTCTGTTCTTTCTTCGTCATTTCGTTCTTCGTCTGGACGTTCTTCGTCTGTTCGTTCTTCATCTGTTCGTTCTCCGTCTGTTCGTTCTTCGTCTGTTCTTTCTTCGTCTGTTCGTTCTTCTTCGGTTCGTGCTTCGTCTGTTCTTTCTTCGTCTGTTCGTTCTTCGTTTGTTCTTTCTTCGTCTGTTCTTTCTTCGTCATTTCGTTCTTCGTCTGGACGTTCTTCGTCTGTTCGTTCTTCATCTGTTCGTTCTCCGTCTGTTCGTTCTTCATCTGTTCGTTCTCCGTCTGTTCGTTCTTCGTCTGTTCTTTCTTCGTCTGTTCGTTCTTCTTCGGTTCGTTCTTCGTCTGTTCTTTCTTCGTCTGTTCGTTCTTCTTCGGTTCGTGCTTCGTCTGTTCTTTCTTCGTCTGTTCGTTCTTCGTTTGTTCTTTCTTCGTCTGTTCTTTCTTCGTCATTTCGTTCTTCGTCTGGACGTTCTTCGTCTGTTCGTTCTTCATCTGTTCGTTCTTCGTCTGTTCTTTCTTCGTCAGTTCGTTCTTCGTCTGTTCGTTCTTCGTCTGTTCTTTCTTCGTCTGTTCGTTCTTCTTCTGTTCGTTCTTCGTCTGTTCTTTCTTCGTCAGTTCGTTCTTCGTCTGTTCGTTCTTCGTCTGTTCTTTCTTCGTCTGTTAGTTCTTCTTCGGTTCGTTCTTCGTCTGTTCTTTCTTCGTCTGTTCGTTCTTCTTCGGTTCGTGCTTCGTCTGTTCTTTCTTCGTCTGTTCGTTCTTCGTTTGTTCTTTCTTCGTCTGTTCTTTCTTCGTCATTTCGTTCTTCGTCTGGACGTTCTTCGTCTGTTCGTTCTTCATCTGTTCGTTCTTCGTCTGTTCTTTCTTCGTCAGTTCGTTCTTCGTCTGTTCGTTCTTCGTCTGTTCTTTCTTCGTCTGTTCGTTCTTCTTCGGTTCGTGCTTCGTCTGTTCTTTCTTCGTCTGTTCGTTCTTCGTTTGTTCTTTCTTCGTCTGTTCTTTCTTCGTCATTTCGTTCTTCGTCTGGACGTTCTTCGTCTGTTCGTTCTTCATCTGTTCGTTCTCCGTCTGTTCGTTCTTCATCTGTTCGTTCTCCGTCTGTTCGTTCTTCGTCTGTTCTTTCTTCATCTGTTCGTTCTCCGTCTGTTCGTTCTTCGTCTGTTCGTTCTTCGTTTGTTCTTTCTTCGTCTGTTCTTTCTTCGTCATTTCGTTCTTCGTCTGGACGTTCTTCGTCTGTTCGTTCTTCATCTGTTCGTTCTTCGTCTGTTCTTTCTTCGTCAGTTCGTTCTTCGTCTGTTCGTTCTTCGTCTGTTCTTTCTTCGTCTGTTCGTTCTTCTTCTGTTCGTTCTTCGTCTGTTCTTTCTTCGTCATTTCGTTCTTCGTCTGGACGTTCTTCGTCTGTTCGTTCTTCATCTGTTCGTTCTCCGTCTGTTCGTTCTTCGTCTGTTCTTTCTTCGTCTGTTCGTTCTTCTTCGGTTCGTGCTTCGTCTGTTCTTTCTTCGTCTGTTCGTTCTTCTTCGGTTCGTGCTTCGTCTGTTCTTTCTTCGTCTGTTCGTTCTTCGTCTGGACGTTCTTTGTCTGTTCGTTCTTCATCTGTTCGTTCTCCGTCTGTTCGTTCTTCGTCTATTCTTTCTTCGTCTGTTCGTTCTTCGTCTGTTCGTTCTTCGTCTGTTCGTTCTTCGTCTGTTCGTTCTTCTTCCGTTCGTTCTTCGTCTGGACGTTCTTCGTCTGTTCTTTCTTCGTCAGTTAGTTCTCCGTCTGTTCGCTCTTCGTCTGTTCTTTCTTCGTCTGTTCGTTCTTCTTCTGTTCGTTCTTCGTCTGTTCTTTCTTCATCTGTTCGTTCTTCGTCTGTTCTTTCTTCGTCAGTTCGTTCTTCGTCTGTTCGTTCTTCGTCTGTTCTTTCTTCGTCTGTTCGTTCTTCTTCTGTTCGTTCTTCGTCTGTTCTTTCTTCGTCATTTCGTTCTTCGTCTGGACGTTCTTCGTCTGTTCGTTCTTCATCTGTTCGTTCTCCGTCTGTTCGTTCTTCGTCTGTTCTTTCTTCGTCTGTTAGTTCTTCTTCGGTTCGTGCTTCGTCTGTTCTTTCTTCGTCTGTTCGTTCTTCGTTTGTTCTTTCTTCGTCTGTTCTTTCTTCGTCATTTCGTTCTTCGTCTGGACGTTCTTCGTCTGTTCGTTCTTCGTCTGTTCGTTCTCCGTCTGTTCGTTCTTCGTCTGTTCTTTCTTCGTCTGTTCGTTCTTCGTCTGTTCGTTCTTCGTCTGTTCGTTCTTCGTCTGTTCGTTCTTCTTCCGTTCGTTCTTCGTCTGGACGTTCTTCGTTTGTTCTTTCTTCGTCTGTTCTTTCTTCGTCATTTCGTTCTTCGTCTGGACGTTCTTCGTCTGGACGTTCTTCGTCTGTTCGTTCTTCGTCTGTTCGTTCTCCGTCTGTTCGTTCTTCGTCTGTTCTTTCTTCGTCTGTTCGTTCTTCTTCGGTTCGTGCTTCGTCTGTTCTTTCTTCGTCTGTTCGTTCTTCGTTTGTTCTTTCTTCGTCTGTTCTTTCTTCGTCATTTCGTTCTTCGTCTGGACGTTCTTCGTCTGTTCGTTCTTCATCTGTTCGTTCTCCGTCTGTTCGTTCTTCATCTGTTCGTTCTCCGTCTGTTCGTTCTTCGTCTGTTCTTTCTTCGTCTGTTCGTTCTTCTTCGGTTCGTTCTTCGTCTGTTCTTTCTTCGTCTGTTCGTTCTTCTTCGGTTCGTGCTTCGTCTGTTCTTTCTTCGTCTGTTCGTTCTTCGTTTGTTCTTTCTTCGTCTGTTCTTTCTTCGTCATTTCGTTCTTCGTCTGGACGTTCTTCGTCTGTTCGTTCTTCATCTGTTCGTTCTTCGTCTGTTCTTTCTTCGTCAGTTCGTTCTTCGTCTGTTCGTTCTTCGTCTGTTCTTTCTTCGTCTGTTCGTTCTTCTTCTGTTCGTTCTTCGTCTGTTCTTTCTTCGTCAGTTCGTTCTTCGTCTGTTCGTTCTTCGTCTGTTCTTTCTTCGTCTGTTAGTTCTTCTTCGGTTCGTTCTTCGTCTGTTCTTTCTTCGTCTGTTCGTTCTTCTTCGGTTCGTGCTTCGTCTGTTCTTTCTTCGTCTGTTCGTTCTTCGTTTGTTCTTTCTTCGTCTGTTCTTTCTTCGTCATTTCGTTCTTCGTCTGGACGTTCTTCGTCTGTTCGTTCTTCATCTGTTCGTTCTTCGTCTGTTCTTTCTTCGTCAGTTCGTTCTTCGTCTGTTCGTTCTTCGTCTGTTCTTTCTTCGTCTGTTCGTTCTTCTTCGGTTCGTGCTTCGTCTGTTCTTTCTTCGTCTGTTCGTTCTTCGTTTGTTCTTTCTTCGTCTGTTCTTTCTTCGTCATTTCGTTCTTCGTCTGGACGTTCTTCGTCTGTTCGTTCTTCATCTGTTCGTTCTCCGTCTGTTCGTTCTTCATCTGTTCGTTCTCCGTCTGTTCGTTCTTCGTCTGTTCTTTCTTCATCTGTTCGTTCTCCGTCTGTTCGTTCTTCGTCTGTTCGTTCTTCGTTTGTTCTTTCTTCGTCTGTTCTTTCTTCGTCATTTCGTTCTTCGTCTGGACGTTCTTCGTCTGTTCGTTCTTCATCTGTTCGTTCTTCGTCTGTTCTTTCTTCGTCAGTTCGTTCTTCGTCTGTTCGTTCTTCGTCTGTTCTTTCTTCGTCTGTTCGTTCTTCTTCTGTTCGTTCTTCGTCTGTTCTTTCTTCGTCATTTCGTTCTTCGTCTGGACGTTCTTCGTCTGTTCGTTCTTCATCTGTTCGTTCTCCGTCTGTTCGTTCTTCGTCTGTTCTTTCTTCGTCTGTTCGTTCTTCTTCGGTTCGTGCTTCGTCTGTTCTTTCTTCGTCTGTTCGTTCTTCTTCGGTTCGTGCTTCGTCTGTTCTTTCTTCGTCTGTTCGTTCTTCGTCTGGACGTTCTTTGTCTGTTCGTTCTTCATCTGTTCGTTCTCCGTCTGTTCGTTCTTCGTCTGTTCTTTCTTCGTCTGTTCGTTCTTCGTCTGTTCGTTCTTCGTCTGTTCGTTCTTCGTCTGTTCGTTCTTCTTCCGTTCGTTCTTCGTCTGGACGTTCTTCGTCTGTTCTTTCTTCGTCAGTTAGTTCTCCGTCTGTTCGCTCTTCGTCTGTTCTTTCTTCGTCTGTTCGTTCTTCTTCTGTTCGTTCTTCGTCTGTTCTTTCTTCATCTGTTCGTTCTTCGTCTGTTCTTTCTTCGTCAGTTCGTTCTTCGTCTGTTCGTTCTTCGTCTGTTCTTTCTTCGTCTGTTCGTTCTTCTTCTGTTCGTTCTTCGTCTGTTCTTTCTTCGTCATTTCGTTCTTCGTCTGGACGTTCTTCGTCTGTTCGTTCTTCATCTGTTCGTTCTCCGTCTGTTCGTTCTTCGTCTGTTCTTTCTTCGTCTGTTAGTTCTTCTTCGGTTCGTGCTTCGTCTGTTCTTTCTTCGTCTGTTCGTTCTTCGTTTGTTCTTTCTTCGTCTGTTCTTTCTTCGTCATTTCGTTCTTCGTCTGGACGTTCTTCGTCTGTTCGTTCTTCGTCTGTTCGTTCTCCGTCTGTTCGTTCTTCGTCTGTTCTTTCTTCGTCTGTTCGTTCTTCGTCTGTTCGTTCTTCGTCTGTTCGTTCTTCGTCTGTTCGTTCTTCTTCCGTTCGTTCTTCGTCTGGACGTTCTTCGTTTGTTCTTTCTTCGTCTGTTCTTTCTTCGTCATTTCGTTCTTCGTCTGGACGTTCTTCGTCTGGACGTTCTTCGTCTGTTCGTTCTTCGTCTGTTCGTTCTCCGTCTGTTCGTTCTTCGTCTGTTCTTTCTTCGTCTGTTCGTTCTTCGTCTGTTCGTTCTTCGTCTGTTCGTTCTTCGTCTGTGCGTTCTTCGTCCCTTCGTCCTTCGTCTGTTCTTTCTTCGTCTGTTCGTTCTTCGTCTGTTCGTCTTCGTCTATTCGTTCTTCGTCTGTTCGTTCTTCGTCTGATCGTTCTTCGTCTGTTCGTTCTTCGTCTGTTCTTTCTTCGTCTGTTCGTTCTTCTTCTGTTCGTTCTTCGTCTGTTCTTTCTTCGTCAGTTCGTTCTTCGTCTGTTCGTTCTTCGTCTGTTCTTTCTTCGTCTGTTCGTTCTTCTTCTGTTCGTCTTCGTCTGTTCGTTCTTCGTCTGTTCGTTCTTCGTCTGATCGTTCTTCGTCTGTTCGTTCTTCGTCTGTTCTTTCTTCGTCTGTTCGTTCTTCTTCTGTTCGTTCTTCGTCTGTTCTTTCTTCGTCTGTTCGTTCTTCGTCTGTTCGTTCTTCGTCTGATCGTTCTGCGTCTGTTCGTTCTTCTTCCGTTCGTTCTTCGTCTGGACGTTCTTCGTCTGTTCTTTCTTCGTCATTTCGTTCTTCATCTGGACGTTCTTCGTCTGTTCGTTCTTCATCTGTTCGTTCTCCGTCTGTTCGTTCTTCGTCTGTTCTTTCTTCGTCTGTTCGTTCTTCTTCTGTTCGTGCTTCGTCAGTTCGTTCTTCGTCTGTTCGTTCTTCGTCTGTTCTTTCTTCGTCTGTTCGTTCTTCTTCTGTTCGTTCTTCGTCTGTTCGTTCTTCGTCTGTTCGTTCTTCTTCCGTTCGTTCTTCGTCTGGACGTTCTTCGTCCGTTCGTTCTTCGTCTGTCCGTTCTTCGTCCGTCCGTTCTTCGTCCGTTCGTTCTTCGTCTGTTCGTTCTTCGTCTGTTCGTTCTTCGTCTGTTCGTTCTTCTTCCGTTCGGTGTTCGTCTGGACGTTCTTCGTCCGTTCGTTCTTCGTCTGTCCGTTCTTCGTCCGTTCGTTCTTCGTCCGTTCGTTCTCCGTCTGTTCGTTCTTCGTCTGTTCGTTCTCCGTCTGTTCGTTCTTCGTCTGTTCGTTCTTCGTCTGTTCGTTCTTCGTCTGTTCGATGTTCGTCTGTCCGTTCTTCGTCCGTTCGTTCTCCGTCTGTTCCTTCTTCGTCTGTTCGTTCTTCGTCTGTTCGTTCTTCGGCTGTTCGTTCTTCGTCTGTTCGTTCTTCGTCTGTTCGATGTTCGTCTGTCCGTTCTTCGTCCGTTCGTTCTCCGTCTGTTCCTTCTTCGTCTGTTCGTTCTTCGGCTGTTCGTTCTCCGTCTGTTCGTTCTTCGTCTGTTCGTTCTCCGTCTGTTCGTTCTTCGTCTGTTCGTTCTTCGTCCGTTCGTTCTTCGTCTGTTCGTTCACCGTCCGTTCGTTTTTCGTCTGTTCGTTCTCCGTCTGTTCGTTCTCCGTCTGTTCGTTCTTCGTCTGTTCTTTCTCCGTCAGTTCGTTCTTCGTCTGTTCGTTCTTCGTCTGTTCTTTCTTCGTCTGTTCGTTCTCCGTCTGTTCCGTCTTCGTCTGTTCGTTCTCCGTCTGTTCGTTCTTCGTCCGTTCGTTCTTCGTCTGTTCGTTCCTCGTCTGTTCGTTCTTCGTCTGTTCGTTCTCCGTCTGTTCGTTCTTCGTCTGTTCGTTCTCCGTCTGTTCGTTCTTCGTCTGTTCGTTCTTCGTCTGTTCGTTCTTCGTCTGTTCGATCTTCGTCTGTTCGTTCTTCGTCCGTTCGTTCTCCGTCTGTTCCTTCTTCGTCTGTTCGTTCTTCGTCTGTTCGTTCTTCGTCTGGTCGTTCTTCGTCTGTTCGTTCTCCGTCTGTTCGTTCTTCTTCTGTTCGTTCTTCGTCTGTTCGTTCTTCGTCTGTTCGTTCTTCGTCTGCTAGTTCTTCGTCTGTTCGTTCTTCTTCCGTTCGTTCTTCGTCTGTTCGTTTACCGTAAGTTCGTTTTTCGTCTGTTCGTTCTCCGTCTGTTCGTTCTTCGTCTGTTCGTTCTTCGTCCGTTCGTTCTTCGTCTGTTCGTTCTTCGTCTGCTCGTTCTTCGTCTGTTCGTTCTTCTTCCGTTCGTTCTTCGTCTGTTCGTTCACCGTCCGTTCGTTTTTCGTCTGTTCGTTCTCCGTCTGTTCGTTCTCCGTCTGTTCGTTCTTCGTCCGTTCGTTCTTCGTCTGTTCGTTCTTCGTCTGCTCGTTCTTCGTCTGTTCGTTCTTCTTCCGTTCGTTCTTCGTCTGTTCGTTCACCGTCCGTTCGTTTTTCGTCTGTTCGTTCTCCGTCTGTTCGTTCTCCGTCTGTTCGTTCTTCGTCCGTTCGTTCTTCGTCTGTTCGTTCTTCGTCCGTTCGTTCTCCGTCTGTTCCTTCTTCGTCTGTTCGTTCTTCGTCTGTTCGTTCTTCGTCTGGTCGTTCTTCGTCTGTTCGTTCTCCGTCTGTTCGTTCTTCTTCCGTTCGTTCTTCGTCTGTTCGTTCTTCGTCTGCTCGTTCTTCGTCTGTTCGTTCTTCTTCCGTTCGTTCTTCGTCTGTTCGTTCACCGTCCGTTCGTTTTTCGTCTGTCCGTTCTCCGTCTGTTCGTTCTCCGTCTGTTCGTTCTTCGTCCGTTCGATCTTCGTCTGTTCGTTCTTCGTCCGTTCGTTCTCCGTCTGTTCCTTCTTCGTCTGTTCGTTCTTCGTCTGTTCGTTCTTCGTCTGGTCGTTCTTCGTCTGTTCGTTCTCCGTCTGTTCGTTCTTCTTCCGTTCGTTCTTCGTCTGTTCGTTCTTCGTCTGTTCGTTCTTCGTCTGCTCGTTCTTCGTCTGTTCGTTCTTCTTCCGTTCGTTCTTCGTCTGTTCGTTCACCGTCCGTTCGTTTTTCGTCTGTTCGTTCTCCGTCTGTTCGTTCTTCGTCTGTTCGTTCTTCGTCCGTTCGTTCTTCGTCTGTTCGTTCTTCGTCTGCTCGTTCTTCGTCTGTTCGTTCTTCTTCCGTTCGTTCTTCGTCTGTTCGTTCACCGTCCGTTCGTTTTTCGTCTGTTCGTTCTCCGTCTGTTCGTTCTTCGTCTGTTCGTTCTTCGTCTGCTAGTTCTTCGTCTGTTCGTTCTTCTTCCGTTCGTTCTTCGTCTGTTCGTTTACCGTAAGTTCGTTTTTCGTCTGTTCGTTCTCCGTCTGTTCGTTCTTCGTCTGTTCGTTCTTCGTCCGTTCGTTCTTCGTCTGTTCGTTCTTCGTCTGCTCGTTCTTCGTCTGTTCGTTCTTCTTCCGTTCGTTCTTCGTCTGTTCGTTCACCGTCCGTTCGTTTTTCGTCTGTTCGTTCTCCGTCTGTTCGTTCTCCGTCTGTTCGTTCTTCGTCCGTTCGTTCTTCGTCTGTTCGTTCTTCGTCTGCTCGTTCTTCGTCTGTTCGTTCTTCTTCCGTTCGTTCTCCGTCTGTTCGTTCTTCGTCTGTTCGTTCTTCGTCTGTTCGTTCTTCTTCCGTTCGTTCTTCGTCTGGACGTTCTTCGTCCGTTCGTTCTTCGTCTGTCCGTTCTTCGTCCGTTCGTTCTTCGTCCGTTCGTTCTTCGTCTGTTCGTTCTTCGTCCGTTCGTTCTTCGTCCGTTCGTTCTTTGTCCGTTCGTTCTCCGTCTGTTCGTTCTTCGTTTGTTCGTTCTTCGTCCGTTCGTTCTTCGTCCGTTCGTTCTTCATCCGTTCGTTCTTCGTCTGTCCGTTCTTCGTCTGTTCGTTCTTCGTCTGTTCGTTCTTCGTCTGTTCGTTCTTCGTCTGTTCGTTCTTCGTCTGGTCGTTCTTCGTCTGTTCGTTCTCCGTCTGTTCGTTCTTCTTCCGTTCGTTCTTCGTCTGTTCGTTCTTCGTCTGCTCGTTCTTCGTCTGTTCGTTCTTCTTCCGTTCGTTCTTCGTCTGTTCGTTCACCGTCCGTTCGTTTTTCGTCTGTTCGTTCTCCGTCTGTTCGTTCTCCGTCTGTTCGTTCTTCGTCCGTTCGATCTTCGTCTGTTCGTTCTTCGTCCGTTCGTTCTCCGTCTGTTCCTTCTTCGTCTGTTCGTTCTTCGTCTGTTCGTTCTTCGTCTGGTCGTTCTTCGTCTGTTCGTTCTCCGTCTGTTCGTTCTTCTTCCGTTCGTTCTTCGTCTGTTCGTTCTTCGTCTGTTCGTTCTTCGTCTGCTCGTTCTTCGTCTGTTCGTTCTTCTTCCGTTCGTTCTTCGTCTGTTCGTTCACCGTCCGTTCGTTTTTCGTCTGTTCGTTCTCCGTCTGTTCGTTCTTCGTCTGTTCGTTCTTCGTCCGTTCGTTCTTCGTCTGTTCGTTCTTCGTCTGCTCGTTCTTCGTCTGTTCGTTCTTCTTCCGTTCGTTCTTCGTCTGTTCGTTCACCGTCCGTTCGTTTTTCGTCTGTTCGTTCTCCGTCTGTTCGTTCTCCGTCTGTTCGTTCTTCGTCCGTTCGTTCTTCGTCTGTTCGTTCTTCGTCTGCTCGTTCTTCGTCTGTTCGTTCTTCTTCCGTTCGTTCTTCGTCTGTTCGTTCACCGTCCGTTCGTTTTTCGTCTGTTCGTTCTCCGTCTGTTCGTTCTTCGTCCGTTCGTTCTTCGTCTGTTCGTTCTTCGTCTGCTCGTTCTTCGTCTGTTCGTTCTTCTTCCGTTCGTTCTCCGTCTGTTCGTTCTTCGTCTGTTCGTTCTTCGTCTGTTCGTTCTTCTTCCGTTCGTTCTTCGTCTGGACGTTCTTCGTCCGTTCGTTCTTCGTCTGTCCGTTCTTCGTCCGTTCGTTCTTCGTCCGTTCGTTCTTGGTCTGTTCGTTCTTCGTCCGTTCGTTCTTCGTCCGTTCGTTCTTTGTCCGTTCGTTCTCCGTCTGTTCGTTCTTCGTTTGTTCGTTCTTCGTCCGTTCGTTCTTCGTCCGTTCGTTCTTCGTCTGTTCGTTCTTCGTCCGTTCGTTCTTCGTCCGTTCGTTCTTTGTCCGTTCGTTCTCCGTCTGTTCCTTCTTCGTCTGTTCGTTCTCCGTCTGTTCGTTTTCCGTCTGTTTGTTCTTCGTCCGTTCGTTCTTCGTCTGGACGTTCTTCGTCCGTCTGTTCGTTCTTCGTCTGTTCGTTCTCCGTCTGATCGTTCTTCGTCTGTTCGTTCTTCGTCTGTTCGTTCTCCGTCTGCTCGTTCTTCGTCTGTTCGTTCTCCGTCTGATCGTTCTTCGTCTGTTCGTTCTCCGTCTGTTCGTTCTTCGTCTGTTCGTTCTCCGTCTGTTCGTTCGTCGTCTGTTCGTTCTTCTTCCGTTCGTTCTTCGTCTGGACGTTCTTCGTCCGTCTGTTCGTTCTTCGTCTGTTCGTTCTCCGTCTGTTCGTTCTTCGTCTGATCGTTCTGCGTCTGTTCGTTCTTCTTCCGTTCGTTCTTCGTCTGGACGTTCTTCGTCTGTTCTTTCTTCGTCATTTCGTTCTTCATCTGGACGTTCTTCGTCTGTTCGTTCTTCATCTGTTCGTTCTCCGTCTGTTCGTTCTTCGTCTGTTCTTTCTTCGTCTGTTCGTTCTTCTTCTGTTCGTGCTTCGTCAGTTCGTTCTTCGTCTGTTCGTTCTTCGTCTGTTCTTTCTTCGTCTGTTCGTTCTTCTTCTGTTCGTTCTTCGTCTGTTCTTTCTTCGTCTGTTCGTTCTTCGTCTGTTCGTTCTTCGTCTGATCGTTCTGCGTCTGTTCGTTCTTCTTCCGTTCGTTCTTCGTCTGGACATTCTTCGTCTGTTCTTTCTTCGTCATTTCGTTCTTCATCTGGACGTTCTTCGTCTGTTCGTTCTTCATCTGTTCGTTCTCCGTCTGTTCGTTCTTCGTCTGTTCTTTCTTCGTCTGTTCGTTCTTCTTCTGTTCGTGCTTCGTCAGTTCGTTCTTCGTCTGTTCGTTCTTCGTCTGTTCTTTCTTCGTCTGTTCGTTCTTCTTCTGTTCGTTCTTCGTCTGTTCGTTCTTCGTCTGTTCGTTCTTCTTCCGTTCGTTCTTCGTCTGGACGTTCTTCGTCCGTTCGTTCTTCGTCTGTCCGTTCTTCGTCCGTCCGTTCTTCGTCCGTTCGTTCTTCGTCTGTTCGTTCTTCGTCTGTTCGTTCTTCGTCTGTTCGTTCTTCTTCCGTTCGGTGTTCGTCTGGACGTTCTTCGTCCGTTCGTTCTTCGTCTGTCCGTTCTTCGTCCGTTCGTTCTTCGTCCGTTCGTTCTTCGTCTTTTCGTTTTTCTTCCGTTCGTTCTTCGTCTGTCCGTTCTTCGTCTGTTCGTTCTTCGTCTGTTCGTTCTTCGTCTGTTCGTTCTTGGTCCGTTCGTTCTTCGTCTGTTCGTTCACCGTCCGTTCGTTTTTCGTCTGTTCGTTCTCCGTCTGTTCGTTCTCCGTCTGTTCGTTTTTCGTCCGTTCGTTCTTCTTCTGTTCGTTCTTCGTCCGTTCGTTCTTCGTCTGTTCGTTCTTCGTCTGTTCGTTCTTCGTCTGTTCGTTCTCCGTCTGTTCGTTCTTCGTCTGTTCGTTCTCCGTCTGTTCGTTCTTCGTCTGTTCGTTCTTCGTCTGTTCGTTCTTCGTCTGTTCGATGTTCGTCTGTCCGTTCTTCGTCCGTTCGTTCTCCGTCTGTTCCTTCTTCGTCTGTTCGTTCTTCGTCTGTTCGTTCTTCGGCTGTTCGTTCTCCGTCTGTTCGTTCTTCGTCTGTTCGTTCTCCGTCTGTTCGTTCTTCGTCTGTTCGTTCTTCGTCCGTTCGTTCTTCGTCTGTTCGTTCACCGTCCGTTCGTTTTTCGTCTGTTCGTTCTCCGTCTGTTCGTTCTCCGTCTGTTCGTTCTTCGTCTGTTCTTTCTCCGTCAGTTCGTTCTTCGTCTGTTCGTTCTTCGTCTGTTCTTTCTTCGTCTGTTCGTTCTCCGTCTGTTCCGTCTTCGTCTGTTCGTTCTCCGTCTGTTCGTTCTCCGTCTGTTCGTTCTTCGTCCGTTCGTTCTTCGTCTGTTCGTTCCTCGTCTGTTCGTTCTTCGTCTGTTCGTTCTCCGTCTGTTCGTTCTTCGTCTGTTCGTTCTCCGTCTGTTCGTTCTTCGTCTGTTCGTTCTTCGTCTGTTCGTTCTTCGTCTGTTCGATCTTCGTCTGTTCGTTCTTCGTCCGTTCGTTCTCCGTCTGTTCCTTCTTCGTCTGTTCGTTCTTCGTCTGTTCGTTCTTCGTCTGGTCGTTCTTCGTCTGTTCGTTCTCCGTCTGTTCGTTCTTCTTCCGTTCGTTCTTCGTCTGTTCGTTCTTCGTCTGCTCGTTCTTCGTCTGTTCGTTCTTCTTCAGTTCGTTCTTCGTCTGTTCGTTCACCGTCCGTTCGTTTTTCGTCTGTTTGTTCTCCGTCTGTTCGTTCTTCGTCTGTTCGTTCTTCGTCCGTTCGTTCTTCGTCTGTTCGTTCTTCGTCTGCTCGTTCTTCGTCTGTTCGTTCTTCTTCCGTTCGTTCTTCGTCTGTTCGTTCACCGTCCGTTCGTTTTTCGTCTGTTCGTTCTCCGTCTGTTCGTTCTCCGTCTGTTCGTTCTTCGTCCGTTCGTTCTTCGTCTGTTCGTTCTTCGTCTGCTCGTTCTTCGTCTGTTCGTTCTTCTTCCGTTCGTTCTTCGTCTGTTCGTTCACCGTCCGTTCGTTTTTCGTCTGTTCGTTCTCCGTCTGTTCGTTCTCCGTCTGTTCGTTCTTCGTCCGTTCGTTCTTCGTCTGTTCGTTCTTCGTCCGTTCGTTCTCCGTCTGTTCCTTCTTCGTCTGTTCGTTCTTCGTCTGTTCGTTCTTCGTCTGGTCGTTCTTCGTCTGTTCGCTCTCCGTCTGTTCGTTCTTCTTCCGTTCGTTCTTCGTCTGTTCGTTCTTCGTCTGCTCGTTCTTCGTCTGTTCGTTCTTCTTCCGTTCGTTCTTCGTCTGTTCGCTCACCGTCCGTTCGTTTTTCGTCTGTTCGTTCTCCGTCTGTTCGTTCTCCGTCTGTTCGTTCTTCGTCCGTTCGATCTTCGTCTGTTCGTTCTTCGTCCGTTCGTTCTCCGTCTGTTCCTTCTTCGTCTGTTCGTTCTTCGTCTGTTCGTTCTTCGTCTGGTCGTTCTTCGTCTGTTCGTTCTCCGTCTGTTCGTTCTTCTTCCGTTCGTTCTTCGTCTGTTCGTTCTTCGTCTGTTCGTTCTTCGTCTGCTCGTTCTTCGTCTGTTCGTTCTTCTTCCGTTCGTTCTTCGTCTGTTCGTTCACCGTCCGTTCGTTTTTCGTCTGTTCGTTCTCCGTCTGTTCGTTCTTCGTCTGTTCGTTCTTCGTCCGTTCGTTCTTCGTCTGTTCGTTCTTCGTCTGCTCGTTCTTCGTCTGTTCGTTCTTCTTCCGTTCGTTCTTCGTCTGTTCGTTCACCGTCCGTTCGTTTTTCGTCTGTTCGTTCTCCGTCTGTTCGTTCTCCGTCTGTTCGTTCTTCGTCCGTTCGTTCTTCGTCTGTTCGTTCTTCGTCTGCTCGTTCTTCGTCTGTTCGTTCTTCTTCCGTTCGTTCTTCGTCTGTTCGTTCACCGTCCGTTCGTTTTTCGTCTGTTCGTTCTCCGTCTGTTCGTTCTCCGTCTGTTCGTTCTTCGTCCGTTCGTTCTTCGTCTGTTCGTTCTTCGTCTGCTCGTTCTTCGTCTGTTCGTTCTTCTTCCGTTCGTTCTCCGTCTGTTCGTTCTTCGTCTGTTCGTTCTTCGTCTGTTCGTTCTTCTTCCGTTCGTTCTTTGTCTGGACGTTCTTCGTCCGTTCGTTCTTCGTCTGTCCGTTCTTCGTCCGTTCGTTCTACGTCCGTTCTTCGTCTGTTCGTTCTTCGTCCGTTCGTTCTTCGTCCGTTCGTTCTTTGTCCGTTCGTTCTCCGTCTGTTCGTTCTTCGTTTGTTCGTTCTTCGTCCGTTCGTTCTTCGTCCGTTCGTTCTTCATCCGTTCGTTCTTCGTCTGTCCGTTCTTCGTCTGTTCGTTCTTCGTCTGTTCGTTCTTCGTCTGTTCTTTCTTCGTCTGTTCGTTCTCCGTCTGTTCCTTCTTCGTCTGTTCGTTCTCCGTCTGTTCGTTTTCCGTCTGTTTGTTCTTCGTCCGTTCGTTCTTCGTCTGGACGTTCTTCGTCCGTCTGTTCGTTCTTCGTCTGTTCGTTCTCCGTCTGATCGTTCTTCGTCTGTTCGTTCTTCGTCTGTTCGTTCTCCGTCTGCTCGTTCTTCGTCTGTTCGTTCTCCGTCTGATCGTTCTTCGTCTGTTCGTTCTCCGTCTGTTCGTTCTTCGTCTGTTCGTTCTCCGTCTGTTCGTTCGTCGTCTGTTCGTTCTTCTTCCGTTCGTTCTTCGTCTGGACGTTCTTCGTCCGTCTGTTCGTTCTTCGTCTGTTCGTTCTCCGTCTGTTCGTTCTTCGTCTGTTCGTTCTCCGTCTGTTCGTTCTTCGTCTGTTCGTTCTTCGTCCGTTCGTTCTTCGTCTGTTCGTTCTCCGTCTGATCGTTCTTCGTCTGTTCGTTCTCCGTCTGTTCGTTCTTCGGCTGTTCGTTCTTCGTCTGTTCGTTCTCCGTCTGTTCGTTCTTCGTCTATTCGTTCTTCTTCCGTTCGTTCTTCGTCTGGACGTTCTTCGTCCGTCTGTTCGTTCTTCGTCTGTTCGTTCTCCGTCTGATCGTTCTTCGTCTGTTCGTTCTCCGTCTGTTCGTTCTTCGTCTGTTCGTTCTCCGTCTGTTCGTTCTTCGTCTGTTCGTTCTTCGTCTGTTCTTTCTCCGTCAGTTCGTTCTTCGTCTGTTCGTTCTTCGTCTGTTCGTTCTTCGTCTGTTCGTTCTTCGTCTGTTCGTTCTCCGTCTGTTCGTTCTTCGTCCGTTCGTTCTCCGTCTGTTCGTTCTTCGTCTATTCGTTCTTCGTCTGTTCGTTCTCCGTCTGTTCGTTCTCCGTCTGTTCGTTCTTCGTCCGTTCGTTCTTCGTCTGTTCGTTCTCCGTCTGTTCGTTCTTCGTCTGTTCGTTCTTCGTCTGTTCGTTCTTCGTCTGTTCTTTCTCCGTCAGTTCGTTCTTCGTCTGTTCGTTCTTCGGCTGTTCGTTCTTCGTCTGTTCGTTCTCCGTCTGTTCGTTCTCCGTCTGCTCGTTCTTCGTCTGTTCGTTCTCCGTCTGATCGTTCTCCGTCTGTTCGTTCTCCGTCTGTTCGTTCTCCGTCTGATCGTTCTTCGTCCGTTCGTTCTTCGTCTGTTCGTTCTCCGTCTGTTCGTTCTTCGTCTGTTCGTTCTTCGGCTGTTCGTTCTTCGTCTGTTCGTTCTCCGTCTGTTCGTTCTCCGTCTGTTCGTTCTTCGTCTGTTCGTTCTTCGTCTGTTCGTTCTCCGTCTGTTCGTTCTCCGTCTGATCGTTCTTCGTCCGTTCGTTCTTCGTCTGTTCGTTCTCCGTCTGTTCGTTCTTCGTCTGTTCGTTCTTCGGCTGTTCGTTCTTCGTCTGTTCGTTCTCCGTCTGTTCGTTCTCCGTCTGATCGTTCTTCGTCCGTTCGTTCTTCGTCTGTTCGTTCTCCGTCTGTTCGTTCTTCGTCTGTTCGTTCTTCGGCTGTTCGTTCTTCGTCTGTTCGTTCTCCGTCTGTTCGTTCTCCGTCTGTTCGTTCTCCGTCTGTTCGTTCTTCGTCTGTTCGTTCTCCGTCTGATCGTTCTTCGTCTGTTCGTTCTCCGTCTGTTCGTTGTCCGTCTGATCGTTCTTCGTCCGTTCGTTCTTCGTCTGTTCGTTCTCCGTCTGTTCGTTCTTCGTCTGTTCGTTCTTCGGCTGTTCGTTCTTCGTCTGTTCGTTCTCCGTCTGTTCGTTCTTCGTCTGTTCGTTCTTCGTCTGTTCTTTCTCCGTCAGTTCGTTCTTCGTCTGTTCGTTCTTCGTCTGTTCGTTCTTCGTCCGTTCGTTCTTCGTCTGTTCGTTCTCCGTCTGATCGTTCTTCGTCTGTTCGTTCTTCGTCTGTTCGTTCTCCGTCTGTTCCTTCTTCTTCCGTTCGTTCTTCGTCTGTTCGTTCTTCGTCCGTTCGTTCTTCGTCTGTTCGTTCTCCGTCTGATCGTTCTTCGTCTGTTCGTTCTCCGTCTGTTCGTTCTCCGTCTGTTCGTTCTTCGTCCGTTCGTTCTTCGTCCGTTCGTTCTTCGTCTGTTCGTTCTCCGTCTGTTCGTTCTTCGTCTGTTCGTTCTTCGGCTGTTCGTTCTTCGTCTGTTCGTTCTCCGTCTGTTCGTTCTTCGTCCGTTCGTTCTTCGTCTGTTCGTTCTCCGTCTGATCGTTCTTCGTCTGTTCGTTCTCCGTCTGTTCGTTCTTCGTCTGTTCGTTCTTCGTCTGTTCGTTCTTCGTCTGTTCTTTCTCCGTCAGTTCGTTCTTCGTCTGTTCGTTCTTCGTCTGTTCGTTCTTCGTCTGTTCGTTCTTCGTCTGTTCGTTCTCCGTCTGGACGTTCTTCGTCCGTCTGTTCGTTCTTCGTCTGTTCGTTCTCCGTCTGATCGTTCTTCGTCTGTTCGTTCTCCGTCTGTTCGTTCTTCGTCTGTTCGTTCTTCATCTGTTCGTTCTTCGTCTGTTCTTTCTCCGTCAGTTCGTTCTTCGTCTGTTCGTTCTTCGTCTGTTCGTTCTTCGTCTGTTCGTTCTTCGTCTGTTCGTTCTCCGTCTGGACGTTCTTCGTCCGTCTGTTCGTTCTTCGTCTGTTCGTTCTCCGTCTGATCGTTCTTCGTCTGTTCGTTCTCCGTCTGATCGTTCTTCGTCTGTTCGTTCTCCGTCTGTTCGTTCTTCGTCTGTTCGTTCTCCGTCTGTTCGTTCGTCGTCTGTTCGTTCTTCTTCCGTTCGTTCTTCTTCTGGACGTTCTTCGTCCGTCTGTTCGTTCTTCGTCTGTTCGTTCTCCGTCTGTTCGTTCTTCGTCTGTTCGTTCTCCGTCTGTTCGTTCTTCGTCTGTTCGTTCTTCGTCCGTTCGTTCTTCGTCTCTTCGTTCTCCGTCTGATCGTTCTTCATCTGTTCGTTCTCCGTCTGTTCGTTCTTCGGCTGTTCGTTCTTCGTCTGTTCGTTCTCCGTCTGTTCGTTCTTCGTCTATTCGTTCTTCTTCCGTTCGTTCTTCGTCTGGACGTTCTTCGTCCGTCTGCTCGTTCTTCGTCTGTTCGTTCTCCGTCTGATCGTTCTTCGTCTGTTCGTTCTCCGTCTGTTCGTTCTTCGTCTGTTCGTTCTCCGTCTGTTCGTTCTTCGTCTGTTCGTTCTTCGTCTGTTCTTTCTCCGTCAGTTCGTTCTTCATCTGTTCGTTCTTCGTCTGTTCGTTCTTCGTCTGTTCGTTCTTCGTCTGTTCGTTCTCCGTCTGTTCGTTCTTCGTCCGTTCGTTCTCCGTCTGTTCGTTCTTCGTCTGTTCGTTCTTCGTCTGTTCGTTCTCCGTCTGTTCGTTCTCCGTCTGTTCGTTCTTCGTCCGTTCGTTCTTCGTCTGTTCGTTCTCCGTCTGTTCGTTCTTCGTCTGTTCGTTCTTCGTCTGTTCGTTCTTCGTCTGTTCGTTCTCCGTCTGTTCGTTCTTCGTCTGTTCGTTCTTCGGCTGTTCGTTCTTCATCTGTTCGTTCTTCGTCTGTTCGTTCTTCGTCTGTTCGTTCTTCGTCTGTTCGTTCTCCGTCTGTTCGTTCTTCGTCTGTTCGTTCTTCGTCTGTTCGTTCTCCGTCTGTTCGTTCTTCGTCTGTTCGTTCTTCGGCTGTTCGTTCTTCGTCTGTTCGTTCTCCGTCTGTTCGTTCTCCGTCTGTTCGTTCTTCGTCTGTTCGTTCTCCATCTGATCGTTCTTCGTCTGTTCGTTCTCCGTCTGTTCGTTCTTCGTCTGTTCGTTCTTCTTCCGTTCGTTCTTCGTCTGGACGTTCTTCGTCTGTTCGTTCTTCTTCCGTTCGTTCTCCGTCTGTTCGTTCTTCGTCTGTTCGTTCTTCGTCTGTTCGTTCTTCGTCTGTTCGTTCTCCGTCTGTTCGTTCTTCGTCTGTTCGTTCTTCGTCTGTTCGTTCTTCGTCTGTTCGTTCTCCGTCTGTTCGTTCTTCGTCTGTTCGTTCTTCGTCTGTTCGTTCTTCGTCTGTTCGTTCTCCGTCTGTTCGTTCTTCGTCTGTTCGTTCTTCGGCTGTTCGTTCTTCGTCTGTTCGTTCTCCGTCTGTTCGTTCTCCGTCTGTTCGTTCTTCGTCTGTTCGTTCTCCATCTGATCGTTCTTCGTCTGTTCGTTCTCCGTCTGTTCGTTCTTCGTCTGTTCGTTCTTCTTCCGTTCGTTCTTCGTCTGGACGTTCTTCGTCCGTCTGTTCGTTCTTCGTCCGTTCGTTCTTCGTCCGTTCGTTCTCCGTCTGTTCGTTCTCCGTCTGTTCGTTCTCCGTCTGTTCGTTCTTCGTCTGTTCGTTCTTCTTCCGTTCGTTCTTCGTCTGGACGTTCTTCGTCCGTCTGTTCGTTCTTCGTCTGTTCGTTCTTCGTCTGTTCGTTCTCCGTCTGTTCGTTCTTCGTCCGTTCGTTCTCCGTCTGTTCGTTCTTCGTCTGTTCGTTCTTCGTCTGTTCGTTCTCCGTCTGTTCGTTCTCCGTCTGTTCGTTCTTCGGCTGTTCGTTCTTCGTCTGTTCGTTCTCCGTCTGTTCGTCCTCCGTCTGTTCGTTCTTCGTCTGTTCGTTCTCCATCTGATCGTTCTTCGTCTGTTCGTTCTCCGTCTGTTCGTTCTTCGTCTGTTCGTTCTTCTTCCGTTCGTTCTTCGTCTGGACGTTCTTCGTCCGTCTGTTCGTTCTTCGTCCGTTCGTTCTTCGTCCGTTCGTTCTCCGTCTGTTCGTTCTCCGTCTGTTCGTTCTCCGTCTGTTCGTTCTTCGTCTGTTCGTTCTTCTTCCGTTCGTTCTTCGTCTGGACGATCTTCGTCCGTCTGTTCGTTCTTCGTCTGTTCGTTCTTCGTCTGTTCGTTCTCCGTCTGTTCGTTCTTCGTCCGTTCGTTCTCCGTCTGTTCGTTCTTCGTCTGTTCGTTCTTCGTCTGTTCGTTCTCCGTCTGTTCGTTCTTCGTCTGTTCGTTCTTCGGCTGTTCGTTCTTCGTCTGTTCGTTCTCCGTCTGTTCGTTCTCCGTCTGTTCGTTCTTCGTCTGTTCGTTCTCCATCTGATCGTTCTTCGTCTGTTCGTTCTCCGTCTGTTCGTTCTTCGTCTGTTCGTTCTTCTTCCGTTCGTTCTTCGTCTGGACGTTCTTCGTCCGTCTGTTCGTTCTTCGTCCGTCTGTTCGTTCTTCGTCCGTTCGTTCTTCGTCCGTTCGTTCTCCGTCTGTTCGTTCTCCGTCTGTTCGTTCTCCGTCTGTTCGTTCTTCGTCTGTTCGTTCTTCTTCCGTTCGTTCTTCGTCTGGACGTTCTTCGTCCGTCTGTTCGTTCTTCGTCTGTTCGTTCTTCGTCTGTTCGTTCTCCGTCTGTTCGTTCTTCGTCCGTTCGTTCTCCGTCTGTTCGTTCTTCGTCTGTTCGTTCTTCGTCTGTTCGTTCTCCGTCTGTTCGTTCTCCGTCTGTTCGTTCTTCGTCCGTTCGTTCTTCGTCTGTTCGTTCTCCGTCTGTTCGTTCTTCGTCTGTTCGTTCTTCGTCTGTTCGTTCTTCGTCTGTTCGTTCTCCGTCTGTTCGTTCTTCGTCTGTTCGTTCTTCGGCTGTTCGTTCTTCGTCTGTTCGTTCTCCGTCTGTTCGTTCTTCGGCTGTTCGTTCTTCGTCTGTTCGTTCTCCGTCTGTTCGTTCTTCGGCTGTTCGTTCTTCGTCTGTTCGTTCTCCGTCTGTTCGTTCTTCGTCTGTTCGTTCTTCGTCTGTTCTTTCTCCGTCAGTTCGTTCTTCGTCTGTTCGTTCTTCGTCTGTTCGTTCTTCGTCCGTTCGTTCTTCGTCTGTTCGTTCTTCGTCTGTTCGTTCTTCGTCTGTTCGTTCTCCGTCTGTTCGTTCTCCGTCTGTTCGTTCTTCGTCCGTTCGTTCTTCTTCCGTTCGTTCTTCGTCTGGACGTTCTTCGTCCGTCTGTTCGTTCTTCGTCCGTCTGTTCGTTCTTCGTCCGTTCGTTCTTCGTCCGTTCTTTCTCCGTCAGTTCGTTCTTCGTCTGTTCGTTCTTCGTCTGTTCGTTCTTCGTCCGTTCGTTCTTCGTCTGTTCGTTCTTCGTCTGTTCGTTCTTCGGCTGTTCGTTCTTCGTCTGTTCGTTCTCCGTCTGTTCGTTCTTCGTCTGTTCGTTCTTCTTCCGTTCGTTCTTCGTCTGGACGTTCTTCGTCCGTCTGTTCGTTCTTCGTCCGTCTGTTCGTTCTTCGTCCGTTCGTTCTTCGTCCGTTCGTTCTCCGTCTGTTCGTTCTCCGTCTGTTCGTCCTCCGTCTGTTCGTTCTTCGTCTGTTCGTTCTCCATCTGATCGTTCTTCGTCTGTTCGTTCTCCATCTGATCGTTCTTCGTCTGTTCGTTCTCCGTCTGTTCGTTCTCCGTCTGATCGTTCTTCGTCCGTTCGTTCTTCGTCTGTTCGTTCTCCGTCTGTTCGTTCTTCGTCTGTTCGTTCTTCGGCTGTTCGTTCTTCGTCTGTTCGTTCTCCGTCTGTTCGTTCTTCGTCTGTTCGTTCTTCGTCTGTTCTTTCTCCGTCAGTTCGTTCTTCGTCTGTTCGTTCTTCGTCTGTTCGTTCTTCGTCCGTTCGTTCTTCGTCTGTTCGTTCTTCGTCTGTTCGTTCTCCGTCTGTTCGTTCTTCGTCTGTTCGTTCTTCGGCTGTTCGTTCTTCGTCTGTTCGTTCTCCGTCTGTTCGTTCTCCATCTGATCGTTCTTCGTCTGTTCGTTCTCCGTCTGTTCGTTCTCCGTCTGATCGTTCTTCGTCCGTTCGTTCTTCGTCTGTTCGTTCTCCGTCTGTTCGTTCTTCGTCTGTTCGTTCTTCGGCTGTTCGTTCTTCGTCTGTTCGTTCTCCGTCTGTTCGTTCTTCGTCTGTTCGTTCTTCGTCTGTTCTTTCTCCGTCAGTTCGTTCTTCGTCTGTTCGTTCTCCGTCTGTTCGTTCTTCGTCTGTTCGTTCTTCGTCTGTTCGTTCTTCGTCTGTTCGTTCTCCGTCTGTTCGTTCTTCGTCTGTTCGTTCTTCGGCTGTTCGTTCTTCGTCTGTTCGTTCTCCGTCTGTTCGTTCTCCGTCTGTTCGTTCTTCGTCTGTTCGTTCTCCATCTGATCGTTCTTCGTCTGTTCGTTCTCCGTCTGTTCGTTCTCCGTCTGATCGTTCTTCGTCCGTTCGTTCTTCGTCTGTTCGTTCTCCGTCTGTTCGTTCTTCGTCTGTTCGTTCTTCGGCTGTTCGTTCTTCGTCTGTTCGTTCTCCGTCTGATCGTTCTTCGTCTGTTCGTTCTCCGTCTGTTCGTTCTCCGTCTGTTCGTTCTTCGTCCGTTCGTTCTTCGGCTGTTCGTTCCTCGTCTGTTCGTTCTCCGTCTGTTCGTTCTCCGTCTGTTCGTTCTTCGTCTGTTCGTTCTCCGTCTGATCGTTCTTCGTCTGTTCCTTCTCCGTCTGTTCGTTCTCCGTCTGATCGTTCTTCGTCCGTTCGTTCTTCGTCTGTTCGTTCTCCGTCTGTTCGTTCTTCGTCTGTTCGTTCTTCGGCTGTTCGTTCTTCGTCTGTTCGTTCTCCGTCTGTTCGTTCTCCGTCTGTTCGTTCTCCGTCTGTTCGTTCTTCGTCTGTTCGTTCTCCGTCTGATCGTTCTTCGTCTGTTCGTTCTCCGTCTGTTCGTTCTCCGTCTGATCGTTCTTCGTCCGTTCGTTCTTCGTCTGTTCGTTCTCCGTCTGTTCGTTCTTCGTCTGTTCGTTCTTCGGCTGTTCGTTCTTCGTCTGCTCGTTCTCCGTCTGTTCGTTCTTCGTCTGTTCGTTCTTCGTCTGTTCTTTCTCCGTCAGTTCGTTCTTCGTCTGTTCGTTCTTCGTCTGTTCGTTCTTCGTCCGTTCGTTCTTCGTCTGTTCGTTCTCCGTCTGATCGTTCTTCGTCTGCTCGTTCTTCGTCTGTTCGTTCTCCGTCTGATCGTTCTTCGTCTGTTCGTTCTCCGTCTGTTCGTTCGTCGTCTGTTCGTTCTTCTTCCGTTCGTTCTTCGTCTGGACGTTCTTCGTCCGTCTGTTCGTTCTTCGTCTGTTCGTTCTCCGTCTGATCGTTCTTCGTCTGTTCGTTCTCCGTCTGTTCGTTCTTCGTCTGTTCGTTCTTCGTCTGTTCGTTCTTCGTCTGCTCTTTCTCCGTCAGTTCGTTCTTCGTCTGTTCGTTCTTCGTCTGTTCGTTCTCCGTCTGTTCGTTCTCCGTCTGTTCGTTCTTCGTCCGTTCGTTCTCCGTCTGTTCGTTCTCCGTCTGTTCGTTCTTCGTCTGTTCGTTCTTCGTCTGTTCGTTCTTCGTCTGTTCGTTCTTCGTCTGTTCGTTCTTCTTCCGTTCGTTCTTCGTCTGTTCGTTCTTCGTCTGTTGGTTCTCCGTCTGTTCGTTCTTCGTCTGTTCGTTCTCCGTCTGTTCGTTCTCCGTCTGTTCGTTCTTCGTCCTTTCGTTCTTCGTCTGTTCGTTCTCCGTCTGATCGTTCTTCGTCTGTTCGTTCTCCGTCTGTTCGTTCTTCGTCTGTTCGTTCTTCGTCTGTTCGTTCTTCTTCCGTTCGTTCTTCGTCTGTTCGTTCTTCGTCTGTTCGTTCTCCGTCTGTTCGTTCTTCGTCTGTTCGTTCTCCGTCTGTTCGTTCTCCGTCTGTTCGTTCTTCGTCCGTTCGTTCTTCGTCTGTTCGTTCTCCGTCTGATCGTTCTTCGTCTGTTCGTTCTCCGTCTGTTCGTTCTTCGTCTGTTCGTTCTTCGTCTGTTCGTTCTTCGTCCGTTCGTTCTTCGTCTGTTCGTTCTCCGTCTGTTCGTTCTTCGTCCGTTCGTTCTTCGTCTGTTCGTTCTTCGTCTGTTCGTTCTTCGTCTGTTCGTTCTTCGGCTGTTCGTTCTCCGTCTGTTCGTTTTTCGTCTGTTCGTTCTCCGTCTGTTCGTTCTTCTTCCGTTCGTTCTTCGTCTGTTCGTTCTTCGTCTGTTCGTTCTTCGTCTGTTCGTTCTTCGTCTGTTCGTTCTTCTTCCGTTCGTTCTTCGTCTGTTCGTTCTTCGTCTGTTCGTTCTCCGTCTGTTCGTTCTTCGTCTGTTCGTTCTTCGTCTGTTCGTTCTTCGTCCGTTCGTTCTTCGTCTGTTCGTTCTCCGTCTGTTCGTTCTTCGTCCGTTCGTTCTTCGTCTGTTCGTTCTTCGTCTGTTCGTTCTTCGTCTGTTCGTTCTTCGGCTGTTCGTTCTCCGTCTGTTCGTTTTTCGTCTGTTCGTTCTCCGTCTGTTCGTTCTCCGTCTGTTCGTTCTTCGTCTGTTCGTTCTTCTTCCGTTCGTTCTTCGTCTGTTCGTTCTTCGTCTGTTCGTTCTCCGTCTGTTCGTTCTTCGTCTGTTCGTTCTTCGTCCGTTCGTTCTTCGTCTGTCCGTTCTTCTTCCGTTCGTTCTTCGTCTGGACGTTCTTCGTCCGTCTGTTCGTTCTTCGTCCGTTCGTTCTCCGTCTGTTCGTTCTCCGTCTGTTCGTTCTTCGTCTGTTCGTTCTTCTTCCGTTCGTTCTTCGTCTGGACGTTCTTCGTCCGTCTGTTCGTTCTTCGTCTGTTCGTTCTTCTTCCGTTCGTTCTTCGTCTGGACGTTCTTCGTCCGTCTGTTCGTTCTTCGTCTGTTCGTTCTTCGTCTGTACGTTCACCGTATTTTCGTTCTCCGTCTGTTCGTTCTTCGTCTGCTCGTTCTTCGTCTGTTCGTTCTTCGTCTGTTCGTTCTTCGTCCGTTCGTTCTTCGTCCGTTCGTTCTTCGTCTGTTCGTTCACCGTCCGTTCGTTCTTCGTCTGTTCGTTCTTCTTCCGTTCGTTCTTCGTCTGGACGTTCTTCGTCCGTCTGTTCGTTCTTCGTCCGTTCGTTCTTCGTCTGTTCGTTCTTCGTCTGTTCGTTCTCCGTCTGTTCGTTCTTCGTCTGTTCGTTCTTCGTCCGTTCGTTCTTCGTCTGTTCGTTCTTCTTCCGTTCGTTCTTCGTCTGGACGTTCTTCGTCCGTCTGTTCGTCCTTCGTCTGTTCGTTCTTCGTCTGCTCGTTCTTCGTCTGTTCGTTCTCCGTCTGTTCGTTCTTCGTCTGTTCGTTCTTCTTCCGTTCGTTCTTCGTCTGGACGTTCTTCGTCGTCTGTTCGTTCTTCGTCCGTTCGTTCTTCGTCCGTTCGTTCTCCGTCTGTTCGTTCTTCGTCTGTTCGTTCTTCTTCCGTTCGTTCTTCGTCTGGACGTTCTTCGTCCGTCTGTTCGTTCTTCGTCCGTTCGTTCTTCGTCCGTTCGTTCTCCGTCTGTTCGTTCTCCGTCTGTTCGTTCTTCGTCTGTTCGTTCTTCTTCCGTTCGTTCTTCGTCTGGACGTTCTTCGTCCGTCTGTTCGTTCTTCGTCCGTTCGTTCTTCGTCCGTTCGTTCTCCGTCTGTTCGTTCTCCGTCTGTTCGTTCTTCGTCTGTTCGTTCGTCTTCCGTTCGTTCTTCGTCCGTTCGTTCTCCGTCTGTTCGATCTTCGTCTGTTCGTTCTTCGTCCGTTCGTTCTCCGTCTGTTCCTTCTTCGTCTGTTCGTTCTTCGTCTGTTCGTTCTCCGTCTGTTCGTTCTCCGTCTGTTCGATCTTCGTCTGTTCGTTCTTCGTCCGTTCGATGTTCGTCTGTTCGTTCTTCGTCCGTTCGTTCTCCGTCTGTTCCTTCTTCGGCTGTTCGTTCTCCGTCTGTTCGTTCTTCGTCTGTTCTTTCTTCGTCTGTTCGTTCTCCGTCTGTTCTTTCTCCGTCTGTTTGTTCTTCGTCTGTTCGTTCTTCGTCTGTTCGTTCTTCGTCTGTTCTTTCTTCGTCTGTTCGTTCATCGCCTGTTCGTTCTTCGTCTGTTCTTTCTTCGTCTGTTCGTTCTTCGTCTGCTCGTTCTTCTCCCGTTCGTTCTTCGTCTGTTCGTTCTTCGTCTGTTCTTTCTTCGTCTGTTCCTTCTTCGTCTGTTCTTTCTTCGTCTGTTCGTTCTCCGTCTGTTCGTTCTTCGTCTGTTCGTTCTTCGTCTGTTCGTTCTTCGTCTGTTCGTTCTTCGTCTGTTCTTTCTTCGTCTGTTCGTTCTTCGTCTGTTCGTTCTTCGTCTGTTCGATCTTCGTCTGTTCGTTCTTCGTCTGTTCGTTCTTCGTCTGTTCGTTCTTCGTCTGTTCGATCTTCGTCTGTTCCTTCTTCGCCTGTTCGTTCTTCGTCCGTTCGTTCTCCGTCTGTTCGTTCTTCGTCTGTTCGTTCTTCGTCCGTTCGTTCTTCGTCTGTTCGTTCTTCGTCTGTTCATTCTTCGTCTGTTCGTTCTTCGTCTGTTCGTTCTTCGTCTGTTCTTTCTTCGTCTGTTCCTTCTTCGTCTGTTCTTTCTTCGTCTGTTCGTTCTCCGTCTGTTCGTTCTTCGTCTGTTCGTTCTTCGTCTGTTCGTTCTTCGTCTGTTCGTTCTTCGTCTGTTCTTTCTTCGTCTGTTCGTTCTTCGTCTGTTCGTTCTTCGTCTGTTCGATCTTCGTCTGTTCGTTCTTCGTCTGTTCGTTCTTCGTCTGTTCGTTCTTCGTCTGTTCGATCTTCGTCTGTTCCTTCTTCGCCTGTTCGTTCTTCGTCCGTTCGTTCTCCGTCTGTTCGTTCTTCGTCTGTTCGTTCTTCGTACGTTCGTTCTTCGTCTGTTCGTTCTTCGTCTGTTCATTCTTCGTCTGTTCCTTCTTCGCCTGTTCGTTCTTCGTCCGTTCGTTCTCCGTCTGTTCGTTCTTCGTCTGTTCGTTCTTCGTCCGTTCGTTCTTCGTCTGTTCGTTCTTCGTCTGTTCATTCTTCGTCTGTTCGTTCTTCGTCCGTTCGTTCTTCGTCTGTTCGTTCTTCGTCTGTTCGTTCTCCGTCTGTTCGTTCTTCGTCTGTTCGTTCTTCGTCCGTTCGTTCTTCGTCTGTTCGTTCTTCTTCCGTTCGTTCTTCGTCTGGACGTTCTTCGTCCGTCTGTTCGTCCTTCGTCTGTTCGTTCTTCGTCTGCTCGTTCTTCGTCTGTTCGTTCTCCGTCTGTTCGTTCTTCGTCTGTTCGTTCTTCTTCCGTTCGTTCTTCGTCTGGACGTTCTTCGTCGTCTGTTCGTTCTTCGTCCGTTCGTTCTTCGTCCGTTCGTTCTCCGTCTGTTCGTTCTTCGTCTGTTCGTTCTTCTTCCGTTCGTTCTTCGTCTGGACGTTCTTCGTCCGTCTGTTCGTTCTTCGTCCGTTCGTTCTTCGTCCGTTCGTTCTCCGTCTGTTCGTTCTCCGTCTGTTCGTTCTTCGTCTGTTCGTTCTTCTTCCGTTCGTTCTTCGTCTGGACGTTCTTCGTCCGTCTGTTCGTTCTTCGTCCGTTCGTTCTTCGTCCGTTCGTTCTCCGTCTGTTCGTTCTCCGTCTGTTCGTTCTTCGTCTGTTCGTTCTTCTTCCGTTCGTTCTTCGTCTGGACGTTCTTCGTCCGTCTGTTCGTTCTTCGTCCGTTCGTTCTTCGTCCGTTCGTTCTTCGTCTGGACGTTCTTCGTCCGTCTGTTCGTTCTTCGTCCGTTCGTTCTTCGTCCGTTCGTTCTCCGTCTGTTCGTTCTCCGTCTGTTCGTTCTTCGTCTGTTCGTTCTTCTTCCGTTCGTTCTTCGTCTGGACGTTCTTCGTCCGTCTGTTCGATCTTCGTCTGTTCGTTCTTCGTCCGTTCGTTCTCCGTCTGTTCCTTCTTCGTCTGTTCGTTCTTCGTCTGTTCGTTCTCCGTCTGTTCGTTCTCCGTCTGTTCGATCTTCGTCTGTTCGTTCTTCGTCCGTTCGATGTTCGTCTGTTCGTTCTTCGTCCGTTCGTTCTCCGTCTGTTCCTTCTTCGGCTGTTCGTTCTCCGTCTGTTCGTTCTTCGTCTGTTCTTTCTTCGTCTGTTCGTTCTCCGTCTGTTCTTTCTCCGTCTGTTTGTTCTTCGTCTGTTCGTTCTTCGTCTGTTCGTTCTTCGTCTGTTCTTTCTTCGTCTGTTCGTTCATCGCCTGTTCGTTCTTCGTCTGTTCTTTCTTCGTCTGTTCGTTCTTCGTCTGCTCGTTCTTCTCCCGTTCGTTCTTCGTCTGTTCGTTCTTCGTCTGTTCTTTCTTCGTCTGTTCCTTCTTCGTCTGTTCTTTCTTCGTCTGTTCGTTCTCCGTCTGTTCGTTCTTCGTCTGTTCGTTCTTCGTCTGTTCGTTCTTCGTCTGTTCGTTCTTCGTCTGTTCTTTCTTCGTCTGTTCGTTCTTCGTCTGTTCGTTCTTCGTCTGTTCGATCTTCGTCTGTTCGTTCTTCGTCTGTTCGTTCTTCGTCTGTTCGTTCTTCGTCTGTTCGATCTTCGTCTGTTCCTTCTTCGCCTGTTCGTTCTTCGTCCGTTCGTTCTCCGTCTGTTCGTTCTTCGTCTGTTCGTTCTTCGTCCGTTCGTTCTTCGTCTGTTCGTTCTTCGTCTGTTCATTCTTCGTCTGTTCGTTCTTCGTCTGTTCGTTCTCCGTCTGATCGTTCTTCGTCTGTTCGTTCTTCGTCTGTTCGTTGTCCGTCTGTTCGTTCTTCGTCTGTTCGTTCTCCGTCTGTTCGTTCTTCGTCTGTTCGTTCTTCGTCTGTTCGTTCTTCGTCTGTTCGATCTTCGTCTGTTCGTTCTTCGTCCGTTCGATGTTCGTCTGTTCGTTCTTCGTCCGTTCGTTCTCCGTCTGTTCCTTCTTCGGCTGTTCGTTCTCCGTCTGTTCGTTCTTCGTCTGTTCGTTCTCCGTCTGTTCGTTCTTCGTCTGTTCGTTCTTCGTCCGTTCGTTCTTCGTCTGTTCGTTCACCGTCCGTTCGTTTTTCGTCTGTTCGTTCTCCGTCTGTTCGTTCTTCGTCTGTTCTTTCTCCGTCAGTTCGTTCTTCGTCTGTTCGTTCTTCGTCTGTTCTTTCTTCGTCTGTTCGTTCTCCGTCTGTTCCTTCTTCGTCTGTTCGTTCTCCGTCTGTTCGTTCTCCGTCTGTTCGTTCGTCGTCTGTTCGTTCTTCTTCCGTTCGTTCTTCGTCTGGACGTTCTTCGTCCGTCTGTTCGTTCTTCGTCTGTTCGTTCTTCGTCTGTTCGTTCTTCGCCTGTTCGTTCTTCGTCTGTTCGTTCTCCGTCAGTTCGTTCTTCGTCTGTTCGTTCTTCGTCTGTTCGTTCTTCGTCTGTTCGTTCTTCGTCTGTTCGTTCTCCGTCTGTTCGTTCTTCGTCTGTTCGTTCTTCGTCTGTTCGTTCTTCGCCTGTTCGTTCTCCGTCAGTTCGTTCTTCGTCTGTTCGTTCTTCGTCTGTTCGTTCTTCGTCTGTTCATTCTTCGTCTGTTCGTTCTTCGTCTGTTCGTTCTCCGTCTGTTCGTTCTTCGCCTGTTCGTTCTTCGTCTGTTCGTTCTCCGTCAGTTCGTTCTTCGTCCGTTCGTTCTTCGTCTGTTCGTTCTTCGTCTGTTCATTCTTCGTCTGTTCGTTCTTCGTCTGTTCGTTCTCCGTCTGTTCGTTCTTCGCCTGTTCGTTCTTCGTCTGTTCGTTCTCCGTCAGTTCGTTCTTCGTCTGTTCGTTCTTCGTCTGTTCGTTCTTCGTCTGTTCGTTCTTCGTCTGTTCGTTCTCCGTCTGTTCGTTCTTCGTCCGTTCGTTCTCCGTCTGTTCGTTCTTCGTCTGTTCGTTCTTCTTCCGTTCGTTCTTCGTCTGGACGTTCTTCGTCCGTCTGTTCGTTCTTCGTCCGTTCGTTCTTCGTCCGTTCGTTCTCCGTCTGTTCGTTCTCCGTCTGTTCGTTCTTCGTCTGTTCGTTCTTCTTCCGTTCGTTCTTCGTCTGGACGTTCTTCGTCCGTCTGTTCGTTCTTCTTCCGTTCGTTCTTCGTCTGGACGTTCTTCGTCCGTCTGTTCGTTCTTCGTCTGTTCGTTCTTCGTCTGTTCGTTCTCCGTCTGATCGTTCTTCGTCTGTTCGTTCTTCGTCAGTTCGTTCTTCGTCTGTTCGTTCTTCGTCTGTTCGTTCTTCGTCTGTTCGTTCTTCGTCTGTTCGTTCTCCGTCTGTTCGTTCTTCGTCTGTTCGTTCTTCGTCTGTTCGTTCTTCGCCTGTTCGTTCTTCTTCCGTTCGTTCTTCGTCTGTTCTTTCTCCGTCAGTTCGTTCTTCGTCTGTTCTTTCTTCGTCTGTTCGTTCTCCGTCTGTTCGTTCTCCGTCTGTTCGTTCTTCGTCTGTTCGTTCTTCGCCTGTTCGTTCTTCTTCCGTTCGTTCTTCGTCTGTTCTTTCTCCGTCAGTTCGTTCTTCGTCTGTTCTTTCTTCGTCTGTTCGTTCTTCGTCCGTTCGATCTTCGTCTGTTCGTTCTTCGTCCGTTCGTTCTCCGTCTGTTCCTTCTTCGGCTGTTCGTTCTCCGTCTGTTCGTTCTTCGTCTGTTCGTTCTCCGTCTGTTCTTTCTTCGTCTGTTCGTTCTTCGTCTGTGCGTTCTTCGTCTCTTCGTCCTTCGTCTGTTCTTTCTTCGTCTGTTCGTTCTTCGTCTGTTCGTCTTCGTCTGTTCGTTCTTCGTCTGTTCGTTCTTCGTCTGATCGTTCTGCGTCTGTTCGTTCTTCTTCCGTTCGTTCTTCGTCTGGACGTTCTTCGTCTGTTCTTTCTTCGTCAGTTCGTTCTTCGTCTGTTCGTTCTTCGTCTGTTCTTTCTTCGTCTGTTCGTTCTTCTTCTGTTCGTTCTTCGTCTGTTCTTTCTTCATCAGTTCGTTCTTCGTCTGTTCTTTCTTCGTCTGTTCTTTCATCGTCTGTTCGTTCTCCGTCTGTTCCTTTTTCGTCTGTTCGTTCTCCGTCTGTTCGTTCTTCGTCTGTTCTTTCTTCGTCTGTTCGTTCTTCGTCTGTTCGTTCTTCGTCTGTTCGTTCTTCGTCTGTTCGTTCTTCTTCCGTTCGTTCTTCGTCTGGACGTTCTTCGTCTGTTCTTTCTTCGTCAGTTCGTTCTTCGTCTGTTCGTTCTTCGTCTGTTCTTTCTTCGTCTGTTCGTTCTTCTTCTGTTCGTTCTTCGTCTGTTCTTTCTTCGTCTGTTCGTTCTTCTTCGGTTCGTGCTTCGTCTGTTCGTTCTTCTTCGGTTCGTGCTTCGTCTGTTCTTTCTTCGTCTGTTCGTTCTTCGTTTGTTCTTTCTTCGTCTGTTCTTTCTTCGTCATTTCGTTCTTCGTCTGGACGTTCTTCGTCTGTTCGTTCTTCATCTGTTCGTTCTCCGTCTGTTCGTTCTTCGTCTGTTCTTTCTTCGTCTGTTCGTTCTTCTTCGGTTCGTGCTTCGTCTGTTCTTTCTTCGTCTGTTCGTTCTTCGTTTGTTCTTTCTTCGTCTGTTCTTTCTTCGTCATTTCGTTCTTCGTCTGGACGTTCTTCGTCTGTTCGTTCTTCATCTGTTCGTTCTCCGTCTGTTCGTTCTTCATCTGTTCGTTCTCCGTCTGTTCGTTCTTCGTCTGTTCTTTCTTCGTCTGTTCGTTCTTCTTCGGTTCGTTCTTCGTCTGTTCTTTCTTCGTCTGTTCGTTCTTCTTCGGTTCGTGCTTCGTCTGTTCTTTCTTCGTCTGTTCGTTCTTCGTTTGTTCTTTCTTCGTCTGTTCTTTCTTCGTCATTTCGTTCTTCGTCTGGACGTTCTTCGTCTGTTCGTTCTTCATCTGTTCGTTCTTCGTCTGTTCTTTCTTCGTCAGTTCGTTCTTCGTCTGTTCGTTCTTCGTCTGTTCTTTCTTCGTCTGTTCGTTCTTCTTCTGTTCGTTCTTCGTCTGTTCTTTCTTCGTCAGTTCGTTCTTCGTCTGTTCGTTCTTCGTCTGTTCTTTCTTCGTCTGTTAGTTCTTCTTCGGTTCGTTCTTCGTCTGTTCTTTCTTCGTCTGTTCGTTCTTCTTCGGTTCGTGCTTCGTCTGTTCTTTCTTCGTCTGTTCGTTCTTCGTTTGTTCTTTCTTCGTCTGTTCTTTCTTCGTCATTTCGTTCTTCGTCTGGACGTTCTTCGTCTGTTCGTTCTTCATCTGTTCGTTCTCCGTCTGTTCGTTCTTCGTCTGTTCTTTCTTCGTCTGTTCGTTCTTCTTCGGTTCGTGCTTCGTCTGTTCTTTCTTCGTCTGTTCGTTCTTCGTTTGTTCTTTCTTCGTCTGTTCTTTCTTCGTCATTTCGTTCTTCGTCTGGACGTTCTTCGTCTGTTCGTTCTTCATCTGTTCGTTCTCCGTCTGTTCGTTCTTCGTCTGTTCTTTCTTCGTCTGTTCGTTCTTCTTCGGTTCGTGCTTCGTCTGTTCTTTCTTCGTTTGTTCTTTCTTCGTCTGTTCTTTCTTCGTCATTTCGTTCTTCGTCTGGACGTTCTTCGTCTGTTCGTTCTTCATCTGTTCGTTCTTCGTCTGTTCTTTCTTCGTCAGTTCGTTCTTCGTCTGTTCGTTCTTCGTCTGTTCTTTCTTCGTCTGTTCGTTCTTCTTCTGTTCGTTCTTCGTCTGTTCTTTCTTCGTCAGTTCGTTCTTCGTCTGTTCGTTCTTCGTCTGTTCTTTCTTCGTCTGTTAGTTCTTCTTCGGTTCGTTCTTCGTCTGTTCTTTCTTCGTCTGTTCGTTCTTCTTCGGTTCGTGCTTCGTCTGTTCTTTCTTCGTCTGTTCGTTCTTCGTTTGTTCTTTCTTCGTCTGTTCTTTCTTCGTCATTTCGTTCTTCGTCTGGACGTTCTTCGTCTGTTCGTTCTTCATCTGTTCGTTCTTCGTCTGTTCGTTCTTCGTCTGTTCTTTCTTCGTCTGTTCGTTCTTCTTCTGTTCGTTCTTCGTCTGTTCTTTCTTCGTCTGTTCGTTCTTCTTCGGTTCGTGCTTCGTCTGTTCGTTCTTCTTCGGTTCGTGCTTCGTCTGTTCTTTCTTCGTCTGTTCGTTCTTCGTTTGTTCTTTCTTCGTCTGTTCTTTCTTCGTCATTTCGTTCTTCGTCTGGACGTTCTTCGTCTGTTCGTTCTTCATCTGTTCGTTCTCCGTCTGTTCGTTCTTCGTCTGTTCTTTCTTCGTCTGTTCGTTCTTCTTCGGTTCGTGCTTCGTCTGTTCTTTCTTCGTCTGTTCGTTCTTCGTTTGTTCTTTCTTCGTCTGTTCTTTCTTCGTCATTTCGTTCTTCGTCTGGACGTTCTTCGTCTGTTCGTTCTTCATCTGTTCGTTCTCCGTCTGTTCGTTCTTCATCTGTTCGTTCTCCGTCTGTTCGTTCTTCGTCTGTTCTTTCTTCGTCTGTTCGTTCATCTTCGGTTCGTTCTTCGTCTGTTCTTTCTTCGTCTGTTCGTTCTTCTTCGGTTCGTGCTTCGTCTGTTCTTTCTTCGTCTGTTCGTTCTTCGTTTGTTCTTTCTTCGTCTGTTCTTTCTTCGTCATTTCGTTCTTCGTCTGGACGTTCTTCGTCTGTTCGTTCTTCATCTGTTCGTTCTTCGTCTGTTCTTTCTTCGTCAGTTCGTTCTTCGTCTGTTCGTTCTTCGTCTGTTCTTTCTTCGTCTGTTCGTTCTTCTTCTGTTCGTTCTTCGTCTGTTCTTTCTTCGTCAGTTCGTTCTTCGTCTGTTCGTTCTTCGTCTGTTCTTTCTTCGTCTGTTAGTTCTTCTTCGGTTCGTTCTTCGTCTGTTCTTTCTTCGTCTGTTCGTTCTTCTTCGGTTCGTGCTTCGTCTGTTCTTTCTTCGTCTGTTCGTTCTTCGTTTGTTCTTTCTTCGTCTGTTCTTTCTTCGTCATTTCGTTCTTCGTCTGGACGTTCTTCGTCTGTTCGTTCTTCATCTGTTCGTTCTTCGTCTGTTCTTTCTTCGTCAGTTCGTTCTTCGTCTGTTCGTTCTTCGTCTGTTCTTTCTTCGTCTGTTCGTTCTTCTTCGGTTCGTGCTTCGTCTGTTCTTTCTTCGTCTGTTCGTTCTTCGTTTGTTCTTTCTTCGTCTGTTCTTTCTTCGTCATTTCGTTCTTCGTCTGGACGTTCTTCGTCTGTTCGTTCTTCATCTGTTCGTTCTCCGTCTGTTCGTTCTTCATCTGTTCGTTCTCCGTCTGTTCGTTCTTCGTCTGTTCTTTCTTCATCTGTTCGTTCTCCGTCTGTTCGTTCTTCGTCTGTTCGTTCTTCGTTTGTTCTTTCTTCGTCTGTTCTTTCTTCGTCATTTCGTTCTTCGTCTGGACGTTCTTCGTCTGTTCGTTCTTCATCTGTTCGTTCTTCGTCTGTTCTTTCTTCGTCAGTTCGTTCTTCGTCTGTTCGTTCTTCGTCTGTTCTTTCTTCGTCTGTTCGTTCTTCTTCTGTTCGTTCTTCGTCTGTTCTTTCTTCGTCATTTCGTTCTTCGTCTGGACGTTCTTCGTCTGTTCGTTCTTCATCTGTTCGTTCTCCGTCTGTTCGTTCTTCGTCTGTTCTTTCTTCGTCTGTTCGTTCTTCTTCGGTTCGTGCTTCGTCTGTTCTTTCTTCGTCTGTTCGTTCTTCTTCGGTTCGTGCTTCGTCTGTTCTTTCTTCGTCTGTTCGTTCTTCGTCTGGACGTTCTTTGTCTGTTCGTTCTTCATCTGTTCGTTCTCCGTCTGTTCGTTCTTCGTCTGTTCTTTCTTCGTCTGTTCGTTCTTCGTCTGTTCGTTCTTCGTCTGTTCGTTCTTCGTCTGTTCGTTCTTCTTCCGTTCGTTCTTCGTCTGGACGTTCTTCGTCTGTTCTTTCTTCGTCAGTTAGTTCTCCGTCTGTTCGCTCTTCGTCTGTTCTTTCTTCGTCTGTTCGTTCTTCTTCTGTTCGTTCTTCGTCTGTTCTTTCTTCATCTGTTCGTTCTTCGTCTGTTCTTTCTTCGTCAGTTCGTTCTTCGTCTGTTCGTTCTTCGTCTGTTCTTTCTTCGTCTGTTCGTTCTTCTTCTGTTCGTTCTTCGTCTGTTCTTTCTTCGTCATTTCGTTCTTCGTCTGGACGTTCTTCGTCTGTTCGTTCTTCATCTGTTCGTTCTCCGTCTGTTCGTTCTTCGTCTGTTCTTTCTTCGTCTGTTAGTTCTTCTTCGGTTCGTGCTTCGTCTGTTCTTTCTTCGTCTGTTCGTTCTTCGTTTGTTCTTTCTTCGTCTGTTCTTTCTTCGTCATTTCGTTCTTCGTCTGGACGTTCTTCGTCTGTTCGTTCTTCGTCTGTTCGTTCTCCGTCTGTTCGTTCTTCGTCTGTTCTTTCTTCGTCTGTTCGTTCTTCGTCTGTTCGTTCTTCGTCTGTTCGTTCTTCGTCTGTTCGTTCTTCTTCCGTTCGTTCTTCGTCTGGACGTTCTTCGTTTGTTCTTTCTTCGTCTGTTCTTTCTTCGTCATTTCGTTCTTCGTCTGGACGTTCTTCGTCTGGACGTTCTTCGTCTGTTCGTTCTTCGTCTGTTCGTTCTCCGTCTGTTCGTTCTTCGTCTGTTCTTTCTTCGTCTGTTCGTTCTTCGTCTGTTCGTTCTTCGTCTGTTCGTTCTTCGTCTGTGCGTTCTTCGTCCCTTCGTCCTTCGTCTGTTCTTTCTTCGTCTGTTCGTTCTTCGTCTGTTCGTCTTCGTCTATTCGTTCTTCGTCTGTTCGTTCTTCGTCTGATCGTTCTTCGTCTGTTCGTTCTTCGTCTGTTCTTTCTTCGTCTGTTCGTTCTTCTTCTGTTCGTTCTTCGTCTGTTCTTTCTTCGTCAGTTCGTTCTTCGTCTGTTCGTTCTTCGTCTGTTCTTTCTTCGTCTGTTCGTTCTTCTTCTGTTCGTCTTCGTCTGTTCGTTCTTCGTCTGTTCGTTCTTCGTCTGATCGTTCTTCGTCTGTTCGTTCTTCGTCTGTTCTTTCTTCGTCTGTTCGTTCTTCTTCTGTTCGTTCTTCGTCTGTTCTTTCTTCGTCTGTTCGTTCTTCGTCTGTTCGTTCTTCGTCTGATCGTTCTGCGTCTGTTCGTTCTTCTTCCGTTCGTTCTTCGTCTGGACGTTCTTCGTCTGTTCTTTCTTCGTCATTTCGTTCTTCATCTGGACGTTCTTCGTCTGTTCGTTCTTCATCTGTTCGTTCTCCGTCTGTTCGTTCTTCGTCTGTTCTTTCTTCGTCTGTTCGTTCTTCTTCTGTTCGTGCTTCGTCAGTTCGTTCTTCGTCTGTTCGTTCTTCGTCTGTTCTTTCTTCGTCTGTTCGTTCTTCTTCTGTTCGTTCTTCGTCTGTTCGTTCTTCGTCTGTTCGTTCTTCTTCCGTTCGTTCTTCGTCTGGACGTTCTTCGTCCGTTCGTTCTTCGTCTGTCCGTTCTTCGTCCGTCCGTTCTTCGTCCGTTCGTTCTTCGTCTGTTCGTTCTTCGTCTGTTCGTTCTTCGTCTGTTCGTTCTTCTTCCGTTCGGTGTTCGTCTGGACGTTCTTCGTCCGTTCGTTCTTCGTCTGTCCGTTCTTCGTCCGTTCGTTCTTCGTCCGTTCGTTCTCCGTCTGTTCGTTCTTCGTCTGTTCGTTCTCCGTCTGTTCGTTCTTCGTCTGTTCGTTCTTCGTCTGTTCGTTCTTCGTCTGTTCGATGTTCGTCTGTCCGTTCTTCGTCCGTTCGTTCTCCGTCTGTTCCTTCTTCGTCTGTTCGTTCTTCGTCTGTTCGTTCTTCGGCTGTTCGTTCTTCGTCTGTTCGTTCTTCGTCTGTTCGATGTTCGTCTGTCCGTTCTTCGTCCGTTCGTTCTCCGTCTGTTCCTTCTTCGTCTGTTCGTTCTTCGGCTGTTCGTTCTCCGTCTGTTCGTTCTTCGTCTGTTCGTTCTCCGTCTGTTCGTTCTTCGTCTGTTCGTTCTTCGTCCGTTCGTTCTTCGTCTGTTCGTTCACCGTCCGTTCGTTTTTCGTCTGTTCGTTCTCCGTCTGTTCGTTCTCCGTCTGTTCGTTCTTCGTCTGTTCTTTCTCCGTCAGTTCGTTCTTCGTCTGTTCGTTCTTCGTCTGTTCTTTCTTCGTCTGTTCGTTCTCCGTCTGTTCCGTCTTCGTCTGTTCGTTCTCCGTCTGTTCGTTCTTCGTCCGTTCGTTCTTCGTCTGTTCGTTCCTCGTCTGTTCGTTCTTCGTCTGTTCGTTCTCCGTCTGTTCGTTCTTCGTCTGTTCGTTCTCCGTCTGTTCGTTCTTCGTCTGTTCGTTCTTCGTCTGTTCGTTCTTCGTCTGTTCGATCTTCGTCTGTTCGTTCTTCGTCCGTTCGTTCTCCGTCTGTTCCTTCTTCGTCTGTTCGTTCTTCGTCTGTTCGTTCTTCGTCTGGTCGTTCTTCGTCTGTTCGTTCTCCGTCTGTTCGTTCTTCTTCTGTTCGTTCTTCGTCTGTTCGTTCTTCGTCTGTTCGTTCTTCGTCTGCTAGTTCTTCGTCTGTTCGTTCTTCTTCCGTTCGTTCTTCGTCTGTTCGTTTACCGTAAGTTCGTTTTTCGTCTGTTCGTTCTCCGTCTGTTCGTTCTTCGTCTGTTCGTTCTTCGTCCGTTCGTTCTTCGTCTGTTCGTTCTTCGTCTGCTCGTTCTTCGTCTGTTCGTTCTTCTTCCGTTCGTTCTTCGTCTGTTCGTTCACCGTCCGTTCGTTTTTCGTCTGTTCGTTCTCCGTCTGTTCGTTCTCCGTCTGTTCGTTCTTCGTCCGTTCGTTCTTCGTCTGTTCGTTCTTCGTCTGCTCGTTCTTCGTCTGTTCGTTCTTCTTCCGTTCGTTCTTCGTCTGTTCGTTCACCGTCCGTTCGTTTTTCGTCTGTTCGTTCTCCGTCTGTTCGTTCTCCGTCTGTTCGTTCTTCGTCCGTTCGTTCTTCGTCTGTTCGTTCTTCGTCCGTTCGTTCTCCGTCTGTTCCTTCTTCGTCTGTTCGTTCTTCGACTGTTCGTTCTTCGTCTGGTCGTTCTTCGTCTGTTCGTTCTCCGTCTGTTCGTTCTTCTTCCGTTCGTTCTTCGTCTGTTCGTTCTTCGTCTGCTCGTTCTTCGTCTGTTCGTTCTTCTTCCGTTCGTTCTTCGTCTGTTCGTTCACCGTCCGTTCGTTTTTCGTCTGTCCGTTCTCCGTCTGTTCGTTCTCCGTCTGTTCGTTCTTCGTCCGTTCGATCTTCGTCTGTTCGTTCTTCGTCCGTTCGTTCTCCGTCTGTTCCTTCTTCGTCTGTTCGTTCTTCGTCTGTTCGTTCTTCGTCTGGTCGTTCTTCGTCTGTTCGTTCTCCGTCTGTTCGTTCTTCTTCCGTTCGTTCTTCGTCTGTTCGTTCTTCGTCTGTTCGTTCTTCGTCTGCTCGTTCTTCGTCTGTTCGTTCTTCTTCCGTTCGTTCTTCGTCTGTTCGTTCACCGTCCGTTCGTTTTTCGTCTGTTCGTTCTCCGTCTGTTCGTTCTTCGTCTGTTCGTTCTTCGTCCGTTCGTTCTTCGTCTGTTCGTTCTTCGTCTGCTCGTTCTTCGTCTGTTCGTTCTTCTTCCGTTCGTTCTTCGTCTGTTCGTTCACCGTCCGTTCGTTTTTCGTCTGTTCGTTCTCCGTCTGTTCGTTCTTCGTCTGTTCGTTCTTCGTCTGCTAGTTCTTCGTCTGTTCGTTCTTCTTCCGTTCGTTCTTCGTCTGTTCGTTTACCGTAAGTTCGTTTTTCGTCTGTTCGTTCTCCGTCTGTTCGTTCTTCGTCTGTTCGTTCTTCGTCCGTTCGTTCTTCGTCTGTTCGTTCTTCGTCTGCTCGTTCTTCGTCTGTTCGTTCTTCTTCCGTTCGTTCTTCGTCTGTTCGTTCACCGTCCGTTCGTTTTTCGTCTGTTCGTTCTCCGTCTGTTCGTTCTCCGTCTGTTCGTTCTTCGTCCGTTCGTTCTTCGTCTGTTCGTTCTTCGTCTGCTCGTTCTTCGTCTGTTCGTTCTTCTTCCGTTCGTTCTCCGTCTGTTCGTTCTTCGTCTGTTCGTTCTTCGTCTGTTCGTTCTTCTTCCGTTCGTTCTTCGTCTGGACGTTCTTCGTCCGTTCGTTCTTCGTCTGTCCGTTCTTCGTCCGTTCGTTCTTCGTCCGTTCGTTCTTCGTCTGTTCGTTCTTCGTCCGTTCGTTCTTCGTCCGTTCGTTCTTTGTCCGTTCGTTCTCCGTCTGTTCGTTCTTCGTTTGTTCGTTCTTCGTCCGTTCGTTCTTCGTCCGTTCGTTCTTCATCCGTTCGTTCTTCGTCTGTCCGTTCTTCGTCTGTTCGTTCTTCGTCTGTTCGTTCTTCGTCTGTTCGTTCTTCGTCTGTTCGTTCTTCGTCTGGTCGTTCTTCGTCTGTTCGTTCTCCGTCTGTTCGTTCTTCTTCCGTTCGTTCTTCGTCTGTTCGTTCTTCGTCTGCTCGTTCTTCGTCTGTTCGTTCTTCTTCCGTTCGTTCTTCGTCTGTTCGTTCACCGTCCGTTCGTTTTTCGTCTGTTCGTTCTCCGTCTGTTCGTTCTCCGTCTGTTCGTTCTTCGTCCGTTCGATCTTCGTCTGTTCGTTCTTCGTCCGTTCGTTCTCCGTCTGTTCCTTCTTCGTCTGTTCGTTCTTCGTCTGTTCGTTCTTCGTCTGGTCGTTCTTCGTCTGTTCGTTCTCCGTCTGTTCGTTCTTCTTCCGTTCGTTCTTCGTCTGTTCGTTCTTCGTCTGTTCGTTCTTCGTCTGCTCGTTCTTCGTCTGTTCGTTCTTCTTCCGTTCGTTCTTCGTCTGTTCGTTCACCGTCCGTTCGTTTTTCGTCTGTTCGTTCTCCGTCTGTTCGTTCTTCGTCTGTTCGTTCTTCGTCCGTTCGTTCTTCGTCTGTTCGTTCTTCGTCTGCTCGTTCTTCGTCTGTTCGTTCTTCTTCCGTTCGTTCTTCGTCTGTTCGTTCACCGTCCGTTCGTTTTTCGTCTGTTCGTTCTCCGTCTGTTCGTTCTCCGTCTGTTCGTTCTTCGTCCGTTCGTTCTTCGTCTGTTCGTTCTTCGTCTGCTCGTTCTTCGTCTGTTCGTTCTTCTTCCGTTCGTTCTTCGTCTGTTCGTTCACCGTCCGTTCGTTTTTCGTCTGTTCGTTCTCCGTCTGTTCGTTCTTCGTCCGTTCGTTCTTCGTCTGTTCGTTCTTCGTCTGCTCGTTCTTCGTCTGTTCGTTCTTCTTCCGTTCGTTCTCCGTCTGTTCGTTCTTCGTCTGTTCGTTCTTCGTCTGTTCGTTCTTCTTCCGTTCGTTCTTCGTCTGGACGTTCTTCGTCCGTTCGTTCTTCGTCTGTCCGTTCTTCGTCCGTTCGTTCTTCGTCCGTTCGTTCTTGGTCTGTTCGTTCTTCGTCCGTTCGTTCTTCGTCCGTTCGTTCTTTGTCCGTTCGTTCTCCGTCTGTTCGTTCTTCGTTTGTTCGTTCTTCGTCCGTTCGTTCTTCGTCCGTTCGTTCTTCGTCTGTTCGTTCTTCGTCCGTTCGTTCTTCGTCCGTTCGTTCTTTGTCCGTTCGTTCTCCGTCTGTTCCTTCTTCGTCTGTTCGTTCTCCGTCTGTTCGTTTTCCGTCTGTTTGTTCTTCGTCCGTTCGTTCTTCGTCTGGACGTTCTTCGTCCGTCTGTTCGTTCTTCGTCTGTTCGTTCTCCGTCTGATCGTTCTTCGTCTGTTCGTTCTTCGTCTGTTCGTTCTCCGTCTGCTCGTTCTTCGTCTGTTCGTTCTCCGTCTGATCGTTCTTCGTCTGTTCGTTCTCCGTCTGTTCGTTCTTCGTCTGTTCGTTCTCCGTCTGTTCGTTCGTCGTCTGTTCGTTCTTCTTCCGTTCGTTCTTCGTCTGGACGTTCTTCGTCCGTCTGTTCGTTCTTCGTCTGTTCGTTCTCCGTCTGTTCGTTCTTCGTCTGATCGTTCTGCGTCTGTTCGTTCTTCTTCCGTTCGTTCTTCGTCTGGACGTTCTTCGTCTGTTCTTTCTTCGTCATTTCGTTCTTCATCTGGACGTTCTTCGTCTGTTCGTTCTTCATCTGTTCGTTCTCCGTCTGTTCGTTCTTCGTCTGTTCTTTCTTCGTCTGTTCGTTCTTCTTCTGTTCGTGCTTCGTCAGTTCGTTCTTCGTCTGTTCGTTCTTCGTCTGTTCTTTCTTCGTCTGTTCGTTCTTCTTCTGTTCGTTCTTCGTCTGTTCTTTCTTCGTCTGTTCGTTCTTCGTCTGTTCGTTCTTCGTCTGATCGTTCTGCGTCTGTTCGTTCTTCTTCCGTTCGTTCTTCGTCTGGACATTCTTCGTCTGTTCTTTCTTCGTCATTTCGTTCTTCATCTGGACGTTCTTCGTCTGTTCGTTCTTCATCTGTTCGTTCTCCGTCTGTTCGTTCTTCGTCTGTTCTTTCTTCGTCTGTTCGTTCTTCTTCTGTTCGTGCTTCGTCAGTTCGTTCTTCGTCTGTTCGTTCTTCGTCTGTTCTTTCTTCGTCTGTTCGTTCTTCTTCTGTTCGTTCTTCGTCTGTTCGTTCTTCGTCTGTTCGTTCTTCTTCCGTTCGTTCTTCGTCTGGACGTTCTTCGTCCGTTCGTTCTTCGTCTGTCCGTTCTTCGTCCGTCCGTTCTTCGTCCGTTCGTTCTTCGTCTGTTCGTTCTTCGTCTGTTCGTTCTTCGTCTGTTCGTTCTTCTTCCGTTCGGTGTTCGTCTGGACGTTCTTCGTCCGTTCGTTCTTCGTCTGTCCGTTCTTCGTCCGTTCGTTCTTCGTCCGTTCGTTCTTCGTCTTTTCGTTTTTCTTCCGTTCGTTCTTCGTCTGTCCGTTCTTCGTCTGTTCGTTCTTCGTCTGTTCGTTCTTCGTCTGTTCGTTCTTGGTCCGTTCGTTCTTCGTCTGTTCGTTCACCGTCCGTTCGTTTTTCGTCTGTTCGTTCTCCGTCTGTTCGTTCTCCGTCTGTTCGTTTTTCGTCCGTTCGTTCTTCTTCTGTTCGTTCTTCGTCCGGTCGTTCTTCGTCTGTTCGTTCTTCGTCTGTTCGTTCTTCGTCTGTTCGTTCTCCGTCTGTTCGTTCTTCGTCTGTTCGTTCTCCGTCTGTTCGTTCTTCGTCTGTTCGTTCTTCGTCTGTTCGTTCTTCGTCTGTTCGATGTTCGTCTGTCCGTTCTTCGTCCGTTCGTTCTCCGTCTGTTCCTTCTTCGTCTGTTCGTTCTTCGTCTGTTCGTTCTTCGGCTGTTCGTTCTCCGTCTGTTCGTTCTTCGTCTGTTCGTTCTCCGTCTGTTCGTTCTTCGTCTGTTCGTTCTTCGTCCGTTCGTTCTTCGTCTGTTCGTTCACCGTCCGTTCGTTTTTCGTCTGTTCGTTCTCCGTCTGTTCGTTCTCCGTCTGTTCGTTCTTCGTCTGTTCTTTCTCCGTCAGTTCGTTCTTCGTCTGTTCGTTCTTCGTCTGTTCTTTCTTCGTCTGTTCGTTCTCCGTCTGTTCCGTCTTCGTCTGTTCGTTCTCCGTCTGTTCGTTCTCCGTCTGTTCGTTCTTCGTCCGTTCGTTCTTCGTCTGTTCGTTCCTCGTCTGTTCGTTCTTCGTCTGTTCGTTCTCCGTCTGTTCGTTCTTCGTCTGTTCGTTCTCCGTCTGTTCGTTCTTCGTCTGTTCGTTCTTCGTCTGTTCGTTCTTCGTCTGTTCGATCTTCGTCTGTTCGTTCTTCGTCCGTTCGTTCTCCGTCTGTTCCTTCTTCGTCTGTTCGTTCTTCGTCTGTTCGTTCTTCGTCTGGTCGTTCTTCGTCTGTTCGTTCTCCGTCTGTTCGTTCTTCTTCCGTTCGTTCTTCGTCTGTTCGTTCTTCGTCTGCTCGTTCTTCGTCTGTTCGTTCTTCTTCAGTTCGTTCTTCGTCTGTTCGTTCACCGTCCGTTCGTTTTTCGTCTGTTTGTTCTCCGTCTGTTCGTTCTTCGTCTGTTCGTTCTTCGTCCGTTCGTTCTTCGTCTGTTCGTTCTTCGTCTGCTCGTTCTTCGTCTGTTCGTTCTTCTTCCGTTCGTTCTTCGTCTGTTCGTTCACCGTCCGTTCGTTTTTCGTCTGTTCGTTCTCCGTCTGTTCGTTCTCCGTCTGTTCGTTCTTCGTCCGTTCGTTCTTCGTCTGTTCGTTCTTCGTCTGCTCGTTCTTCGTCTGTTCGTTCTTCTTCCGTTCGTTCTTCGTCTGTTCGTTCACCGTCCGTTCGTTTTTCGTCTGTTCGTTCTCCGTCTGTTCGTTCTCCGTCTGTTCGTTCTTCGTCCGTTCGTTCTTCGTCTGTTCGTTCTTCGTCCGTTCGTTCTCCGTCTGTTCCTTCTTCGTCTGTTCGTTCTTCGTCTGTTCGTTCTTCGTCTGGTCGTTCTTCGTCTGTTCGCTCTCCGTCTGTTCGTTCTTCTTCCGTTCGTTCTTCGTCTGTTCGTTCTTCGTCTGCTCGTTCTTCGTCTGTTCGTTCTTCTTCCGTTCGTTCTTCGTCTGTTCGCTCACCGTCCGTTCGTTTTTCGTCTGTTCGTTCTCCGTCTGTTCGTTCTCCGTCTGTTCGTTCTTCGTCCGTTCGATCTTCGTCTGTTCGTTCTTCGTCCGTTCGTTCTCCGTCTGTTCCTTCTTCGTCTGTTCGTTCTTCGTCTGTTCGTTCTTCGTCTGGTCGTTCTTCGTCTGTTCGTTCTCCGTCTGTTCGTTCTTCTTCCGTTCGTTCTTCGTCTGTTCGTTCTTCGTCTGTTCGTTCTTCGTCTGCTCGTTCTTCGTCTGTTCGTTCTTCTTCCGTTCGTTCTTCGTCTGTTCGTTCACCGTCCGTTCGTTTTTCGTCTGTTCGTTCTCCGTCTGTTCGTTCTTCGTCTGTTCGTTCTTCGTCCGTTCGTTCTTCGTCTGTTCGTTCTTCGTCTGCTCGTTCTTCGTCTGTTCGTTCTTCTTCCGTTCGTTCTTCGTCTGTTCGTTCACCGTCCGTTCGTTTTTCGTCTGTTCGTTCTCCGTCTGTTCGTTCTCCGTCTGTTCGTTCTTCGTCCGTTCGTTCTTCGTCTGTTCGTTCTTCGTCTGCTCGTTCTTCGTCTGTTCGTTCTTCTTCCGTTCGTTCTTCGTCTGTTCGTTCACCGTCCGTTCGTTTTTCGTCTGTTCGTTCTCCGTCTGTTCGTTCTCCGTCTGTTCGTTCTTCGTCCGTTCGTTCTTCGTCTGTTCGTTCTTCGTCTGCTCGTTCTTCGTCTGTTCGTTCTTCTTCCGTTCGTTCTCCGTCTGTTCGTTCTTCGTCTGTTCGTTCTTCGTCTGTTCGTTCTTCTTCCGTTCGTTCTTCGTCTGGACGTTCTTCGTCCGTTCGTTCTTCGTCTGTCCGTTCTTCGTCCGTTCGTTCTACGTCCGTTCGTTCTTCGTCTGTTCGTTCTTCGTCCGTTCGTTCTTCGTCCGTTCGTTCTTTGTCCGTTCGTTCTCCGTCTGTTCGTTCTTCGTTTGTTCGTTCTTCGTCCGTTCGTTCTTCGTCCGTTCGTTCTTCATCCGTTCGTTCTTCGTCTGTCCGTTCTTCGTCTGTTCGTTCTTCGTCTGTTCGTTCTTCGTCTGTTCTTTCTTCGTCTGTTCGTTCTCCGTCTGTTCCTTCTTCGTCTGTTCGTTCTCCGTCTGTTCGTTTTCCGTCTGTTTGTTCTTCGTCCGTTCGTTCTTCGTCTGGACGTTCTTCGTCCGTCTGTTCGTTCTTCGTCTGTTCGTTCTCCGTCTGATCGTTCTTCGTCTGTTCGTTCTTCGTCTGTTCGTTCTCCGTCTGCTCGTTCTTCGTCTGTTCGTTCTCCGTCTGATCGTTCTTCGTCTGTTCGTTCTCCGTCTGTTCGTTCTTCGTCTGTTCGTTCTCCGTCTGTTCGTTCGTCGTCTGTTCGTTCTTCTTCCGTTCGTTCTTCGTCTGGACGTTCTTCGTCCGTCTGTTCGTTCTTCGTCTGTTCGTTCTCCGTCTGTTCGTTCTTCGTCTGTTCGTTCTCCGTCTGTTCGTTCTTCGTCTGTTCGTTCTTCGTCCGTTCGTTCTTCGTCTGTTCGTTCTCCGTCTGATCGTTCTTCGTCTGTTCGTTCTCCGTCTGTTCGTTCTTCGGCTGTTCGTTCTTCGTCTGTTCGTTCTCCGTCTGTTCGTTCTTCGTCTATTCGTTCTTCTTCCGTTCGTTCTTCGTCTGGACGTTCTTCGTCCGTCTGTTCGTTCTTCGTCTGTTCGTTCTCCGTCTGATCGTTCTTCGTCTGTTCGTTCTCCGTCTGTTCGTTCTTCGTCTGTTCGTTCTCCGTCTGTTCGTTCTTCGTCTGTTCGTTCTTCGTCTGTTCTTTCTCCGTCAGTTCGTTCTTCGTCTGTTCGTTCTTCGTCTGTTCGTTCTTCGTCTGTTCGTTCTTCGTCTGTTCGTTCTCCGTCTGTTCGTTCTTCGTCCGTTCGTTCTCCGTCTGTTCGTTCTTCGTCTATTCGTTCTTCGTCTGTTCGTTCTCCGTCTGTTCGTTCTCCGTCTGTTCGTTCTTCGTCCGTTCGTTCTTCGTCTGTTCGTTCTCCGTCTGTTCGTTCTTCGTCTGTTCGTTCTTCGTCTGTTCGTTCTTCGTCTGTTCTTTCTCCGTCAGTTCGTTCTTCGTCTGTTCGTTCTTCGGCTGTTCGTTCTTCGTCTGTTCGTTCTCCGTCTGTTCGTTCTCCGTCTGCTCGTTCTTCGTCTGTTCGTTCTCCGTCTGATCGTTCTCCGTCTGTTCGTTCTCCGTCTGTTCGTTCTCCGTCTGATCGTTCTTCGTCCGTTCGTTCTTCGTCTGTTCGTTCTCCGTCTGTTCGTTCTTCGTCTGTTCGTTCTTCGGCTGTTCGTTCTTCGTCTGTTCGTTCTCCGTCTGTTCGTTCTCCGTCTGTTCGTTCTTCGTCTGTTCGTTCTTCGTCTGTTCGTTCTCCGTCTGTTCGTTCTCCGTCTGATCGTTCTTCGTCCGTTCGTTCTTCGTCTGTTCGTTCTCCGTCTGTTCGTTCTTCGTCTGTTCGTTCTTCGGCTGTTCGTTCTTCGTCTGTTCGTTCTCCGTCTGTTCGTTCTCCGTCTGATCGTTCTTCGTCCGTTCGTTCTTCGTCTGTTCGTTCTCCGTCTGTTCGTTCTTCGTCTGTTCGTTCTTCGGCTGTTCGTTCTTCGTCTGTTCGTTCTCCGTCTGTTCGTTCTCCGTCTGTTCGTTCTCCGTCTGTTCGTTCTTCGTCTGTTCGTTCTCCGTCTGATCGTTCTTCGTCTGTTCGTTCTCCGTCTGTTCGTTGTCCGTCTGATCGTTCTTCGTCCGTTCGTTCTTCGTCTGTTCGTTCTCCGTCTGTTCGTTCTTCGTCTGTTCGTTCTTCGGCTGTTCGTTCTTCGTCTGTTCGTTCTCCGTCTGTTCGTTCTTCGTCTGTTCGTTCTTCGTCTGTTCTTTCTCCGTCAGTTCGTTCTTCGTCTGTTCGTTCTTCGTCTGTTCGTTCTTCGTCCGTTCGTTCTTCGTCTGTTCGTTCTCCGTCTGATCGTTCTTCGTCTGTTCGTTCTTCGTCTGTTCGTTCTCCGTCTGTTCCTTCTTCTTCCGTTCGTTCTTCGTCTGTTCGTTCTTCGTCCGTTCGTTCTTCGTCTGTTCGTTCTCCGTCTGATCGTTCTTCGTCTGTTCGTTCTCCGTCTGTTCGTTCTCCGTCTGTTCGTTCTTCGTCCGTTCGTTCTTCGTCCGTTCGTTCTTCGTCTGTTCGTTCTCCGTCTGTTCGTTCTTCGTCTGTTCGTTCTTCGGCTGTTCGTTCTTCGTCTGTTCGTTCTCCGTCTGTTCGTTCTTCGTCCGTTCGTTCTTCGTCTGTTCGTTCTCCGTCTGATCGTTCTTCGTCTGTTCGTTCTCCGTCTGTTCGTTCTTCGTCTGTTCGTTCTTCGTCTGTTCGTTCTTCGTCTGTTCTTTCTCCGTCAGTTCGTTCTTCGTCTGTTCGTTCTTCGTCTGTTCGTTCTTCGTCTGTTCGTTCTTCGTCTGTTCGTTCTCCGTCTGGACGTTCTTCGTCCGTCTGTTCGTTCTTCGTCTGTTCGTTCTCCGTCTGATCGTTCTTCGTCTGTTCGTTCTCCGTCTGTTCGTTCTTCGTCTGTTCGTTCTTCATCTGTTCGTTCTTCGTCTGTTCTTTCTCCGTCAGTTCGTTCTTCGTCTGTTCGTTCTTCGTCTGTTCGTTCTTCGTCTGTTCGTTCTTCGTCTGTTCGTTCTCCGTCTGGACGTTCTTCGTCCGTCTGTTCGTTCTTCGTCTGTTCGTTCTCCGTCTGATCGTTCTTCGTCTGTTCGTTCTCCGTCTGATCGTTCTTCGTCTGTTCGTTCTCCGTCTGTTCGTTCTTCGTCTGTTCGTTCTCCGTCTGTTCGTTCGTCGTCTGTTCGTTCTTCTTCCGTTCGTTCTTCTTCTGGACGTTCTTCGTCCGTCTGTTCGTTCTTCGTCTGTTCGTTCTCCGTCTGTTCGTTCTTCGTCTGTTCGTTCTCCGTCTGTTCGTTCTTCGTCTGTTCGTTCTTCGTCCGTTCGTTCTTCGTCTCTTCGTTCTCCGTCTGATCGTTCTTCATCTGTTCGTTCTCCGTCTGTTCGTTCTTCGGCTGTTCGTTCTTCGTCTGTTCGTTCTCCGTCTGTTCGTTCTTCGTCTATTCGTTCTTCTTCCGTTCGTTCTTCGTCTGGACGTTCTTCGTCCGTCTGCTCGTTCTTCGTCTGTTCGTTCTCCGTCTGATCGTTCTTCGTCTGTTCGTTCTCCGTCTGTTCGTTCTTCGTCTGTTCGTTCTCCGTCTGTTCGTTCTTCGTCTGTTCGTTCTTCGTCTGTTCTTTCTCCGTCAGTTCGTTCTTCATCTGTTCGTTCTTCGTCTGTTCGTTCTTCGTCTGTTCGTTCTTCGTCTGTTCGTTCTCCGTCTGTTCGTTCTTCGTCCGTTCGTTCTCCGTCTGTTCGTTCTTCGTCTGTTCGTTCTTCGTCTGTTCGTTCTCCGTCTGTTCGTTCTCCGTCTGTTCGTTCTTCGTCCGTTCGTTCTTCGTCTGTTCGTTCTCCGTCTGTTCGTTCTTCGTCTGTTCGTTCTTCGTCTGTTCGTTCTTCGTCTGTTCGTTCTCCGTCTGTTCGTTCTTCGTCTGTTCGTTCTTCGGCTGTTCGTTCTTCATCTGTTCGTTCTTCGTCTGTTCGTTCTTCGTCTGTTCGTTCTTCGTCTGTTCGTTCTCCGTCTGTTCGTTCTTCGTCTGTTCGTTCTTCGTCTGTTCGTTCTCCGTCTGTTCGTTCTTCGTCTGTTCGTTCTTCGGCTGTTCGTTCTTCGTCTGTTCGTTCTCCGTCTGTTCGTTCTCCGTCTGTTCGTTCTTCGTCTGTTCGTTCTCCATCTGATCGTTCTTCGTCTGTTCGTTCTCCGTCTGTTCGTTCTTCGTCTGTTCGTTCTTCTTCCGTTCGTTCTTCGTCTGGACGTTCTTCGTCTGTTCGTTCTTCTTCCGTTCGTTCTCCGTCTGTTCGTTCTTCGTCTGTTCGTTCTTCGTCTGTTCGTTCTTCGTCTGTTCGTTCTCCGTCTGTTCGTTCTTCGTCTGTTCGTTCTTCGTCTGTTCGTTCTTCGTCTGTTCGTTCTCCGTCTGTTCGTTCTTCGTCTGTTCGTTCTTCGTCTGTTCGTTCTTCGTCTGTTCGTTCTCCGTCTGTTCGTTCTTCGTCTGTTCGTTCTTCGGCTGTTCGTTCTTCGTCTGTTCGTTCTCCGTCTGTTCGTTCTCCGTCTGTTCGTTCTTCGTCTGTTCGTTCTCCATCTGATCGTTCTTCGTCTGTTCGTTCTCCGTCTGTTCGTTCTTCGTCTGTTCGTTCTTCTTCCGTTCGTTCTTCGTCTGGACGTTCTTCGTCCGTCTGTTCGTTCTTCGTCCGTTCGTTCTTCGTCCGTTCGTTCTCCGTCTGTTCGTTCTCCGTCTGTTCGTTCTCCGTCTGTTCGTTCTTCGTCTGTTCGTTCTTCTTCCGTTCGTTCTTCGTCTGGACGTTCTTCGTCCGTCTGTTCGTTCTTCGTCTGTTCGTTCTTCGTCTGTTCGTTCTCCGTCTGTTCGTTCTTCGTCCGTTCGTTCTCCGTCTGTTCGTTCTTCGTCTGTTCGTTCTTCGTCTGTTCGTTCTCCGTCTGTTCGTTCTCCGTCTGTTCGTTCTTCGGCTGTTCGTTCTTCGTCTGTTCGTTCTCCGTCTGTTCGTCCTCCGTCTGTTCGTTCTTCGTCTGTTCGTTCTCCATCTGATCGTTCTTCGTCTGTTCGTTCTCCGTCTGTTCGTTCTTCGTCTGTTCGTTCTTCTTCCGTTCGTTCTTCGTCTGGACGTTCTTCGTCCGTCTGTTCGTTCTTCGTCCGTTCGTTCTTCGTCCGTTCGTTCTCCGTCTGTTCGTTCTCCGTCTGTTCGTTCTCCGTCTGTTCGTTCTTCGTCTGTTCGTTCTTCTTCCGTTCGTTCTTCGTCTGGACGATCTTCGTCCGTCTGTTCGTTCTTCGTCTGTTCGTTCTTCGTCTGTTCGTTCTCCGTCTGTTCGTTCTTCGTCCGTTCGTTCTCCGTCTGTTCGTTCTTCGTCTGTTCGTTCTTCGTCTGTTCGTTCTCCGTCTGTTCGTTCTTCGTCTGTTCGTTCTTCGGCTGTTCGTTCTTCGTCTGTTCGTTCTCCGTCTGTTCGTTCTCCGTCTGTTCGTTCTTCGTCTGTTCGTTCTCCATCTGATCGTTCTTCGTCTGTTCGTTCTCCGTCTGTTCGTTCTTCGTCTGTTCGTTCTTCTTCCGTTCGTTCTTCGTCTGGACGTTCTTCGTCCGTCTGTTCGTTCTTCGTCCGTCTGTTCGTTCTTCGTCCGTTCGTTCTTCGTCCGTTCGTTCTCCGTCTGTTCGTTCTCCGTCTGTTCGTTCTCCGTCTGTTCGTTCTTCGTCTGTTCGTTCTTCTTCCGTTCGTTCTTCGTCTGGACGTTCTTCGTCCGTCTGTTCGTTCTTCGTCTGTTCGTTCTTCGTCTGTTCGTTCTCCGTCTGTTCGTTCTTCGTCCGTTCGTTCTCCGTCTGTTCGTTCTTCGTCTGTTCGTTCTTCGTCTGTTCGTTCTCCGTCTGTTCGTTCTCCGTCTGTTCGTTCTTCGTCCGTTCGTTCTTCGTCTGTTCGTTCTCCGTCTGTTCGTTCTTCGTCTGTTCGTTCTTCGTCTGTTCGTTCTTCGTCTGTTCGTTCTCCGTCTGTTCGTTCTTCGTCTGTTCGTTCTTCGGCTGTTCGTTCTTCGTCTGTTCGTTCTCCGTCTGTTCGTTCTCCGTCTGTTCGTTCTTCGTCTGTTCGTTCTCCATCTGATCGTTCTTCGTCTGTTCGTTCTCCGTCTGTTCGTTCTCCGTCTGATCGTTCTTCGTCCGTTCGTTCTTCGTCTGTTCGTTCTCCGTCTGTTCGTTCTTCGTCTGTTCGTTCTTCGGCTGTTCGTTCTTCGTCTGTTCGTTCTCCGTCTGTTCGTTCTTCGTCTGTTCGTTCTTCGTCTGTTCTTTCTCCGTCAGTTCGTTCTTCGTCTGTTCGTTCTTCGTCTGTTCGTTCTTCGTCCGTTCGTTCTTCGTCTGTTCGTTCTTCGTCTGTTCGTTCTCCGTCTGTTCGTTCTTCGTCTGTTCGTTCTTCGGCTGTTCGTTCTTCGTCTGTTCGTTCTCCGTCTGTTCGTTCTCCATCTGATCGTTCTTCGTCTGTTCGTTCTCCGTCTGTTCGTTCTCCGTCTGATCGTTCTTCGTCCGTTCGTTCTTCGTCTGTTCGTTCTCCGTCTGTTCGTTCTTCGTCTGTTCGTTCTTCGGCTGTTCGTTCTTCGTCTGTTCGTTCTCCGTCTGTTCGTTCTTCGTCTGTTCGTTCTTCGTCTGTTCTTTCTCCGTCAGTTCGTTCTTCGTCTGTTCGTTCTCCGTCTGTTCGTTCTTCGTCTGTTCGTTCTTCGTCTGTTCGTTCTTCGTCTGTTCGTTCTCCGTCTGTTCGTTCTTCGTCTGTTCGTTCTTCGGCTGTTCGTTCTTCGTCTGTTCGTTCTCCGTCTGTTCGTTCTCCGTCTGTTCGTTCTTCGTCTGTTCGTTCTCCATCTGATCGTTCTTCGTCTGTTCGTTCTCCGTCTGTTCGTTCTCCGTCTGATCGTTCTTCGTCCGTTCGTTCTTCGTCTGTTCGTTCTCCGTCTGTTCGTTCTTCGTCTGTTCGTTCTTCGGCTGTTCGTTCTTCGTCTGTTCGTTCTCCGTCTGATCGTTCTTCGTCTGTTCGTTCTCCGTCTGTTCGTTCTCCGTCTGTTCGTTCTTCGTCCGTTCGTTCTTCGGCTGTTCGTTCCTCGTCTGTTCGTTCTCCGTCTGTTCGTTCTCCGTCTGTTCGTTCTTCGTCTGTTCGTTCTCCGTCTGATCGTTCTTCGTCTGTTCCTTCTCCGTCTGTTCGTTCTCCGTCTGATCGTTCTTCGTCCGTTCGTTCTTCGTCTGTTCGTTCTCCGTCTGTTCGTTCTTCGTCTGTTCGTTCTTCGGCTGTTCGTTCTTCGTCTGTTCGTTCTCCGTCTGTTCGTTCTCCGTCTGTTCGTTCTCCGTCTGTTCGTTCTTCGTCTGTTCGTTCTCCGTCTGATCGTTCTTCGTCTGTTCGTTCTCCGTCTGTTCGTTCTCCGTCTGATCGTTCTTCGTCCGTTCGTTCTTCGTCTGTTCGTTCTCCGTCTGTTCGTTCTTCGTCTGTTCGTTCTTCGGCTGTTCGTTCTTCGTCTGCTCGTTCTCCGTCTGTTCGTTCTTCGTCTGTTCGTTCTTCGTCTGTTCTTTCTCCGTCAGTTCGTTCTTCGTCTGTTCGTTCTTCGTCTGTTCGTTCTTCGTCCGTTCGTTCTTCGTCTGTTCGTTCTCCGTCTGATCGTTCTTCGTCTGCTCGTTCTTCGTCTGTTCGTTCTCCGTCTGATCGTTCTTCGTCTGTTCGTTCTCCGTCTGTTCGTTCGTCGTCTGTTCGTTCTTCTTCCGTTCGTTCTTCGTCTGGACGTTCTTCGTCCGTCTGTTCGTTCTTCGTCTGTTCGTTCTCCGTCTGATCGTTCTTCGTCTGTTCGTTCTCCGTCTGTTCGTTCTTCGTCTGTTCGTTCTTCGTCTGTTCGTTCTTCGTCTGCTCTTTCTCCGTCAGTTCGTTCTTCGTCTGTTCGTTCTTCGTCTGTTCGTTCTCCGTCTGTTCGTTCTCCGTCTGTTCGTTCTTCGTCCGTTCGTTCTCCGTCTGTTCGTTCTCCGTCTGTTCGTTCTTCGTCTGTTCGTTCTTCGTCTGTTCGTTCTTCGTCTGTTCGTTCTTCGTCTGTTCGTTCTTCTTCCGTTCGTTCTTCGTCTGTTCGTTCTTCGTCTGTTGGTTCTCCGTCTGTTCGTTCTTCGTCTGTTCGTTCTCCGTCTGTTCGTTCTCCGTCTGTTCGTTCTTCGTCCTTTCGTTCTTCGTCTGTTCGTTCTCCGTCTGATCGTTCTTCGTCTGTTCGTTCTCCGTCTGTTCGTTCTTCGTCTGTTCGTTCTTCGTCTGTTCGTTCTTCTTCCGTTCGTTCTTCGTCTGTTCGTTCTTCGTCTGTTCGTTCTCCGTCTGTTCGTTCTTCGTCTGTTCGTTCTCCGTCTGTTCGTTCTCCGTCTGTTCGTTCTTCGTCCGTTCGTTCTTCGTCTGTTCGTTCTCCGTCTGATCGTTCTTCGTCTGTTCGTTCTCCGTCTGTTCGTTCTTCGTCTGTTCGTTCTTCGTCTGTTCGTTCTTCGTCCGTTCGTTCTTCGTCTGTTCGTTCTCCGTCTGTTCGTTCTTCGTCCGTTCGTTCTTCGTCTGTTCGTTCTTCGTCTGTTCGTTCTTCGTCTGTTCGTTCTTCGGCTGTTCGTTCTCCGTCTGTTCGTTTTTCGTCTGTTCGTTCTCCGTCTGTTCGTTCTTCTTCCGTTCGTTCTTCGTCTGTTCGTTCTTCGTCTGTTCGTTCTTCGTCTGTTCGTTCTTCGTCTGTTCGTTCTTCTTCCGTTCGTTCTTCGTCTGTTCGTTCTTCGTCTGTTCGTTCTCCGTCTGTTCGTTCTTCGTCTGTTCGTTCTTCGTCTGTTCGTTCTTCGTACGTTCGTTCTTCGTCTGTTCGTTCTCCGTCTGTTCGTTCTTCGTCCGTTCGTTCTTCGTCTGTTCGTTCTTCGTCTGTTCGTTCTTCGTCTGTTCGTTCTTCGGCTGTTCGTTCTCCGTCTGTTCGTTTTTCGTCTGTTCGTTCTCCGTCTGTTCGTTCTCCGTCTGTTCGTTCTTCGTCTGTTCGTTCTTCTTCCGTTCGTTCTTCGTCTGTTCGTTCTTCGTCTGTTCGTTCTCCGTCTGTTCGTTCTTCGTCTGTTCGTTCTTCGTCCGTTCGTTCTTCGTCTGTCCGTTCTTCTTCCGTTCGTTCTTCGTCTGGACGTTCTTCGTCCGTCTGTTCGTTCTTCGTCCGTTCGTTCTCCGTCTGTTCGTTCTCCGTCTGTTCGTTCTTCGTCTGTTCGTTCTTCTTCCGTTCGTTCTTCGTCTGGACGTTCTTCGTCCGTCTGTTCGTTCTTCGTCTGTTCGTTCTTCTTCCGTTCGTTCTTCGTCTGGACGTTCTTCGTCCGTCTGTTCGTTCTTCGTCTGTTCGTTCTTCGTCTGTACGTTCACCGTATTTTCGTTCTCCGTCTGTTCGTTCTTCGTCTGCTCGTTCTTCGTCTGTTCGTTCTTCGTCTGTTCGTTCTTCGTCCGTTCGTTCTTCGTCCGTTCGTTCTTCGTCTGTTCGTTCACCGTCCGTTCGTTCTTCGTCTGTTCGTTCTTCTTCCGTTCGTTCTTCGTCTGGACGTTCTTCGTCCGTCTGTTCGTTCTTCGTCCGTTCGTTCTTCGTCTGTTCGTTCTTCGTCTGTTCGTTCTCCGTCTGTTCGTTCTTCGTCTGTTCGTTCTTCGTCCGTTCGTTCTTCGTCTGTTCGTTCTTCTTCCGTTCGTTCTTCGTCTGGACGTTCTTCGTCCGTCTGTTCGTCCTTCGTCTGTTCGTTCTTCGTCTGCTCGTTCTTCGTCTGTTCGTTCTCCGTCTGTTCGTTCTTCGTCTGTTCGTTCTTCTTCCGTTCGTTCTTCGTCTGGACGTTCTTCGTCGTCTGTTCGTTCTTCGTCCGTTCGTTCTTCGTCCGTTCGTTCTCCGTCTGTTCGTTCTTCGTCTGTTCGTTCTTCTTCCGTTCGTTCTTCGTCTGGACGTTCTTCGTCCGTCTGTTCGTTCTTCGTCCGTTCGTTCTTCGTCCGTTCGTTCTCCGTCTGTTCGTTCTCCGTCTGTTCGTTCTTCGTCTGTTCGTTCTTCTTCCGTTCGTTCTTCGTCTGGACGTTCTTCGTCCGTCTGTTCGTTCTTCGTCCGTTCGTTCTTCGTCCGTTCGTTCTCCGTCTGTTCGTTCTCCGTCTGTTCGTTCTTCGTCTGTTCGTTCGTCTTCCGTTCGTTCTTCGTCCGTTCGTTCTCCGTCTGTTCGATCTTCGTCTGTTCGTTCTTCGTCCGTTCGTTCTCCGTCTGTTCCTTCTTCGTCTGTTCGTTCTTCGTCTGTTCGTTCTCCGTCTGTTCGTTCTCCGTCTGTTCGATCTTCGTCTGTTCGTTCTTCGTCCGTTCGATGTTCGTCTGTTCGTTCTTCGTCCGTTCGTTCTCCGTCTGTTCCTTCTTCGGCTGTTCGTTCTCCGTCTGTTCGTTCTTCGTCTGTTCTTTCTTCGTCTGTTCGTTCTCCGTCTGTTCTTTCTCCGTCTGTTTGTTCTTCGTCTGTTCGTTCTTCGTCTGTTCGTTCTTCGTCTGTTCTTTCTTCGTCTGTTCGTTCATCGCCTGTTCGTTCTTCGTCTGTTCTTTCTTCGTCTGTTCGTTCTTCGTCTGCTCGTTCTTCTCCCGTTCGTTCTTCGTCTGTTCGTTCTTCGTCTGTTCTTTCTTCGTCTGTTCCTTCTTCGTCTGTTCTTTCTTCGTCTGTTCGTTCTCCGTCTGTTCGTTCTTCGTCTGTTCGTTCTTCGTCTGTTCGTTCTTCGTCTGTTCGTTCTTCGTCTGTTCTTTCTTCGTCTGTTCGTTCTTCGTCTGTTCGTTCTTCGTCTGTTCGATCTTCGTCTGTTCGTTCTTCGTCTGTTCGTTCTTCGTCTGTTCGTTCTTCGTCTGTTCGATCTTCGTCTGTTCCTTCTTCGCCTGTTCGTTCTTCGTCCGTTCGTTCTCCGTCTGTTCGTTCTTCGTCTGTTCGTTCTTCGTCCGTTCGTTCTTCGTCTGTTCGTTCTTCGTCTGTTCATTCTTCGTCTGTTCGTTCTTCGTCTGTTCGTTCTTCGTCTGTTCTTTCTTCGTCTGTTCCTTCTTCGTCTGTTCTTTCTTCGTCTGTTCGTTCTCCGTCTGTTCGTTCTTCGTCTGTTCGTTCTTCGTCTGTTCGTTCTTCGTCTGTTCGTTCTTCGTCTGTTCGTTCTTCGTCTGTTCGTTCTTCTTCCGTTCGTTCTTCGTCTGTTCGTTCTTCGTCTGTTCGTTCTCCGTCTGTTCGTTCTTCGTCTGTTCGTTCTTCGTCTGTTCGTTCTTCGTACGTTCGTTCTTCGTCTGTTCGTTCTCCGTCTGTTCGTTCTTCGTCCGTTCGTTCTTCGTCTGTTCGTTCTTCGTCTGTTCGTTCTTCGTCTGTTCGTTCTTCGGCTGTTCGTTCTCCGTCTGTTCGTTTTTCGTCTGTTCGTTCTCCGTCTGTTCGTTCTCCGTCTGTTCGTTCTTCGTCTGTTCGTTCTTCTTCCGTTCGTTCTTCGTCTGTTCGTTCTTCGTCTGTTCGTTCTCCGTCTGTTCGTTCTCCGTCTGATCGTTCTTCGTCCGTTCGTTCTTCGTCTGTTCGTTCTCCGTCTGTTCGTTCTTCGTCTGTTCGTTCTTCGGCTGTTCGTTCTTCGTCTGTTCGTTCTCCGTCTGTTCGTTCTTCGTCTGTTCGTTCTTCGTCTGTTCTTTCTCCGTCAGTTCGTTCTTCGTCTGTTCGTTCTTCGTCTGTTCGTTCTTCGTCCGTTCGTTCTTCGTCTGTTCGTTCTTCGTCTGTTCGTTCTCCGTCTGTTCGTTCTTCGTCTGTTCGTTCTTCGTCTGTTCGTTCTTCGTCTGTTCGTTCTTCGTCTGTTCGATCTTCGTCTGTTCGTTCTTCGTCCGTTCGATGTTCGTCTGTTCGTTCTCCGTCAGTTCGTTCTTCGTCTGTTCGTTCTTCGTCCGTTCGTTCTTCGTCTGTTCGTTCTTCGTCTGTTCGTTCTTCGTCTGTTCGTTCTCCGTCTGTTCGTTCTTCGTCTGTTCGTTCTTCGTCTGTTCGTTCTTCGTCTGTTCGATCTTCGTCTGTTCGTTCTTCGTCCGTTCGATGTTCGTCTGTTCGTTCTTCGTCCGTTCGTTCTCCGTCTGTTCCTTCTTCGGCTGTTCGTTCTCCGTCTGTTCGTTCTTCGTCTGTTCGTTCTCCGTCTGTTCGTTCTTCGTCTGTTCGTTCTTCGTCCGTTCGTTCTTCGTCTGTTCGTTCACCGTCCGTTCGTTTTTCGTCTGTTCGTTCTCCGTCTGTTCGTTCTTCGTCTGTTCTTTCTCCGTCAGTTCGTTCTTCGTCTGTTCGTTCTTCGTCTGTTCTTTCTTCGTCTGTTCGTTCTCCGTCTGTTCCTTCTTCGTCTGTTCGTTCTCCGTCTGTTCGTTCTCCGTCTGTTCGTTCGTCGTCTGTTCGTTCTTCTTCCGTTCGTTCTTCGTCTGGACGTTCTTCGTCCGTCTGTTCGTTCTTCGTCTGTTCGTTCTTCGTCTGTTCGTTCTTCGCCTGTTCGTTCTTCGTCTGTTCGTTCTCCGTCAGTTCGTTCTTCGTCTGTTCGTTCTTCGTCTGTTCGTTCTTCGTCTGTTCGTTCTTCGTCTGTTCGTTCTCCGTCTGTTCGTTCTTCGTCTGTTCGTTCTTCGTCTGTTCGTTCTTCGCCTGTTCGTTCTCCGTCAGTTCGTTCTTCGTCTGTTCGTTCTTCGTCTGTTCGTTCTTCGTCTGTTCATTCTTCGTCTGTTCGTTCTTCGTCTGTTCGTTCTCCGTCTGTTCGTTCTTCGCCTGTTCGTTCTTCGTCTGTTCGTTCTCCGTCAGTTCGTTCTTCGTCCGTTCGTTCTTCGTCTGTTCGTTCTTCGTCTGTTCATTCTTCGTCTGTTCGTTCTTCGTCTGTTCGTTCTCCGTCTGTTCGTTCTTCGCCTGTTCGTTCTTCGTCTGTTCGTTCTCCGTCAGTTCGTTCTTCGTCTGTTCGTTCTTCGTCTGTTCGTTCTTCGTCTGTTCGTTCTTCGTCTGTTCGTTCTCCGTCTGTTCGTTCTTCGTCCGTTCGTTCTCCGTCTGTTCGTTCTTCGTCTGTTCGTTCTTCTTCCGTTCGTTCTTCGTCTGGACGTTCTTCGTCCGTCTGTTCGTTCTTCGTCCGTTCGTTCTTCGTCCGTTCGTTCTCCGTCTGTTCGTTCTCCGTCTGTTCGTTCTTCGTCTGTTCGTTCTTCTTCCGTTCGTTCTTCGTCTGGACGTTCTTCGTCCGTCTGTTCGTTCTTCTTCCGTTCGTTCTTCGTCTGGACGTTCTTCGTCCGTCTGTTCGTTCTTCGTCTGTTCGTTCTTCGTCTGTTCGTTCTCCGTCTGATCGTTCTTCGTCTGTTCGTTCTTCGTCAGTTCGTTCTTCGTCTGTTCGTTCTTCGTCTGTTCGTTCTTCGTCTGTTCGTTCTTCGTCTGTTCGTTCTCCGTCTGTTCGTTCTTCGTCTGTTCGTTCTTCGTCTGTTCGTTCTTCGCCTGTTCGTTCTTCTTCCGTTCGTTCTTCGTCTGTTCTTTCTCCGTCAGTTCGTTCTTCGTCTGTTCTTTCTTCGTCTGTTCGTTCTCCGTCTGTTCGTTCTCCGTCTGTTCGTTCTTCGTCTGTTCGTTCTTCGCCTGTTCGTTCTTCTTCCGTTCGTTCTTCGTCTGTTCTTTCTCCGTCAGTTCGTTCTTCGTCTGTTCTTTCTTCGTCTGTTCGTTCTTCGTCCGTTCGATCTTCGTCTGTTCGTTCTTCGTCCGTTCGTTCTCCGTCTGTTCCTTCTTCGGCTGTTCGTTCTCCGTCTGTTCGTTCTTCGTCTGTTCGTTCTCCGTCTGTTCGTTCTTCGTCTGTTCGTTCTTCGTCCGTTCGTTCTTCGTCTGTTCGTTCACCGTCCGTTCGTTTTTCGTCTGTTCGTTCTCCGTCTGTTCGTTCTTCGTCTGTTCTTTCTCCGTCAGTTCGTTCTTCGTCTGTTCGTTCTTCGTCTGTTCTTTCTTCGTCTGTTCGTTCTCCGTCTGTTCCTTCTTCGTCTGTTCGTTCTCCGTCTGTTCGTTCGTCGTCTGTTCGTTCTTCTTCCGTTCGTTCTTCGTCTGGACGTTCTTCGTCCGTCTGTTCGTTCTTCGTCTGTTCGTTCTTCGTCTGTTCGTTCTCCGTCTGATCGTTCTTCGTCTGTTCGTTCTCCGTCTGTTCGTTCTTCGTCTGTTCGTTCTTCGTCTGTTCGTTCTTCGTCTGTTCTTTCTCCGTCAGTTCGTTCTTCGTCTGTTCGTTCTTCGTCTGTTCGTTCTTCGTCTGTTCTTTCTTCGTCTGGACGTTCTTCGTCCGTCTGTTCGTCCTTCGTCTGTTCGTTCTTCGTCTGCTCGTTCTTCGTCTGTTCGTTCTTCGTCTGTTCGTTCTTCGCCTGTTCGTTCTTCTTCCGTTCGTTCTTCGTCTGTTCGTTCTCCGTCTGTTCGTTCTTCGTCTGTTCTTTCTCCGTCAGTTCTTTCTCCGTCTGTTCGTTCTTCGTCTGTTCGTTCTTCGCCTGTTCGTTCTTCTTCCGTTCGTTCTTCGTCTGTTCTTTCTCCGTCAGTTCGTTCTTCGTCTGTTCTTTCTTCGTCTGGACGTTCTTCGTCCGTCTGTTCGTCCTTCGTCTGTTCGTTCTTCGTCTGCTCGTTCTTCGTCTGTTCGTTCTCCGTCTGTTCGTTCTTCGTCTGTTCGTTCTTCTTCCGTTCGTTCTCCGTCTGTTCGTTCTTCGTCTGTTCGTTCTTCTTCCGTTCGTTCTTCGTCTGGACGTTCTTCGTCCGTCTGTTCGTTCTTCGTCCGTTCGTTCTTCGTCCGTTCGTTCTCCGTCTGTTCGTTCTCCGTCTGTTCTTTCTTCGTCTGTTCGTTCTTCTTCCGTTCGTTCTTCGTCTGGACGTTCTTCGTCCGTCTGTTCGTTCTTCGTCCGTTCGTTCTTCGTCCGTTCGTTCTCCGTCTGTTCGTTCTCCGTCTGTTCGTTCTTCGTCTGTTCGTTCGTCTTCCGTTCGTTCTTCGTCCGTTCGTTCTCCGTCTGTTCGATCTTCGTCTGTTCGTTCTTCGTCCGTTCGTTCTCCGTCTGTTCCTTCTTCGTCTGTTCGTTCTTCGTCTGTTCGTTCTCCGTCTGTTCGTTCTCCGTCTGTTCGTTCTTCGTCCGTTCGTTCTTTGTCTGTTCCTTCTTCGTCTGTTCGTTCTTCGTCCGTTCGTTCTCCGTCTGTTCGTTCTTCGTCTGTTCGTTCTTCGTCCGTTCGTTCTTCGTCTGTTCGTTCTTCGTCTGTTCATTCTTCGTCTGTTCGTTCTTCGTCTGTTCGTTCTCCGTCTGATCGTTCTTCGTCTGTTCGTTCTTCGTCTGTTCGTTGTCCGTCTGTTCGTTCTTCGTCTGTTCGTTCTCCGTCTGTTCGTTCTTCGTCTGTTCGTTCTTCGTCTGTTCGTTCTTCGTCTGTTCGATCTTCGTCTGTTCGTTCTTCGTCCGTTCGATCTTCGTCTGTTCGTTCTTCGTCCGTTCGTTCTCCGTCTGTTCCTTCTTCGGCTGTTCGTTCTCCGTCTGTTCGTTCTTCGTCTGTTCGTTCTCCGTCTGTTCGTTCTTCGTCTGTTCGTTCTTCGTCCGTTCGTTCTTCGTCTGTTCGTTCACCGTCCGTTCGTTTTTCGTCTGTTCGTTCTCCGTCTGTTCGTTCTTCGTCTGTTCTTTCTCCGTCAGTTCATTCTTCGTCTGTTCGTTCTTCGTCTGTTCTTTCTTCGTCTGTTCGTTCTCCGTCTGTTCCTTCTTCGTCTGTTCGTTCTCCGTCTGTTCGTTCTCCGTCTGTTCGTTCGTCGTCTGTTCGTTCTTCTTCCGTTCGTTCTTCGTCTGGACGTTCTTCGTCCGTCTGTTCGTTCTTCGTCTGTTCGTTCTTCGTCTGTTCGTTCTCCGTCTGATCGTTCTTCGTCTGTTCGTTCTCCGTCTGTTCGTTCTTCGTCTGTTCGTTCTTCGTCTGTTCGTTCTTCGTCTGTTCTTTCTCCGTCAGTTCGTTCTTCGTCTGTTCGTTCTTCGTCTGTTCGTTCTTCGTCTGTTCGTTCTTCGTCTGTTCGTTCTCCGTCTGTTCGTTCTTCGTCTGTTCGTTCTTCGTCTGTTCGTTCTTCGCCTGTTCGTTCTTCTTCCGTTCGTTCTTCGTCTGTTCTTTCTCCGTCAGTTCGTTCTTCGTCTGTTCTTTCTTCGTCTGTTCGTTCTCCGTCTGTTCGTTCTCCGTCTGTTCGTTCTTCGTCTGTTCGTTCTTCGCCTGTTCGTTCTTCTTCCGTTCGTTCTTCGTCTGTTCTTTCTCCGTCAGTTCGTTCTTCGTATGTTCTTTCTTCGTCTGTTCGTTCTTCGTCTGTTCGTTCTTCGTCTGTTCGTTCTTCGTCTGTTCGTTCTTCGTCTGTTCTTTCTCCGTCAGTTCGTTCTTCGTCTGTTCGTTCTTCGTCTGTTCGTTCTCCGTCTGATCGTTCTTCGTCTGTTCGTTCTCCGTCTGTTCGTTCTTCGTCTGTTCGTTCTTCGTCTGTTCGTTCTTCGTCTGTTCTTTCTCCGTCAGTTCGTTCTTCGTCTGTTCTTTCTTCGTCTGTTCGTTCTCCGTCTGTTCCTTCTTCGTCTGTTCGTTCTCCGTCTGTTCGTTCTCCGTCTGTTCGTTCGTCGTCTGTTCGTTCTTCTTCCGTTCGTTCTTCGTCTGGACGTTCTTCGTCCGTCTGTTCGTTCTTCGTCTGTTCGTTCTCCGTCTGTTCGTTCTTCGTCTGTTCGTTCTTCGTCTGTTCTCTCTCCGTCAGTTCGTTCTTCGTCTGTTCGTTCTTCGTCTGTTCGTTCTTCGTCTGTTCGTTCTTCGTCTGTTCGTTCTTCTTCCGTTCGTTCTTCGTCTGCTCGTTCTTCGTCTGTTCGTTCTCCGTCTGTTCGTTCTTCGTCTGTTCGTTCTCCGTCTGTTCGTTCTTCGTCTGTTCGTTCTTCGTCTGTTCTTTCTTCGTCTGTTCGTTCTTCGTCTGTTCGTTCTTCGTCTGTTCGTTCTTCGTCTGTTCGTTCTCCGTCTGTTCGTTCTTCGTCTGATCGTTTTTCGTCTGTTCGTTCTTCGTCTGTTCGTTCTTCGTCTGTTCGTTCTTCGTCTGTTCGTTCTTCGTCTGTTCGTTCTTCGTCTGTTCGTTCTACGTCTGGATGTTCTTCGTCTGTTCGTTCTTCGTCTGTTCGTTCTTCGTCTGTTCGTTCTTCGTCTGTTCGTTCTTCGTCTGATCGTTCTGCGTCTGTTCGTTCTTCTTCCGTTCGTTCTTCGTCTGGACGTTCTTCGTCTGTTCTTTCTTCGTCAGTTCGTTCTTCGTCTGTTCGTTCTTCGTCTGTTCTTTCTTCGTCTGTTCGTTCTTCTTCTGTTCGTTCTTCCTCTGTTCTTTCTTCGTCTGTTCGTTCTTCGTCTGTTCGTTCTTCGTCTGTTCGTTCTTCGTCTGTTCGTTCTTCGTCTGATCGTTCTGCGTTTGTTCGTTCTTCTTCCGTTCGTTCTTCTTCTGGACGTTCTTCGTCTGTTCGTTCTTCATCTGTTCGTTCTCCGTCTGTTCGTTCTTCGTCTGTTCTTTTTCGTCTGTTCGTTCTCCGTCTGTTCGTTCTTCGTCTGTTTTTTCTTCGTCTGTTCGTTCTTCGTCTGTGCGTTCTTCGTCTGTTCGTTCTTCGTCTGTTCTTTCTTCGTCTGTTCGTTCTTCGTCTGTTCGTTCTTCGTCTGTTCGTTCCTCGTCTGTTCGTTCTTCGTCTGATCGTTCTGCGTCTGTTCGTTCTTCTTCCGTTCGTTCTTTGTCTGGACGTTCTTCGTCTGTTCCTTCTTCGTCAGTTCGTTCTTCGTCTGGACGTTCTTCGTCTGTTTGTTCTTCGTCTGTTCGTTCTTCGTCTGTTCGTTCTCCGTCTGTTCGTTCTTCGTCTGATCGTTTTTCGTCTGTTCGTTCTTCGTCTGTTCGTTCTTCGTCTGTTCGTTCTTCGTCTGTTCGTTCTTCGTCTGTTCGTTCTTCGTCTGTTCGTTCTACGTCTGGATGTTCTTCGTCCCTTCGTTCTTCGTTTGTTCGTTCTTCGTCTGTTCGTTCTTCGTCTGTTCGTTCTTCGTCTGTTCGTTCTTCGTCTGTTCGTTCTTCGTCTGTTCGTTCTTCGTCTGTTCGTTCTTCGTCTGTTCGTTCTTCGTCTGATCGTTCTGCGTCTGTTCGTTCTTCGTCTGTTCGTTCTTCGTCTGTTCTTTCATCGTCTGTTCGTTCTTCGTATGTTCTTTCTTCGTCTGTTCGTTCTTCGTCTGTTCGTTCTTCGTCTGTTCGTTCTTCGTCTGTTCGTTCTTCGTCTGTTCTTTCTCCGTCAGTTCGTTCTTCGTATGTTCTTTCTTCGTCTGTTCGTTCTTCGTCTGTTCGTTCTTCGTCTGTTCGTTCTTCGTCTGTTCGTTCTTCGTCTGTTCTTTCTCCGTCAGTTCGTTCTTCGTCTGTTCGTTCTTCGTCTGTTCGTTCTCCGTCTGATCGTTCTTCGTCTGTTCGTTCTCCGTCTGTTCGTTCTTCGTCTGTTCGTTCTTCGTCTGTTCGTTCTTCGTCTGTTCTTTCTCCGTCAGTTCGTTCTTCGTCTGTTCTTTCTTCGTCTGTTCGTTCTCCGTCTGTTCCTTCTTCGTCTGTTCGTTCTCCGTCTGTTCGTTCTCCGTCTGTTCGTTCGTCGTCTGTTCGTTCTTCTTCCGTTCGTTCTTCGTCTGGACGTTCTTCGTCCGTCTGTTCGTTCTTCGTCTGTTCCTTCTTCGTCAGTTCGTTCTTCGTCTGGACGTTCTTCGTCTGTTTGTTCTTCGTCTGTTCGTTCTTCGTCTGTTCGTTCTCCGTCTGTTCGTTCTTCGTCTGATCGTTTTTCGTCTGTTCGTTCTTCGTCTGTTCGTTCTTCGTCTGTTCGTTCTTCGTCTGTTCGTTCTTCGTCTGTTCGTTCTTCGTCTGTTCGTTCTACGTCTGGATGTTCTTCGTCCCTTCGTTCTTCGTTTGTTCGTTCTTCGTCTGTTCGTTCTTCGTCTGTTCGTTCTTCGTCTGTTCGTTCTTCGTCTGTTCGTTCTTCGTCTGTTCGTTCTTCGTCTGTTCGTTCTTCGCCTGTTCGTTCTTCTTCCGTTCGTTCTTCGTCTGTTCTTTCTCCGTCAGTTCGTTCTTCGTATGTTCTTTCTTCGTCTGTTCGTTCTTCGTCTGTTCGTTCTTCGTCTGTTCGTTCTTCGTCTGTTCGTTCTTCGTCTGTTCTTTCTCCGTCAGTTCGTTCTTCGTCTGTTCGTTCTTCGTCTGTTCGTTCTCCGTCTGATCGTTCTTCGTCTGTTCGTTCTCCGTCTGTTCGTTCTTCGTCTGTTCGTTCTTCGTCTGTTCGTTCTTCGTCTGTTCTTTCTCCGTCAGTTCGTTCTTCGTCTGTTCTTTCTTCGTCTGTTCGTTCTCCGTCTGTTCCTTCTTCGTCTGTTCGTTCTCCGTCTGTTCGTTCTCCGTCTGTTCGTTCGTCGTCTGTTCGTTCTTCTTCCGTTCGTTCTTCGTCTGGACGTTCTTCGTCCGTCTGTTCGTTCTTCGTCTGTTCGTTCTCCGTCTGTTCGTTCTTCGTCTGTTCGTTCTTCGTCTGTTCTCTCTCCGTCAGTTCGTTCTTCGTCTGTTCGTTCTTCGTCTGTTCGTTCTTCGTCTGTTCGTTCTTCGTCTGTTCGTTCTTCTTCCGTTCGTTCTTCGTCTGCTCGTTCTTCGTCTGTTCGTTCTCCGTCTGTTCGTTCTTCGTCTGTTCGTTCTCCGTCTGTTCGTTCTTCGTCTGTTCGTTCTTCGTCTGTTCTTTCTTCGTCTGTTCGTTCTTCGTCTGTTCGTTCTTCGTCTGTTCGTTCTTCGTCTGTTCGTTCTCCGTCTGTTCGTTCTTCGTCTGATCGTTTTTCGTCTGTTCGTTCTTCGTCTGTTCGTTCTTCGTCTGTTCGTTCTTCGTCTGTTCGTTCTTCGTCTGTTCGTTCTTCGTCTGTTCGTTCTACGTCTGGATGTTCTTCGTCCCTTCGTTCTTCGTTTGTTCGTTCTTCGTCTGTTCGTTCTTCGTCTGTTCGTTCTTCGTCCGTTCGTTCTTCGTCTGTTCGTTCTTCGTCTGTTCGTTCTTCGTCTGTTCGTTCTTCGTCTGTTCGTTCTTCGTCTGATCGTTCTGCGTCTGTTCGTTCTTCTTCCGTTCGTTCTTCGTCTGGACGTTCTTCGTCTGTTCTTTCTTCGTCAGTTCGTTCTTCGTCTGTTCGTTCTTCGTCTGTTCTTTCTTCGTCTGTTCGTTCTTCTTCTGTTCGTTCTTCCTCTGTTCTTTCTTCGTCTGTTCGTTCTTCGTCTGTTCGTTCTTCGTCTGTTCGTTCTTCGTCTGTTCGTTCTTCGTCTGATCGTTCTGCGTTTGTTCGTTCTTCTTCCGTTCGTTCTTCTTCTGGACGTTCTTCGTCTGTTCGTTCTTCATCTGTTCGTTCTCCGTCTGTTCGTTCTTCGTCTGTTCTTTTTCGTCTGTTCGTTCTCCGTCTGTTCGTTCTTCGTCTGTTTTTTCTTCGTCTGTTCGTTCTTCGTCTGTGCGTTCTTCGTCTGTTCGTTCTTCGTCTGTTCTTTCTTCGTCTGTTCGTTCTTCGTCTGTTCGTTCTTCGTCTGTTCGTTCCTCGTCTGTTCGTTCTTCGTCTGATCGTTCTGCGTCTGTTCGTTCTTCTTCCGTTCGTTCTTTGTCTGGACGTTCTTCGTCTGTTCCTTCTTCGTCAGTTCGTTCTTCGTCTGGACGTTCTTCGTCTGTTTGTTCTTCGTCTGTTCGTTCTTCGTCTGTTCGTTCTCCGTCTGTTCGTTCTTCGTCTGATCGTTTTTCGTCTGTTCGTTCTTCGTCTGTTCGTTCTTCGTCTGTTCGTTCTTCGTCTGTTCGTTCTTCGTCTGTTCGTTCTTCGTCTGTTCGTTCTACGTCTGGATGTTCTTCGTCCCTTCGTTCTTCGTTTGTTCGTTCTTCGTCTGTTCGTTCTTCGTCTGTTCGTTCTTCGTCTGTTCGTTCTTCGTCTGTTCGTTCTTCGTCTGTTCGTTCTTCGTCTGTTCGTTCTTCGTCTGTTCGTTCTTCGTCTGATCGTTCTGCGTCTGTTCGTTCTTCGTCTGTTCGTTCTTCGTCTGGACGTTCTTCGTCTGTTCTTTCTTCGTCATTTCGTTCTTCGTCTGGACGTTCTTCGTCTGTTCGTTCTTCATCTGATCGTTCTCCGTCTGTTCGTTCTTCGTCTGTTCTTTCTTCGTCTGTTCGTTCTTCATCTGTTCGTTCTTCGTCTGTTCGTTCTTCGTCTGTTCTTTCATCGTCTGTTCGTTCTTCGTCTGTTCGTTCTTCGTCTGTTCGTTCTTCGTCTGTTCGTTCTTCTTCCGTTCGTTCTTCGTCTGGACGTTCTTCGTCTGTTCTTTCTTCGTCAGTTCGTTCTTCGTCTGTTCGTTCTTCGTCTGTTCTTTCTTCGTCTGTTCGTTCTTCTTCTGTTCGTTCTTCGTCTGTTCTTTCTTCGTCTGTTCGTTCTTCGTCTGTGCGTTCTTCGTCTCTTCGTCCTTCGTCTGTTCTTTCTTCGTCTGTTCGTTCTTCGTCTGTTCGTCTTCGTCTGTTCGTTCTTCGTCTGTTCGTTCTTCGTCTGATCGTTCTGCGTCTGTTCGTTCTTCTTCCGTTCGTTCTTCGTCTGGACGTTCTTCGTCTGTTCTTTCTTCGTCAGTTCGTTCTTCGTCTGTTCGTTCTTCGTCTGTTCTTTCTTCGTCTGCTCGTTCTTCTTCTGTTCGTTCTTCGTCTGTTCTTTCTTCATCAGTTCGTTCTTCGTCTGTTCTTTCTTCGTCTGTTCTTTCATCGTCTGTTCGTTCTCCGTCTGTTCCTTTTTCGTCTGTTCGTTCTCCGTCTGTTCGTTCTTCGTCTGTTCTTTCTTCGTCTGTTCGTTCTTCGTCTGTTCGTTCTTCGTCTGTTCGTTCTTCGTCTGTTCGTTCTTCTTCCGTTCGTTCTTCGTCTGGACGTTCTTCGTCTGTTCTTTCTTCGTCAGTTTGTTCTTCGTCTGTTCGTTCTTCGTCTGTTCTTTCTTCGTCTGTTCGTTCTTCTTCTGTTCGTTCTTCGTCTGTTCTTTCTTCGTCTGTTCGTTCTTCTTCGGTTCGTGCTTCGTCTGTTCGTTCTTCTTCGGTTCGTGCTTCGTCTGTTCTTTCTTCGTCTGTTCGTTCTTCGTTTGTTCTTTCTTCGTCTGTTCTTTCTTCGTCATTTCGTTCTTCGTCTGGACGTTCTTCGTCTGTTCGTTCTTCATCTGTTCGTTCTCCGTCTGTTCGTTCTTCGTCTGTTCTTTCTTCGTCTGTTCGTTCTTCTTCGGTTCGTGCTTCGTCTGTTCTTTCTTCGTCATTTCGTTCTTCGTCTGGACGTTCTTCGTCTGTTCGTTCTTCATCTGTTCGTTCTCCGTCTGTTCGTTCTTCATCTGTTCGTTCTCCGTCTGTTCGTTCTTCGTCTGTTCTTTCTTCGTCTGTTCGTTCTTCTTCGGTTCGTTCTTCGTCTGTTCTTTCTTCGTCTGTTCGTTCTTCTCCTGTTCGTTCTTCGTCTGTTCGTTCTTCATCTGTTCGTTCTCCGTCTGTTCGTTCTTCGTCTGTTCATTCTTCGTCTGTTCGTTCTTCTTCGGTTCGTGCTTCGTCTGTTCTTTCTTCGTCTGTTCGTTCTTCGTTTGTTCTTTCTTCGTCTGTTCTTTCTTCGTCATTTCGTTCTTCGTCTGGACGTTCTTCGTCTGTTCGTTCTTCATCTGTTCGTTCTTCGTCTGTTCTTTCTTCGTCAGTTCGTTCTTCGTCTGTTCGTTCTTCGTCTGTTCTTTCTTCGTCTGTTCGTTCTTCTTCTGTTCGTTCTTCGTCTGTTCTTTCTTCGTCATTTCGTTCTTCGTCTGGACGTTCTTCGTCTGTTCGTTCTTCATCTGTTCGTTCTCCGTCTGTTCGTTCTTCGTCTGTTCTTTCTTCGTCTGTTCGTTCTTCTTCGGTTCGTGCTTCGTCTGTTCTTTCTTCGTCTGTTCGTTCTTCTTCGGTTCGTGCTTCGTCTGTTCTTTCTTCGTCTGTTCGTTCTTCGTCTGGACGTTCTTTGTCTGTTCGTTCTTCATCTGTTCGTTCTCCGTCTGTTCGTTCTTCGTCTGTTCTTTCTTCGTCTGTTCGTTCTTCGTCTGTTCGTTCTTCGTCTGTTCGTTCTTCGTCTGTTCGTTCTTCTTCCGTTCGTTCTTCGTCTGGACGTTCTTCGTCTGTTCTTTCTTCGTCAGTTAGTTCTCCGTCTGTTCGTTCTTCGTCTGTTCTTTCTTCGTCTGTTCGTTCTTCTTCTGTTCGTTCTTCGTCTGTTCTTTCTTCGTCTGTTCGTCCTTCGTCTGTTCTTTCTTCGTCAGTTCGTTCTTCGTCTGTTCGTTCTTCGTCTGTTCTTTCTTCGTCTGTTCGTTCTTCTTCTGTTCGTTCTTCGTCTGTTCTTTCTTCGTCATTTCGTTCTTCGTCTGTTCTTTCTTCGTCTGTTCGTTCTTCATCTGTTCGTTCTCCGTCTGTTCGTTCTTCGTCTGTTCTTTCTTCGTCTGTTCGTTCTTCTTCGGTTCGTGCTTCGTCTGTTCTTTCTTCGTCTGTTCGTTCCTCGTTTGTTCTTTCTTCGTCTGTTCTTTCTTCGTCATTTCGTTCTTCGTCTGGACGTTCTTCGTCTGTTCGTTCTTCGTCTGTTCGTTCTCCGTCTGTTCGTTCTTCGTCTGTTCTTTCTTCGTCTGTTCGTTCTTCGTCTGTTCGTTCTTCGTCTGTTCGTTCTTCGTCTGTTCGTTCTTCTTCCGTTCGTTCTTCGTCTGGACGTTCTTCGTTTGTTCTTTCTTCGTCTGTTCTTTCTTCGTCATTTCGTTCTTCGTCTGGACGTTCTTCGTCTGGACGTTCTTCGTCTGTTCTTTCATCGTCTGTTCGTTCTCCGTCTGTTCCTTTTTCGTCTGTTCTTTCTTCGTCTGTTCGTTCTTCATCTGTTCGTTCTCCGTCTGTTCGTTCTTCATCTGTTCGTTCTCCGTCTGTTCGTTCTTCGTCTGTTCTTTCTTCGTCTGTTCGTTCTTCTTCGGTTCGTTCTTCGTCTGTTCTTTCTTCGTCTGTTCGTTCTTCTCCTGTTCGTTCTTCGTCTGTTCGTTCTTCATCTGTTCGTTCTCCGTCTGTTCGTTCTTCGTCTGTTCATTCTTCGTCTGTTCGTTCTTCTTCGGTTCGTGCTTCGTCTGTTCTTTCTTCGTCTGTTCGTTCTTCGTTTGTTCTTTCTTCGTCTGTTCTTTCTTCGTCATTTCGTTCTTCGTCTGGACGTTCTTCGTCTGTTCGTTCTTCATCTGTTCGTTCTTCGTCTGTTCTTTCTTCGTCAGTTCGTTCTTCGTCTGTTCGTTCTTCGTCTGTTCTTTCTTCGTCTGTTCGTTCTTCTTCTGTTCGTTCTTCGTCTGTTCTTTCTTCGTCATTTCGTTCTTCGTCTGGACGTTCTTCGTCTGTTCGTTCTTCATCTGTTCGTTCTCCGTCTGTTCGTTCTTCGTCTGTTCTTTCTTCGTCTGTTCGTTCTTCTTCGGTTCGTGCTTCGTCTGTTCTTTCTTCGTCTGTTCGTTCTTCTTCGGTTCGTGCTTCGTCTGTTCTTTCTTCGTCTGTTCGTTCTTCGTCTGGACGTTCTTTGTCTGTTCGTTCTTCATCTGTTCGTTCTCCGTCTGTTCGTTCTTCGTCTGTTCTTTCTTCGTCTGTTCGTTCTTCGTCTGTTCGTTCTTCGTCTGTTCGTTCTTCGTCTGTTCGTTCTTCTTCCGTTCGTTCTTCGTCTGGACGTTCTTCGTCTGTTCTTTCTTCGTCAGTTAGTTCTCCGTCTGTTCGTTCTTCGTCTGTTCTTTCTTCGTCTGTTCGTTCTTCTTCTGTTCGTTCTTCGTCTGTTCTTTCTTCGTCTGTTCGTTCTTCGTCTGTTCTTTCTTCGTCAGTTCGTTCTTCGTCTGTTCGTTCTTCGTCTGTTCTTTCTTCGTCTGTTCGTTCTTCTTCTGTTCGTTCTTCGTCTGTTCTTTCTTCGTCATTTCGTTCTTCGTCTGTTCTTTCTTCGTCTGTTCGTTCTTCATCTGTTCGTTCTCCGTCTGTTCGTTCTTCGTCTGTTCTTTCTTCGTCTGTTCGTTCTTCTTCGGTTCGTGCTTCGTCTGTTCTTTCTTCGTCTGTTCGTTCTTCGTTTGTTCTTTCTTCGTCTGTTCGTTCTTCGTCTGTTCTTTCTTCGTCTGTTCGTTCTTCTTCGGTTCGTGCTTCGTCTGTTCTTTCTCCGTCTGTTCGTTCTTCGTCTGTTCTTTCTTCGTCTGTTCGTTCTTCGTCTGTTCGTTCTTCGTCTGTTCGTTCTTCGTCTGTTCGTTCTTCTTCCGTTCGTTCTTCGTCTGGACGTTCTTCGTTTGTTCTTTCTTCGTCTGTTCTTTCTTCGTCATTTCGTTCTTCGTCTGGACGTTCTTCGTCTGGACGTTCTTCGTCTGTTCGTTCTTCGTCTGTTCGTTCTCCGTCTGTTCGTTCTTCGTCTGTTCTTTCTTCGTCTGTTCGTTCTTCGTCTGTTCGTTCTTCGTCTGTGCGTTCTTCGTCCCTTCGTCCTTCGTCTGTTCTTTCTTCGTCTGTTCGTTCTTCGTCTGTTCGTCTTCGTCTGTTCGTTCTTCGTCTGTTCGTTCTTCGTCTGATCGTTCTTCGTCTGTTCGTTCTTCGTCTGTTCTTTCTTCGTCTGTTCGTTCTTCTTCTGTTCGTTCTTCGTCTGTTCTTTCTTCGTCAGTTCGTTCTTCGTCTGTTCGTTCTTCGTCTGTTCTTTCTTCGTCTGTTCGTTCTTCTTCTGTTCGTCTTCGTCTGTTCGTTCTTCGTCTGTTCGTTCTTCGTCTGATCGTTCTTCGTCTGTTCGTTCTTCGTCTGTTCTTTCTTCGTCTGTTCGTTCTTCTTCTGTTCGTTCTTCGTCTGTTCTTTCTTCGTCAGTTCGTTCTTCGTCTGTTCGTTCTTCGTCTATTCTTTCTTCGTCTGTTCGTTCTTCTTCTGTTCGTTCTTCGTCTGTTCTTTCTTCGTCTGTTCGTTCTTCGTCTGTTCTTTCTTCGTCAGTTCGTTCTTCGTCTGTTCGTTCTTCGTCTGTTCGTTCTTCGTCTGTTCTTTCTTCGTCTGTTCGTTCTTCATTTGTTCTTTCTTCATCTGTTCGTTCTTCGTCTGTTCGTTCTTCGTTTGTTCGTTCTTCGTCTGTTCGTTCTCCGTCTGTTCGTTCTTCATCTGATCGTTCTGCGTCTGTTCGATCTTCTTCCGTTCGTTCTTCGTCTGGACGTTCTTCGTCTGTTCTTTCTTCGTCAGTTCGTTCTTCGTCTGTTCGTTCTTCTTCCGTTCGTTCTTCGTCTGGACGTTCTTCGTCTGTTCTTTCTTCGTATGTTCGTTCTTCTTCTGTTCGTTCTTCGTCTGTTCTTTCTTCGTCAGTTCGTTCTTCGTCTGTTCGTTCTTCGTCTGTTCTTTCTTCGTCTGTTCGTTCTTCTTCTGTTCGTTCTTCGTCTGTTCTTTCTTCGTCTGTTCGTTCTTCGTCTGTTCGTTCTTCGTCTGATCGTTCTGCGTCAGTTCGTTCTTCGTCTGTTCGTTCTTCTTCTGTTCGTTCTTCGTCTGTTCTTTCTTCGTCAGTTCGTTCTTCGTCTGTTCGTTCTTCGTCTGTTCTTTCTTCGTCTGTTCGTTCTTCTTCTGTTCGTTCTTCGTCTGTTCTTTCTTCGTCTGTTCGTTCTTCGTCTGTTCGTTCTTCGTCTGATCGTTCTGCGTCTGTTCGTTCTTCTTCCGTTCGTTCTTCGTCTGGACGTTCTTCGTCTGTTCTTTCTTCGTCATTTCGTTCTTCGTCTGGACGTTCCTCGTCTGTTCGTTCTTCATCTGTTCGTTCTCCGTCTGTTCGTTCTTCGTCTGTTCTTTCTTCGTCTGTTCGTTCTTCTTCTGTTCGTTCTTCGTCTGTTCTTTCTTCGTCTGTTCGTTCTTCGTCTGTGCGTTCTTCGTCTGTTCGTCTGTTCGTTCTTCGTCTGTTCGTTCTTCGTCTGTTCGTTCTTCGTCTGTTCGTTCTTCGTCTGTTCGTTCTTCGTTTGATCGTTCTGCGTCTGTTGGTTCTTCTTCCGTTCGTTCTTCGTCTGGACGTTCTTCGTCTGTTCTTTCTTCGTCAGTTCGTTCTTCGTCTGTTCGTTCTTCGTCTGTTCTTTCTTCGTCTGTTCGTTCTTCTTCTGTTCGTTCTTCGTCTGTTCTTTCTTCGTCAGTTCGTTCTTCGTCTGTTCGTTCTTCGTCTGTTCTTTCTTCGTCTGTTCGTTCTTCTTCTGTTCGTTCTTCGTCTGTTCTTTCTTCGTCAGTTCGTTCTTCTTCTGTTCGTTCTTCGTCTGTTCTTTCTTCGTCTGTTCGTTCTTCGTCTGTGCGTTCTTCGTCTGTTCGTCCTTCGTCTGTTCTTTCTTCGTCTGTTCGTTCTTCGTCTGTTCGTTCTTCGTCTGTTCGTTCTTCGTCTGTTCGTTCTACGTCTGATCGTTCTGCGTCAGTTCGTTCTTCTTCCGTTCGTTCTTCATCTGGACGTTCTTCGTCTGTTCTTTCTTCGTCAGTTCGTTCTTCGTCTGTTCGTTCTTCGTCTGTTCTTTCTTCGTCTGTTCGTTCTTCTTCTGTTCGTTCTTCGTCTGTTCGTTCTCCGTCTGTTCCTTTTTCGTCTGTTCGTTCTCCGTCTGTTCGTTCTTCGTCTGTTCTTTCTTCGTCTGTTCGTTCTTCGTCTGTTCGTTCTTCGTCTGTTCGTTCTTCGTCTGTTCGTTCTTCTTCCGTTCGTTCTTCGTCTGGACGTTCTTCGTCTCTTCTTTCTTCGTCATTTCGTTCTTCGTCTGGGCGTTCTTCGTCTGTTCGTTCTTCATCTGTTCGTTCTCCGTCTGTTCGTTCTTCGTCTGTTCTTTCTTCGTCTGTTCGTTCTTCTTCTGTTCGTTCTTCGTCTGCTCTTTCTTCGTCTGTTCGTTCTTCGTCTGTGCGTTCTTCGTCTGTTCGTCCTTCGTCTGTTCTTTCTTCGTCTGTTCGTTCTTCGTCTGTTCGTTCTTCGTCTGTTCGTTCTTCGTCTGATCGTTCTGCGTCTGTTCGTTCTTCTTCCGTTCGTTCTTCGTCTGGACGTTCTTCGTCTGTTCTTTCTTCGTCAGTTCATTCTTCGTCTGTTCGTTCTTCGTCTGTTCTTTCTTCGTCTGTTCGTTCTTCTTCTGTTCGTTTTTCGTCTGTTCTTTCTTCGTCAGTTCGTTCTTCGTCTGTTCGTTCTTCGTCTGTTCTTTCTTCGTCAGTTCGTTCTTCGTCTGTTCGTTCTTCGTCTGTTCGTTCTTCGTCTGTTCTTTCTTCGTCAGTTCGTTCTTCGTCTGTTCTTTCTTCGTCAGTTCGTTCTTCGTCTGTTCGTTCTTCGTCTGTTCTTTCTTCGTCAGTTCGTTCTTCGTCTGTTCGTTCTTCGTCTGTTCGTTCTTCGTCTGTTCTTTCTTCGTCTGTTCGTTCTTCGTCTGTTCTTTCTTCGTCAGTTCGTTCTTCGTCTGTTCGTTCTTCGTCTGTTCGTTCTTCGTCTGTTCTTTCTTCGTCTGTTAGTTCTTCTTCGGTTCGTGTTTCGTCTGTTCTTTCTTCGTCTGTTCGTTCTTCATTTGTTCTTTCTTCATCTGTTCGTTCTTCGTCTGTTCGTTCTTCGTTTGTTCGTTCTTCGTCTGTTCGTTCTCCGTCTGTTCGTTCTTCATCTGATCGTTCTGCGTCTGTTCGATCTTCTTCCGTTCGTTCTTCGTCTGGACGTTCTTCGTCTGTTCTTTCTTCGTCAGTTCGTTCTTCGTCTGTTCGTTCTTCTTCCGTTCGTTCTTCGTCTGGACGTTCTTCGTCTGTTCTTTCTTCGTATGTTCGTTCTTCTTCTGTTCGTTCTTCGTCTGTTCTTTCTTCGTCAGTTCGTTCTTCGTCTGTTCGTTCTTCGTCTGTTCTTTCTTCGTCTGTTCGTTCTTCTTCTGTTCGTTCTTCGTCTGTTCTTTCTTCGTCTGTTCGTTCTTCGTCTGTTCGTTCTTCGTCTGATCGTTCTGCGTCAGTTCGTTCTTCGTCTGTTCGTTCTTCTTCTGTTCGTTCTTCGTCTGTTCTTTCTTCGTCAGTTCGTTCTTCGTCTGTTCGTTCTTCGTCTGATCGTTCTGCGTCTGTTCGTTCTTCTTCCGTTCGTTCTTCGTCTGGACGTTCTTCGTCTGTTCGTTCTTCGTCTGTTCGTTCTTCGTCTGATCGTTCTGCGTCTGTTCGTTCTTCTTCCGTTCGTTCTTCGTCTGGACGTTCTTCGTCTGTTCTTTCTTCGTCATTTCGTTCTTCGTCTGGACGTTCCTCGTCTGTTCGTTCTTCATCTGTTCGTTCTCCGTCTGTTCGTTCTTCGTCTGTTCTTTCTTCGTCTGTTCGTTCTTCTTCTGTTCGTTCTTCGTCTGTTCTTTCTTCGTCTGTTCGTTCTTCGTCTGTGCGTTCTTCGTCTGTTCGTCCTTCGTCTGTTCGTTCTTCGTCTGTTCGTTCTTCGTCTGTTCGTTCTTCGTCTGTTCGTTCTTCGTCTGTTCGTTCTTCGTTTGATCGTTCTGCGTCTGTTGGTTCTTCTTCCGTTCGTTCTTCGTCTGGACGTTCTTCGTCTGTTCTTTCTTCGTCAGTTCGTTCTTCGTCTGTTCGTTCTTCGTCTGTTCTTTCTTCGTCTGTTCGTTCTTCTTCTGTTCGTTCTTCGTCTGTTCTTTCTTCGTCAGTTCGTTCTTCGTCTGTTCGTTCTTCGTCTGTTCTTTCTTCGTCTGTTCGTTCTTCTTCTGTTCGTTCTTCGTCTGTTCTTTCTTCGTCAGTTCGTTCTTCTTCTGTTCGTTCTTCGTCTGTTCTTTCTTCGTCTGTTCGTTCTTCGTCTGTGCGTTCTTCGTCTGTTCGTCCTTCGTCTGTTCTTTCTTCGTCTGTTCGTTCTTCGTCTGTTCGTTCTTCGTCTGTTCGTTCTTCGTCTGTTCGTTCTACGTCTGATCGTTCTGCGTCAGTTCGTTCTTCTTCCGTTCGTTCTTCATCTGGACGTTCTTCGTCTGTTCTTTCTTCGTCAGTTCGTTCTTCGTCTGTTCGTTCTTCGTCTGTTCTTTCTTCGTCTGTTCGTTCTTCTTCTGTTCGTTCTTCGTCTGTTCGTTCTCCGTCTGTTCCTTTTTCGTCTGTTCGTTCTCCGTCTGTTCGTTCTTCGTCTGTTCTTTCTTCGTCTGTTCGTTCTTCGTCTGTTCGTTCTTCGTCTGTTCGTTCTTCGTCTGTTCGTTCTTCTTCCGTTCGTTCTTCGTCTGGACGTTCTTCGTCTCTTCTTTCTTCGTCATTTCGTTCTTCGTCTGGGCGTTCTTCGTCTGTTCGTTCTTCATCTGTTCGTTCTCCGTCTGTTCGTTCTTCGTCTGTTCTTTCTTCGTCTGTTCGTTCTTCTTCTGTTCGTTCTTCGTCTGCTCTTTCTTCGTCTGTTCGTTCTTCGTCTGTGCGTTCTTCGTCTGTTCGTCCTTCGTCTGTTCTTTCTTCGTCTGTTCGTTCTTCGTCTGTTCGTTCTTCGTCTGTTCGTTCTTCGTCTGATCGTTCTGCGTCTGTTCGTTCTTCTTCCGTTCGTTCTTCGTCTGGACGTTCTTCGTCTGTTCTTTCTTCGTCAGTTCATTCTTCGTCTGTTCGTTCTTCGTCTGTTCTTTCTTCGTCTGTTCGTTCTTCTTCTGTTCGTTCTTCGTCTGTTCTTTCTTCGTCAGTTCGTTCTTCGTCTGTTCGTTCTTCGTCTGTTCTTTCTTCGTCTGTTCGTTCTTCTTCTGTTCGTTCTTCGTCTGTTCTTTCTTCGTCTGGACGTTGTTCGTCTGTTCTTTCTTCGTCTGTTCGTTCTTCTTCTGTTCGTTCTTCGTCTGTTCGTTCTTCGTCATTTCGTTCTTCGTCTGGACGTTCTTCGTCTGTTCGTTCTTCATCTGTTCGTTCTCCGTCTGTTCGCTCTTCGTCTGTTCTTTCTTCGTCTGTTCGTTCTTCTTCGGTTCGTGCTTCGTCTGTTCTTTCTTCGTCTGTTCGTTCTTCGTTTGTTCTTTCTTCGTCTGTTCTTTCTTCATCTGTTCGTTCTCCGTCTGTTCGTTCTTCGTCTGTTCCTTCTTCGTCTGTTCTTTCTTCGTCTGTTCGTTCTTCTTCGGTTCGTGCTTCGTCTGTTCTTTCTTCGTCTGTTCGTTCTTCGTTTGTTCTTTCTTCGTCTGTTCTTTCTTCGTCTGTTCTTTCTTCATCTGTTCGTTCTTCGTCTGGACGTTCTTCATCAGTTCGTTCTTCGTCTGTTCTTTCTTCGTCTGTTCTTTCATCATCTGTTCGTTCTCCGTCTGTTCCTTTTTCGTCTGTTCGTTCTCCGTCTGTTCGTTTTTCGTCTGATCGTTCTGCGTCTGGTCGTTCTTCTTCCGTTCGTTCTTCGTCTGGACGTTCTTCGTCTGTTCTTTCTTCGTCATTTCGTTCTTCGTCTGGACGTTCTTCGTCTGTTCGTTCTTCATCTGTTCGTTCTCCGTCTGTTCGTTCTTCGTCTGTTCTTTCTTCGTCTGTTCGTTCTTCATCTGTTCGTTCTTCGTCTGTTCGTTCTTCGTCTGTTCTTTCATCGTCTGTTCGTTCTTCGTCTGTTCGTTCTTCGTCTGTTCGTTCTTCGTCTGTTCGTTCTTCTTCCGTTCGTTCTTCGTCTGGACGTTCTTCGTCTGTTCTTTCTTCGTCAGTTCGTTCTTCGTCTGTTCGTTCTTCGTCTGTTCTTTCTTCGTCTGTTCGTTCTTCTTCTGTTCGTTCTTCGTCTGTTCTTTCTTCGTCTGTTCGTTCTTCGTCTGTGCGTTCTTCGTCTCTTCGTCCTTCGTCTGTTCTTTCTTCGTCTGTTCGTTCTTCGTCTGTTCGTCTTCGTCTGTTCGTTCTTCGTCTGTTCGTTCTTCGTCTGATCGTTCTGCGTCTGTTCGTTCTTCTTCCGTTCGTTCTTCGTCTGGACGTTCTTCGTCTGTTCTTTCTTCGTCAGTTCGTTCTTCGTCTGTTCGTTCTTCGTCTGTTCTTTCTTCGTCTGTTCGTTCTTCTTCTGTTCGTTCTTCGTCTGTTCTTTCTTCATCAGTTCGTTCTTCGTCTGTTCTTTCTTCGTCTGTTCTTTCATCGTCTGTTCGTTCTCCGTCTGTTCCTTTTTCGTCTGTTCGTTCTCCGTCTGTTCGTTCTTCGTCTGTTCTTTCTTCGTCTGTTCGTTCTTCGTCTGTTCGTTCTTCGTCTGTTCGTTCTTCGTCTGTTCGTTCTTCTTCCGTTCGTTCTTCGTCTGGACGTTCTTCGTCTGTTCTTTCTTCGTCAGTTCGTTCTTCGTCTGTTCGTTCTTCGTCTGTTCTTTCTTCGTCTGTTCGTTCTTCTTCTGTTCGTTCTTCGTCTGTTCTTTCTTCGTCTGTTCGTTCTTCTTCGGTTCGTGCTTCGTCTGTTCGTTCTTCTTCGGTTCGTGCTTCGTCTGTTCTTTCTTCGTCTGTTCGTTCTTCGTTTGTTCTTTCTTCGTCTGTTCTTTCTTCGTCATTTCGTTCTTCGTCTGGACGTTCTTCGTCTGTTCGTTCTTCATCTGTTCGTTCTCCGTCTGTTCGTTCTTCGTCTGTTCTTTCTTCGTCTGTTCGTTCTTCTTCGGTTCGTGCTTCGTCTGTTCTTTCTTCGTCTGTTCGTTCTTCGTTTGTTCTTTCTTCGTCTGTTCTTTCTTCGTCATTTCGTTCTTCGTCTGGACGTTCTTCGTCTGTTCGTTCTTCATCTGTTCGTTCTCCGTCTGTTCGTTCTTCATCTGTTCGTTCTCCGTCTGTTCGTTCTTCGTCTGTTCTTTCTTCGTCTGTTCGTTCTTCTTCGGTTCGTTCTTCGTCTGTTCTTTCTTCGTCTGTTCGTTCTTCTTCGGTTCGTGCTTCGTCTGTTCTTTCTTCGTCTGTTCGTTCTTCGTTTGTTCTTTCTTCGTCTGTTCTTTCTTCGTCATTTCGTTCTTCGTCTGGACGTTCTTCGTCTGCTCGTTCTTCATCTGTTCGTTCTTCGTCTGTTCTTTCTTCGTCAGTTCGTTCTTCGTCTGTTCGTTCTTCGTCTGTTCTTTCTTCGTCTGTTCGTTCTTCTTCTGTTCGTTCTTCGTCTGTTCTTTCTTCGTCAGTTCGTTCTTCGTCTGTTCGTTCTTCGTCTGTTCTTTCTTCGTCTGTTCGTTCTTCTTCGGTTCGTTCTTCGTCTGTTCTTTCTTCGTCTGTTCGTTCTTCTTCGGTTCGTGCTTCGTCTGTTCTTTCTTCGTCTGTTCGTTCTTCGTTTGTTCTTTCTTCGTCTGTTCTTTCTTCGTCATTTCGTTCTTCGTCTGGACGTTCTTCGTCTGTTCGTTCTTCATCTGTTCGTTCTTCGTCTGTTCTTTCTTCGTCAGTTCGTTCTTCGTCTGTTCGTTCTTCGTCTGTTCTTTCTTCGTCTGGACGTTGTTCGTCTGTTCTTTCTTCGTCTGTTCGTTCTTCTTCTGTTCGTTCTTCGTCTGTTCGTTCTTCGTCATTTCGTTCTTCGTCTGGACGTTCTTCGTCTGTTCGTTCTTCATCTGTTCGTTCTCCGTCTGTTCGTTCTTCGTCTGTTCTTTCTTCGTCTGTTCGTTCTTCGTCTGTTCGTTCTTCTTCCGTTCGTTCTTCGTCTGGACGTTCTTCGTCTCTTCTTTCTTCGTCATTTCGTTCTTCGTCTGGGCGTTCTTCGTCTGTTCGTTCTTCATCTGTTCGTTCTCCGTCTGTTCGTTCTTCGTCTGTTCTTTCTTCGTCTGTTCGTTCTTCTTCTGTTCGTTCTTCGTCTGCTCTTTCTTCGTCTGTTCGTTCTTCGTCTGTGCGTTCTTCGTCTGTTCGTCCTTCGTCTGTTCTTTCTTCGTCTGTTCGTTCTTCGTCTGTTCGTTCTTCGTCTATTCGTTCTTCGTCTGATCGTTCTGCGTCTGTTCGTTCTTCTTCCGTTCGTTCTTCGTCTGGACGTTCTTCGTCTGTTCTTTCTTCGTCAGTTCATTCTTCGTCTGTTCGTTCTTCGTCTGTTCTTTCTTCGTCTGTTCGTTCTTCTTCTGTTCGTTCTTCGTCTGTTCTTTCTTCGTCAGTTAGTTCTTCGTCTGTTCGTTCTTCGTCTGTTCTTTCTTCGTCTGTTCGTTCTTCTTCTGTTCGTTCTTCGTCTGTTCTTTCTTCGTCTGGACGTTGTTCGTCTGTTCTTTCTTCGTCTGTTCGTTCTTCTTCTGTTCGTTCTTCGTCTGTTCGTTCTTCGTCATTTCGTTCTTCGTCTGGACGTTCTTCGTCTGTTCGTTCTTCATCTGTTCGTTCTCCGTCTGTTCGTTCTTCGTCTGTTCTTTCTTCGTCTGTTCGTTCTTCTTCGGTTCGTGCTTCGTCTGTTCTTTCTTCGTCTGTTCGTTCTTCGTTTGTTCTTTCTTCGTCTGTTCTTTCTTCATCTGTTCGTTCTCCGTCTGTTCGTTCTTCGTCTGTTCCTTCTTCGTCTGTTCTTTCTTCGTCTGTTCGTTCTTCGTCTGTTCGTTCTTCGTCTATTCGTTCTTCGTCTGATCGTTCTGCGTCTGTTCGTTCTTCTTCCGTTCGTTCTTCGTCTGGACGTTCTTCGTCTGTTCTTTCTTCGTCAGTTCATTCTTCGTCTGTTCGTTCTTCGTCTGTTCTTTCTTCGTCTGTTCGTTCTTCTTCTGTTCGTTCTTCGTCTGTTCTTTCTTCGTCTGTTCGTTCTTCTTCTGTTCGTCCTTCGTCTGTTCTTTCTTCGTCTGTTCGTTCTTCGTCTGTTCGTTCTTCGTCTATTCGTTCTTCGTCTGATCGTTCTGCGTCTGTTCGTTCTTCTTCCGTTCGTTCTTCGTCTGGACGTTCTTCGTCTGTTCTTTCTTCGTCAGTTCATTCTTCGTCTGTTCGTTCTTCGTCTGTTCTTTCTTCGTCTGTTCGTTCTTCGTCTGTTCGTTCTTCGTCTGTTCTTTCTTCGTCTGTTCGTTCTTCTTCTGTTCGTCCTTCGTCTGTTCTTTCTTCGTCTGTTCGTTCTTCGTCTGTTCGTTCTTCGTCTATTCGTTCTTCGTCTGATCGTTCTGCGTCTGTTCGTTCTTCTTCCGTTCGTTCTTCGTCTGGACGTTCTTCGTCTGTTCTTTCTTCGTCAGTTCATTCTTCGTCTGTTCGTTCTTCGTCTGTTCTTTCTTCGTCTGTTCGTTCTTCTTCTGTTCGTTCTTCGTCTGTTCTTTCTTCGTCAGTTAGTTCTTCGTCTGTTCGTTCTTCGTCTGTTCTTTCTTCGTCTGTTCGTTCTTCTTCTGTTCGTTCTTCTTCTGTTCTTTCTTCGTCTGGACGTTGTTCGTCTGTTCTTTCTTCGTCTGTTCGTTCTTCTTCTGTTCGTTCTTCGTCTGTTCGTTCTTCGTCATTTCGTTCTTCGTCTGGACGTTCTTCGTCTGTTCGTTCTTCATCTGTTCGTTCTCCGTCTGTTCGTTCTTCGTCTGTTCTTTCTTCGTCTGTTCGTTCTTCTTCGGTTCGTGCTTCGTCTGTTCTTTCTTCGTCTGTTCGTTCTTCGTTTGTTCTTTCTTCGTCTGTTCTTTCTTCGTCATTTCGTTCTTCGTCTGGACGTTCTTCATCAGTTCGTTCTTCGTCTGTTCTTTCTTCGTCTGTTCTTTCATCATCTGTTCGTTCTCCGTCTGTTCCTTTTTCGTCTGTTCGTTCTCCGTCTGTTCGTTTTTCGTCTGATCGTTCTGCGTCTGTTCGTTCTTCTTCCGTTCGTTCTTCGTCTGGACGTTCTTCGTCTGTTCTTTCTTCGTCATTTCGTTCTTCGTCTGGACGTTCTTCGTCTGTTCGTTCTTCATCTGTTCGTTCTCCGTCTGTTCGTTCTTCGTCTGTTCTTTCTTCGTCTGTTCGTTCTTCATCTGTTCGTTCTTCGTCTGTTCGTTCTTCGTCTGTTCTTTCATCGTCTGTTCGTTCTTCGTCTGTTCGTTCTTCGTCTGTTCGTTCTTCGTCTGTTCGTTCTTCTTCCGTTCGTTCTTCGTCTGGACGTTCTTCGTCTGTTCTTTCTTCGTCAGTTCGTTCTTCGTCTGTTCGTTCTTCGTCTGTTCTTTCTTCGTCTGTTCGTTCTTCTTCTGTTCGTTCTTCGTCTGTTTTTTCTTCGTCTGTTCGTTCTTCGTCTGTGCGTTCTTCGTCTCTTCGTCCTTCGTCTGTTCTTTCTTCGTCTGTTCGTTCTTCGTCTGTTCGTCTTCGTCTGTTCGTTCTTCGTCTGTTCGTTCTTCGTCTGATCGTTCTGCGTCTGTTCGTTCTTCTTCCGTTCGTTCTTCGTCTGGACGTTCTTCGTCTGTTCTTTCTTCGTCAGTTCGTTCTTCGTCTGTTCGTTCTTCGTCTGTTCTTTCTTCGTCTGTTCGTTCTTCTTCTGTTCGTTCTTCGTCTGTTCTTTCTTCGTCTGTTCGTTCTTCGTCTGTGCGTTCTTCGTCTCTTCGTCCTTCGTCTGTTCTTTCTTCGTCTGTTCGTTCTTCGTCTGTTCGTCTTCGTCTGTTCGTTCTTCGTCTGTTCGTTCTTCGTCTGATCGTTCTGCGTCTGTTCGTTCTTCGTCTGTGCGTTCTTCGTCTCTTCGTCCTTCGTCTGTTCTTTCTTCGTCTGTTCGTTCTTCGTCTGTTCGTTCTTCGTCTGTTCTTTCTTCGTCTGTTCGTTCTTCTTCTGTTCGTTCTTCGTCTGTTCTTTCTTCGTCTGTTCGTTCTTCGTCTGTGCGTTCTTCGTCTCTTCGTCCTTCGTCTGTTCTTTCTTCGTCTGTTCGTTCTTCGTCTGTTCGTCTTCGTCTGTTCGTTCTTCGTCTGTTCGTTCTTCGTCTGATCGTTCTGCGTCTGTTCGTTCTTCTTCCGTTCGTTCTTCGTCTGGACGTTCTTCGTCTGTTCTTTCTTCGTCAGTTCGTTCTTCGTCTGTTCGTTCTTCGTCTGTTCTTTCTTCGTCTGTTCGTTCTTCTTCTGTTCGTTCTTCGTCTGTTCTTTCTTCGTCTGTTCGTTCTTCGTCTGTGCGTTCTTCGTCTCTTCGTCCTTCGTCTGTTCTTTCTTCGTCTGTTCGTTCTTCGTCTGTTCGTCTTCGTCTGTTCGTTCTCCGTCTGTTCGTTCTTCGTCTGTTCTTTCTTCGTCTGTTCGTTCTTCGTCTGTTCGTTCTTCTTCCGTTCGTTCTTCGTCTGGACGTTCTTCGTCTCTTCTTTCTTCGTCATTTCGTTCTTCGTCTGGGCGTTCTTCGTCTGTTCGTTCTTCATCTGTTCGTTCTCCGTCTGTTCGTTCTTCGTCTGTTCTTTCTTCGTCTGTTCGTTCTTCTTCTGTTCGTTCTTCGTCTGCTCTTTCTTCGTCTGTTCGTTCTTCGTCTGTGCGTTCTTCGTCTGTTCGTCCTTCGTCTGTTCTTTCTTCGTCTGTTCGTTCTTCGTCTGTTCGTTCTTCGTCTATTCGTTCTTCGTCTGATCGTTCTGCGTCTGTTCGTTCTTCTTCCGTTCGTTCTTCGTCTGGACGTTCTTCGTCTGTTCTTTCTTCGTCAGTTCATTCTTCGTCTGTTCGTTCTTCGTCTGTTCTTTCTTCGTCTGTTCGTTCTTCTTCTGTTCGTTCTTCGTCTGTTCTTTCTTCGTCAGTTAGTTCTTCGTCTGTTCGTTCTTCGTCTGTTCTTTCTTCGTCTGTTCGTTCTTCTTCTGTTCGTTCTTCGTCTGTTCTTTCTTCGTCTGGACGTTGTTCGTCTGTTCTTTCTTCGTCTGTTCGTTCTTCTTCTGTTCGTTCTTCGTCTGTTCGTTCTTCGTCATTTCGTTCTTCGTCTGGACGTTCTTCGTCTGTTCGTTCTTCATCTGTTCGTTCTCCGTCTGTTCGTTCTTCGTCTGTTCTTTCTTCGTCTGTTCGTTCTTCTTCGGTTCGTGCTTCGTCTGTTCTTTCTTCGTCTGTTCGTTCTTCGTTTGTTCTTTCTTCGTCTGTTCTTTCTTCATCTGTTCGTTCTCCGTCTGTTCGTTCTTCGTCTGTTCCTTCTTCGTCTGTTCTTTCTTCGTCTGTTCGTTCTTCGTCTGTTCGTTCTTCGTCTATTCGTTCTTCGTCTGATCGTTCTGCGTCTGTTCGTTCTTCTTCCGTTCGTTCTTCGTCTGGACGTTCTTCGTCTGTTCTTTCTTCGTCAGTTCATTCTTCGTCTGTTCGTTCTTCGTCTGTTCTTTCTTCGTCTGTTCGTTCTTCTTCTGTTCGTTCTTCGTCTGTTCTTTCTTCGTCTGTTCGTTCTTCTTCTGTTCGTCCTTCGTCTGTTCTTTCTTCGTCTGTTCGTTCTTCGTCTGTTCGTTCTTCGTCTATTCGTTCTTCGTCTGATCGTTCTGCGTCTGTTCGTTCTTCTTCCGTTCGTTCTTCGTCTGGACGTTCTTCGTCTGTTCTTTCTTCGTCAGTTCATTCTTCGTCTGTTCGTTCTTCGTCTGTTCTTTCTTCGTCTGTTCGTTCTTCGTCTGTTCGTTCTTCGTCTGTTCTTTCTTCGTCTGTTCGTTCTTCTTCTGTTCGTCCTTCGTCTGTTCTTTCTTCGTCTGTTCGTTCTTCGTCTGTTCGTTCTTCGTCTATTCGTTCTTCGTCTGATCGTTCTGCGTCTGTTCGTTCTTCTTCCGTTCGTTCTTCGTCTGGACGTTCTTCGTCTGTTCTTTCTTCGTCAGTTCATTCTTCGTCTGTTCGTTCTTCGTCTGTTCTTTCTTCGTCTGTTCGTTCTTCTTCTGTTCGTTCTTCGTCTGTTCTTTCTTCGTCAGTTAGTTCTTCGTCTGTTCGTTCTTCGTCTGTTCTTTCTTCGTCTGTTCGTTCTTCTTCTGTTCGTTCTTCGGCTGTTCTTTCTTCGTCTGGACGTTGTTCGTCTGTTCTTTCTTCGTCTGTTCGTTCTTCTTCTGTTCGTTCTTCGTCTGTTCGTTCTTCGTCATTTCGTTCTTCGTCTGGACGTTCTTCGTCTGTTCGTTCTTCATCTGTTCGTTCTCCGTCTGTTCGTTCTTCGTCTGTTCTTTCTTCGTCTGTTCGTTCTTCTTCGGTTCGTGCTTCGTCTGTTCTTTCTTCGTCTGTTCGTTCTTCGTTTGTTCTTTCTTCGTCTGTTCTTTCTTCGTCATTTCGTTCTTCGTCTGGACGTTCTTCATCAGTTCGTTCTTCGTCTGTTCTTTCTTCGTCTGTTCTTTCATCATCTGTTCGTTCTCCGTCTGTTCCTTTTTCGTCTGTTCGTTCTCCGTCTGTTCGTTTTTCGTCTGATCGTTCTGCGTCTGTTCGTTCTTCTTCCGTTCGTTCTTCGTCTGGACGTTCTTCGTCTGGACGTTCTTCGTCTGTTCTTTCTTCGTCATTTCGTTCTTCGTCTGGACGTTCTTCGTCTGTTCGTTCTTCATCTGTTCGTTCTCCGTCTGTTCGTTCTTCGTCTGTTCTTTCTTCGTCTGTTCGTTCTTCATCTGTTCGTTCTTCGTCTGTTCGTTCTTCGTCTGTTCTTTCATCGTCTGTTCGTTCTTCGTCTGTTCGTTCTTCGTCTGTTCGTTCTTCGTCTGTTCGTTCTTCTTCCGTTCGTTCTTCGTCTGGACGTTCTTCGTCTGTTCTTTCTTCGTCAGTTCGTTCTTCGTCTGTTCGTTCTTCGTCTGTTCTTTCTTCGTCTGTTCGTTCTTCTTCTGTTCGTTCTTCGTCTGTTCTTTCTTCGTCTGTTCGTTCTTCGTCTGTGCGTTCTTCGTCTCTTCGTCCTTCGTCTGTTCTTTCTTCGTCTGTTCGTTCTTCGTCTGTTCGTCTTCGTCTGTTCGTTCTTCGTCTGTTCGTTCTTCGTCTGATCGTTCTGCGTCTGTTCGTTCTTCTTCCGTTCGTTCTTCGTCTGGACGTTCTTCGTCTGTTCTTTCTTCGTCAGTTCGTTCTTCGTCTGTTCGTTCTTCGTCTGTTCTTTCTTCGTCTGTTCGTTCTTCTTCTGTTCGTTCTTCGTCTGTTCTTTCTTCATCAGTTCGTTCTTCGTCTGTTCTTTCTTCGTCTGTTCTTTCATCGTCTGTTCGTTCTCCGTCTGTTCCTTTTTCGTCTGTTCGTTCTCCGTCTGTTCGTTCTTCGTCTGTTCTTTCTTCGTCTGTTCGTTCTTCGTCTGTTCGTTCTTCGTCTGTTCGTTCTTCGTCTGTTCGTTCTTCTTCCGTTCGTTCTTCGTCTGGACGTTCTTCGTCTGTTCTTTCTTCGTCAGTTCGTTCTTCGTCTGTTCGTTCTTCGTCTGTTCTTTCTTCGTCTGTTCGTTCTTCTTCTGTTCGTTCTTCGTCTGTTCTTTCTTCGTCTGTTCGTTCTTCTTCGGTTCGTGCTTCGTCTGTTCGTTCTTCTTCGGTTCGTGCTTCGTCTGTTCTTTCTTCGTCTGTTCGTTCTTCGTTTGTTCTTTCTTCGTCTGTTCTTTCTTCGTCATTTCGTTCTTCGTCTGGACGTTCTTCGTCTGTTCGTTCTTCATCTGTTCGTTCTCCGTCTGTTCGTTCTTCGTCTGTTCTTTCTTCGTCTGTTCGTTCTTCTTCGGTTCGTGCTTCGTCTGTTCTTTCTTCGTCTGTTCGTTCTTCGTTTGTTCTTTCTTCGTCTGTTCTTTCTTCGTCATTTCGTTCTTCGTCTGGACGTTCTTCGTCTGTTCGTTCTTCATCTGTTCGTTCTCCGTCTGTTCGTTCTTCATCTGTTCGTTCTCCGTCTGTTCGTTCTTCGTCTGTTCTTTCTTCGTCTGTTCGTTCTTCTTCGGTTCGTTCTTCGTCTGTTCTTTCTTCGTCTGTTCGTTCTTCTTCGGTTCGTGCTTCGTCTGTTCTTTCTTCGTCTGTTCGTTCTTCGTTTGTTCTTTCTTCGTCTGTTCTTTCTTCGTCATTTCGTTCTTCGTCTGGACGTTCTTCATCTGTTCGTTCTTCATCTGTTCGTTCTTCGTCTGTTCTTTCTTCGTCAGTTCGTTCTTCGTCTGTTCGTTCTTCGTCTGTTCTTTCTTCGTCTGTTCGTTCTTCTTCTGTTCGTTCTTCGTCTGTTCTTTCTTCGTCAGTTCGTTCTTCGTCTGTTCGTTCTTCGTCTGTTCTTTCTTCGTCTGTTAGTTCTTCTTCGGTTCGTTCTTCGTCTGTTCTTTCTTCGTCTGTTCGTTCTTCTTCGGTTCGTGCTTCGTCTGTTCTTTCTTCGTCTGTTCGTCCTTCGTTTGTTCTTTCTTCGTCTGTTCTTTCTTCGTCATTTCGTTCTTCGTCTGGACGTTCTTCGTCTGTTCGTTCTTCATCTGTTCGTTCTCCGTCTGTTCGTTCTTCGTCTGTTCTTTCTTCGTCTGTTCGTTCTTCTTCGGTTCGTGCTTCGTCTGTTCTTTCTTCGTCTGTTCGTTCTTCGTTTGTTCTTTCTTCGTCTGTTCTTTCTTCGTCATTTCGTTCTTCGTCTGGACGTTCTTCGTCTGTTCGTTCTTCATCTGTTCGTTCTCCGTCTGTTCGTTCTTCGTCTGTTCTTTCTTCGTCTGTTCGTTCTTCTTCGGTTCGTGCTTCGTCTGTTCTTTCTTCGTTTGTTCTTTCTTCGTCTGTTCTTTCTTCGTCATTTCGTTCTTCGTCTGGACGTTCTTCGTCTGTTCGTTCTTCATCTGTTCGTTCTTCGTCTGTTCTTTCTTCGTCAGTTCGTTCTTCGTCTGTTCGTTCTTCGTCTGTTCTTTCTTCGTCTGTTCGTTCTTCTTCTGTTCGTTCTTCGTCTGTTCTTTCTTCGTCAGTTCGTTCTTCGTCTGTTCGTTCTTCGTCTGTTCTTTCTTCGTCTGTTAGTTCTTCTTCGGTTCGTTCTTCGTCTGTTCTTTCTTCGTCTGTTCGTTCTTCTTCGGTTCGTGCTTCGTCTGTTCTTTCTTCGTCTGTTCGTTCTTCGTTTGTTCTTTCTTCGTCTGTTCTTTCTTCGTCATTTCGTTCTTCGTCTGGACGTTCTTCGTCTGTTCGTTCTTCATCTGTTCGTTCTTCGTCTGTTCGTTCTTCGTCTGTTCTTTCTTCGTCTGTTCGTTCTTCTTCTGTTCGTTCTTCGTCTGTTCTTTCTTCGTCTGTTCGTTCTTCTTCGGTTCGTGCTTCGTCTGTTCGTTCTTCTTCGGTTCGTGCTTCGTCTGTTCTTTCTTCGTCTGTTCGTTCTTCGTTTGTTCTTTCTTCGTCTGTTCTTTCTTCGTCATTTCGTTCTTCGTCTGGACGTTCTTCGTCTGTTCTTTCTTCGTCTGTTCGTTCTTCTTCGGTTCGTGCTTCGTCTGTTCTTTCTTCGTCTGTTCGTTCTTCTTCTGTTCGTTCTTCGTCTGTTCTTTCTTCGTCAGTTCGTTCTTCGTCTGTTCGTTCTTCGTCTGTTCTTTCTTCGTCTGTTAGTTCTTCTTCGGTTCGTTCTTCGTCTGTTCTTTCTTCGTCTGTTCGTTCTTCTTCGGTTCGTGCTTCGTCTGTTCTTTCTGCGTCTGTTCGTTCTTCTTCCGTTCGTTCTTCGTCAGTTCATTCTTCGTCTGTTCGTTCTTCGTCTGTTCTTTCTTCGTCTGTTCGTTCTTCTTCTGTTCGTTCTTCGTCTGTTCTTTCTTCGTCTGTTCGTTCTTCTTCTGTTCGTCCTTCGTCTGTTCTTTCTTCGTCTGTTCGTTCTTCGTCTGTTCGTTCTTCGTCTATTCGTTCTTCGTCTGATCGTTCTGCGTCTGTTCGTTCTTCTTCCGTTCGTTCTTCGTCTGGACGTTCTTCGTCTGTTCTTTCTTCGTCAGTTCATTCTTCGTCTGTTCGTTCTTCGTCTGTTCTTTCTTCGTCTGTTCGTTCTTCGTCTGTTCGTTCTTCGTCTGTTCTTTCTTCGTCTGTTCGTTCTTCTTCTGTTCGTCCTTCGTCTGTTCTTTCTTCGTCTGTTCGTTCTTCGTCTGTTCGTTCTTCGTCTATTCGTTCTTCGTCTGATCGTTCTGCGTCTGTTCGTTCTTCTTCCGTTCGTTCTTCGTCTGGACGTTCTTCGTCTGTTCTTTCTTCGTCAGTTCATTCTTCGTCTGTTCGTTCTTCGTCTGTTCTTTCTTCGTCTGTTCGTTCTTCTTCTGTTCGTTCTTCGTCTGTTCTTTCTTCGTCAGTTAGTTCTTCGTCTGTTCGTTCTTCGTCTGTTCTTTCTTCGTCTGTTCGTTCTTCTTCTGTTCGTTCTTCGTCTGTTCTTTCTTCGTCTGGACGTTGTTCGTCTGTTCTTTCTTCGTCTGTTCTTTCTTCATCTGTTCGTTCTCCGTCTGTTCGTTCTTCGTCTGTTCGTTCTTCGTTTGTTCTTTCTTCGTCTGTTCTTTCTTCGTCATTTCGTTCTTCGTCTGTTCGTTCTTCATCTGTTCGTTCTTCGTTTGTTCTTTCTTCGTCTGTTCTTTCTTCGTCATTTCGTTCTTCGTCTGGACGTTCTTCGTCTGTTCGTTCTTCATCTGTTCGTTCTCCGTCTGTTCGTTCTTCATCTGTTCGTTCTCCGTCTGTTCGTTCTTCGTCTTTTCTTTCTTCGTCTGTTCGTTCTTCTTCGGTTCGTTCTTCGTCTGTTCTTTCTTCGTCTGTTCGTTCTTCTTCGGTTCGTGCTTCGTCTGTTCTTTCTTCGTCTGTTCGTTCTTCGTTTGTTCTTTCTTCGTCTGTTCTTTCTTCGTCATTTCGTTCTTCGTCTGGACGTTCTTCGTCTGTTCGTTCTTCATCTGTTCGTTCTTCGTCTGTTCTTTCTTCGTCAGTTCGTTCTTCGTCTGTTCGTTCTTCGTCTGTTCTTTCTTCGTCTGTTCGTTCTTCTTCTGTTCGTTCTTCGTCTGTTCTTTCTTCGTCAGTTCGTTCTTCGTCTGTTCGTTCTTCGTCTGTTCTTTCTTCGTCTGTTAGTTCTTCTTCGGTTCGTTCTTCGTCTGTTCTTTCTTCGTCTGTTCGTTCTTCTTCGGTTCGTGCTTCGTCTGTTCTTTCTTCGTCTGTTCGTTCTTCGTTTGTTCTTTCTTCGTCTGTTCTTTCTTCGTCATTTCGTTCTTCGTCTGGACGTTCTTCGTCTGTTCGTTCTTCATCTGTTCGTTCTTCGTCTGTTCTTTCTTCGTCAGTTCGTTCTTCGTCTGTTCGTTCTTCGTCTGTTCTTTCTTCGTCTGTTCGTTCTTCTTCGGTTCGTGCTTCGTCTGTTCTTTCTTCGTCTGTTCGTTCTTCGTTTGTTCTTTCTTCGTCTGTTCTTTCTTCGTCATTTCGTTCTTCGTCTGGACGTTCTTCGTCTGTTCGTTCTTCATCTGTTCGTTCTCCGTCTGTTCGTTCTTCATCTGTTCGTTCTCCGTCTGTTCGTTCTTCGTCTGGACGTTCTTCGTCTGTTCGTTCTTCATCTGTTCGTTCTCCGTCTGTTCTGGACGTTCTTCGTCTGTTCGTTCTTCATCTGTTCGTTCTCCGTCTGTTCGTTCTTCGTCTGTTCTTTCTTCGTCTGTTCGTTCTTCTTCGGTTCGTGCTTCGTCTGTTCTTTCTTCGTCTGTTCGTTCTTCGTTTGTTCTTTCTTCGTCTGTTCTTTCTTCGTCATTTCGTTCTTCGTCTGGACGTTCTTCATCAGTTCGTTCTTCGTCTGTTCTTTCTTCGTCTGTTCTTTCATCATCTGTTCGTTCTCCGTCTGTTCCTTTTTCGTCTGTTCGTTCTCCGTCTGTTCGTTTTTCGTCTGATCGTTCTGCGTCTGTTCGTTCTTCTTCCGTTCGTTCTTCGTCTGGACGTTCTTCGTCTGTTCTTTCTTCGTCATTTCGTTCTTCGTCTGGACGTTCTTCGTCTGTTCGTTCTTCATCTGTTCGTTCTCCGTCTGTTCGTTCTTCGTCTGTTCTTTCTTCGTCTGTTCGTTCTTCATCTGTTCGTTCTTCGTCTGTTCGTTCTTCGTCTGTTCTTTCATCGTCTGTTCGTTCTTCGTCTGTTCGTTCTTCGTCTGTTCGTTCTTCGTCTGTTCGTTCTTCTTCCGTTCGTTCTTCGTCTGGACGTTCTTCGTCTGTTCTTTCTTCGTCAGTTCGTTCTTCGTCTGTTCGTTCTTCGTCTGTTCTTTCTTCGTCTGTTCGTTCTTCTTCTGTTCGTTCTTCGTCTGTTCTTTCTTCGTCTGTTCGTTCTTCGTCTGTGCGTTCTTCGTCTCTTCGTCCTTCGTCTGTTCTTTCTTCGTCTGTTCGTTCTTCGTCTGTTCGTCTTCGTCTGTTCGTTCTTCGTCTGTTCGTTCTTCGTCTGATCGTTCTGCGTCTGTTCGTTCTTCTTCCGTTCGTTCTTCGTCTGGACGTTCTTCGTCTGTTCTTTCTTCGTCAGTTCGTTCTTCGTCTGTTCGTTCTTCGTCTGTTCTTTCTTCGTCTGTTCGTTCTTCTTCTGTTCGTTCTTCGTCTGTTCTTTCTTCATCAGTTCGTTCTTCGTCTGTTCTTTCTTCGTCTGTTCTTTCATCGTCTGTTCGTTCTCCGTCTGTTCCTTTTTCGTCTGTTCGTTCTCCGTCTGTTCGTTCTTCGTCTGTTCTTTCTTCGTCTGTTCGTTCTTCGTCTGTTCGTTCTTCGTCTGTTCGTTCTTCGTCTGTTCGTTCTTCTTCCGTTCGTTCTTCGTCTGGACGTTCTTCGTCTGTTCTTTCTTCGTCAGTTCGTTCTTCGTCTGTTCGTTCTTCGTCTGTTCTTTCTTCGTCTGTTCGTTCTTCTTCTGTTCGTTCTTCGTCTGTTCTTTCTTCGTCTGTTCGTTCTTCTTCGGTTCGTGCTTCGTCTGTTCGTTCTTCTTCGGTTCGTGCTTCGTCTGTTCTTTCTTCGTCTGTTCGTTCTTCGTTTGTTCTTTCTTCGTCTGTTCTTTCTTCGTCATTTCGTTCTTCGTCTGGACGTTCTTCGTCTGTTCGTTCTTCATCTGTTCGTTCTCCGTCTGTTCGTTCTTCGTCTGTTCTTTCTTCGTCTGTTCGTTCTTCTTCGGTTCGTGCTTCGTCTGTTCTTTCTTCGTCTGTTCGTTCTTCGTTTGTTCTTTCTTCGTCTGTTCTTTCTTCGTCATTTCGTTCTTCGTCTGGACGTTCTTCGTCTGTTCGTTCTTCATCTGTTCGTTCTCCGTCTGTTCGTTCTTCATCTGTTCGTTCTCCGTCTGTTCGTTCTTCGTCTGTTCTTTCTTCGTCTGTTCGTTCTTCTTCGGTTCGTTCTTCGTCTGTTCTTTCTTCGTCTGTTCGTTCTTCTTCGGTTCGTGCTTCGTCTGTTCTTTCTTCGTCTGTTCGTTCTTCGTTTGTTCTTTCTTCGTCTGTTCTTTCTTCGTCATTTCGTTCTTCGTCTGGACGTTCTTCGTCTGTTCGTTCTTCATCTATTCGTTCTTCGTCTGTTCTTTCTTCGTCAGTTCGTTCTTCGTCTGTTCGTTCTTCGTCTGTTCTTTCTTCGTCTGTTCGTTCTTCTTCTGTTCGTTCTTCGTCTGTTCTTTCTTCGTCAGTTCGTTCTTCGTCTGTTCGTTCTTCGTCTGTTCTTTCTTCGTCTGTTAGTTCTTCTTCGGTTCGTTCTTCGTCTGTTCTTTCTTCGTCTGTTCGTTCTTCTTCGGTTCGTGCTTCGTCTGTTCTTTCTTCGTCTGTTCGTTCTTCGTTTGTTCTTTCTTCGTCTGTTCTTTCTTCGTCATTTCGTTCTTCGTCTGGACGTTCTTCGTCTGTTCGTTCTTCATCTGTTCGTTCTCCGTCTGTTCGTTCTTCGTCTGTTCTTTCTTCGTCTGTTCGTTCTTCTTCGGTTCGTGCTTCGTCTGTTCTTTCTTCGTCTGTTCGTTCTTCGTTTGTTCTTTCTTCGTCTGTTCTTTCTTCGTCATTTCGTTCTTCGTCTGGACGTTCTTCGTCTGTTCGTTCTTCATCTGTTCGTTCTCCGTCTGTTCGTTCTTCGTCTGTTCTTTCTTCGTCTGTTCGTTCTTCTTCGGTTCGTGCTTCGTCTGTTCTTTCTTCGTTTGTTCTTTCTTCGTCTGTTCTTTCTTCGTCATTTCGTTCTTCGTCTGGACGTTCTTCGTCTGTTCGTTCTTCATCTGTTCGTTCTTCGTCTGTTCTTTCTTCGTCAGTTCGTTCTTCGTCTGTTCGTTCTTCGTCTGTTCTTTCTTCGTCTGTTCGTTCTTCTTCTGTTCGTTCTTCGTCTGTTCTTTCTTCGTCAGTTCGTTCTTCGTCTGTTCGTTCTTCGTCTGTTCTTTCTTCGTCTGTTAGTTCTTCTTCGGTTCGTTCTTCGTCTGTTCTTTCTTCGTCTGTTCGTTCTTCTTCGGTTCGTGCTTCGTCTGTTCTTTCTTCGTCTGTTCGTTCTTCGTTTGTTCTTTCTTCGTCTGTTCTTTCTTCGTCATTTCGTTCTTCGTCTGGACGTTCTTCGTCTGTTCGTTCTTCATCTGTTCGTTCTTCGTCTGTTCGTTCTTCGTCTGTTCTTTCTTCGTCTGTTCGTTCTTCTTCTGTTCGTTCTTCGTCTGTTCTTTCTTCGTCTGTTCGTTCTTCTTCGGTTCGTGCTTCGTCTGTTCGTTCTTCTTCGGTTCGTGCTTCGTCTGTTCTTTCTTCGTCTGTTCGTTCTTCGTTTGTTCTTTCTTCGTCTGTTCTTTCTTCGTCATTTCGTTCTTCGTCTGGACGTTCTTCGTCTGTTCGTTCTTCATCTGTTCGTTCTCCGTCTGTTCGTTCTTCGTCTGTTCTTTCTTCGTCTGTTCGTTCTTCTTCGGTTCGTGCTTCGTCTGTTCTTTCTTCGTCTGTTCGTTCTTCGTTTGTTCTTTCTTCGTCTGTTCTTTCTTCGTCATTTCGTTCTTCGTCTGGACGTTCTTCGTCTGTTCGTTCTTCATCTGTTCGTTCTCCGTCTGTTCGTTCTTCATCTGTTCGTTCTCCGTCTGTTCGTTCTTCGTCTGTTCTTTCTTCGTCTGTTCGTTCTTCTTCGGTTCGTTCTTCGTCTGTTCTTTCTTCGTCTGTTCGTTCTTCTTCGGTTCGTGCTTCGTCTGTTCTTTCTTCGTCTGTTCGTTCTTCGTTTGTTCTTTCTTCGTCTGTTCTTTCTTCGTCATTTCGTTCTTCGTCTGGACGTTCTTCGTCTGTTCGTTCTTCATCTGTTCGTTCTTCGTCTGTTCTTTCTTCGTCAGTTCGTTCTTCGTCTGTTCGTTCTTCGTCTGTTCTTTCTTCGTCTGTTCGTTCTTCTTCTGTTCGTTCTTCGTCTGTTCTTTCTTCGTCAGTTCGTTCTTCGTCTGTTCGTTCTTCGTCTGTTCTTTCTTCGTCTGTTAGTTCTTCTTCGGTTCGTTCTTCGTCTGTTCTTTCTTCGTCTGTTCGTTCTTCTTCGGTTCGTGCTTCGTCTGTTCTTTCTTCGTCTGTTCGTTCTTCGTTTGTTCTTTCTTCGTCTGTTCTTTCTTCGTCATTTCGTTCTTCGTCTGGACGTTCTTCGTCTGTTCGTTCTTCATCTGTTCGTTCTTCGTCTGTTCTTTCTTCGTCAGTTCGTTCTTCGTCTGTTCGTTCTTCGTCTGTTCTTTCTTCGTCTGTTCGTTCTTCTTCGGTTCGTGCTTCGTCTGTTCTTTCTTCGTCTGTTCGTTCTTCTTCTGTTCGTTCTTCGTCTGTTCTTTCTTCATCTGTTCGTTCTTCGTCTGTTCTTTCTTCGTCAGTTCGTTCTTCGTCTGTTCGTTCTTCGTCTGTTCTTTCTTCGTCTGTTCGTTCTTCTTCTGTTCGTTCTTCGTCTGTTCTTTCTTCGTCATTTCGTTCTTCGTCTGGACGTTCTTCGTCTGTTCGTTCTTCATCTGTTCGTTCTCCGTCTGTTCGTTCTTCGTCTGTTCTTTCTTCGTCTGTTAGTTCTTCTTCGGTTCGTGCTTCGTCTGTTCTTTCTTCGTCTGTTCGTTCTTCGTTTGTTCTTTCTTCGTCTGTTCTTTCTTCGTCATTTCGTTCTTCGTCTGGACGTTCTTCGTCTGTTCGTTCTTCGTCTGTTCGTTCTCCGTCTGTTCGTTCTTCGTCTGTTCTTTCTTCGTCTGTTCGTTCTTCGTCTGTTCGTTCTTCGTCTGTTCGTTCTTCGTCTGTTCGTTCTTCTTCCGTTCGTTCTTCGTCTGGACGTTCTTCGTTTGTTCTTTCTTCGTCTGTTCTTTCTTCGTCATTTCGTTCTTCGTCTGGACGTTCTTCGTCTGGACGTTCTTCGTCTGTTCGTTCTTCGTCTGTTCGTTCTCCGTCTGTTCGTTCTTCGTCTGTTCTTTCTTCGTCTGTTCGTTCTTCGTCTGTTCGTTCTTCGTCTGTTCGTTCTTCGTCTGTGCGTTCTTCGTCCCTTCGTCCTTCGTCTGTTCTTTCTTCGTCTGTTCGTTCTTCGTCTGTTCGTCTTCGTCTGTTCGTTCTTCGTCTGTTCGTTCTTCGTCTGATCGTTCTTCGTCTGTTCGTTCTTCGTCTGTTCTTTCTTCGTCTGTTCGTTCTTCTTCTGTTCGTTCTTCGTCTGTTCTTTCTTCGTCAGTTCGTTCTTCGTCTGTTCGTTCTTCGTCTGTTCTTTCTTCGTCTGTTCGTTCTTCTTCTGTTCGTCTTCGTCTGTTCGTTCTTCGTCTGTTCGTTCTTCGTCTGATCGTTCTTCGTCTGTTCGTTCTTCGTCTGTTCTTTCTTCGTCTGTTCGTTCTTCTTCTGTTCGTTCTTCGTCTGTTCTTTCTTCGTCTGTTCGTTCTTCGTCTGTTCGTTCTTCGTCTGATCGTTCTGCGTCTGTTCGTTCTTCTTCCGTTCGTTCTTCGTCTGGACGTTCTTCGTCTGTTCTTTCTTCGTCATTTCGTTCTTCATCTGGACGTTCTTCGTCTGTTCGTTCTTCATCTGTTCGTTCTCCGTCTGTTCGTTCTTCGTCTGTTCTTTCTTCGTCTGTTCGTTCTTCTTCTGTTCGTGCTTCGTCAGTTCGTTCTTCGTCTGTTCGTTCTTCGTCTGTTCTTTCTTCGTCTGTTCGTTCTTCTTCTGTTCGTTCTTCGTCTGTTCGTTCTTCGTCTGTTCGTTCTTCTTCCGTTCGTTCTTCGTCTGGACGTTCTTCGTCCGTTCGTTCTTCGTCTGTCCGTTCTTCGTCCGTCCGTTCTTCGTCCGTTCGTTCTTCGTCTGTTCGTTCTTCGTCTGTTCGTTCTTCGTCTGTTCGTTCTTCTTCCGTTCGGTGTTCGTCTGGACGTTCTTCGTCCGTTCGTTCTTCGTCTGTCCGTTCTTCGTCCGTTCGTTCTTCGTCCGTTCGTTCTCCGTCTGTTCGTTCTTCGTCTGTTCGTTCTCCGTCTGTTCGTTCTTCGTCTGTTCGTTCTTCGTCTGTTCGTTCTTCGTCTGTTCGATGTTCGTCTGTCCGTTCTTCGTCCGTTCGTTCTCCGTCTGTTCCTTCTTCGTCTGTTCGTTCTTCGTCTGTTCGTTCTTCGGCTGTTCGTTCTTCGTCTGTTCGTTCTTCGTCTGTTCGATGTTCGTCTGTCCGTTCTTCGTCCGTTCGTTCTCCGTCTGTTCCTTCTTCGTCTGTTCGTTCTTCGGCTGTTCGTTCTCCGTCTGTTCGTTCTTCGTCTGTTCGTTCTCCGTCTGTTCGTTCTTCGTCTGTTCGTTCTTCGTCCGTTCGTTCTTCGTCTGTTCGTTCACCGTCCGTTCGTTTTTCGTCTGTTCGTTCTCCGTCTGTTCGTTCTCCGTCTGTTCGTTCTTCGTCTGTTCTTTCTCCGTCAGTTCGTTCTTCGTCTGTTCGTTCTTCGTCTGTTCTTTCTTCGTCTGTTCGTTCTCCGTCTGTTCCGTCTTCGTCTGTTCGTTCTCCGTCTGTTCGTTCTTCGTCCGTTCGTTCTTCGTCTGTTCGTTCCTCGTCTGTTCGTTCTTCGTCTGTTCGTTCTCCGTCTGTTCGTTCTTCGTCTGTTCGTTCTCCGTCTGTTCGTTCTTCGTCTGTTCGTTCTTCGTCTGTTCGTTCTTCGTCTGTTCGATCTTCGTCTGTTCGTTCTTCGTCCGTTCGTTCTCCGTCTGTTCCTTCTTCGTCTGTTCGTTCTTCGTCTGTTCGTTCTTCGTCTGGTCGTTCTTCGTCTGTTCGTTCTCCGTCTGTTCGTTCTTCTTCCGTTCGTTCTTCGTCTGTTCGTTCTTCGTCTGTTCGTTCTTCGTCTGCTAGTTCTTCGTCTGTTCGTTCTTCTTCCGTTCGTTCTTCGTCTGTTCGTTTACCGTCCGTTCGTTTTTCGTCTGTTCGTTCTCCGTCTGTTCGTTCTTCGTCTGTTCGTTCTTCGTCCGTTCGTTCTTCGTCTGTTCGTTCTTCGTCTGCTCGTTCTTCGTCTGTTCGTTCTTCTTCCGTTCGTTCTTCGTCTGTTCGTTCACCGTCCGTTCGTTTTTCGTCTGTTCGTTCTCCGTCTGTTCGTTCTCCGTCTGTTCGTTCTTCGTCCGTTCGTTCTTCGTCTGTTCGTTCTTCGTCTGCTCGTTCTTCGTCTGTTCGTTCTTCTTCCGTTCGTTCTTCGTCTGTTCGTTCACCGTCCGTTCGTTTTTCGTCTGTTCGTTCTCCGTCTGTTCGTTCTCCGTCTGTTCGTTCTTCGTCCGTTCGTTCTTCGTCTGTTCGTTCTTCGTCCGTTCGTTCTCCGTCTGTTCCTTCTTCGTCTGTTCGTTCTTCGTCTGTTCGTTCTTCGTCTGGTCGTTCTTCGTCTGTTCGTTCTCCGTCTGTTCGTTCTTCTTCCGTTCGTTCTTCGTCTGTTCGTTCTTCGTCTGCTCGTTCTTCGTCTGTTCGTTCTTCTTCCGTTCGTTCTTCGTCTGTTCGTTCACCGTCCGTTCGTTTTTCGTCTGTCCGTTCTCCGTCTGTTCGTTCTCCGTCTGTTCGTTCTTCGTCCGTTCGATCTTCGTCTGTTCGTTCTTCGTCCGTTCGTTCTCCGTCTGTTCCTTCTTCGTCTGTTCGTTCTTCGTCTGTTCGTTCTTCGTCTGGTCGTTCTTCGTCTGTTCGTTCTCCGTCTGTTCGTTCTTCTTCCGTTCGTTCTTCGTCTGTTCGTTCTTCGTCTGTTCGTTCTTCGTCTGCTCGTTCTTCGTCTGTTCGTTCTTCTTCCGTTCGTTCTTCGTCTGTTCGTTCACCGTCCGTTCGTTTTTCGTCTGTTCGTTCTCCGTCTGTTCGTTCTTCGTCTGTTCGTTCTTCGTCCGTTCGTTCTTCGTCTGTTCGTTCTTCGTCTGCTCGTTCTTCGTCTGTTCGTTCTTCTTCCGTTCGTTCTTCGTCTGTTCGTTCACCGTCCGTTCGTTTTTCGTCTGTTCGTTCTCCGTCTGTTCGTTCTCCGTCTGTTCGTTCTTCGTCCGTTCGTTCTTCGTCTGTTCGTTCTTCGTCTGCTCGTTCTTCGTCTGTTCGTTCTTCTTCCGTTCGTTCTTCGTCTGTTCGTTCACCGTCCGTTCGTTTTTCGTCTGTTCGTTCTCCGTCTGTTCGTTCTCCGTCTGTTCGTTCTTCGTCCGTTCGTTCTTCGTCTGTTCGTTCTTCGTCTGCTCGTTCTTCGTCTGTTCGTTCTTCTTCCGTTCGTTCTCCGTCTGTTCGTTCTTCTTCTGTTCGTTCTTCGTCTGTTCGTTCTTCTTCCGTTCGTTCTTCGTCTGGACGTTCTTCGTCCGTTCGTTCTTCGTCTGTCCGTTCTTCGTCCGTTCGTTCTTCGTCCGTTCGTTCTTCGTCTGTTCGTTCTTCGTCCGTTCGTTCTTCGTCCGTTCGTTCTTTGTCCGTTCGTTCTCCGTCTGTTCGTTCTTCGTTTGTTCGTTCTTCGTCCGTTCGTTCTTCGTCCGTTCGTTCTTCATCCGTTCGTTCTTCGTCTGTCCGTTCTTCGTCTGTTCGTTCTTCGTCTGTTCGTTCTTCGTCTGTTCGTTCTTCGTCTGTTCGTTCTTCGTCTGGTCGTTCTTCGTCTGTTCGTTCTCCGTCTGTTCGTTCTTCTTCCGTTCGTTCTTCGTCTGTTCGTTCTTCGTCTGCTCGTTCTTCGTCTGTTCGTTCTTCTTCCGTTCGTTCTTCGTCTGTTCGTTCACCGTCCGTTCGTTTTTCGTCTGTTCGTTCTCCGTCTGTTCGTTCTCCGTCTGTTCGTTCTTCGTCCGTTCGATCTTCGTCTGTTCGTTCTTCGTCCGTTCGTTCTCCGTCTGTTCCTTCTTCGTCTGTTCGTTCTTCGTCTGTTCGTTCTTCGTCTGGTCGTTCTTCGTCTGTTCGTTCTCCGTCTGTTCGTTCTTCTTCCGTTCGTTCTTCGTCTGTTCGTTCTTCGTCTGTTCGTTCTTCGTCTGCTCGTTCTTCGTCTGTTCGTTCTTCTTCCGTTCGTTCTTCGTCTGTTCGTTCACCGTCCGTTCGTTTTTCGTCTGTTCGTTCTCCGTCTGTTCGTTCTTCGTCTGTTCGTTCTTCGTCCGTTCGTTCTTCGTCTGTTCGTTCTTCGTCTGCTCGTTCTTCGTCTATTCGTTCTTCTTCCGTTCGTTCTTCGTCTGTTCGTTCACCGTCCGTTCGTTTTTCGTCTGTTCGTTCTCCGTCTGTTCGTTCTCCGTCTGTTCGTTCTTCGTCCGTTCGTTCTTCGTCTGTTCGTTTTTCGTCTGTTCGTTCTCCGTCTGTTCGTTCTTCGTCTGTTCGTTCTTCGTCCGTTCGTTCTTCGTCTGTTCGTTCTTCGTCTGCTCGTTCTTCGTCTGTTCGTTCTTCTTCCGTTCGTTCTTCGTCTGTTCGTTCACCGTCCGTTCGTTTTTCGTCTGTTCGTTCTCCGTCTGTTCGTTCTCCGTCTGTTCGTTCTTCGTCCGTTCGTTCTTCGTCTGTTCGTTCTTCGTCTGCTCGTTCTTCGTCTGTTCGTTCTTCTTCCGTTCGTTCTTCGTCTGTTCGTTCACCGTCCGTTCGTTTTTCGTCTGTTCGTTCTCCGTCTGTTCGTTCTCCGTCTGTTCGTTCTTCGTCCGTTCGTTCTTCGTCTGTTCGTTCTTCGTCTGCTCGTTCTTCGTCTGTTCGTTCTTCTTCCGTTCGTTCTCCGTCTGTTCGTTCTTCGTCTGTTCGTTCTTCGTCTGTTCGTTCTTCTTCCGTTCGTTCTTCGTCTGGACGTTCTTCGTCCGTTCGTTCTTCGTCTGTCCGTTCTTCGTCCGTTCGTTCTTCGTCCGTTCGTTCTTGGTCTGTTCGTTCTTCGTCCGTTCGTTCTTCGTCCGTTCGTTCTTTGTCCGTTCGTTCTCCGTCTGTTCGTTCTTCGTTTGTTCGTTCTTCGTCCGTTCGTTCTTCGTCCGTTCGTTCTTCGTCTGTTCGTTCTTCGTCCGTTCGTTCTTCGTCCGTTCGTTCTTTGTCCGTTCGTTCTCCGTCTGTTCCTTCTTCGTCTGTTCGTTCTCCGTCTGTTCGTTTTCCGTCTGTTTGTTCTTCGTCCGTTCGTTCTTCGTCTGGACGTTCTTCGTCCGTCTGTTCGTTCTTCGTCTGTTCGTTCTCCGTCTGATCGTTCTTCGTCTGTTCGTTCTTCGTCTGTTCGTTCTCCGTCTGCTCGTTCTTCGTCTGTTCGTTCTCCGTCTGATCGTTCTTCGTCTGTTCGTTCTCCGTCTGTTCGTTCTTCGTCTGTTCGTTCTCCGTCTGTTCGTTCGTCGTCTGTTCGTTCTTCTTCCGTTCGTTCTTCGTCTGGACGTTCTTCGTCCGTCTGTTCGTTCTTCGTCTGTTCGTTCTCCGTCTGTTCGTTCTTCGTCTGATCGTTCTGCGTCTGTTCGTTCTTCTTCCGTTCGTTCTTCGTCTGGACGTTCTTCGTCTGTTCTTTCTTCGTCATTTCGTTCTTCATCTGGACGTTCTTCGTCTGTTCGTTCTTCATCTGTTCGTTCTCCGTCTGTTCGTTCTTCGTCTGTTCTTTCTTCGTCTGTTCGTTCTTCTTCTGTTCGTGCTTCGTCAGTTCGTTCTTCGTCTGTTCGTTCTTCGTCTGTTCTTTCTTCGTCTGTTCGTTCTTCTTCTGTTCGTTCTTCGTCTGTTCTTTCTTCGTCTGTTCGTTCTTCGTCTGTTCGTTCTTCGTCTGATCGTTCTGCGTCTGTTCGTTCTTCTTCCGTTCGTTCTTCGTCTGGACATTCTTCGTCTGTTCTTTCTTCGTCATTTCGTTCTTCATCTGGACGTTCTTCGTCTGTTCGTTCTTCATCTGTTCGTTCTCCGTCTGTTCGTTCTTCGTCTGTTCTTTCTTCGTCTGTTCGTTCTTCTTCTGTTCGTGCTTCGTCAGTTCGTTCTTCGTCTGTTCGTTATTCGTCTGTTCTTTCTTCGTCTGTTCGTTCTTCTTCTGTTCGTTCTTCGTCTGTTCGTTCTTCGTCTGTTCGTTCTTCTTCCGTTCGTTCTTCGTCTGGACGTTCTTCGTCCGTTCGTTCTTCGTCTGTCCGTTCTTCGTCCGTCCGTTCTTCGTCCGTTCGTTCTTCGTCTGTTCGTTCTTCGTCTGTTCGTTCTTCGTCTGTTCGTTCTTCTTCCGTTCGGTGTTCGTCTGGACGTTCTTCGTCCGTTCGTTCTTCGTCTGTCCGTTCTTCGTCCGTTCGTTCTTCGTCCGTTCGTTCTTCGTCTTTTCGTTTTTCTTCCGTTCGTTCTTCGTCTGTCCGTTCTTCGTCTGTTCGTTCTTCGTCTGTTCGTTCTTCGTCTGTTCGTTCTTGGTCCGTTCGTTCTTCGTCTGTTCGTTCACCGTCCGTTCGTTTTTCGTCTGTTCGTTCTCCGTCTGTTCGTTCTCCGTCTGTTCGTTTTTCGTCCGTTCGTTCTTCTTCTGTTCGTTCTTCGTCCGTTCGTTCTTCGTCTGTTCGTTCTTCGTCTGTTCGTTCTTCGTCTGTTCGTTCTCCGTCTGTTCGTTCTTCGTCTGTTCGTTCTCCGTCTGTTCGTTCTTCGTCTGTTCGTTCTTCGTCTGTTCGTTCTTCGTCTGTTCGATGTTCGTCTGTCCGTTCTTCGTCCGTTCGTTCTCCGTCTGTTCCTTCTTCGTCTGTTCGTTCTTCGTCTGTTCGTTCTTCGGCTGTTCGTTCTCCGTCTGTTCGTTCTTCGTCTGTTCGTTCTCCGTCTGTTCGTTCTTCGTCTGTTCGTTCTTCGTCCGTTCGTTCTTCGTCTGTTCGTTCACCGTCCGTTCGTTTTTCGTCTGTTCGTTCTCCGTCTGTTCGTTCTCCGTCTGTTCGTTCTTCGTCTGTTCTTTCTCCGTCAGTTCGTTCTTCGTCTGTTCGTTCTTCGTCTGTTCTTTCTTCGTCTGTTCGTTCTCCGTCTGTTCCGTCTTCGTCTGTTCGTTCTCCGTCTGTTCGTTCTCCGTCTGTTCGTTCTTCGTCCGTTCGTTCTTCGTCTGTTCGTTCCTCGTCTGTTCGTTCTTCGTCTGTTCGTTCTCCGTCTGTTCGTTCTTCGTCTGTTCGTTCTCCGTCTGTTCGTTCTTCGTCTGTTCGTTCTTCGTCTGTTCGTTCTTCGTCTGTTCGATCTTCGTCTGTTCGTTCTTCGTCCGTTCGTTCTCCGTCTGTTCCTTCTTCGTCTGTTCGTTCTTCGTCTGTTCGTTCTTCGTCTGGTCGTTCTTCGTCTGTTCGTTCTCCGTCTGTTCGTTCTTCTTCCGTTCGTTCTTCGTCTGTTCGTTCTTCGTCTGCTCGTTCTTCGTCTGTTCGTTCTTCTTCAGTTCGTTCTTCGTCTGTTCGTTCACCGTCCGTTCGTTTTTCGTCTGTTTGTTCTCCGTCTGTTCGTTCTTCGTCTGTTCGTTCTTCGTCCGTTCGTTCTTCGTCTGTTCGTTCTTCGTCTGCTCGTTCTTCGTCTGTTCGTTCTTCTTCCGTTCGTTCTTCGTCTGTTCGTTCACCGTCCGTTCGTTTTTCGTCTGTTCGTTCTCCGTCTGTTCGTTCTCCGTCTGTTCGTTCTTCGTCCGTTCGTTCTTCGTCTGTTCGTTCTTCGTCTGCTCGTTCTTCGTCTGTTCGTTCTTCTTCCGTTCGTTCTTCGTCTGTTCGTTCACCGTCCGTTCGTTTTTCGTCTGTTCGTTCTCCGTCTGTTCGTTCTCCGTCTGTTCGTTCTTCGTCCGTTCGTTCTTCGTCTGTTCGTTCTTCGTCCGTTCGTTCTCCGTCTGTTCCTTCTTCGTCTGTTCGTTCTTCGTCTGTTCGTTCTTCGTCTGGTCGTTCTTCGTCTGTTCGTTCTCCGTCTGTTCGTTCTTCTTCCGTTCGTTCTTCGTCTGTTCGTTCTTCGTCTGCTCGTTCTTCGTCTGTTCGTTCTTCTTCCGTTCGTTCTTCGTCTGTTCGCTCACCGTCCGTTCGTTTTTCGTCTGTTCGTTCTCCGTCTGTTCGTTCTCCGTCTGTTCGTTCTTCGTCCGTTCGATCTTCGTCTGTTCGTTCTTCGTCCGTTCGTTCTCCGTCTGTTCCTTCTTCGTCTGTTCGTTCTTCGTCTGTTCGTTCTTCGTCTGGTCGTTCTTCGTCTGTTCGTTCTCCGTCTGTTCGTTCTTCTTCCGTTCGTTCTTCGTCTGTTCGTTCTTCGTCTGTTCGTTCTTCGTCTGCTCGTTCTTCGTCTGTTCGTTCTTCTTCCGTTCGTTCTTCGTCTGTTCGTTCACCGTCCGTTCGTTTTTCGTCTGTTCGTTCTCCGTCTGTTCGTTCTTCGTCTGTTCGTTCTTCGTCCGTTCGTTCTTCGTCTGTTCGTTCTTCGTCTGCTCGTTCTTCGTCTGTTCGTTCTTCTTCCGTTCGTTCTTCGTCTGTTCGTTCACCGTCCGTTCGTTTTTCGTCTGTTCGTTCTCCGTCTGTTCGTTCTCCGTCTGTTCGTTCTTCGTCCGTTCGTTCTTCGTCTGTTCGTTCTTCGTCTGCTCGTTCTTCGTCTGTTCGTTCTTCTTCCGTTCGTTCTTCGTCTGTTCGTTCACCGTCCGTTCGTTTTTCGTCTGTTCGTTCTCCGTCTGTTCGTTCTCCGTCTGTTCGTTCTTCGTCCGTTCGTTCTTCGTCTGTTCGTTCTTCGTCTGCTCGTTCTTCGTCTGTTCGTTCTTCTTCCGTTCGTTCTCCGTCTGTTCGTTCTTCGTCTGTTCGTTCTTCGTCTGTTCGTTCTTCTTCCGTTCGTTCTTCGTCTGGACGTTCTTCGTCCGTTCGTTCTTCGTCTGTCCGTTCTTCGTCCGTTCGTTCTTCGTCCGTTCGTTCTTCGTCTGTTCGTTCTTCGTCCGTTCGTTCTTCGTCCGTTCGTTCTTTGTCCGTTCGTTCTCCGTCTGTTCGTTCTTCGTTTGTTCGTTCTTCGTCCGTTCGTTCTTCGTCCGTTCGTTCTTCATCCGTTCGTTCTTCGTCTGTCCGTTCTTCGTCTGTTCGTTCTTCGTCTGTTCGTTCTTCGTCTGTTCTTTCTTCGTCTGTTCGTTCTCCGTCTGTTCCTTCTTCGTCTGTTCGTTCTCCGTCTGTTCGTTTTCCGTCTGTTTGTTCTTCGTCCGTTCGTTCTTCGTCTGGACGTTCTTCGTCCGTCTGTTCGTTCTTCGTCTGTTCGTTCTCCGTCTGATCGTTCTTCGTCTGTTCGTTCTTCGTCTGTTCGTTCTCCGTCTGCTCGTTCTTCGTCTGTTCGTTCTCCGTCTGATCGTTCTTCGTCTGTTCGTTCTCCGTCTGTTCGTTCTTCGTCTGTTCGTTCTCCGTCTGTTCGTTCGTCGTCTGTTCGTTCTTCTTCCGTTCGTTCTTCGTCTGGACGTTCTTCGTCCGTCTGTTCGTTCTTCGTCTGTTCGTTCTCCGTCTGTTCGTTCTTCGTCTGTTCGTTCTCCGTCTGTTCGTTCTTCGTCTGTTCGTTCTTCGTCCGTTCGTTCTTCGTCTGTTCGTTCTCCGTCTGATCGTTCTTCGTCTGTTCGTTCTCCGTCTGTTCGTTCTTCGGCTGTTCGTTCTTCGTCTGTTCGTTCTCCGTCTGTTCGTTCTTCGTCTATTCGTTCTTCTTCCGTTCGTTCTTCGTCTGGACGTTCTTCGTCCGTCTGTTCGTTCTTCGTCTGTTCGTTCTCCGTCTGATCGTTCTTCGTCTGTTCGTTCTCCGTCTGTTCGTTCTTCGTCTGTTCGTTCTCCGTCTGTTCGTTCTTCGTCTGTTCGTTCTTCGTCTGTTCTTTCTCCGTCAGTTCGTTCTTCGTCTGTTCGTTCTTCGTCTGTTCGTTCTTCGTCTGTTCGTTCTTCGTCTGTTCGTTCTCCGTCTGTTCGTTCTTCGTCCGTTCGTTCTCCGTCTGTTCGTTCTTCGTCTATTCGTTCTTCGTCTGTTCGTTCTCCGTCTGTTCGTTCTCCGTCTGTTCGTTCTTCGTCCGTTCGTTCTTCGTCTGTTCGTTCTCCGTCTGTTCGTTCTTCGTCTGTTCGTTCTTCGTCTGTTCGTTCTTCGTCTGTTCTTTCTCCGTCAGTTCGTTCTTCGTCTGTTCGTTCTTCGGCTGTTCGTTCTTCGTCTGTTCGTTCTCCGTCTGTTCGTTCTCCGTCTGCTCGTTCTTCGTCTGTTCGTTCTCCGTCTGATCGTTCTCCGTCTGTTCGTTCTCCGTCTGTTCGTTCTCCGTCTGATCGTTCTTCGTCCGTTCGTTCTTCGTCTGTTCGTTCTCCGTCTGTTCGTTCTTCGTCTGTTCGTTCTTCGGCTGTTCGTTCTTCGTCTGTTCGTTCTCCGTCTGTTCGTTCTCCGTCTGTTCGTTCTTCGTCTGTTCGTTCTTCGTCTGTTCGTTCTCCGTCTGTTCGTTCTCCGTCTGATCGTTCTTCGTCCGTTCGTTCTTCGTCTGTTCGTTCTCCGTCTGTTCGTTCTTCGTCTGTTCGTTCTTCGGCTGTTCGTTCTTCGTCTGTTCGTTCTCCGTCTGTTCGTTCTCCGTCTGATCGTTCTTCGTCCGTTCGTTCTTCGTCTGTTCGTTCTCCGTCTGTTCGTTCTTCGTCTGTTCGTTCTTCGGCTGTTCGTTCTTCGTCTGTTCGTTCTCCGTCTGTTCGTTCTCCGTCTGTTCGTTCTCCGTCTGTTCGTTCTTCGTCTGTTCGTTCTCCGTCTGATCGTTCTTCGTCTGTTCGTTCTCCGTCTGTTCGTTGTCCGTCTGATCGTTCTTCGTCCGTTCGTTCTTCGTCTGTTCGTTCTCCGTCTGTTCGTTCTTCGTCTGTTCGTTCTTCGGCTGTTCGTTCTTCGTCTGTTCGTTCTCCGTCTGTTCGTTCTTCGTCTGTTCGTTCTTCGTCTGTTCTTTCTCCGTCAGTTCGTTCTTCGTCTGTTCGTTCTTCGTCTGTTCGTTCTTCGTCCGTTCGTTCTTCGTCTGTTCGTTCTCCGTCTGATCGTTCTTCGTCTGTTCGTTCTTCGTCTGTTCGTTCTCCGTCTGTTCCTTCTTCTTCCGTTCGTTCTTCGTCTGTTCGTTCTTCGTCCGTTCGTTCTTCGTCTGTTCGTTCTCCGTCTGATCGTTCTTCGTCTGTTCGTTCTCCGTCTGTTCGTTCTCCGTCTGTTCGTTCTCCGTCTGTTCGTTCTTCGTCCGTTCGTTCTTCGTCTGTTCGTTCTCCGTCTGTTCGTTCTTCGTCTGTTCGTTCTTCGGCTGTTCGTTCTTCGTCTGTTCGTTCTCCGTCTGTTCGTTCTTCGTCCGTTCGTTCTTCGTCTGTTCGTTCTCCGTCTGATCGTTCTTCGTCTGTTCGTTCTCCGTCTGTTCGTTCTTCGTCTGTTCGTTCTTCGTCTGTTCGTTCTTCGTCTGTTCTTTCTCCGTCAGTTCGTTCTTCGTCTGTTCGTTCTTCGTCTGTTCGTTCTTCGTCTGTTCGTTCTTCGTCTGTTCGTTCTCCGTCTGGACGTTCTTCGTCCGTCTGTTCGTTCTTCGTCTGTTCGTTCTCCGTCTGATCGTTCTTCGTCTGTTCGTTCTCCGTCTGTTCGTTCTTCGTCTGTTCGTTCTTCATCTGTTCGTTCTTCGTCTGTTCTTTCTCCGTCAGTTCGTTCTTCGTCTGTTCGTTCTTCGTCTGTTCGTTCTTCGTCTGTTCGTTCTTCGTCTGTTCGTTCTCCGTCTGGACGTTCTTCGTCCGTCTGTTCGTTCTTCGTCTGTTCGTTCTCCGTCTGATCGTTCTTCGTCTGTTCGTTCTCCGTCTGATCGTTCTTCGTCTGTTCGTTCTCCGTCTGTTCGTTCTTCGTCTGTTCGTTCTCCGTCTGTTCGTTCGTCGTCTGTTCGTTCTTCTTCCGTTCGTTCTTCTTCTGGACGTTCTTCGTCCGTCTGTTCGTTCTTCGTCTGTTCGTTCTCCGTCTGTTCGTTCTTCGTCTGTTCGTTCTCCGTCTGTTCGTTCTTCGTCTGTTCGTTCTTCGTCCGTTCGTTCTTCGTCTCTTCGTTCTCCGTCTGATCGTTCTTCGTCTGTTCGTTCTCCGTCTGTTCGTTCTTCGGCTGTTCGTTCTTCGTCTGTTCGTTCTCCGTCTGTTCGTTCTTCGTCTATTCGTTCTTCTTCCGTTCGTTCTTCGTCTGGACGTTCTTCTTCCGTCTGCTCGTTCTTCGTCTGTTCGTTCTCCGTCTGATCGTTCTTCGTCTGTTCGTTCTCCGTCTGTTCGTTCTTCGTCTGTTCGTTCTCCGTCTGTTCGTTCTTCGTCTGTTCGTTCTTCGTCTGTTCTTTCTCCGTCAGTTCGTTCTTCATCTGTTCGTTCTTCGTCTGTTCGTTCTTCGTCTGTTCGTTCTTCGTCTGTTCGTTCTCCGTCTGTTCGTTCTTCGTCCGTTCGTTCTCCGTCTGTTCGTTCTTCGTCTGTTCGTTCTTCGTCTGTTCGTTCTCCGTCTGTTCGTTCTCCGTCTGTTCGTTCTTCGTCCGTTCGTTCTTCGTCTGTTCGTTCTCCGTCTGTTCGTTCTTCGTCTGTTCGTTCTTCGTCTGTTCGTTCTTCGTCTGTTCGTTCTCCGTCTGTTCGTTCTTCGTCTGTTCGTTCTTCGGCTGTTCGTTCTTCGTCTGTTCGTTCTTCGTCTGTTCGTTCTTCGTCTGTTCGTTCTTCGTCTGTTCGTTCTCCGTCTGTTCGTTCTTCGTCTGTTCGTTCTTCGTCTGTTCGTTCTCCGTCTGTTCGTTCTTCGTCTGTTCGTTCTTCGGCTGTTCGTTCTTCGTCTGTTCGTTCTCCGTCTGTTCGTTCTCCGTCTGTTCGTTCTTCGTCTGTTCGTTCTCCATCTGATCGTTCTTCGTCTGTTCGTTCTCCGTCTGTTCGTTCTTCGTCTGTTCGTTCTTCTTCCGTTCGTTCTTCGTCTGGACGTTCTTCGTCTGTTCGTTCTTCTTCCGTTCGTTCTCCGTCTGTTCGTTCTTCGTCTGTTCGTTCTTCGTCTGTTCGTTCTTCGTCTGTTCGTTCTCCGTCTGTTCGTTCTTCGTCTGTTCGTTCTTCGTCTGTTCGTTCTTCGTCTGTTCGTTCTCCGTCTGTTCGTTCTTCGTCTGTTCGTTCTTCGTCTGTTCGTTCTTCGTCTGTTCGTTCTCCGTCTGTTCGTTCTTCGTCTGTTCGTTCTTCGGCTGTTCGTTCTTCGTCTGTTCGTTCTCCGTCTGTTCGTTCTCCGTCTGTTCGTTCTTCGTCTGTTCGTTCTCCATCTGATCGTTCTTCGTCTGTTCGTTCTCCGTCTGTTCGTTCTTCGTCTGTTCGTTCTTCTTCCGTTCGTTCTTCGTCTGTTCGTTCTCCGTCTGTTCGTTCTTCGTCTGTTCGTTCTCCGTCTGTTCGTTCTTCGTCTGTTCGTTCTTCGTCTGTTCGTTCTTCGTCTGTTCGTTCTCCGTCTGTTCGTTCTCCGTCTGTTCGTTCTTCGGCTGTTCGTTCTCCATCTGATCGTTCTTCGTCTGTTCGTTCTCCGTCTGTTCGTTCTTCGTCTGTTCGTTCTTCTTCCGTTCGTTCTTCGTCTGTTCGTTCTCCGTCTGTTCGTTCTTCGTCTGTTCGTTCTCCGTCTGTTCGTTCTCCGTCTGTTCGTTCTTCGGCTGTTCGTTCTCCATCTGATCGTTCTTCGTCTGTTCGTTCTCCGTCTGTTCGTTCTTCGTCTGTTCGTTCTTCTTCCGTTCGTTCTTCGTCTGTTCGTTCTCCGTCTGTTCGTTCTTCGTCTGTTCGTTCTCCGTCTGTTCGTTCTTCGGCTGTTCGTTCTCCGTCTGTTCGTTCTTCGGCTGTTCGTTCTCCATCTGATCGTTCTTCGTCTGTTCGTTCTCCGTCTGTTCGTTCTTCGTCTGTTCGTTCTTCTTCCGTTCGTTCTTCGTCTGTTCGTTCTCCGTCTGTTCGTTCTTCGTCTGTTCGTTCTCCGTCTGTTCGTTCTTCGGCTGTTCGTTCTCCATCTGATCGTTCTTCGTCTGTTCGTTCTCCGTCTGTTCGTTCTTCGTCTGTTCGTTCTTCATCTGTTCGTTCTCCGTCTGTTCGTTCTTCGTCTGTTCGTTCTCCGTCTGTTCGTTCTCCGTCTGTTCGTTCTTCGGCTGTTCGTTCTCCATCTGATCGTTCTTCGTCTGTTCGTTCTCCGTCTGTTCGTTCTTCGTCTGTTCGTTCTTCTTCCGTTCGTTCTTCGTCTGTTCGTTCTCCGTCTGTTCGTTCTTCGGCTGTTCGTTCTTCGTCTGTTCGTTCTCCGTCTGTTCGTTCTCCGTCTGTTCGTTCTTCGTCTGTTCGTTCTCCATCTGATCGTTCTTCGTCTGTTCGTTCTCCGTCTGTTCGTTCTTCGTCTGTTCGTTCTTCTTCCGTTCGTTCTTCGTCTGTTCGTTCTCCGTCTGTTCGTTCTTCGTCTGTTCGTTCTCCGTCTGTTCGTTCTCCGTCTGTTCGTTCTTCGTCTGTTCGTTCTTCGTCTGTTCGTTCTCCGTCTGTTCGTTCTTCGTCCGTTCGTTCTCCGTCTGTTCGTTCTTCGTCTGTTCGTTCTTCGTCTGTTCGTTCTCCGTCTGTTCGTTCTCCGTCTGTTCGTTCTTCGGCTGTTCGTTCTTCGTCTGTTCGTTCTCCGTCTGTTCGTCCTCCGTCTGTTCGTTCTTCGTCTGTTCGTTCTCCATCTGATCGTTCTTCGTCTGTTCGTTCTCCGTCTGTTCGTTCTTCGTCTGTTCGTTCTTCTTCCGTTCGTTCTTCGTCTGGACGTTCTTCGTCCGTCTGTTCGTTCTTCGTCCGTTCGTTCTTCGTCCGTTCGTTCTCCGTCTGTTCGTTCTCCGTCTGTTCGTTCTCCGTCTGTTCGTTCTTCGTCTGTTCGTTCTTCTTCCGTTCGTTCTTCGTCTGGACGATCTTCGTCCGTCTGTTCGTTCTTCGTCTGTTCGTTCTTCGTCTGTTCGTTCTCCGTCTGTTCGTTCTTCGTCCGTTCGTTCTCCGTCTGTTCGTTCTTCGTCTGTTCGTTCTTCGTCTGTTCGTTCTCCGTCTGTTCGTTCTTCGTCTGTTCGTTCTTCGGCTGTTCGTTCTTCGTCTGTTCGTTCTCCGTCTGTTCGTTCTCCGTCTGTTCGTTCTTCGTCTGTTCGTTCTCCATCTGATCGTTCTTCGTCTGTTCGTTCTCCGTCTGTTCGTTCTTCGTCTGTTCGTTCTTCTTCCGTTCGTTCTTCGTCTGGACGTTCTTCGTCCGTCTGTTCGTTCTTCGTCCGTCTGTTCGTTCTTCGTCCGTTCGTTCTTCGTCCGTTCGTTCTCCGTCTGTTCGTTCTCCGTCTGTTCGTTCTCCGTCTGTTCGTTCTTCGTCTGTTCGTTCTTCTTCCGTTCGTTCTTCGTCTGGACGTTCTTCGTCCGTCTGTTCGTTCTTCGTCTGTTCGTTCTTCGTCTGTTCGTTCTCCGTCTGTTCGTTCTTCGTCCGTTCGTTCTCCGTCTGTTCGTTCTTCGTCTGTTCGTTCTTCGTCTGTTCGTTCTCCGTCTGTTCGTTCTCCGTCTGTTCGTTCTTCGTCCGTTCGTTCTTCGTCTGTTCGTTCTCCGTCTGTTCGTTCTTCGTCTGTTCGTTCTTCGTCTGTTCGTTCTTCGTCTGTTCGTTCTCCGTCTGTTCGTTCTTCGTCTGTTCGTTCTTCGGCTGTTCGTTCTTCGTCTGTTCGTTCTCCGTCTGTTCGTTCTCCGTCTGTTCGTTCTTCGTCTGTTCGTTCTCCATCTGATCGTTCTTCGTCTGTTCGTTCTCCGTCTGTTCGTTCTCCGTCTGATCGTTCTTCGTCCGTTCGTTCTTCGTCTGTTCGTTCTCCGTCTGTTCGTTCTTCGTCTGTTCGTTCTTCGGCTGTTCGTTCTTCGTCTGTTCGTTCTCCGTCTGTTCGTTCTTCGTCTGTTCGTTCTTCGTCTGTTCTTTCTCCGTCAGTTCGTTCTTCGTCTGTTCGTTCTTCGTCTGTTCGTTCTTCGTCCGTTCGTTCTTCGTCTGTTCGTTCTTCGTCTGTTCGTTCTCCGTCTGTTCGTTCTTCGTCTGTTCGTTCTTCGGCTGTTCGTTCTTCGTCTGTTCGTTCTCCGTCTGTTCGTTCTCCATCTGATCGTTCTTCGTCTGTTCGTTCTCCGTCTGTTCGTTCTCCGTCTGTTCGTTCTCCGTCTGTTCGTTCTTCGTCTGTTCGTTCTTCTTCCGTTCGTTCTTCGTCTGGACGTTCTTCGTCCGTCTGTTCGTTCTTCGTCTGTTCGTTCTTCGTCTGTTCGTTCTCCGTCTGTTCGTTCTTCGTCCGTTCGTTCTCCGTCTGTTCGTTCTTCGTCTGTTCGTTCTTCGTCTGTTCGTTCTCCGTCTGTTCGTTCTCCGTCTGTTCGTTCTTCGTCCGTTCGTTCTTCGTCTGTTCGTTCTCCGTCTGTTCGTTCTTCGTCTGTTCGTTCTTCGTCTGTTCGTTCTTCGTCTGTTCGTTCTCCGTCTGTTCGTTCTTCGTCTGTTCGTTCTTCGGCTGTTCGTTCTTCGTCTGTTCGTTCTCCGTCTGTTCGTTCTCCGTCTGTTCGTTCTTCGTCTGTTCGTTCTCCATCTGATCGTTCTTCGTCTGTTCGTTCTCCGTCTGTTCGTTCTCCGTCTGATCGTTCTTCGTCCGTTCGTTCTTCGTCTGTTCGTTCTCCGTCTGTTCGTTCTTCGTCTGTTCGTTCTTCGGCTGTTCGTTCTTCGTCTGTTCGTTCTCCGTCTGTTCGTTCTTCGTCTGTTCGTTCTTCGTCTGTTCTTTCTCCGTCAGTTCGTTCTTCGTCTGTTCGTTCTTCGTCTGTTCGTTCTTCGTCCGTTCGTTCTTCGTCTGTTCGTTCTTCGTCTGTTCGTTCTCCGTCTGTTCGTTCTTCGTCTGTTCGTTCTTCGGCTGTTCGTTCTTCGTCTGTTCGTTCTCCGTCTGTTCGTTCTCCATCTGATCGTTCTTCGTCTGTTCGTTCTCCGTCTGTTCGTTCTCCGTCTGATCGTTCTTCGTCCGTTCGTTCTTCGTCTGTTCGTTCTCCGTCTGTTCGTTCTTCGTCTGTTCGTTCTTCGGCTGTTCGTTCTTCGTCTGTTCGTTCTCCGTCTGTTCGTTCTTCGTCTGTTCGTTCTTCGTCTGTTCTTTCTCCGTCAGTTCGTTCTTCGTCTGTTCGTTCTCCGTCTGTTCGTTCTTCGTCTGTTCGTTCTTCGTCTGTTCGTTCTTCGTCTGTTCGTTCTCCGTCTGTTCGTTCTTCGTCTGTTCGTTCTTCGGCTGTTCGTTCTTCGTCTGTTCGTTCTCCGTCTGTTCGTTCTCCGTCTGTTCGTTCTTCGTCTGTTCGTTCTCCATCTGATCGTTCTTCGTCTGTTCGTTCTCCGTCTGTTCGTTCTCCGTCTGATCGTTCTTCGTCCGTTCGTTCTTCGTCTGTTCGTTCTCCGTCTGTTCGTTCTTCGTCTGTTCGTTCTTCGGCTGTTCGTTCTTCGTCTGTTCGTTCTCCGTCTGATCGTTCTTCGTCTGTTCGTTCTCCGTCTGTTCGTTCTCCGTCTGTTCGTTCTTCGTCCGTTCGTTCTTCGGCTGTTCGTTCCTCGTCTGTTCGTTCTCCGTCTGTTCGTTCTCCGTCTGTTCGTTCTTCGTCTGTTCGTTCTCCGTCTGATCGTTCTTCGTCTGTTCCTTCTCCGTCTGTTCGTTCTCCGTCTGATCGTTCTTCGTCCGTTCGTTCTTCGTCTGTTCGTTCTCCGTCTGTTCGTTCTTCGTCTGTTCGTTCTTCGGCTGTTCGTTCTTCGTCTGTTCGTTCTCCGTCTGTTCGTTCTCCGTCTGTTCGTTCTCCGTCTGTTCGTTCTTCGTCTGTTCGTTCTCCGTCTGATCGTTCTTCGTCTGTTCGTTCTCCGTCTGTTCGTTCTCCGTCTGATCGTTCTTCGTCCGTTCGTTCTTCGTCTGTTCGTTCTCCGTCTGTTCGTTCTTCGTCTGTTCGTTCTTCGGCTGTTCGTTCTTCGTCTGCTCGTTCTCCGTCTGTTCGTTCTTCGTCTGTTCGTTCTTCGTCTGTTCTTTCTCCGTCAGTTCGTTCTTCGTCTGTTCGTTCTTCGTCTGTTCGTTCTTCGTCCGTTCGTTCTTCGTCTGTTCGTTCTCCGTCTGATCGTTCTTCGTCTGCTCGTTCTTCGTCTGTTCGTTCTCCGTCTGATCGTTCTTCGTCTGTTCGTTCTCCGTCTGTTCGTTCGTCGTCTGTTCGTTCTTCTTCCGTTCGTTCTTCGTCTGGACGTTCTTCGTCCGTCTGTTCGTTCTTCGTCTGTTCGTTCTCCGTCTGATCGTTCTTCGTCTGTTCGTTCTCCGTCTGTTCGTTCTTCGTCTGTTCGTTCTTCGTCTGTTCGTTCTTCGTCTGCTCTTTCTCCGTCAGTTCGTTCTTCGTCTGTTCGTTCTTCGTCTGTTCGTTCTCCGTCTGTTCGTTCTCCGTCTGTTCGTTCTTCGTCCGTTCGTTCTCCGTCTGTTCGTTCTCCGTCTGTTCGTTCTTCGTCTGTTCGTTCTTCGTCTGTTCGTTCTTCGTCTGTTCGTTCTTCGTCTGTTCGTTCTTCTTCCGTTCGTTCTTCGTCTGTTCGTTCTTCGTCTGTTGGTTCTCCGTCTGTTCGTTCTTCGTCTGTTCGTTCTCCGTCTGTTCGTTCTCCGTCTGTTCGTTCTTCGTCCTTTCGTTCTTCGTCTGTTCGTTCTCCGTCTGATCGTTCTTCGTCTGTTCGTTCTCCGTCTGTTCGTTCTTCGTCTGTTCGTTCTTCGTCTGTTCGTTCTTCTTCCGTTCGTTCTTCGTCTGTTCGTTCTTCGTCTGTTCGTTCTCCGTCTGTTCGTTCTTCGTCTGTTCGTTCTCCGTCTGTTCGTTCTCCGTCTGTTCGTTCTTCGTCCGTTCGTTCTTCGTCTGTTCGTTCTCCGTCTGATCGTTCTTCGTCTGTTCGTTCTCCGTCTGTTCGTTCTTCGTCTGTTCGTTCTTCGTCTGTTCGTTCTTCGTCCGTTCGTTCTTCGTCTGTTCGTTCTCCGTCTGTTCGTTCTTCGTCCGTTCGTTCTTCGTCTGTTCGTTCTTCGTCTGTTCGTTCTTCGTCTGTTCGTTCTTCGGCTGTTCGATCTCCGTCTGTTCGTTTTTCGTCTGTTCGTTCTCCGTCTGTTCGTTCTTCTTCCGTTCGTTCTTCGTCTGTTCGTTCTTCGTCTGTTCGTTCTTCGTCTGTTCGTTCTTCGTCTGTTCGTTCTTCTTCCGTTCGTTCTTCGTCTGTTCGTTCTTCGTCTGTTCGTTCTCCGTCTGTTCGTTCTTCGTCTGTTCGTTCTTCGTCTGTTCGTTCTTCGTCCGTTCGTTCTTCGTCTGTTCGTTCTCCGTCTGTTCGTTCTTCGTCCGTTCGTTCTTCGTCTGTTCGTTCTTCGTCTGTTCGTTCTTCGTCTGTTCGTTCTTCGGCTGTTCGTTCTCCGTCTGTTCGTTTTTCGTCTGTTCGTTCTCCGTCTGTTCGTTCTCCGTCTGTTCGTTCTTCGTCTGTTCGTTCTTCTTCCGTTCGTTCTTCGTCTGTTCGTTCTTCGTCTGTTCGTTCTCCGTCTGTTCGTTCTTCGTCTGTTCGTTCTTCGTCCGTTCGTTCTTCGTCTGTCCGTTCTTCTTCCGTTCGTTCTTCGTCTGGACGTTCTTCGTCCGTCTGTTCGTTCTTCGTCCGTTCGTTCTCCGTCTGTTCGTTCTCCGTCTGTTCGTTCTTCGTCTGTTCGTTCTTCTTCCGTTCGTTCTTCGTCTGGACGTTCTTCGTCCGTCTGTTCGTTCTTCGTCTGTTCGTTCTTCTTCCGTTCGTTCTTCGTCTGGACGTTCTTCGTCCGTCTGTTCGTTCTTCGTCTGTTCGTTCTTCGTCTGTACGTTCACCGTATTTTCGTTCTCCGTCTGTTCGTTCTTCGTCTGCTCGTTCTTCGTCTGTTCGTTCTTCGTCTGTTCGTTCTTCGTCCGTTCGTTCTTCGTCCGTTCGTTCTTCGTCTGTTCGTTCACCGTCCGTTCGTTCTTCGTCTGTTCGTTCTTCTTCCGTTCGTTCTTCGTCTGGACGTTCTTCGTCCGTCTGTTCGTTCTTCGTCCGTTCGTTCTTCGTCTGTTCGTTCTTCGTCTGTTCGTTCTCCGTCTGTTCGTTCTTCGTCTGTTCGTTCTTCGTCCGTTCGTTCTTCGTCTGTTCGTTCTTCTTCCGTTCGTTCTTCGTCTGGACGTTCTTCGTCCGTCTGTTCGTCCTTCGTCTGTTCGTTCTTCGTCTGCTCGTTCTTCGTCTGTTCGTTCTCCGTCTGTTCGTTCTTCGTCTGTTCGTTCTTCTTCCGTTCGTTCTTCGTCTGGACGTTCTTCGTCGTCTGTTCGTTCTTCGTCCGTTCGTTCTTCGTCCGTTCGTTCTCCGTCTGTTCGTTCTTCGTCTGTTCGTTCTTCTTCCGTTCGTTCTTCGTCTGGACGTTCTTCGTCCGTCTGTTCGTTCTTCGTCCGTTCGTTCTTCGTCCGTTCGTTCTCCGTCTGTTCGTTCTCCGTCTGTTCGTTCTTCGTCTGTTCGTTCTTCTTCCGTTCGTTCTTCGTCTGGACGTTCTTCGTCCGTCTGTTCGTTCTTCGTCCGTTCGTTCTTCGTCCGTTCGTTCTCCGTCTGTTCGTTCTCCGTCTGTTCGTTCTTCGTCTGTTCGTTCGTCTTCCGTTCGTTCTTCGTCCGTTCGTTCTCCGTCTGTTCGATCTTCGTCTGTTCGTTCTTCGTCCGTTCGTTCTCCGTCTGTTCCTTCTTCGTCTGTTCGTTCTTCGTCTGTTCGTTCTCCGTCTGTTCGTTCTCCGTCTGTTCGATCTTCGTCTGTTCGTTCTTCGTCCGTTCGATGTTCGTCTGTTCGTTCTTCGTCCGTTCGTTCTCCGTCTGTTCCTTCTTCGGCTGTTCGTTCTCCGTCTGTTCGTTCTTCGTCTGTTCTTTCTTCGTCTGTTCGTTCTCCGTCTGTTCTTTCTCCGTCTGTTTGTTCTTCGTCTGTTCGTTCTTCGTCTGTTCGTTCTTCGTCTGTTCTTTCTTCGTCTGTTCGTTCATCGCCTGTTCGTTCTTCGTCTGTTCTTTCTTCGTCTGTTCGTTCTTCGTCTGCTCGTTCTTCTCCCGTTCGTTCTTCGTCTGTTCGTTCTTCGTCTGTTCTTTCTTCGTCTGTTCCTTCTTCGTCTGTTCTTTCTTCGTCTGTTCGTTCTCCGTCTGTTCGTTCTTCGTCTGTTCGTTCTTCGTCTGTTCGTTCTTCGTCTGTTCGTTCTTCGTCTGTTCTTTCTTCGTCTGTTCGTTCTTCGTCTGTTCGTTCTTCGTCTGTTCGATCTTCGTCTGTTCGTTCTTCGTCTGTTCGTTCTTCGTCTGTTCGTTCTTCGTCTGTTCGATCTTCGTCTGTTCCTTCTTCGCCTGTTCGTTCTTCGTCCGTTCGTTCTCCGTCTGTTCGTTCTTCGTCTGTTCGTTCTTCGTCCGTTCGTTCTTCGTCTGTTCGTTCTTCGTCTGTTCATTCTTCGTCTGTTCGTTCTTCGTCTGTTCGTTCTTCGTCTGTTCTTTCTTCGTCTGTTCCTTCTTCGTCTGTTCTTTCTTCGTCTGTTCGTTCTCCGTCTGTTCGTTCTTCGTCTGTTCGTTCTTCGTCTGTTCGTTCTTCGTCTGTTCGTTCTTCGTCTGTTCTTTCTTCGTCTGTTCGTTCTTCGTCTGTTCGTTCTTCGTCTGTTCGATCTTCGTCTGTTCGTTCTTCGTCTGTTCGTTCTTCGTCTGTTCGTTCTTCGTCTGTTCGATCTTCGTCTGTTCCTTCTTCGCCTGTTCGTTCTTCGTCCGTTCGTTCTCCGTCTGTTCGTTCTTCGTCTGTTCGTTCTTCGTCCGTTCGTTCTTCGTCTGTTCGTTCTTCGTCTGTTCATTCTTCGTCTGTTCCTTCTTCGCCTGTTCGTTCTTCGTCCGTTCGTTCTCCGTCTGTTCGTTCTTCGTCTGTTCGTTCTTCGTCCGTTCGTTCTTCGTCTGTTCGTTCTTCGTCTGTTCATTCTTCGTCTGTTCGTTCTTCGTCCGTTCGTTCTTCGTCTGTTCGTTCTTCGTCTGTTCGTTCTCCGTCTGTTCGTTCTTCGTCTGTTCGTTCTTCGTCCGTTCGTTCTTCGTCTGTTCGTTCTTCTTCCGTTCGTTCTTCGTCTGGACGTTCTTCGTCCGTCTGTTCGTCCTTCGTCTGTTCGTTCTTCGTCTGCTCGTTCTTCGTCTGTTCGTTCTCCGTCTGTTCGTTCTTCGTCTGTTCGTTCTTCTTCCGTTCGTTCTTCGTCTGGACGTTCTTCGTCGTCTGTTCGTTCTTCGTCCGTTCGTTCTTCGTCCGTTCGTTCTCCGTCTGTTCGTTCTTCGTCTGTTCGTTCTTCTTCCGTTCGTTCTTCGTCTGGACGTTCTTCGTCCGTCTGTTCGTTCTTCGTCCGTTCGTTCTTCGTCCGTTCGTTCTCCGTCTGTTCGTTCTCCGTCTGTTCGTTCTTCGTCTGTTCGTTCTTCTTCCGTTCGTTCTTCGTCTGGACGTTCTTCGTCCGTCTGTTCGTTCTTCGTCCGTTCGTTCTTCGTCCGTTCGTTCTCCGTCTGTTCGTTCTCCGTCTGTTCGTTCTTCGTCTGTTCGTTCTTCTTCCGTTCGTTCTTCGTCTGGACGTTCTTCGTCCGTCTGTTCGTTCTTCGTCCGTTCGTTCTTCGTCCGTTCGTTCTTCGTCTGGACGTTCTTCGTCCGTCTGTTCGTTCTTCGTCCGTTCGTTCTTCGTCCGTTCGTTCTCCGTCTGTTCGTTCTCCGTCTGTTCGTTCTTCGTCTGTTCGTTCTTCTTCCGTTCGTTCTTCGTCTGGACGTTCTTCGTCCGTCTGTTCGATCTTCGTCTGTTCGTTCTTCGTCCGTTCGTTCTCCGTCTGTTCCTTCTTCGTCTGTTCGTTCTTCGTCTGTTCGTTCTCCGTCTGTTCGTTCTCCGTCTGTTCGATCTTCGTCTGTTCGTTCTTCGTCCGTTCGATGTTCGTCTGTTCGTTCTTCGTCCGTTCGTTCTCCGTCTGTTCCTTCTTCGGCTGTTCGTTCTCCGTCTGTTCGTTCTTCGTCTGTTCTTTCTTCGTCTGTTCGTTCTCCGTCTGTTCTTTCTCCGTCTGTTTGTTCTTCGTCTGTTCGTTCTTCGTCTGTTCGTTCTTCGTCTGTTCTTTCTTCGTCTGTTCGTTCATCGCCTGTTCGTTCTTCGTCTGTTCTTTCTTCGTCTGTTCGTTCTTCGTCTGCTCGTTCTTCTCCCGTTCGTTCTTCGTCTGTTCGTTCTTCGTCTGTTCTTTCTTCGTCTGTTCCTTCTTCGTCTGTTCTTTCTTCGTCTGTTCGTTCTCCGTCTGTTCGTTCTTCGTCTGTTCGTTCTTCGTCTGTTCGTTCTTCGTCTGTTCGTTCTTCGTCTGTTCTTTCTTCGTCTGTTCGTTCTTCGTCTGTTCGTTCTTCGTCTGTTCGATCTTCGTCTGTTCGTTCTTCGTCTGTTCGTTCTTCGTCTGTTCGTTCTTCGTCTGTTCGATCTTCGTCTGTTCCTTCTTCGCCTGTTCGTTCTTCGTCCGTTCGTTCTCCGTCTGTTCGTTCTTCGTCTGTTCGTTCTTCGTCCGTTCGTTCTTCGTCTGTTCGTTCTTCGTCTGTTCATTCTTCGTCTGTTCGTTCTTCGTCTGTTCGTTCTCCGTCTGATCGTTCTTCGTCTGTTCGTTCTTCGTCTGTTCGTTGTCCGTCTGTTCGTTCTTCGTCTGTTCGTTCTCCGTCTGTTCGTTCTTCGTCTGTTCGTTCTTCGTCTGTTCGTTCTTCGTCTGTTCGATCTTCGTCTGTTCGTTCTTCGTCCGTTCGATGTTCGTCTGTTCGTTCTTCGTCCGTTCGTTCTCCGTCTGTTCCTTCTTCGGCTGTTCGTTCTCCGTCTGTTCGTTCTTCGTCTGTTCGTTCTCCGTCTGTTCGTTCTTCGTCTGTTCGTTCTTCGTCCGTTCGTTCTTCGTCTGTTCGTTCACCGTCCGTTCGTTTTTCGTCTGTTCGTTCTCCGTCTGTTCGTTCTTCGTCTGTTCTTTCTCCGTCAGTTCGTTCTTCGTCTGTTCGTTCTTCGTCTGTTCTTTCTTCGTCTGTTCGTTCTCCGTCTGTTCCTTCTTCGTCTGTTCGTTCTCCGTCTGTTCGTTCTCCGTCTGTTCGTTCGTCGTCTGTTCGTTCTTCTTCCGTTCGTTCTTCGTCTGGACGTTCTTCGTCCGTCTGTTCGTTCTTCGTCTGTTCGTTCTTCGTCTGTTCGTTCTTCGCCTGTTCGTTCTTCGTCTGTTCGTTCTCCGTCAGTTCGTTCTTCGTCTGTTCGTTCTTCGTCTGTTCGTTCTTCGTCTGTTCGTTCTTCGTCTGTTCGTTCTCCGTCTGTTCGTTCTTCGTCTGTTCGTTCTTCGTCTGTTCGTTCTTCGCCTGTTCGTTCTCCGTCAGTTCGTTCTTCGTCTGTTCGTTCTTCGTCTGTTCGTTCTTCGTCTGTTCATTCTTCGTCTGTTCGTTCTTCGTCTGTTCGTTCTCCGTCTGTTCGTTCTTCGCCTGTTCGTTCTTCGTCTGTTCGTTCTCCGTCAGTTCGTTCTTCGTCCGTTCGTTCTTCGTCTGTTCGTTCTTCGTCTGTTCATTCTTCGTCTGTTCGTTCTTCGTCTGTTCGTTCTCCGTCTGTTCGTTCTTCGCCTGTTCGTTCTTCGTCTGTTCGTTCTCCGTCAGTTCGTTCTTCGTCTGTTCGTTCTTCGTCTGTTCGTTCTTCGTCTGTTCGTTCTTCGTCTGTTCGTTCTCCGTCTGTTCGTTCTTCGTCCGTTCGTTCTCCGTCTGTTCGTTCTTCGTCTGTTCGTTCTTCTTCCGTTCGTTCTTCGTCTGGACGTTCTTCGTCCGTCTGTTCGTTCTTCGTCCGTTCGTTCTTCGTCCGTTCGTTCTCCGTCTGTTCGTTCTCCGTCTGTTCGTTCTTCGTCTGTTCGTTCTTCTTCCGTTCGTTCTTCGTCTGGACGTTCTTCGTCCGTCTGTTCGTTCTTCTTCCGTTCGTTCTTCGTCTGGACGTTCTTCGTCCGTCTGTTCGTTCTTCGTCTGTTCGTTCTTCGTCTGTTCGTTCTCCGTCTGATCGTTCTTCGTCTGTTCGTTCTTCGTCAGTTCGTTCTTCGTCTGTTCGTTCTTCGTCTGTTCGTTCTTCGTCTGTTCGTTCTTCGTCTGTTCGTTCTCCGTCTGTTCGTTCTTCGTCTGTTCGTTCTTCGTCTGTTCGTTCTTCGCCTGTTCGTTCTTCTTCCGTTCGTTCTTCGTCTGTTCTTTCTCCGTCAGTTCGTTCTTCGTCTGTTCTTTCTTCGTCTGTTCGTTCTCCGTCTGTTCGTTCTCCGTCTGTTCGTTCTTCGTCTGTTCGTTCTTCGCCTGTTCGTTCTTCTTCCGTTCGTTCTTCGTCTGTTCTTTCTCCGTCAGTTCGTTCTTCGTCTGTTCTTTCTTCGTCTGTTCGTTCTTCGTCCGTTCGATCTTCGTCTGTTCGTTCTTCGTCCGTTCGTTCTCCGTCTGTTCCTTCTTCGGCTGTTCGTTCTCCGTCTGTTCGTTCTTCGTCTGTTCGTTCTCCGTCTGTTCGTTCTTCGTCTGTTCGTTCTTCGTCCGTTCGTTCTTCGTCTGTTCGTTCACCGTCCGTTCGTTTTTCGTCTGTTCGTTCTCCGTCTGTTCGTTCTTCGTCTGTTCTTTCTCCGTCAGTTCGTTCTTCGTCTGTTCGTTCTTCGTCTGTTCTTTCTTCGTCTGTTCGTTCTCCGTCTGTTCCTTCTTCGTCTGTTCGTTCTCCGTCTGTTCGTTCGTCGTCTGTTCGTTCTTCTTCCGTTCGTTCTTCGTCTGGACGTTCTTCGTCCGTCTGTTCGTTCTTCGTCTGTTCGTTCTTCGTCTGTTCGTTCTCCGTCTGATCGTTCTTCGTCTGTTCGTTCTCCGTCTGTTCGTTCTTCGTCTGTTCGTTCTTCGTCTGTTCGTTCTTCGTCTGTTCTTTCTCCGTCAGTTCGTTCTTCGTCTGTTCGTTCTTCGTCTGTTCGTTCTTCGTCTGTTCTTTCTTCGTCTGGACGTTCTTCGTCCGTCTGTTCGTCCTTCGTCTGTTCGTTCTTCGTCTGCTCGTTCTTCGTCTGTTCGTTCTTCGTCTGTTCGTTCTTCGCCTGTTCGTTCTTCTTCCGTTCGTTCTTCGTCTGTTCGTTCTCCGTCTGTTCGTTCTTCGTCTGTTCTTTCTCCGTCAGTTCTTTCTCCGTCTGTTCGTTCTTCGTCTGTTCGTTCTTCGCCTGTTCGTTCTTCTTCCGTTCGTTCTTCGTCTGTTCTTTCTCCGTCAGTTCGTTCTTCGTCTGTTCTTTCTTCGTCTGGACGTTCTTCGTCCGTCTGTTCGTCCTTCGTCTGTTCGTTCTTCGTCTGCTCGTTCTTCGTCTGTTCGTTCTCCGTCTGTTCGTTCTTCGTCTGTTCGTTCTTCTTCCGTTCGTTCTCCGTCTGTTCGTTCTTCGTCTGTTCGTTCTTCTTCCGTTCGTTCTTCGTCTGGACGTTCTTCGTCCGTCTGTTCGTTCTTCGTCCGTTCGTTCTTCGTCCGTTCGTTCTCCGTCTGTTCGTTCTCCGTCTGTTCTTTCTTCGTCTGTTCGTTCTTCTTCCGTTCGTTCTTCGTCTGGACGTTCTTCGTCCGTCTGTTCGTTCTTCGTCCGTTCGTTCTTCGTCCCTTCGTTCTCCGTCTGTTCGTTCTCCGTCTGTTCGTTCTTCGTCTGTTCGTTCGTCTTCCGTTCGTTCTTCGTCCGTTCGTTCTCCGTCTGTTCGATCTTCGTCTGTTCGTTCTTCGTCCGTTCGTTCTCCGTCTGTTCCTTCTTCGTCTGTTCGTTCTTCGTCTGTTCGTTCTCCGTCTGTTCGTTCTCCGTCTGTTCGTTCTTCGTCCGTTCGTTCTTTGTCTGTTCCTTCTTCGTCTGTTCGTTCTTCGTCCGTTCGTTCTCCGTCTGTTCGTTCTTCGTCTGTTCGTTCTTCGTCCGTTCGTTCTTCGTCTGTTCGTTCTTCGTCTGTTCATTCTTCGTCTGTTCGTTCTTCGTCTGTTCGTTCTCCGTCTGATCGTTCTTCGTCTGTTCGTTCTTCGTCTGTTCGTTGTCCGTCTGTTCGTTCTTCGTCTGTTCGTTCTCCGTCTGTTCGTTCTTCGTCTGTTCGTTCTTCGTCTGTTCGTTCTTCGTCTGTTCGATCTTCGTCTGTTCGTTCTTCGTCCGTTCGATCTTCGTCTGTTCGTTCTTCGTCCGTTCGTTCTCCGTCTGTTCCTTCTTCGGCTGTTCGTTCTCCGTCTGTTCGTTCTTCGTCTGTTCGTTCTCCGTCTGTTCGTTCTTCGTCTGTTCGTTCTTCGTCCGTTCGTTCTTCGTCTGTTCGTTCACCGTCCGTTCGTTTTTCGTCTGTTCGTTCTCCGTCTGTTCGTTCTTCGTCTGTTCTTTCTCCGTCAGTTCATTCTTCGTCTGTTCGTTCTTCGTCTGTTCTTTCTTCGTCTGTTCGTTCTCCGTCTGTTCCTTCTTCGTCTGTTCGTTCTCCGTCTGTTCGTTCTCCGTCTGTTCGTTCGTCGTCTGTTCGTTCTTCTTCCGTTCGTTCTTCGTCTGGACGTTCTTCGTCCGTCTGTTCGTTCTTCGTCTGTTCGTTCTTCGTCTGTTCGTTCTCCGTCTGATCGTTCTTCGTCTGTTCGTTCTCCGTCTGTTCGTTCTTCGTCTGTTCGTTCTTCGTCTGTTCGTTCTTCGTCTGTTCTTTCTCCGTCAGTTCGTTCTTCGTCTGTTCGTTCTTCGTCTGTTCGTTCTTCGTCTGTTCGTTCTTCGTCTGTTCGTTCTCCGTCTGTTCGTTCTTCGTCTGTTCGTTCTTCGTCTGTTCGTTCTTCGCCTGTTCGTTCTTCTTCCGTTCGTTCTTCGTCTGTTCTTTCTCCGTCAGTTCGTTCTTCGTCTGTTCTTTCTTCGTCTGTTCGTTCTCCGTCTGTTCGTTCTCCGTCTGTTCGTTCTTCGTCTGTTCGTTCTTCGCCTGTTCGTTCTTCTTCCGTTCGTTCTTCGTCTGTTCTTTCTCCGTCAGTTCGTTCTTCGTATGTTCTTTCTTCGTCTGTTCGTTCTTCGTCTGTTCGTTCTTCGTCTGTTCGTTCTTCGTCTGTTCGTTCTTCGTCTGTTCTTTCTCCGTCAGTTCGTTCTTCGTCTGTTCGTTCTTCGTCTGTTCGTTCTCCGTCTGATCGTTCTTCGTCTGTTCGTTCTCCGTCTGTTCGTTCTTCGTCTGTTCGTTCTTCGTCTGTTCGTTCTTCGTCTGTTCTTTCTCCGTCAGTTCGTTCTTCGTCTGTTCTTTCTTCGTCTGTTCGTTCTCCGTCTGTTCCTTCTTCGTCTGTTCGTTCTCCGTCTGTTCGTTCTCCGTCTGTTCGTTCGTCGTCTGTTCGTTCTTCTTCCGTTCGTTCTTCGTCTGGACGTTCTTCGTCCGTCTGTTCGTTCTTCGTCTGTTCGTTCTCCGTCTGTTCGTTCTTCGTCTGTTCGTTCTTCGTCTGTTCTCTCTCCGTCAGTTCGTTCTTCGTCTGTTCGTTCTTCGTCTGTTCGTTCTTCGTCTGTTCGTTCTTCGTCTGTTCGTTCTTCTTCCGTTCGTTCTTCGTCTGCTCGTTCTTCGTCTGTTCGTTCTCCGTCTGTTCGTTCTTCGTCTGTTCGTTCTCCGTCTGTTCGTTCTTCGTCTGTTCGTTCTTCGTCTGTTCTTTCTTCGTCTGTTCGTTCTTCGTCTGTTCGTTCTTCGTCTGTTCGTTCTTCGTCTGTTCGTTCTCCGTCTGTTCGTTCTTCGTCTGATCGTTTTTCGTCTGTTCGTTCTTCGTCTGTTCGTTCTTCGTCTGTTCGTTCTTCGTCTGTTCGTTCTTCGTCTGTTCGTTCTTCGTCTGTTCGTTCTACGTCTGGATGTTCTTCGTCCCTTCGTTCTTCGTTTGTTCGTTCTTCGTCTGTTCGTTCTTCGTCTGTTCGTTCTTCGTCCGTTCGTTCTTCGTCTGTTCGTTCTTCGTCTGTTCGTTCTTCGTCTGTTCGTTCTTCGTCTGTTCGTTCTTCGTCTGATCGTTCTGCGTCTGTTCGTTCTTCTTCCGTTCGTTCTTCGTCTGGACGTTCTTCGTCTGTTCTTTCTTCGTCAGTTCGTTCTTCGTCTGTTCGTTCTTCGTCTGTTCTTTCTTCGTCTGTTCGTTCTTCTTCTGTTCGTTCTTCCTCTGTTCTTTCTTCGTCTGTTCGTTCTTCGTCTGTTCGTTCTTCGTCTGTTCGTTCTTCGTCTGTTCGTTCTTCGTCTGATCGTTCTGCGTTTGTTCGTTCTTCTTCCGTTCGTTCTTCTTCTGGACGTTCTTCGTCTGTTCGTTCTTCATCTGTTCGTTCTCCGTCTGTTCGTTCTTCGTCTGTTCTTTTTCGTCTGTTCGTTCTCCGTCTGTTCGTTCTTCGTCTGTTTTTTCTTCGTCTGTTCGTTCTTCGTCTGTGCGTTCTTCGTCTGTTCGTTCTTCGTCTGTTCTTTCTTCGTCTGTTCGTTCTTCGTCTGTTCGTTCTTCGTCTGTTCGTTCCTCGTCTGTTCGTTCTTCGTCTGATCGTTCTGCGTCTGTTCGTTCTTCTTCCGTTCGTTCTTTGTCTGGACGTTCTTCGTCTGTTCCTTCTTCGTCAGTTCGTTCTTCGTCTGGACGTTCTTCGTCTGTTTGTTCTTCGTCTGTTCGTTCTTCGTCTGTTCGTTCTCCGTCTGTTCGTTCTTCGTCTGATCGTTTTTCGTCTGTTCGTTCTTCGTCTGTTCGTTCTTCGTCTGTTCGTTCTTCGTCTGTTCGTTCTTCGTCTGTTCGTTCTTCGTCTGTTCGTTCTACGTCTGGATGTTCTTCGTCCCTTCGTTCTTCGTTTGTTCGTTCTTCGTCTGTTCGTTCTTCGTCTGTTCGTTCTTCGTCTGTTCGTTCTTCGTCTGTTCGTTCTTCGTCTGTTCGTTCTTCGTCTGTTCGTTCTTCGTCTGTTCGTTCTTCGTCTGATCGTTCTGCGTCTGTTCGTTCTTCTTCCGTTCGTTCTTCGTCTGGACGTTCTTCGTCTGTTCTTTCTTCGTCAGTTCGTTCTTCGTCTGTTCGTTCTTCGTCTGTTCTTGCTTCGTCTGTTCGTTCTTCTTCTGTTCGTTCTTCCTCTGTTCTTTCTTCGTCTGTTCGTTCTTCGTCTGTTCGTTCTTCGTCTGTTCGTTCTTCGTCTGTTCGTTCTTCGTCTGATCGTTCTGCGTTTGTTCGTTCTTCTTCCGTTCGTTCTTCTTCTGGACGTTCTTCTTCTGGACGTTCTTCGTCTGTTCGTTCTTCACCTGTTCGTTCTCCGTCTGTTCGTTCTTCGTCTGTTATTTTTCGTCTGTTCGTTCTCCGTCTGTTCGTTCTTCGTCTGTTTTTTCTTCGTCTGTTCGTTCTTCGTCTGTGCGTTCTTCGTCTGTTCGTTCTTCGTCTGTTCTTTCTTCGTCTGTTCGTTCTTCGTCTGTTCGTTCTTCGTCTGTTCGTTCCTCGTCTGTTCGTTCTTCGTCTGATCGTTCTGCGTCTGTTCGTTCTTCTTCCGTTCGTTCTTTGTTTGGACGTTCTTCGTCTGTTCCTTCTTCGTCAGTTCGTTCTTCGTCTGGACGTTCTTCGTCTGTTTGTTCTTCATCTGTTCGTTCTCCGTCTGTTCGTTCTTCGTCTGTTCTTTTTCGTCTGTTCGTTCTCCGTCTGTTCGTTCTTCGTCTGTTCTTTCTTCGTCTGTTCGTTCTTCGTCTGTGCGTTCTTCGTCTGTTCGTTCTTCGTCTGTTCTTTCTTCGTCTGTTCGTTCTTCGTTTGTTCTTTCTTCGTCTGTTCGTTCTTCGTCTGTTCGTTCTTCGTCTGATCGTTCTGCGTCTGTTCGTTCTTCTTCCGTTCGTTCTTCTTCTGTTCGTTCTTCGTCTGTTCTTTCTTCGTCAGTTCGTTCTTCGTCTGTTCGTTCTTCGTCTGTTCGTTCTTCGTCTGTTCGTTCTTCGTCTGTTCGTTCCTCGTCTGTTCGTTCTTCGTCTGATCGTTCTGCGTCTGTTCGTTCTTCTTCCGTTCGTTCTTTGTTTGGACGTTCTTCGTCTGTTCCTTCTTCGTCAGTTCGTTCTTCGTCTGGACGTTCTTCGTCTGTTTGTTCTTCATCTGTTCGTTCTCCGTCTGTTCGTTCTTCGTCTGTTCTTTTTCGTCTGTTCGTTCTCCGTCTGTTCGTTCTTCGTCTGTTCTTTCTTCGTCTGTTCGTTCTTCGTCTGTGCGTTCTTCGTCTGTTCGTTCTTCGTCTGTTCTTTCTTCGTCTGTTTGTTCTTCGTCTGTTCGTTCTTCGTCTGTTCTTTCTTCGTCTGTTCGTTCTTCTTCTGTTCGTTCTTCGTCTGTTCGTTCTTCGTCTGTTCTTTCTTCGTCTGTTCGTTCTTCTTCTGTTCGTTCTTCGTCTGTTCTTTCTTCGTCAGTTCGTTCTTCTTCTGTTCGTTCTTCGTCTGTTCGTTCTTCGTCTGTTCTTTCTTCGTCTGTTCGTTCTTCGTCTGATCGTTCTGCGTCTGTTCGTTCTTCTTCCGTTCGTTCTTCGTCTGGACGTTCTTCGTCTGTTCTTTCTTCGTCTGTTCGTTCTTCGTCTGTTCTTTCTTCGTCAGTTCGTTCTTCTTCTGTTCGTTCTTCGTCTGTTCGTTCTTCGTCTGTTCTTTCTTCGTCTGTTCGTTCTTCTTCTGTTCGTTCTTCGTCTGTTCTTTCTTCGTCAGTTCGTTCTTCGTCTGTTCGTTCTTCGTCTGTTCGTTCTTCGTCTGTTCGTTCCTCGTCTGTTCGTTCTTCGTCTGATCGTTCTGCGTCTGTTCGTTCTTCTTCCGTTCGTTCTTTGTCTGGACGTTCTTCGTCTGTTCCTTCTTCGTCAGTTCGTTCTTCGTCTGGACGTTCTTCGTCTGGACGTTCTTCGTCTGTTTGTTCTTCATCTGTTCGTTCTCCGTCTGTTCGTTCTTCGTCTGTTCTTTTTCGTCTGTTCGTTCTCCGTCTGTTCGTTCTTCGTCTGTTCTTTCTTCGTCTGTTCGTTCTTCGTCTGTGCGTTCTTCGTCTGTTCGTTCTTCGTCTGTTCTTTCTCCGTCAGTTCGTTCTTCGTCTGTTCTTTCTTCGTCTGTTCGTTCTCCGTCTGTTCGTTCTCCGTCTGTTCGTTCTTCGTCTGTTCGTTCTTCGCCTGTTCGTTCTTCTTCCGTTCGTTCTTCGTCTGTTCTTTCTCCGTCAGTTCGTTCTTCGTATGTTCTTTCTTCGTCTGTTCGTTCTTCGTCTGTTCGTTCTTCGTCTGTTCGTTCTTCGTCTGTTCGTTCTTCGTCTGTTCTTTCTCCGTCAGTTCGTTCTTCGTCTGTTCGTTCTTCGTCTGTTCGTTCTCCGTCTGATCGTTCTTCGTCTGTTCGTTCTCCGTCTGTTCGTTCTTCGTCTGTTCGTTCTTCGTCTGTTGGTTCTTCGTCTGTTCTTTCTCCGTCAGTTCGTTCTTCGTCTGTTCTTTCTTCGTCTGTTCGTTCTCCGTCTGTTCCTTCTTCGTCTGTTCGTTCTCCGTCTGTTCGTTCTCCGTCTGTTCGTTCGTCGTCTGTTCGTTCTTCTTCCGTTCGTTCTTCGTCTGGACGTTCTTCGTCCGTCTGTTCGTTCTTCGTCTGTTCGTTCTCCGTCTGTTCGTTCTTCGTCTGTTCGTTCTTCGTCTGTTCTCTCTCCGTCAGTTCGTTCTTCGTCTGTTCGTTCTTCGTCTGTTCGTTCTTCGTCTGTTCGTTCTTCGTCTGTTCGTTCTTCTTCCGTTCGTTCTTCGTCTGCTCGTTCTTCGTCTGTTCGTTCTCCGTCTGTTCGTTCTTCGTCTGTTCGTTCTCCGTCTGTTCGTTCTTCGTCTGTTCGTTCTTCGTCTGTTCTTTCTTCGTCTGTTCGTTCTTCGTCTGTTCGTTCTTCGTCTGTTCGTTCTTCGTCTGTTCGTTCTCCGTCTGTTCGTTCTTCGTCTGATCGTTTTTCGTCTGTTCGTTCTTCGTCTGTTCGTTCTTCGTCTGTTCGTTCTTCGTCTGTTCGTTCTTCGTCTGTTCGTTCTTCGTCTGTTCGTTCTACGTCTGGATGTTCTTCGTCCCTTCGTTCTTCGTTTGTTCGTTCTTCGTCTGTTCGTTCTTCGTCTGTTCGTTCTTCGTCCGTTCGTTCTTCGTCTGTTCGTTCTTCGTCTGTTCGTTCTTCGTCTGTTCGTTCTTCGTCTGTTCGTTCTTCGTCTGATCGTTCTGCGTCTGTTCGTTCTTCTTCCGTTCGTTCTTCGTCTGGACGTTCTTCGTCTGTTCTTTCTTCGTCAGTTCGTTCTTCGTCTGTTCGTTCTTCGTCTGTTCTTTCTTCGTCTGTTCGTTCTTCTTCTGTTCGTTCTTCCTCTGTTCTTTCTTCGTCTGTTCGTTCTTCGTCTGTTCGTTCTTCGTCTGTTCGTTCTTCGTCTGTTCGTTCTTCGTCTGATCGTTCTGCGTTTGTTCGTTCTTCTTCCGTTCGTTCTTCTTCTGGACGTTCTTCGTCTGTTCGTTCTTCATCTGTTCGTTCTCCGTCTGTTCGTTCTTCGTCTGTTCTTTTTCGTCTGTTCGTTCTCCGTCTGTTCGTTCTTCGTCTGTTTTTTCTTCGTCTGTTCGTTCTTCGTCTGTGCGTTCTTCGTCTGTTCGTTCTTCGTCTGTTCTTTCTTCGTCTGTTCGTTCTTCGTCTGTTCGTTCTTCGTCTGTTCGTTCCTCGTCTGTTCGTTCTTCGTCTGATCGTTCTGCGTCTGTTCGTTCTTCTTCCGTTCGTTCTTTGTCTGGACGTTCTTCGTCTGTTCCTTCTTCGTCAGTTCGTTCTTCGTCTGTTCGTTCTTCGTCTGTTTGTTCTTCGTCTGTTCGTTCTTCGTCTGTTCGTTCTCCGTCTGTTCGTTCTTCGTCTGATCGTTTTTCGTCTGTTCGTTCTTCGTCTGTTCGTTCTTCGTCTGTTCGTTCTTCGTCTGTTCGTTCGCCGTCTGTTCCTTCTTCGTCTGTTCGTGCTCCGTCTGTTCGTTCTTCGTCTGTTCGTTCTTCTTCTGTTCTTTCTTCGTCTGTTCGTTCTTCGTCTGTTCGTTCTTCGTCTGTTCGTTCTTCGTCTGTTCTTTCTTCGTCTGTTCGTTCGCCGTCTGTTCCTTCTTCGTCTGTTCGTTCTTCGTCTGTTCGTTCATCGTCTGTTCGTTCTTCGTCTGTTCTTTCTTCGTCTGTTCGTTCTTCGTCTGTGCGTTCTTCGTCTGTTCGTTCTTCGTCTGTTCTTTCTCCGTCAGTTCGTTCTTCGTCTGTTCTTTCTTCGTCTGTTCGTTCTTCGTCTGTTCGTTCTTCGTCTGATCGTTCTGCGTCTGTTCGTTCTTCTTCCGTTCGTTCTTCTTCTGTTCGTTCTTCGTCTGTTCTTTCTTCGTCAGTTCGTTCTTCGTCTGTTCGTTCTTCGTCTGTTCGTTCTTCGTCTGTTCGTTCTTCGTCTGTTCGTTCCTCGTCTGTTCGTTCTTCGTCTGATCGTTCTGCGTCTGTTCGTTCTTCTTCCGTTCGTTCTTTGTTTGGACGTTCTTCGTCTGTTCCTTCTTCGTCAGTTCGTTCTTCGTCTGGACGTTCTTCGTCTGTTTGTTCTTCATCTGTTCGTTCTCCGTCTGTTCGTTCTTCGTCTGTTCTTTTTCGTCTGTTCGTTCTCCGTCTGTTCGTTCTTCGTCTGTTCTTTCTTCGTCTGTTCGTTCTTCGTCTGTGCGTTCTTCGTCTGTTCGTTCTTCGTCTGTTCTTTCTTCGTCTGTTTGTTCTTCGTCTGTTCGTTCTTCGTCTGTTCTTTCTTCGTCTGTTCGTTCTTCTTCTGTTCGTTCTTCGTCTGTTCGTTCTTCGTCTGTTCTTTCTTCGTCTGTTCGTTCTTCTTCTGTTCGTTCTTCGTCTGTTCTTTCTTCGTCAGTTCGTTCTTCTTCTGTTCGTTCTTCGTCTGTTCGTTCTTCGTCTGTTCTTTCTTCGTCTGTTCGTTCTTCGTCTGATCGTTCTGCGTCTGTTCGTTCTTCTTCCGTTCGTTCTTCGTCTGGACGTTCTTCGTCTGTTCTTTCTTCGTCTGTTCGTTCTTCGTCTGTTCTTTCTTCGTCAGTTCGTTCTTCTTCTGTTCGTTCTTCGTCTGTTCGTTCTTCGTCTGTTCTTTCTTCGTCTGTTCGTTCTTCTTCTGTTCGTTCTTCGTCTGTTCTTTCTTCGTCAGTTCGTTCTTCGTCTGTTCGTTCTTCGTCTGTTCGTTCTTCGTCTGTTCGTTCCTCGTCTGTTCGTTCTTCGTCTGATCGTTCTGCGTCTGTTCGTTCTTCTTCCGTTCGTTCTTTGTCTGGACGTTCTTCGTCTGTTCCTTCTTCGTCAGTTCGTTCTTCGTCTGGACGTTCTTCGTCTGGACGTTCTTCGTCTGTTTGTTCTTCATCTGTTCGTTCTCCGTCTGTTCGTTCTTCGTCTGTTCTTTTTCGTCTGTTCGTTCTCCGTCTGTTCGTTCTTCGTCTGTTCTTTCTTCGTCTGTTCGTTCTTCGTCTGTGCGTTCTTCGTCTGTTCGTTCTTCGTCTGTTCTTTCTCCGTCAGTTCGTTCTTCGTCTGTTCTTTCTTCGTCTGTTCGTTCTCCGTCTGTTCGTTCTCCGTCTGTTCGTTCTTCGTCTGTTCGTTCTTCGCCTGTTCGTTCTTCTTCCGTTCGTTCTTCGTCTGTTCTTTCTCCGTCAGTTCGTTCTTCGTATGTTCTTTCTTCGTCTGTTCGTTCTTCGTCTGTTCGTTCTTCGTCTGTTCGTTCTTCGTCTGTTCGTTCTTCGTCTGTTCTTTCTCCGTCAGTTCGTTCTTCGTCTGTTCGTTCTTCGTCTGTTCGTTCTCCGTCTGATCGTTCTTCGTCTGTTCGTTCTCCGTCTGTTCGTTCTTCGTCTGTTCGTTCTTCGTCTGTTGGTTCTTCGTCTGTTCTTTCTCCGTCAGTTCGTTCTTCGTCTGTTCTTTCTTCGTCTGTTCGTTCTCCGTCTGTTCCTTCTTCGTCTGTTCGTTCTCCGTCTGTTCGTTCTCCGTCTGTTCGTTCGTCGTCTGTTCGTTCTTCTTCCGTTCGTTCTTCGTCTGGACGTTCTTCGTCCGTCTGTTCGTTCTTCGTCTGTTCGTTCTCCGTCTGTTCGTTCTTCGTCTGTTCGTTCTTCGTCTGTTCTCTCTCCGTCAGTTCGTTCTTCGTCTGTTCGTTCTTCGTCTGTTCGTTCTTCGTCTGTTCGTTCTTCGTCTGTTCGTTCTTCTTCCGTTCGTTCTTCGTCTGCTCGTTCTTCGTCTGTTCGTTCTCCGTCTGTTCGTTCTTCGTCTGTTCGTTCTCCGTCTGTTCGTTCTTCGTCTGTTCGTTCTTCGTCTGTTCTTTCTTCGTCTGTTCGTTCTTCGTCTGTTCGTTCTTCGTCTGTTCGTTCTTCGTCTGTTCGTTCTCCGTCTGTTCGTTCTTCGTCTGATCGTTTTTCGTCTGTTCGTTCTTCGTCTGTTCGTTCTTCGTCTGTTCGTTCTTCGTCTGTTCGTTCTTCGTCTGTTCGTTCTTCGTCTGTTCGTTCTACGTCTGGATGTTCTTCGTCCCTTCGTTCTTCGTTTGTTCGTTCTTCGTCTGTTCGTTCTTCGTCTGTTCGTTCTTCGTCCGTTCGTTCTTCGTCTGTTCGTTCTTCGTCTGTTCGTTCTTCGTCTGTTCGTTCTTCGTCTGTTCGTTCTTCGTCTGATCGTTCTGCGTCTGTTCGTTCTTCTTCCGTTCGTTCTTCGTCTGGACGTTCTTCGTCTGTTCTTTCTTCGTCAGTTCGTTCTTCGTCTGTTCGTTCTTCGTCTGTTCTTTCTTCGTCTGTTCGTTCTTCTTCTGTTCGTTCTTCCTCTGTTCTTTCTTCGTCTGTTCGTTCTTCGTCTGTTCGTTCTTCGTCTGTTCGTTCTTCGTCTGTTCGTTCTTCGTCTGATCGTTCTGCGTTTGTTCGTTCTTCTTCCGTTCGTTCTTCTTCTGGACGTTCTTCGTCTGTTCGTTCTTCATCTGTTCGTTCTCCGTCTGTTCGTTCTTCGTCTGTTCTTTTTCGTCTGTTCGTTCTCCGTCTGTTCGTTCTTCGTCTGTTTTTTCTTCGTCTGTTCGTTCTTCGTCTGTGCGTTCTTCGTCTGTTCGTTCTTCGTCTGTTCTTTCTTCGTCTGTTCGTTCTTCGTCTGTTCGTTCTTCGTCTGTTCGTTCCTCGTCTGTTCGTTCTTCGTCTGATCGTTCTGCGTCTGTTCGTTCTTCTTCCGTTCGTTCTTTGTCTGGACGTTCTTCGTCTGTTCCTTCTTCGTCAGTTCGTTCTTCGTCTGTTCGTTCTTCGTCTGTTTGTTCTTCGTCTGTTCGTTCTTCGTCTGTTCGTTCTCCGTCTGTTCGTTCTTCGTCTGATCGTTTTTCGTCTGTTCGTTCTTCGTCTGTTCGTTCTTCGTCTGTTCGTTCTTCGTCTGTTCGTTCTTCGTCTGTTCGTTCTTCGTCTGTTCGTTCTACGTCTGGATGTTCTTCGTCCCTTCGTTCTTCGTTTGTTCGTTCTTCGTCTGTTCGTTCTTCGTCTGTTCGTTCTTCGTCTGTTCGTTCTTCGTCTGTTCGTTCTTCGTCTGTTCGTTCTTCGTCTGTTCGTTCTTCGTCTGTTCGTTCTTCGTCTGATCGTTCTGCGTCTGTTCGTTCTTCTTCCGTTCGTTCTTCGTCTGGACGTTCTTCGTCTGTTCTTTCTTCGTCAGTTCGTTCTTCGTCTGTTCGTTCTTCGTCTGTTCTTGCTTCGTCTGTTCGTTCTTCTTCTGTTCGTTCTTCCTCTGTTCTTTCTTCGTCTGTTCGTTCTTCGTCTGTTCGTTCTTCGTCTGTTCGTTCTTCGTCTGTTCGTTCTTCGTCTGATCGTTCTGCGTTTGTTCGTTCTTCTTCCGTTCGTTCTTCTTCTGGACGTTCTTCTTCTGGACGTTCTTCGTCTGTTCGTTCTTCACCTGTTCGTTCTCCGTCTGTTCGTTCTTCGTCTGTTCTTTTTCGTCTGTTCGTTCTCCGTCTGTTCGTTCTTCGTCTGTTTTTTCTTCGTCTGTTCGTTCTTCGTCTGTGCGTTCTTCGTCTGTTCGTTCTTCGTCTGTTCTTTCTTCGTCTGTTCGTTCTTCGTCTGTTCGTTCTTCGTCTGTTCGTTCCTCGTCTGTTCGTTCTTCGTCTGATCGTTCTGCGTCTGTTCGTTCTTCTTCCGTTCGTTCTTTGTTTGGACGTTCTTCGTCTGTTCCTTCTTCGTCAGTTCGTTCTTCGTCTGGACGTTCTTCGTCTGTTTGTTCTTCATCTGTTCGTTCTCCGTCTGTTCGTTCTTCGTCTGTTCTTTTTCGTCTGTTCGTTCTCCGTCTGTTCGTTCTTCGTCTGTTCTTTCTTCGTCTGTTCGTTCTTCGTCTGTGCGTTCTTCGTCTGTTCGTTCTTCGTCTGTTCTTTCTTCGTCTGTTCGTTCTTCGTTTGTTCTTTCTTCGTCTGTTCGTTCTTCGTCTGTTCGTTCTTCGTCTGATCGTTCTGCGTCTGTTCGTTCTTCTTCCGTTCGTTCTTCTTCTGTTCGTTCTTCGTCTGTTCTTTCTTCGTCAGTTCGTTCTTCGTCTGTTCGTTCTTCGTCTGTTCGTTCTTCGTCTGTTCGTTCTTCGTCTGTTCGTTCCTCGTCTGTTCGTTCTTCGTCTGATCGTTCTGCGTCTGTTCGTTCTTCTTCCGTTCGTTCTTTGTTTGGACGTTCTTCGTCTGTTCCTTCTTCGTCAGTTCGTTCTTCGTCTGGACGTTCTTCGTCTGTTTGTTCTTCATCTGTTCGTTCTCCGTCTGTTCGTTCTTCGTCTGTTCTTTTTCGTCTGTTCGTTCTCCGTCTGTTCGTTCTTCGTCTGTTCTTTCTTCGTCTGTTCGTTCTTCGTCTGTGCGTTCTTCGTCTGTTCGTTCTTCGTCTGTTCTTTCTTCGTCTGTTTGTTCTTCGTCTGTTCGTTCTTCGTCTGTTCTTTCTTCGTCTGTTCGTTCTTCTTCTGTTCGTTCTTCGTCTGTTCGTTCTTCGTCTGTTCTTTCTTCGTCTGTTCGTTCTTCTTCTGTTCGTTCTTCGTCTGTTCTTTCTTCGTCAGTTCGTTCTTCTTCTGTTCGTTCTTCGTCTGTTCGTTCTTCGTCTGTTCTTTCTTCGTCTGTTCGTTCTTCGTCTGATCGTTCTGCGTCTGTTCGTTCTTCTTCCGTTCGTTCTTCGTCTGGACGTTCTTCGTCTGTTCTTTCTTCGTCTGTTCGTTCTTCGTCTGTTCTTTCTTCGTCAGTTCGTTCTTCTTCTGTTCGTTCTTCGTCTGTTCGTTCTTCGTCTGTTCTTTCTTCGTCTGTTCGTTCTTCTTCTGTTCGTTCTTCGTCTGTTCTTTCTTCGTCAGTTCGTTCTTCGTCTGTTCGTTCTTCGTCTGTTCTTTCTTCGTCTGTTCGTTCTTCTTCTGTTCGTTCTTCGTCTGTTCGTTCTTCATCTGTTCTTTCTTCGTCTGTTCGTTCTTCGTCTGTTCGTTCTTCGTCTGTTCGTTCCTCGTCTGTTCGTTCTTCGTCTGATCGCTCTGCGTCTGTTCGTTCTTCTTCCGTTCGTTCTTCGTCTGTTCGTTCTTCGTCTGTTCTTTCTTCGTCTGTTCGTTCTTCTTCTGTTCGTTCTTCTTCTGTTCTTTCTTCGTCTGTTCTTTCTTCGTCAGTTCGTTCTTCGTCTGTTCGTTCTTCATCTGTTCGTTCTCCGTCTGTTCGTTCTTCGTCTGTTCGTTCTTCGTCTGTTCGTTCTTCGTCTGTTCGTTCTTCGTCTGATCGTTCTGCGTCTGTTCGTTCTTCTTCCGTTCGTTCTTCGTCTGTTCGTTCTTCGTCTGTTCTTTCTTCGTCTGTTCGTTCTTCTTCTGTTCGTTCTTCTTCTGTTCTTTCTTCGTCTGTTCTTTCTTCGTCAGTTCGTTCTTCGTCTGTTCGTTCTTCATCTGTTCGTTCTCCGTCTGTTCGTTCTCCGTCTGTTCGTTCTTCGTCTGTTCGTTCTTCGTCTGTTCTTTCTTCGTCTGTTCGTTCTTCTTCTGTTCTTTCTTCGTCTGTTCTTTCTTCGTCAGTTCGTTCTTCGTCTGTTCGTTCTTCGTCTGTTCGTTCTCCGTCTGTTCGTTCTTCGTCTGTTCGTTCTTCGTCTGTTCGTTCTTCGTCTGTTCGTTCTTCGTCTGATCGTTCTGCGTCTGTTCGTTCTTCTTCCGTTCGTTCTTCTTCTGGGCGTTCTTCGTCTGTTCGTTCTTCATCTGTTCGTTCTCCGTCTGTTCGTTCTTCGTCTGTTCTTTTTCGTCTGTTCGTTCTCCGTCTGTTCGTTCTTCGTCTGTTTTTTCTTCGTCTGTTCGATCTTCGTCTGTTCGTTCTTCTTCCGTTCGTTCTTCTTCTGGGCGTTCTTCGTCTGTTCGTTCTTCATCTGTTCGTTCTCCGTCTGTTCGTTCTTCGTCTGTTCTTTTTCGTCTGTTCGTTCTCCGTCTGTTCGTTCTTCGTCTGTTCGTTCTTCGTCTGATCGTTCTGCGTCTGTTCGTTCTTCTTCCGTTCGTTCTTCGTCTGGACGTTCTTCGTCTGTTCTTTCTTCGTCTGTTCGTTCTTCGTCTGTTCGTTCTTCGTCTGTTCGTTCTTCGTCTGTTCTTTCTCCGTCTGTTCGTTCTTCGTCTGTGCGTTCTTCGTCTGTTCGTTCTTCGTCTGTTCTTTCTTCGTCTGTTCGTTCTTCGTCTGTTCGTTCTTCGTCTGTTCGTTCTTCGTCTGTTCGTTCTTCTTCTGTTCGTTCTTCGTCTGTTCTTTCTTCGTCTGTTCGTTCTTCGTCTGTGCGTTCTTCGTCTGTTCGTTCTTCGTCTGTTCTTTCTTCGTCTGTTCGTTCTTCGTCTGTTCTTTCTTCGTCTGTTCGTTCTTCGTCTGTTCGTTCTTCGTCTGTTCGTTCTTCGTCTGTTCTTTCTCCGTCTGTTCGTTCTTCGTCTGTGCGTTCTTCGTCTGTTCGTTCTTCGTCTGTTCTTTCTTCGTCTGTTCGTTCTTCGTCTGTTCGTTCTTCGTCTGTTCGTTCTTCGTCTGTTCTTTCTCCGTCTGTTCGTTCTTCGTCTGTGCGTTCTTCGTCTGTTCGTTCTTCGTCTGTTCTTTCTTCGTCTGTTCGTTCTTCGTCTGTTCGTTCTTCTTCCGTTCGTTCTTCGTCTGGACGTTCTTCGTCTGTTCTTTCTCCGTCTGTTCGTTCTTCATCTGTGCGTTCTTCGTCCGTTCGTTCTTCGTCTGGACGTTCTTCGTCTGTTCTTTCTCCGTCTGTTCGTTCTTCATCTGTGCGTTCTTCGTCTGTTCGTTCTTCGTCTGTTCTTCCTTCGTCTGTTCGTTCTTCGTCTGTTCGTTCTTCGTCTGTTCGTTCTTCGTCTGTTCGTTCTTCTTCTGTTCGTTCTTCGTCTGTTCTTTCTTCGTCTGTTCGTTCTTCGTCTGTGCGTTCTTCGTCTGTTCGTTCTTCGTCTGTTCTTTCTTCGTCTGTTCGTTCTTCGTCTGTTCGTTCTTCGTCTGTTCGTTCTTCGTCTGTTCGTTCTTCGTCTGTTCGTTCTTCGTCTGATCGTTCTGCGTCTGTTCGTTCTTCTTCCGTTCGTTCTTCGTCTGGACGTTCTTCGTCTGTTCTTTCTTCGTCAGTTCGTTCTTCGTCTGTTCGTTCTTCGTCTGTTCTTTCTTCGTCTGTTCGTTCTTCGTCTGTTCTTTCTTCGTCTGTTCGTTCTTCGTCTGTTCGTTCTTCGTCTGTTCGTTCTTCGTCTGTTCGTTCTTCGTCTGTTCGTCCTTCGTCTGATCGTTCTGCGTCTGTTCGTTCTTCTTCCGTTCGTTCTTCGTCTGGACATTCTTCGTCTGTTCTTTCTTCGTCAGTTCGTTCGTCGTCTGTTCGTTCTTCGTCTGTTCTTTCTTCGTCTGTTCGTTCTTCTTCTGTTCGTTCTTCGTCTGTTCTTTCTTCGTCTGTTCGTTCTTCGTCTGTTCGTTCTTCGTCTGTTCGTTCTTCGTGTGTTCGTTCTTCGCCTGTTCGTTCTTCGTCTGTTCTTTCTTCGTCTGTTCGCTCTCCATCTGTTCTTTTTCGTCTGTTCGTTCTCCGTCTGTTCGTTCTTCGTCTGTTCGTTCTTCATCTGTTCGTTCTCCGTCTGTTCGTTCTTCTTCCGTTCGTTCTTCGTCTGGACGTTCTTCGTCTGTTCGTTCTTCATCTGTTCGTTCTCCGTCTGTTCGTTCTTCGTCTGTTCTTTCTTCGTCTGTTCGTTCTTCGTTTGTTCTTTCTTCGTCTGTTCGTTCTTCGTCTGTTCGTTCTTCGTCTGTTCGTTCCTCGTCTGTTCGTTCTTCGTCTGATCGTTCTGCGTCTGATCGTTCTGCGTCTGTTCGTTCTTCTTCCGTTCGTTCTTTGTCTGGACCTTCTTCGTCTGTTCCTTCTTCGTCAGTTCGTTCTTCGTCTGGACGTTCTTCGTCTGTTTGTTCTTCATCTGTTCGTTCTCCGTCTGTTCGTTCTTCGTCTGTTCGTTCTTCGTCTGATCGTTCTGCGTTTGTTCGTTCTTCTTCCGTTCGTTCTTCTTCTGGACGTTCTTCGTCTGTTCGTTCTTCATCTGTTCGTTCTTCGTCTGTTCGTTCTTCGTCTGATCGTTCTGCGTCTGTTCGTTCTCCGTCTGTTCGTTCTTCGTCTGTTTTTTCTTCGTCTGTTCGTTCTTCGTCTGTGCGTTCTTCGTCTGTTCGTTCTTCGTCTGTTCTTTCTTCGTCTGTTCGTTCTTCGTCTGTTCGTTCTTCGTCTGTTCGTTCTTCGTCTGTTCGTTCTTCGTCTGATCGTTCTGCGTTTGTTCGTTCTTCTTCCGTTCGTTCTTCTTCTGGACGTTCTTCGTCTGTTCGTTCTTCATCTGTTCGTTCTCCGTCTGTTCGTTCTTCGTCTGTTCTTTTTCGTCTGTTCGTTCTCCGTCTGTTCGTTCTTCGTCTGTTTTTTCTTCGTCTGTTCGTTCTTCGTCTGTGCGTTCTTCGTCTGTTCGTTCTTCGTCTGTTCTTTCTTCGTCTGTTCGTTCTTCGTCTGTTCGTTCTTCGTCTGTTCGTTCTCCGTCTGTTCGTTCTTCGTCTGTTCTTTTTCGTCTGTTCGTTCTCCGTCTGTTCGTTCTTCGTCTGTTCTTTCTTCGTCTGTTCGTTCTTCGTCTGTGCGTTCTTCGTCTGTTCGTTCTTCGTCTGTTCTTTCTTCGTCTGTTCGTTCTTCGTTTGTTCTTTCTTCGTCTGTTCGTTCTTCGTCTGTTCGTTCTTCGTCTGATCGTTCTGCGTCTGTTCGTTCTTCTTCCGTTCGTTCTTCTTCTGTTCGTTCTTCGTCTGTTCTTTCTTCGTCAGTTCGTTCTTCGTCTGTTCGTTCTTCGTCTGTTCGTTCTTCGTCTGTTCGTTCTTCGTCTGTTCGTTCCTCGTCTGTTCGTTCTTCGTCTGATCGTTCTGCGTCTGTTCGTTCTTCTTCCGTTCGTTCTTCTTCTGTTCGTTCTTCGTCTGTTCTTTCTTCGTCAGTTCGTTCTTCGTCTGTTCGTTCTTCGTCTGTTCGTTCTTCGTCTGTTCGTTCTTCGTCTGTTCTTTCTTCGTCTGTTCGTTCTTCGTCTGTTCTTTCTTCGTCTGTTCGTTCTTCGTCTGTTCGTTCTTCGTCTGTTCGTTCTTCGTCTGTTCGTTCTTCGTCTGTTCGTCCTTCGTCTGATCGTTCTGCGTCTGTTCGTTCTTCTTCCGTTCGTTCTTCGTCTGGACATTCTTCGTCTGTTCTTTCTTCGTCAGTTCGTTCGTCGTCTGTTCGTTCTTCGTCTGTTCTTTCTTCGTCTGTTCGTTCTTCTTCTGTTCGTTCTTCGTCTGTTCTTTCTTCGTCTGTTCGTTCTTCGTCTGTTCGTTCTTCGTCTGTTCGTTCTTCGTGTGTTCGTTCTTCGCCTGTTCGTTCTTCGTCTGTTCTTTCTTCGTCTGTTCGCTCTCCATCTGTTCTTTTTCGTCTGTTCGTTCTTCGTCTGTGCGTTCTTCGTCTGTTCGTTCTTCGTCTGTTCTTTCTTCGTCTGTTCGTTCTTCGTCTGTTCGTTCTTCGTCTGTTCGTTCTTCGTCTGTTCGTTCTTCGTCTGTTCGTTCTTCGTCTGATCGTTCTGCGTCTGTTCGTTCTTCTTCCGTTCGTTCTTCGTCTGGACGTTCTTCGTCTGTTCTTTCTTCGTCAGTTCGTTCTTCGTCTGTTCGTTCTTCGTCTGTTCTTTCTTCGTCTGTTCGTTCTTCGTCTGTTCTTTCTTCGTCTGTTCGTTCTTCGTCTGTTCGTTCTTCGTCTGTTCGTTCTTCGTCTGTTCGTTCTTCGTCTGTTCGTCCTTCGTCTGATCGTTCTGCGTCTGTTCGTTCTTCTTCCGTTCGTTCTTCGTCTGGACATTCTTCGTCTGTTCTTTCTTCGTCAGTTCGTTCGTCGTCTGTTCGTTCTTCGTCTGTTCTTTCTTCGTCTGTTCGTTCTTCTTCTGTTCGTTCTTCGTCTGTTCTTTCTTCGTCTGTTCGTTCTTCGTCTGTTCGTTCTTCGTCTGTTCGTTCTTCGTGTGTTCGTTCTTCGCCTGTTCGTTCTTCGTCTGTTCTTTCTTCGTCTGTTCGCTCTCCATCTGTTCTTTTTCGTCTGTTCGTTCTCCGTCTGTTCGTTCTTCGTCTGTTCGTTCTTCATCTGTTCGTTCTCCGTCTGTTCGTTCTTCTTCCGTTCGTTCTTCGTCTGGACGTTCTTCGTCTGTTCGTTCTTCATCTGTTCGTTCTCCGTCTGTTCGTTCTTCGTCTGTTCTTTCTTCGTCTGTTCGTTCTTCGTTTGTTCTTTCTTCGTCTGTTCGTTCTTCGTCTGTTCGTTCTTCGTCTGTTCGTTCTTCGTCTGTTCGTTCCTCGTCTGTTCGTTCTTCGTCTGATCGTTCTGCGTCTGTTCGTTCTTCTTCCGTTCGTTCTTTGTCTGGACCTTCTTCGTCTGTTCCTTCTTCGTCAGTTCGTTCTTCGTCTGGACGTTCTTCGTCTGTTTGTTCTTCATCTGTTCGTTCTCCGTCTGTTCGTTCTTCGTCTGTTCGTTCTTCGTCTGATCGTTCTGCGTTTGTTCGTTCTTCTTCCGTTCGTTCTTCTTCTGGACGTTCTTCGTCTGTTCGTTCTTCATCTGTTCGTTCTTCGTCTGTTCGTTCTTCGTCTGATCGTTCTGCGTCTGTTCGTTCTCCGTCTGTTCGTTCTTCGTCTGTTTTTTCTTCGTCTGTTCGTTCTTCGTCTGTGCGTTCTTCGTCTGTTCGTTCTTCGTCTGTTCTTTCTTCGTCTGTTCGTTCTTCGTCTGTTCGTTCTTCGTCTGTTCGTTCTTCGTCTGTTCGTTCTTCGTCTGATCGTTCTGCGTTTGTTCGTTCTTCTTCCGTTCGTTCTTCTTCTGGACGTTCTTCGTCTGTTCGTTCTTCATCTGTTCGTTCTCCGTCTGTTCGTTCTTCGTCTGTTCTTTTTCGTCTGTTCGTTCTCCGTCTGTTCGTTCTTCGTCTGTTTTTTCTTCGTCTGTTCGTTCTTCGTCTGTGCGTTCTTCGTCTGTTCGTTCTTCGTCTGTTCTTTCTTCGTCTGTTCGTTCTTCGTCTGTTCGTTCTTCGTCTGTTCGTTCTCCGTCTGTTCGTTCTTCGTCTGTTCTTTTTCGTCTGTTCGTTCTCCGTCTGTTCGTTCTTCGTCTGTTCTTTCTTCGTCTGTTCGTTCTTCGTCTGTGCGTTCTTCGTCTGTTCGTTCTTCGTCTGTTCTTTCTTCGTCTGTTCGTTCTTCGTTTGTTCTTTCTTCGTCTGTTCGTTCTTCGTCTGTTCGTTCTTCGTCTGATCGTTCTGCGTCTGTTCGTTCTTCTTCCGTTCGTTCTTCTTCTGTTCGTTCTTCGTCTGTTCTTTCTTCGTCAGTTCGTTCTTCGTCTGTTCGTTCTTCGTCTGTTCGTTCTTCGTCTGTTCGTTCTTCGTCTGTTCGTTCCTCGTCTGTTCGTTCTTCGTCTGATCGTTCTGCGTCTGTTCGTTCTTCTTCCGTTCGTTCTTCTTCTGTTCGTTCTTCGTCTGTTCTTTCTTCGTCAGTTCGTTCTTCGTCTGTTCGTTCTTCGTCTGTTCGTTCTTCGTCTGTTCGTTCTTCGTCTGTTCGTTCCTCGTCTGTTCGTTCTTCGTCTGATCGTTCTGCGTCTGTTCGTTCTTCTTCCGTTCGTTCTTTGTCTGGACGTTCTTCGTCTGTTCCTTCTTCGTCAGTTCGTTCTTCGTCTGGACGTTCTTCGTCTGTTTGTTCTTCATCTGTTCGTTCTCCGTCTGTTCGTTCTTCGTCTGTTCTTTTTCGTCTGTTCGTTCTCCGTCTGTTCGTTCTTCGTCTGTTCTTTCTTCGTCTGTTCGTTCTCCGTCTGTTCGTTCCTCGTCTGTTCGTTCTTCGTCTGATCGTTCTGCGTCTGTTCGTTCTTCTTCCGTTCGTTCTTTGTCTGGACGTTCTTCGTCTGTTCCTTCTTCGTCAGTTCGTTCTTCGTCTGGACGTTCTTCGTCTGTTTGTTCTTCATCTGTTCGTTCTCCGTCTGTTCGTTCTTCGTCTGTTCTTTTTCGTCTGTTCGTTCTCCGTCTGTTCGTTCTTCGTCTGTTCTTTCTTCGTCTGTTCGTTCTTCGTCTGTGCGTTCTTCGTCTGTTCGTTCTTCGTCTGTTCTTTCTCCGTCAGTTCGTTCTTCGTCTGTTCTTTCTTCGTCTGTTCGTTCTCCGTCTGTTCGTTCTCCGTCTGTTCGTTCTTCGTCTGTTCGTTCTTCGCCTGTTCGTTCTTCTTCCGTTCGTTCTTCGTCTGTTCTTTCTCCGTCAGTTCGTTCTTCGTATGTTCTTTCTTCGTCTGTTCGTTCTTCGTCTGTTCGTTCTTCGTCTGTTCGTTCTTCGTCTGTTCGTTCTTCGTCTGTTCTTTCTCCGTCAGTTCGTTCTTCGTCTGTTCGTTCTTCGTCTGTTCGTTCTCCGTCTGATCGTTCTTCGTCTGTTCGTTCTCCGTCTGTTCGTTCTTCGTCTGTTCGTTCTTCGTCTGTTGGTTCTTCGTCTGTTCTTTCTCCGTCAGTTCGTTCTTCGTCTGTTCTTTCTTCGTCTGTTCGTTCTCCGTCTGTTCCTTCTTCGTCTGTTCGTTCTCCGTCTGTTCGTTCTCCGTCTGTTCGTTCGTCGTCTGTTCGTTCTTCTTCCGTTCGTTCTTCGTCTGGACGTTCTTCGTCCGTCTGTTCGTTCTTCGTCTGTTCGTTCTCCGTCTGTTCGTTCTTCGTCTGTTCGTTCTTCGTCTGTTCTCTCTCCGTCAGTTCGTTCTTCGTCTGTTCGTTCTTCGTCTGTTCGTTCTTCGTCTGTTCGTTCTTCGTCTGTTCGTTCTTCTTCCGTTCGTTCTTCGTCTGCTCGTTCTTCGTCTGTTCGTTCTCCGTCTGTTCGTTCTTCGTCTGTTCGTTCTCCGTCTGTTCGTTCTTCGTCTGTTCGTTCTTCGTCTGTTCTTTCTTCGTCTGTTCGTTCTTCGTCTGTTCGTTCTTCGTCTGTTCGTTCTTCGTCTGTTCGTTCTCCGTCTGTTCGTTCTTCGTCTGATCGTTTTTCGTCTGTTCGTTCTTCGTCTGTTCGTTCTTCGTCTGTTCGTTCTTCGTCTGTTCGTTCTTCGTCTGTTCGTTCTTCGTCTGTTCGTTCTACGTCTGGATGTTCTTCGTCCCTTCGTTCTTCGTTTGTTCGTTCTTCGTCTGTTCGTTCTTCGTCTGTTCGTTCTTCGTCCGTTCGTTCTTCGTCTGTTCGTTCTTCGTCTGTTCGTTCTTCGTCTGTTCGTTCTTCGTCTGTTCGTTCTTCGTCTGATCGTTCTGCGTCTGTTCGTTCTTCTTCCGTTCGTTCTTCGTCTGGACGTTCTTCGTCTGTTCTTTCTTCGTCAGTTCGTTCTTCGTCTGTTCGTTCTTCGTCTGTTCTTTCTTCGTCTGTTCGTTCTTCTTCTGTTCGTTCTTCCTCTGTTCTTTCTTCGTCTGTTCGTTCTTCGTCTGTTCGTTCTTCGTCTGTTCGTTCTTCGTCTGTTCGTTCTTCGTCTGATCGTTCTGCGTTTGTTCGTTCTTCTTCCGTTCGTTCTTCTTCTGGACGTTCTTCGTCTGTTCGTTCTTCATCTGTTCGTTCTCCGTCTGTTCGTTCTTCGTCTGTTCTTTTTCGTCTGTTCGTTCTCCGTCTGTTCGTTCTTCGTCTGTTTTTTCTTCGTCTGTTCGTTCTTCGTCTGTGCGTTCTTCGTCTGTTCGTTCTTCGTCTGTTCTTTCTTCGTCTGTTCGTTCTTCGTCTGTTCGTTCTTCGTCTGTTCGTTCCTCGTCTGTTCGTTCTTCGTCTGATCGTTCTGCGTCTGTTCGTTCTTCTTCCGTTCGTTCTTTGTCTGGACGTTCTTCGTCTGTTCCTTCTTCGTCAGTTCGTTCTTCGTCTGTTCGTTCTTCGTCTGTTTGTTCTTCGTCTGTTCGTTCTTCGTCTGTTCGTTCTCCGTCTGTTCGTTCTTCGTCTGATCGTTTTTCGTCTGTTCGTTCTTCGTCTGTTCGTTCTTCGTCTGTTCGTTCTTCGTCTGTTCGTTCTTCGTCTGTTCGTTCTTCGTCTGTTCGTTCTACGTCTGGATGTTCTTCGTCCCTTCGTTCTTCGTTTGTTCGTTCTTCGTCTGTTCGTTCTTCGTCTGTTCGTTCTTCGTCTGTTCGTTCTTCGTCTGTTCGTTCTTCGTCTGTTCGTTCTTCGTCTGTTCGTTCTTCGTCTGTTCGTTCTTCGTCTGATCGTTCTGCGTCTGTTCGTTCTTCTTCCGTTCGTTCTTCGTCTGGACGTTCTTCGTCTGTTCTTTCTTCGTCAGTTCGTTCTTCGTCTGTTCGTTCTTCGTCTGTTCTTGCTTCGTCTGTTCGTTCTTCTTCTGTTCGTTCTTCCTCTGTTCTTTCTTCGTCTGTTCGTTCTTCGTCTGTTCGTTCTTCGTCTGTTCGTTCTTCGTCTGTTCGTTCTTCGTCTGATCGTTCTGCGTTTGTTCGTTCTTCTTCCGTTCGTTCTTCTTCTGGACGTTCTTCTTCTGGACGTTCTTCGTCTGTTCGTTCTTCACCTGTTCGTTCTCCGTCTGTTCGTTCTTCGTCTGTTCTTTTTCGTCTGTTCGTTCTCCGTCTGTTCGTTCTTCGTCTGTTTTTTCTTCGTCTGTTCGTTCTTCGTCTGTGCGTTCTTCGTCTGTTCGTTCTTCGTCTGTTCTTTCTTCGTCTGTTCGTTCTTCGTCTGTTCGTTCTTCGTCTGTTCGTTCCTCGTCTGTTCGTTCTTCGTCTGATCGTTCTGCGTCTGTTCGTTCTTCTTCCGTTCGTTCTTTGTTTGGACGTTCTTCGTCTGTTCCTTCTTCGTCAGTTCGTTCTTCGTCTGGACGTTCTTCGTCTGTTTGTTCTTCATCTGTTCGTTCTCCGTCTGTTCGTTCTTCGTCTGTTCTTTTTCGTCTGTTCGTTCTCCGTCTGTTCGTTCTTCGTCTGTTCTTTCTTCGTCTGTTCGTTCTTCGTCTGTGCGTTCTTCGTCTGTTCGTTCTTCGTCTGTTCTTTCTTCGTCTGTTCGTTCTTCGTTTGTTCTTTCTTCGTCTGTTCGTTCTTCGTCTGTTCGTTCTTCGTCTGATCGTTCTGCGTCTGTTCGTTCTTCTTCCGTTCGTTCTTCTTCTGTTCGTTCTTCGTCTGTTCTTTCTTCGTCAGTTCGTTCTTCGTCTGTTCGTTCTTCGTCTGTTCGTTCTTCGTCTGTTCGTTCTTCGTCTGTTCGTTCCTCGTCTGTTCGTTCTTCGTCTGATCGTTCTGCGTCTGTTCGTTCTTCTTCCGTTCGTTCTTTGTTTGGACGTTCTTCGTCTGTTCCTTCTTCGTCAGTTCGTTCTTCGTCTGGACGTTCTTCGTCTGTTTGTTCTTCATCTGTTCGTTCTCCGTCTGTTCGTTCTTCGTCTGTTCTTTTTCGTCTGTTCGTTCTCCGTCTGTTCGTTCTTCGTCTGTTCTTTCTTCGTCTGTTCGTTCTTCGTCTGTGCGTTCTTCGTCTGTTCGTTCTTCGTCTGTTCTTTCTTCGTCTGTTTGTTCTTCGTCTGTTCGTTCTTCGTCTGTTCTTTCTTCGTCTGTTCGTTCTTCTTCTGTTCGTTCTTCGTCTGTTCGTTCTTCGTCTGTTCTTTCTTCGTCTGTTCGTTCTTCTTCTGTTCGTTCTTCGTCTGTTCTTTCTTCGTCAGTTCGTTCTTCTTCTGTTCGTTCTTCGTCTGTTCGTTCTTCGTCTGTTCTTTCTTCGTCTGTTCGTTCTTCGTCTGATCGTTCTGCGTCTGTTCGTTCTTCTTCCGTTCGTTCTTCGTCTGGACGTTCTTCGTCTGTTCTTTCTTCGTCTGTTCGTTCTTCGTCTGTTCTTTCTTCGTCAGTTCGTTCTTCTTCTGTTCGTTCTTCGTCTGTTCGTTCTTCGTCTGTTCTTTCTTCGTCTGTTCGTTCTTCTTCTGTTCGTTCTTCGTCTGTTCTTTCTTCGTCAGTTCGTTCTTCGTCTGTTCGTTCTTCGTCTGTTCTTTCTTCGTCTGTTCGTTCTTCTTCTGTTCGTTCTTCGTCTGTTCGTTCTTCATCTGTTCTTTCTTCGTCTGTTCGTTCTTCGTCTGTTCGTTCTTCGTCTGTTCGTTCCTCGTCTGTTCGTTCTTCGTCTGATCGCTCTGCGTCTGTTCGTTCTTCTTCCGTTCGTTCTTCGTCTGTTCGTTCTTCGTCTGTTCTTTCTTCGTCTGTTCGTTCTTCTTCTGTTCGTTCTTCTTCTGTTCTTTCTTCGTCTGTTCTTTCTTCGTCAGTTCGTTCTTCGTCTGTTCGTTCTTCATCTGTTCGTTCTCCGTCTGTTCGTTCTTCGTCTGTTCGTTCTTCGTCTGTTCGTTCTTCGTCTGTTCGTTCTTCGTCTGATCGTTCTGCGTCTGTTCGTTCTTCTTCCGTTCGTTCTTCGTCTGTTCGTTCTTCGTCTGTTCTTTCTTCGTCTGTTCGTTCTTCTTCTGTTCGTTCTTCTTCTGTTCTTTCTTCGTCTGTTCTTTCTTCGTCAGTTCGTTCTTCGTCTGTTCGTTCTTCATCTGTTCGTTCTCCGTCTGTTCGTTCTCCGTCTGTTCGTTCTTCGTCTGTTCGTTCTTCGTCTGTTCTTTCTTCGTCTGTTCGTTCTTCTTCTGTTCTTTCTTCGTCTGTTCTTTCTTCGTCAGTTCGTTCTTCGTCTGTTCGTTCTTCGTCTGTTCGTTCTCCGTCTGTTCGTTCTTCGTCTGTTCGTTCTTCGTCTGTTCGTTCTTCGTCTGTTCGTTCTTCGTCTGATCGTTCTGCGTCTGTTCGTTCTTCTTCCGTTCGTTCTTCTTCTGGGCGTTCTTCGTCTGTTCGTTCTTCATCTGTTCGTTCTCCGTCTGTTCGTTCTTCGTCTGTTCTTTTTCGTCTGTTCGTTCTCCGTCTGTTCGTTCTTCGTCTGTTTTTTCTTCGTCTGTTCGATCTTCGTCTGTTCGTTCTTCTTCCGTTCGTTCTTCTTCTGGGCGTTCTTCGTCTGTTCGTTCTTCATCTGTTCGTTCTCCGTCTGTTCGTTCTTCGTCTGTTCTTTTTCGTCTGTTCGTTCTCCGTCTGTTCGTTCTTCGTCTGTTCGTTCTTCGTCTGATCGTTCTGCGTCTGTTCGTTCTTCTTCCGTTCGTTCTTCGTCTGGACGTTCTTCGTCTGTTCTTTCTTCGTCTGTTCGTTCTTCGTCTGTTCGTTCTTCGTCTGTTCGTTCTTCGTCTGTTCTTTCTCCGTCTGTTCGTTCTTCGTCTGTGCGTTCTTCGTCTGTTCGTTCTTCGTCTGTTCTTTCTTCGTCTGTTCGTTCTTCGTCTGTTCGTTCTTCGTCTGTTCGTTCTTCGTCTGTTCGTTCTTCTTCTGTTCGTTCTTCGTCTGTTCTTTCTTCGTCTGTTCGTTCTTCGTCTGTGCGTTCTTCGTCTGTTCGTTCTTCGTCTGTTCTTTCTTCGTCTGTTCGTTCTTCGTCTGTTCTTTCTTCGTCTGTTCGTTCTTCGTCTGTTCGTTCTTCGTCTGTTCGTTCTTCGTCTGTTCTTTCTCCGTCTGTTCGTTCTTCGTCTGTGCGTTCTTCGTCTGTTCGTTCTTCGTCTGTTCTTTCTTCGTCTGTTCGTTCTTCGTCTGTTCGTTCTTCGTCTGTTCGTTCTTCGTCTGTTCTTTCTCCGTCTGTTCGTTCTTCGTCTGTGCGTTCTTCGTCTGTTCGTTCTTCGTCTGTTCTTTCTTCGTCTGTTCGTTCTTCGTCTGTTCGTTCTTCTTCCGTTCGTTCTTCGTCTGGACGTTCTTCGTCTGTTCTTTCTCCGTCTGTTCGTTCTTCATCTGTGCGTTCTTCGTCCGTTCGTTCTTCGTCTGGACGTTCTTCGTCTGTTCTTTCTCCGTCTGTTCGTTCTTCATCTGTGCGTTCTTCGTCTGTTCGTTCTTCGTCTGTTCTTCCTTCGTCTGTTCGTTCTTCGTCTGTTCGTTCTTCGTCTGTTCGTTCTTCGTCTGTTCGTTCTTCTTCTGTTCGTTCTTCGTCTGTTCTTTCTTCGTCTGTTCGTTCTTCGTCTGTGCGTTCTTCGTCTGTTCGTTCTTCGTCTGTTCTTTCTTCGTCTGTTCGTTCTTCGTCTGTTCGTTCTTCGTCTGTTCGTTCTTCGTCTGTTCGTTCTTCGTCTGTTCGTTCTTCGTCTGATCGTTCTGCGTCTGTTCGTTCTTCTTCCGTTCGTTCTTCGTCTGGACGTTCTTCGTCTGTTCTTTCTTCGTCAGTTCGTTCTTCGTCTGTTCGTTCTTCGTCTGTTCTTTCTTCGTCTGTTCGTTCTTCGTCTGTTCTTTCTTCGTCTGTTCGTTCTTCGTCTGTTCGTTCTTCGTCTGTTCGTTCTTCGTCTGTTCGTTCTTCGTCTGTTCGTCCTTCGTCTGATCGTTCTGCGTCTGTTCGTTCTTCTTCCGTTCGTTCTTCGTCTGGACATTCTTCGTCTGTTCTTTCTTCGTCAGTTCGTTCGTCGTCTGTTCGTTCTTCGTCTGTTCTTTCTTCGTCTGTTCGTTCTTCTTCTGTTCGTTCTTCGTCTGTTCTTTCTTCGTCTGTTCGTTCTTCGTCTGTTCGTTCTTCGTCTGTTCGTTCTTCGTGTGTTCGTTCTTCGCCTGTTCGTTCTTCGTCTGTTCTTTCTTCGTCTGTTCGCTCTCCATCTGTTCTTTTTCGTCTGTTCGTTCTCCGTCTGTTCGTTCTTCGTCTGTTCGTTCTTCATCTGTTCGTTCTCCGTCTGTTCGTTCTTCTTCCGTTCGTTCTTCGTCTGGACGTTCTTCGTCTGTTCGTTCTTCATCTGTTCGTTCTCCGTCTGTTCGTTCTTCGTCTGTTCTTTCTTCGTCTGTTCGTTCTTCGTTTGTTCTTTCTTCGTCTGTTCGTTCTTCGTCTGTTCGTTCTTCGTCTGTTCGTTCCTCGTCTGTTCGTTCTTCGTCTGATCGTTCTGCGTCTGATCGTTCTGCGTCTGTTCGTTCTTCTTCCGTTCGTTCTTTGTCTGGACCTTCTTCGTCTGTTCCTTCTTCGTCAGTTCGTTCTTCGTCTGGACGTTCTTCGTCTGTTTGTTCTTCATCTGTTCGTTCTCCGTCTGTTCGTTCTTCGTCTGTTCGTTCTTCGTCTGATCGTTCTGCGTTTGTTCGTTCTTCTTCCGTTCGTTCTTCTTCTGGACGTTCTTCGTCTGTTCGTTCTTCATCTGTTCGTTCTTCGTCTGTTCGTTCTTCGTCTGATCGTTCTGCGTCTGTTCGTTCTCCGTCTGTTCGTTCTTCGTCTGTTTTTTCTTCGTCTGTTCGTTCTTCGTCTGTGCGTTCTTCGTCTGTTCGTTCTTCGTCTGTTCTTTCTTCGTCTGTTCGTTCTTCGTCTGTTCGTTCTTCGTCTGTTCGTTCTTCGTCTGTTCGTTCTTCGTCTGATCGTTCTGCGTTTGTTCGTTCTTCTTCCGTTCGTTCTTCTTCTGGACGTTCTTCGTCTGTTCGTTCTTCATCTGTTCGTTCTCCGTCTGTTCGTTCTTCGTCTGTTCTTTTTCGTCTGTTCGTTCTCCGTCTGTTCGTTCTTCGTCTGTTTTTTCTTCGTCTGTTCGTTCTTCGTCTGTGCGTTCTTCGTCTGTTCGTTCTTCGTCTGTTCTTTCTTCGTCTGTTCGTTCTTCGTCTGTTCGTTCTTCGTCTGTTCGTTCTCCGTCTGTTCGTTCTTCGTCTGTTCTTTTTCGTCTGTTCGTTCTCCGTCTGTTCGTTCTTCGTCTGTTCTTTCTTCGTCTGTTCGTTCTTCGTCTGTGCGTTCTTCGTCTGTTCGTTCTTCGTCTGTTCTTTCTTCGTCTGTTCGTTCTTCGTTTGTTCTTTCTTCGTCTGTTCGTTCTTCGTCTGTTCGTTCTTCGTCTGATCGTTCTGCGTCTGTTCGTTCTTCTTCCGTTCGTTCTTCTTCTGTTCGTTCTTCGTCTGTTCTTTCTTCGTCAGTTCGTTCTTCGTCTGTTCGTTCTTCGTCTGTTCGTTCTTCGTCTGTTCGTTCTTCGTCTGTTCGTTCCTCGTCTGTTCGTTCTTCGTCTGATCGTTCTGCGTCTGTTCGTTCTTCTTCCGTTCGTTCTTCTTCTGTTCGTTCTTCGTCTGTTCTTTCTTCGTCAGTTCGTTCTTCGTCTGTTCGTTCTTCGTCTGTTCGTTCTTCGTCTGTTCGTTCTTCGTCTGTTCTTTCTTCGTCTGTTCGTTCTTCGTCTGTTCTTTCTTCGTCTGTTCGTTCTTCGTCTGTTCGTTCTTCGTCTGTTCGTTCTTCGTCTGTTCGTTCTTCGTCTGTTCGTCCTTCGTCTGATCGTTCTGCGTCTGTTCGTTCTTCTTCCGTTCGTTCTTCGTCTGGACATTCTTCGTCTGTTCTTTCTTCGTCAGTTCGTTCGTCGTCTGTTCGTTCTTCGTCTGTTCTTTCTTCGTCTGTTCGTTCTTCTTCTGTTCGTTCTTCGTCTGTTCTTTCTTCGTCTGTTCGTTCTTCGTCTGTTCGTTCTTCGTCTGTTCGTTCTTCGTGTGTTCGTTCTTCGCCTGTTCGTTCTTCGTCTGTTCTTTCTTCGTCTGTTCGCTCTCCATCTGTTCTTTTTCGTCTGTTCGTTCTTCGTCTGTGCGTTCTTCGTCTGTTCGTTCTTCGTCTGTTCTTTCTTCGTCTGTTCGTTCTTCGTCTGTTCGTTCTTCGTCTGTTCGTTCTTCGTCTGTTCGTTCTTCGTCTGTTCGTTCTTCGTCTGATCGTTCTGCGTCTGTTCGTTCTTCTTCCGTTCGTTCTTCGTCTGGACGTTCTTCGTCTGTTCTTTCTTCGTCAGTTCGTTCTTCGTCTGTTCGTTCTTCGTCTGTTCTTTCTTCGTCTGTTCGTTCTTCGTCTGTTCTTTCTTCGTCTGTTCGTTCTTCGTCTGTTCGTTCTTCGTCTGTTCGTTCTTCGTCTGTTCGTTCTTCGTCTGTTCGTCCTTCGTCTGATCGTTCTGCGTCTGTTCGTTCTTCTTCCGTTCGTTCTTCGTCTGGACATTCTTCGTCTGTTCTTTCTTCGTCAGTTCGTTCGTCGTCTGTTCGTTCTTCGTCTGTTCTTTCTTCGTCTGTTCGTTCTTCTTCTGTTCGTTCTTCGTCTGTTCTTTCTTCGTCTGTTCGTTCTTCGTCTGTTCGTTCTTCGTCTGTTCGTTCTTCGTGTGTTCGTTCTTCGCCTGTTCGTTCTTCGTCTGTTCTTTCTTCGTCTGTTCGCTCTCCATCTGTTCTTTTTCGTCTGTTCGTTCTCCGTCTGTTCGTTCTTCGTCTGTTCGTTCTTCATCTGTTCGTTCTCCGTCTGTTCGTTCTTCTTCCGTTCGTTCTTCGTCTGGACGTTCTTCGTCTGTTCGTTCTTCATCTGTTCGTTCTCCGTCTGTTCGTTCTTCGTCTGTTCTTTCTTCGTCTGTTCGTTCTTCGTTTGTTCTTTCTTCGTCTGTTCGTTCTTCGTCTGTTCGTTCTTCGTCTGTTCGTTCTTCGTCTGTTCGTTCCTCGTCTGTTCGTTCTTCGTCTGATCGTTCTGCGTCTGTTCGTTCTTCTTCCGTTCGTTCTTTGTCTGGACCTTCTTCGTCTGTTCCTTCTTCGTCAGTTCGTTCTTCGTCTGGACGTTCTTCGTCTGTTTGTTCTTCATCTGTTCGTTCTCCGTCTGTTCGTTCTTCGTCTGTTCGTTCTTCGTCTGATCGTTCTGCGTTTGTTCGTTCTTCTTCCGTTCGTTCTTCTTCTGGACGTTCTTCGTCTGTTCGTTCTTCATCTGTTCGTTCTTCGTCTGTTCGTTCTTCGTCTGATCGTTCTGCGTCTGTTCGTTCTCCGTCTGTTCGTTCTTCGTCTGTTTTTTCTTCGTCTGTTCGTTCTTCGTCTGTGCGTTCTTCGTCTGTTCGTTCTTCGTCTGTTCTTTCTTCGTCTGTTCGTTCTTCGTCTGTTCGTTCTTCGTCTGTTCGTTCTTCGTCTGTTCGTTCTTCGTCTGATCGTTCTGCGTTTGTTCGTTCTTCTTCCGTTCGTTCTTCTTCTGGACGTTCTTCGTCTGTTCGTTCTTCATCTGTTCGTTCTCCGTCTGTTCGTTCTTCGTCTGTTCTTTTTCGTCTGTTCGTTCTCCGTCTGTTCGTTCTTCGTCTGTTTTTTCTTCGTCTGTTCGTTCTTCGTCTGTGCGTTCTTCGTCTGTTCGTTCTTCGTCTGTTCTTTCTTCGTCTGTTCGTTCTTCGTCTGTTCGTTCTTCGTCTGTTCGTTCTCCGTCTGTTCGTTCTTCGTCTGTTCTTTTTCGTCTGTTCGTTCTCCGTCTGTTCGTTCTTCGTCTGTTCTTTCTTCGTCTGTTCGTTCTTCGTCTGTGCGTTCTTCGTCTGTTCGTTCTTCGTCTGTTCTTTCTTCGTCTGTTCGTTCTTCGTTTGTTCTTTCTTCGTCTGTTCGTTCTTCGTCTGTTCGTTCTTCGTCTGATCGTTCTGCGTCTGTTCGTTCTTCTTCCGTTCGTTCTTCTTCTGTTCGTTCTTCGTCTGTTCTTTCTTCGTCAGTTCGTTCTTCGTCTGTTCGTTCTTCGTCTGTTCGTTCTTCGTCTGTTCGTTCTTCGTCTGTTCGTTCCTCGTCTGTTCGTTCTTCGTCTGATCGTTCTGCGTCTGTTCGTTCTTCTTCCGTTCGTTCTTCTTCTGTTCGTTCTTCGTCTGTTCTTTCTTCGTCAGTTCGTTCTTCGTCTGTTCGTTCTTCGTCTGTTCGTTCTTCGTCTGTTCGTTCTTCGTCTGTTCGTTCCTCGTCTGTTCGTTCTTCGTCTGATCGTTCTGCGTCTGTTCGTTCTTCTTCCGTTCGTTCTTTGTTTGGACGTTCTTCGTCTGTTCCTTCTTCGTCAGTTCGTTCTTCGTCTGGACGTTCTTCGTCTGTTTGTTCTTCATCTGTTCGTTCTCCGTCTGTTCGTTCTTCGTCTGTTCTTTTTCGTCTGTTCGTTCTCCGTCTGTTCGTTCTTCGTCTGTTCTTTCTTCGTCTGTTCGTTCTTCGTCTGTGCGTTCTTCGTCTGTTCGTTCTTCGTCTGTTCTTTCTTCGTCTGTTCGTTCTTCGTTTGTTCTTTCTTCGTCTGTTCGTTCTTCGTCTGTTCGTTCTTCGTCTGATCGTTCTGCGTCTGTTCGTTCTTCTTCCGTTCGTTCTTCTTCTGTTCGTTCTTCGTCTGTTCTTTCTTCGTCAGTTCGTTCTTCGTCTGTTCGTTCTTCGTCTGTTCGTTCTTCGTCTGTTCGTTCTTCGTCTGTTCGTTCCTCGTCTGTTCGTTCTTCGTCTGATCGTTCTGCGTCTGTTCGTTCTTCTTCCGTTCGTTCTTTGTTTGGACGTTCTTCGTCTGTTCCTTCTTCGTCAGTTCGTTCTTCGTCTGGACGTTCTTCGTCTGTTTGTTCTTCATCTGTTCGTTCTCCGTCTGTTCGTTCTTCGTCTGTTCTTTTTCGTCTGTTCGTTCTCCGTCTGTTCGTTCTTCGTCTGTTCTTTCTTCGTCTGTTCGTTCTTCGTCTGTGCGTTCTTCGTCTGTTCGTTCTTCGTCTGTTCTTTCTTCGTCTGTTTGTTCTTCGTCTGTTCGTTCTTCGTCTGTTCTTTCTTCGTCTGTTCGTTCTTCTTCTGTTCGTTCTTCGTCTGTTCGTTCTTCGTCTGTTCTTTCTTCGTCTGTTCGTTCTTCTTCTGTTCGTTCTTCGTCTGTTCTTTCTTCGTCAGTTCGTTCTTCTTCTGTTCGTTCTTCGTCTGTTCGTTCTTCGTCTGTTCTTTCTTCGTCTGTTCGTTCTTCGTCTGATCGTTCTGCGTCTGTTCGTTCTTCTTCCGTTCGTTCTTCGTCTGGACGTTCTTCGTCTGTTCTTTCTTCGTCTGTTCGTTCTTCGTCTGTTCTTTCTTCGTCAGTTCGTTCTTCTTCTGTTCGTTCTTCGTCTGTTCGTTCTTCGTCTGTTCTTTCTTCGTCTGTTCGTTCTTCTTCTGTTCGTTCTTCGTCTGGTCTTTCTTCGTCAGTTCGTTCTTCGTCTGTTCGTTCTTCGTCTGTTCTTTCTTCGTCTGTTCGTTCTTCTTCTGTTCGTTCTTCGTCTGTTCGTTCTTCATCTGTTCTTTCTTCGTCTGTTCGTTCTTCGTCTGTTCGTTCTTCGTCTGTTCGTTCCTCGTCTGTTCGTTCTTCGTCTGATCGCTCTGCGTCTGTTCGTTCTTCTTCCGTTCGTTCTTCGTCTGTTCGTTCTTCGTCTGTTCTTTCTTCGTCTGTTCGTTCTTCTTCTGTTCGTTCTTCTTCTGTTCTTTCTTCGTCTGTTCTTTCTTCGTCAGTTCGTTCTTCGTCTGTTCGTTCTTCATCTGTTCGTTCTCCGTCTGTTCGTTCTTCGTCTGTTCGTTCTTCGTCTGTTCGTTCTTCGTCTGTTCGTTCTTCGTCTGATCGTTCTGCGTCTGTTCGTTCTTCTTCCGTTCGTTCTTCGTCTGTTCGTTCTTCGTCTGTTCTTTCTTCGTCTGTTCGTTCTTCTTCTGTTCGTTCTTCTTCTGTTCTTTCTTCGTCTGTTCTTTCTTCGTCAGTTCGTTCTTCGTCTGTTCGTTCTTCATCTGTTCGTTCTCCGTCTGTTCGTTCTCCGTCTGTTCGTTCTTCGTCTGTTCGTTCTTCGTCTGTTCTTTCTTCGTCTGTTCGTTCTTCTTCTGTTCTTTCTTCGTCTGTTCTTTCTTCGTCAGTTCGTTCTTCGTCTGTTCGTTCTTCGTCTGTTCGTTCTCCGTCTGTTCGTTCTTCGTCTGTTCGTTCTTCGTCTGTTCGTTCTTCGTCTGTTCGTTCTTCGTCTGATCGTTCTGCGTCTGTTCGTTCTTCTTCCGTTCGTTCTTCTTCTGGGCGTTCTTCGTCTGTTCGTTCTTCATCTGTTCGTTCTCCGTCTGTTCGTTCTTCGTCTGTTCTTTTTCGTCTGTTCGTTCTCCGTCTGTTCGTTCTTCGTCTGTTTTTTCTTCGTCTGTTCGATCTTCGTCTGTTCGTTCTTCTTCCGTTCGTTCTTCTTCTGGGCGTTCTTCGTCTGTTCGTTCTTCATCTGTTCGTTCTCCGTCTGTTCGTTCTTCGTCTGTTCTTTTTCGTCTGTTCGTTCTCCGTCTGTTCGTTCTTCGTCTGTTCGTTCTTCGTCTGATCGTTCTGCGTCTGTTCGTTCTTCTTCCGTTCGTTCTTCGTCTGGACGTTCTTCGTCTGTTCTTTCTTCGTCTGTTCGTTCTTCGTCTGTTCGTTCTTCGTCTGTTCGTTCTTCGTCTGTTCTTTCTCCGTCTGTTCGTTCTTCGTCTGTGCGTTCTTCGTCTGTTCGTTCTTCGTCTGTTCTTTCTTCGTCTGTTCGTTCTTCGTCTGTTCGTTCTTCGTCTGTTCGTTCTTCGTCTGTTCGTTCTTCTTCTGTTCGTTCTTCGTCTGTTCTTTCTTCGTCTGTTCGTTCTTCGTCTGTGCGTTCTTCGTCTGTTCGTTCTTCGTCTGTTCTTTCTTCGTCTGTTCGTTCTTCGTCTGTTCGTTCTTCGTCTGTTCGTTCTTCGTCTGTTCTTTCTCCGTCTGTTCGTTCTTCGTCTGTGCGTTCTTCGTCTGTTCGTTCTTCGTCTGTTCTTTCTTCGTCTGTTCGTTCTGCGTCTGTTCGTTCTTCTTCCGTTCGTTCTTCGTCTGGACGTTCTTCGTCTGTTCTTTCTTCGTCTGTTCGTTCTTCGTCTGTTCGTTCTTCGTCTGTTCGTTCTTCGTCTGTTCTTTCTCCGTCTGTTCGTTCTTCGTCTGTGCGTTCTTCGTCTGTTCGTTCTTCGTCTGTTCTTTCTTCGTCTGTTCGTTCTTCGTCTGTTCGTTCTTCTTCCGTTCGTTCTTCGTCTGGACGTTCTTCGTCTGTTCTTTCTCCGTCTGTTCGTTCTTCGTCTGTGCGTTCTTCGTCTGTTCGTTCTTCGTCTGTTCTTCCTTCGTCTGTTCGTTCTTCGTCTGTTCGTTCTTCGTCTGTTCGTTCTTCGTCTGTTCGTTCTTCTTCTGTTCGTTCTTCGTCTGTTCTTTCTTCGTCTGTTCGTTCTTCGTCTGTGCGTTCTTCGTCTGTTCGTTCTTCGTCTGTTCTTTCTTCGTCTGTTCGTTCTTCGTCTGTTCGTTCTTCGTCTGTTCGTTCTTCGTCTGTTCGTTCTTCGTCTGTTCGTTCTTCGTCTGATCGTTCTGCGTCTGTTCGTTCTTCTTCCGTTCGTTCTTCGTCTGGACGTTCTTCGTCTGTTCTTTCTTCGTCAGTTCGTTCTTCGTCTGTTCGTTCTTCGTCTGTTCTTTCTTCGTCTGTTCGTTCTTCGTCTGTTCTTTCTTCGTCTGTTCGTTCTTCGTCTGTTCGTTCTTCGTCTGTTCGTTCTTCGTCTGTTCGTTCTTCGTCTGTTCGTCCTTCGTCTGATCGTTCTGCGTCTGTTCGTTCTTCTTCCGTTCGTTCTTCGTCTGGACATTCTTCGTCTGTTCTTTCTTCGTCAGTTCGTTCGTCGTCTGTTCGTTCTTCGTCTGTTCTTTCTTCGTCTGTTCGTTCTTCTTCTGTTCGTTCTTCGTCTGTTCTTTCTTCGTCTGTTCGTTCTTCGTCTGTTCGTTCTTCGTCTGTTCGTTCTTCGTGTGTTCGTTCTTCGCCTGTTCGTTCTTCGTCTGTTCTTTCTTCGTCTGTTCGCTCTCCATCTGTTCTTTTTCGTCTGTTCGTTCTCCGTCTGTTCGTTCTTCGTCTGTTCGTTCTTCATCTGTTCGTTCTCCGTCTGTTCGTTCTTCTTCCGTTCGTTCTTCGTCTGGACGTTCTTCGTCTGTTCGTTCTTCATCTGTTCGTTCTCCGTCTGTTCGTTCTTCGTCTGTTCTTTCTTCGTCTGTTCGTTCTTCGTTTGTTCTTTCTTCGTCTGTTCGTTCTTCGTCTGTTCGTTCTTCGTCTGTTCGTTCTTCGTCTGTTCGTTCCTCGTCTGTTCGTTCTTCGTCTGATCGTTCTGCGTCTGTTCGTTCTTCTTCCGTTCGTTCTTTGTCTGGACCTTCTTCGTCTGTTCCTTCTTCGTCCGTTCGTTCTTCGTCTGGACGTTCTTCGTCTGTTTGTTCTTCATCTGTTCGTTCTCCGTCTGTTCGTTCTTCGTCTGTTCGTTCTTCGTCTGATCGTTCTGCGTTTGTTCGTTCTTCTTCCGTTCGATCTTCTTCTGGACGTTATTCGTCTGTTCGTTCTTCATCTGTTCGTTCTTCGTCTGTTCGTTCTTCGTCTGATCGTTCTGCGTCTGTTCGTTCTCCGTCTGTTCGTTCTTCGTCTGTTTTTTCTTCGTCTGTTCGTTCTTCGTCTGTGCGTTCTTCGTCTGTTCGTTCTTCGTCTGTTCTTTCTTCGTCTGTTCGTTCTTCGTCTGTTCGTTCTTCGTCTGTTCGTTCTTCGTCTGTTCGTTCTTCGTCTGATCGTTCTGCGTTTGTTCGTTCTTCTTCCGTTCGTTCTTCTTCTGGACGTTCTTCGTCTGTTCGTTCTTCATCTGTTCGTTCTCCGTCTGTTCGTTCTTCGTCTGTTCTTTTTCGTCTGTTCGTTCTCCGTCTGTTCGTTCTTCGTCTGTTTTTTCTTCGTCTGTTCGTTCTTCGTCTGTGCGTTCTTCGTCTGTTCGTTCTTCGTCTGTTCTTTCTTCGTCTGTTCGTTCTTCGTCTGTTCGTTCTTCGTCTGTTCGTTCCTCGTCTGTTCGTTCTTCGTCTGATCGTTCTGCGTCTGTTCGTTCTTCTTCCGTTCGTTCTTTGTCTGGACGTTCTTCGTCTGTTCCTTCTTCGTCAGTTCGTTCTTCGTCTGGACGTTCTTCGTCTGTTTGTTCTTCATCTGTTCGTTCTCCGTCTGTTCGTTCTTCGTCTGTTCTTTTTCGTCTGTTCGTTCTCCGTCTGTTCGTTCTTCGTCTGTTCTTTCTTCGTCTGTTCGTTCTTCGTCTGTGCGTTCTTCGTCTGTTCGTTCTTCGTCTGTTCTTTCTTCGTCTGTTCGTTCTTCGTTTGTTCTTTCTTCGTCTGTTCGTTCTTCGTCTGTTCGTTCTTCGTCTGATCGTTCTGCGTCTGTTCGTTCTTCTTCCGTTCGTTCTTCTTCTGTTCGTTCTTCGTCTGTTCTTTCTTCGTCAGTTCGTTCTTCGTCTGTTCGTTCTTCGTCTGTTCGTTCTTCGTCTGTTCTTTCTTCGTCTGTTCGTTCTTCTTCTGTTCGTTCTTCGTCTGTTCTTTCTTCGTCTGTTCGTTCTTCGTCTGTTCGTTCTTCGTCTGTTCTTTCTTCGTCTGTTCGTTCTTCTTCTGTTCGTTCTTCGTCTGTTCGTTCTTCGTCTGTTCTTTCTTCGTCTGTTCGTTCTTCTTCTGTTCGTTCTTCGTCTGTTCTTTCTTCGTCAGTTCGTTCTTCTTCTGTTCGTTCTTCGTCTGTTCGTTCTTCGTCTGTTCTTTCTTCGTCTGTTCGTTCTTCGTCTGATCGTTCTGCGTCTGTTCGTTCTTCTTCCGTTCGTTCTTCGTCTGGACGTTCTTCGTCTGTTCTTTCTTCGTCTGTTCGTTCTTCGTCTGTTCTTTCTTCGTCAGTTCGTTCTTCTTCTGTTCGTTCTTCGTCTGTTCGTTCTTCGTCTGTTCTTTCTTCGTCTGTTCGTTCTTCTTCTGTTCGTTCTTCGTCTGTTCTTTCTTCGTCAGTTCGTTCTTCGTCTGTTCGTTCTTCGTCTGTTCTTTCTTCGTCTGTTCGTTCTTCTTCTGTTCGTTCTTCGTCTGTTCGTTCTTCATCTGTTCTTTCTTCGTCTGTTCGTTCTTCGTCTGTTCGTTCTTCGTCTGTTCGTTCCTCGTCTGTTCGTTCTTCGTCTGATCGTTCTGCGTCTGTTCGTTCTTCTTCCGTTCGTTCTTCGTCTGTTCGTTCTTCGTCTGTTCTTTCTTCGTCTGTTCGTTCTTCTTCTGTTCGTTCTTCGTCTGTTCTTTCTTCGTCAGTTCGTTCTTCGTCAGTTCGTTCTCCGTCTGTTCGTTCTCCGTCTGTTCGTTCTTCGTCTGTTCGTTCTTCGTCTGTTCTTTCTTCGTCTGTTCGTTCTTCTTCTGTTCTTTCTTCGTCTGTTCTTTCTTCGTCAGTTCGTTCTTCGTCTGTTCGTTCTTCATCTGTTCGTTCTCCGTCTGTTCGTTCTTCGTCTGTTCGTTCTTCGTCTGTTCGTTCTTCGTCTGTTCATTCTTCGTCTGATCGTTCTGCGTCTGTTCGTTCTTCTTCCGTTCGTTCTTCTTCTGGGCGTTCTTCGTCTGTTCGTTCTTCATCTGTTCGTTCTCCGTCTGTTCGTTCTTCGTCTGTTCTTTTTCGTCTGTTCGTTCTCCGTCTGTTCGTTCTTCGTCTGTTTTTTCTTCGTCTGTTCGTTCTTCGTCTGTTCGTTCTTCTTCCGTTCGTTCTTCTTCTGGGCGTTCTTCGTCTGTTCGTTCTTCATCTGTTCGTTCTCCGTCTGTTCGTTCTTCGTCTGTTCTTTTTCGTCTGTTCGTTCTCCGTCTGTTCGTTCTTCGTCTGTTCGTTCTTCGTCTGTTCGTTCTTCGTCTGTTCGTTCTTCTTCCGTTCGTTCTTCGTCTGGACGTTCTTCGTCTGCTCTTTCTTCGTCAGTTCGTTCTTCGTCTGTTCGTTCTTCGTCTGTTCTTTCTTCGTCTGTTCGTTCTTCTTCTGTTCGTTCTTCGTTTGTTCTTTCTTCGTCTGTTCGTTCTTCGTCTGTGCGTTCTTCGTCTGTTCGTTCTTCGTCTGTTCTTTCTTCGTCTGTTCGTTCTTCGTCTGTTCGTTCTTCGTCTGTTCGTTCTTCGTCTGTTCGTTCTTCGTCTGTTCGTTCTTCGTCTGATCGTTCTGCGTCTGTTCGTTCTTCTTCCGTTCGTTCTTCGTCTGGACGTTCTTCGTCTGTTCTTTCTTCGTCAGTTCGTTCTTCGTCTGTTCGTTCTTCGTCTGTTCTTTCTTCGTCTGTTTGTTCTTCTTCTGTTCGTTCTTCGTCTGTTCTTTCTTCGTCTGTTCGTTCTTCGTCTGTTCGTTCTTCGTCTGTTCGTTCTTCGTCTGTTCGTTTTTCGTCTGATCGTTCTGCGTCTGTTCGTTCTTCTTCCGTTCGTTCTTCTTCTGGACGTTCTTCGTCTGTTCGTTCTTCATCTGTTCGTTCTCCGTCTGTTCGTTCTTCGTCTGTTCTTTTTCGTCTGTTCGTTCTCCGCCTGTTCGTTCTTCGTCTGTTCTTTCTTCGTCTGTTCATTCTTCGTCTGTTCGTTCTTCGTCTGTTCGTTCTTCGTCTGATCGTTCTGCGTCTGTTCGTTCTTCTTCCGTTCGTTCTTCTTCTGGACGTTCTTCGTCTGTTCGTTCTTCATCTGTTCGTTCTCCGTCTGTTCGTTCTTCGTCTGTTCTTTTTCGTCTGTTCGTTCTCCGCCTGTTCGTTCTTCGTCTGTTCTTTCTTCGTCTGTTCGTTCTTCGTCTGTGCGTTCTTCGTCTGTTCGTTCTGCGTCTGTTCGTTCCTCGTCTGTTCGTTCTTCGTCTGATCGTTCTGCGTCTGTTCGTTCTTCTTCCGTTCGTTCTTCTTCTGGACGTTCTTCGTCTGTTCGTTCTTCGTCTGTTCGTTCTTCGTCTGTTCTTTCTTCGTCTGTTTGTTCTTCTTCTGTTCGTTCTTCGTCTGTTCTTTCTTCGTCTGTTCGTTCTTCGTCTGTTCGTTCTTCGTCTGTTCGTTCTTCGTCTGTTCGTTCTTCGTCTGATCGTTCTGCGTCTGTTCGTTCTTCTTCCGTTCGTTCTTCTTCTGGACGTTCTTCGTCTGTTCGTTCTTCATCTGTTCGTTCTCCGTCTGTTCGTTCTTCGTCTGTTCTTTTTCGTCTGTTCGTTCTCCGCCTGTTCGTTCTTCGTCTGTTCTTTCTTCGTCTGTTCGTTCTTCGTCTGTGCGTTCTTCGTCTGTTCGTTCTTCGTCTGTTCGTTCCTCGTCTGTTCGTTCTTCGTCTGATCGTTCTGCGTCTGTTCGTTCTTCTTCCGTTCGTTCTTTGTCTGGACGTTCTTCGTCTGTTCCTTCTTCGTCAGTTCGTTCTTCGTCTGGACGTTCTTCGTCTGTTTGTTCTTCATCTGTTCGTTCTCCGTCTGTTCGTTCTTCGTCTGTTCTTTTTCGTCTGTTCGTTCTCCGTCTGTTCGTTCTTCGTCTGTTCTTTCTTCGTCTGTTCGTTCTTCGTCTGTGCGTTCTTCGTCTGTTCGTTCTTCGTCTGTTCTTTCTTCGTCTGTTCGTTCTTCGTCTGTTCGTTCTTCGTCTGTTCGTTCTTCGTCTGTTCGTTCTTCTTCTGTTCGTTCTTCGTCTGTTCTTTCTTCGTCTGTTCGTTCTTCGTCTGTGCGTTCTTCGTCTGTTCGTTCTTCGTCTGTTCTTTCTTCGTCTGTTCGTTCTTCGTCTGTTCGTTCTTCGTCTGTTCGTTCTTCGTCTGTTCGTTCTTCGTCTGTTCGTTCTTCGTCTGTTCGTTCTTCGTCTGATCGTTCTGCGTCTGTTCGTTCTTCTTCCGTTCGTTCTTCGTCTGGACGTTCTTCGTCTGTTCTTTCTTCGTCAGTTCGTTCTTCGTCTGTTCGTTCTTCGTCTGTTCTTTCTTCGTCTGTTCGTTCTTCGTCTGTTCTTTCTTCGTCTGTTCGTTCTTCGTCTGTTCGTTCCTCGTCTGTTCGTTCTTCGTCTGTTCGTTCTTCGTCTGTTCGTTCCTCGTCTGTTCGTTCTTCGTCTGATCGTTCTGCGTCTGTTCGTTCTTCTTCCGTTCGTTCTTTGTCTGGACGTTCTTCGTCTGTTCCTTCTTCGTCAGTTCGTTCTTCGTCTGTTCGTTCTTCGTCTGTTCTTTCTTCGTCTGTTCGTTCTTCTTCTGTTCGTTCTTCGTCTGTTCTTTCTTCGTCTGTTCGTTCTTCGTCTGTTCGTTCTTCGTCTGTTCGTTCTTCGTGTGTTCGTTCTTCGCCTGTTCGTTCTTCGTCTGTTCTTTCTCCGTCTGTTCGCTCTCCATCTGTTCTTTTTCGTCTGTTCGTTCTCCGTCTGTTCGTTCTTCGTCTGTTCGTTCTTCATCTGTTCGTTCTCCGTCTGTTCGTTCTTCTTCCGTTCGTTCTTCGTCTGGACGTTCTTCGTCTGTTCGTTCTTCATCTGTTCGTTCTCCGTCTGTTCGTTCTTCGTCTGTTCTTTCTTCGTCTGTTCGTTCTTCGTTTGTTCTTTCTTCGTCTGTTCGTTCTTCGTCTGTTCGTTCTTCGTCTGTTCGTTCTTCGTCTGTTCGTTCCTCGTCTGTTCGTTCTTCGTCTGATCGTTCTGCGTCTGTTCGTTCTTCTTCCGTTCGTTCTTTGTCTGGACGTTCTTCGTCTGTTCCTTCTTCGTCAGTTCGTTCTTCGTCTGGACGTTCTTCGTCTGTTTGTTCTTCATCTGTTCGTTCTCCGTCTGTTCGTTCTTCGTCTGTTCTTTTTCGTCTGTTCGTTCTCCGTCTGTTCGTTCTTCGTCTGTTCTTTCTTCGTCTGTTCGTTCTTCGTCTGTGCGTTCTTCGTCTGTTCGTTCTTCGTCTGTTCTTTCTTCGTCTGTTCGTTCTTCGTCTGTTCGTTCTTCGTCTGTTCGTTCTTCGTCTGTTCGTTCTTCGTCTGTTCGTCCTTCGTCTGATCGTTCTGCGTCTGTTCGTTCTTCTTCCGTTCGTTCTTCGTCTGGACATTCTTCGTCTGTTCTTTCTTCGTCAGTTCGTTCTTCGTCTGTTCGTTCTTCGTCTGTTCTTTCTTCGTCTGTTCGTTTTTCTTCTGTTCGTTCTTCGTCTGTTCTTTCTTCGTCTGTTCGTTCTTCGTCTGTTCGTTCTTCGTCTGTTCGTTCTTCGTCTGTTCGTTCTTCGCCTGTTCGTTCTTCGTCTGTTCTTTCTTCGTCTGTTCGCTCTCCATCTGTTCTTTTTCGTCTGTTCGTTCTCCGTCTGTTCGTTCTTCGTCTGTTCGTTCTTCATCTGTTCGTTCTCCGTCTGTTCGTTCTTCTTCCGTTCGTTCTTCGTCTGGACGTTCTTCGTCCGTTCGTTCTTCGTCTGTTTGTTCTTCGTCTGTTCGTTCTTCGTCTGTGCGTTCTTCGTCTGTTCGTTCTTCGTCTGTTCTTTCTTCGTCTGTTCGTTTTTCGTCTGTTCGTTCTTCGTCTGTTCGTTCTTCGTCTGTTCGTTCTTCGTCTGATCGTTCTGCGTCTGTTCGTTCTTCTTCCGTTCGTTCTTCGTCTGGACGTTCTTCGTCTGTTCTTTCTTCGTCAGTTCGCTCTTCGTCTGGACGTTCTTCGTCTGTTCGTTCTTCATCTGTTCGTTCTCCGTCTGTTCGTTCTTCGTCTGTTCGTTCTTCGTCTGTTCGTTCTTCGTCTGTTCTTTCTTCGTCTGTTCGTTCTTCTTCGGTTCGTGCTTCGTCTGTTCTTTCTTCGTCTGTTCGTTCTTCGTTTGTTCTTTCTTCATCTGTTCGTTCTTCGTCTGTTCGTTCTTCGTTTGTTCGTTCTTCGTCTGTTTGTTCTCCGTCTGTTCGTTCTTCGTCTGATCGTTCTTCGTCTGTTCGTTCTTCATCGGTTCTTCGTCTGTTCTTTCTTCGTCTGTTCGTTCTTCTTCTGTTCGTGCTTCGTCTGTTCTTTCTTCGTCTGTTCGTTCTCCGTCTGTTCCTCTTTCGTCTGTTTGTTCTCCGTCTGTTCGTTCTTCTTCCGTTCGTTCTTCGTCTGGACGTCCTTCGTCCGTTCGTTCTTCGTCTGTTCGTTCTTCGTTTGTTCTTTCTTCGTCTGTTCGTTCTTCGTCTGTTCGTTCTCCGTCTGTTCGTTCTTCGTCTGGACGTTCTTCGTCTGTTCTTTCTTCGTCAGTTCGTTCTTCATCTGGACGTTCTTCGTCTGTTCGTTCTTCGTCTGTTCGTTCTTCGTCTGTTCTTTCTTCGTCTGTTCGTTCTTCTTCGGTTCGTGTTTCGTCTGTTCTTTCTTCGTCTGTTCGTTCTTCGTTTGTTCTTTCTTCATCTGTTCGTTCTTCGTCTGTTCGTTCTTCGTTTGTTCGTTCTTCGTCTGTTCGTTCTCCGTCTGTTCGTTCTTCGTCTGATCGTTCTGCGTCTGTTCGTTCTTCTTCCGTTCGTTCTTCGTCTGGACGTTCTTCGTCTGTTCTTTCTTCGTCAGTTCGTTCTTCATCTGTTCGTTCTTCGTCTGTTCTTTCTTCGTCTGTTCGTTCTTCTTCTGTTCGTTCTTCGTCTGTTCTTTCTTCGTCAGTTCGTTCTTCGTCTGTTCGTTCTTCGTCTGTTCTTTCTTCGTCTGTTCGTTCTTCTTCTGTTCGTTCTTCGTCTGTTCTTTCTTCGTCTGTTCGTTCTTCTTCTGTTCGTTCTTCGTCTGTTCTTTCTTCGTCTGTTCGTTCTTCGTCTGTGCGTTCTTCGTCTGTTCGTCCTTCGTCTGTTCTTTCTTCGTCTGTTCGTTCTTCGTCTGTTCGTTCTTCGTCTGTTCGTTCTTCGTCTGTTCGTTCTTCGTCTGATCGTTCTGCGTCTGTTCGTTCTTCTTCCGTTCGTTCTTCGTCTGGACGTTCTTCGTCTGTTCTTTCTTCGTCAGTTCGTTCTTCGTCTGTTCGTTCTTCGTCTGTTCTTTCTTCGTATGTTCGTTCTTCTTCTGTTCGTTCTTCGTCTGTTCTTTCTTCGTCAGTTCGTTCTTCGTCTGTTCGTTCTTCGTCTGTTCTTTCTTCGTCTGTTCGTTCTTCTTCTGTTCGTTCTTCGTCTGTTCTTTCTTCGTCTATTCGTTCTTCGTCTGTTCGTTCTTCGTCTGATCGTTCTGCGTCTGTTCGTTCTTCTTCCGTTCGTTCTTCGTCTGGACGTTCTTCGTCTGTTCTTTCTTCGTCATTTCGTTCTTCGTCTGGACGTTCTTCGTCTGTTCGTTCTTCATCTGTTCGTTCTCCGTCTGTTCGTTCTTCGTCTGTTCTTTCTTCGTCTGTTCGTTCTTCTTCTGTTCGTTCTTCGTCTGTTCTTTCTTCGTCTGTTCGTTCTTCGTCTGTGCGTTCTTCGTCTGTTCGTCCTTCGTCTGTTCGTTCTTCGTCTGTTCGTTCTTCGTCTGTTCGTTCTTCGTCTGTTCGTTCTTCGTCTGTTCGTTCTTCGTTTGATCGTTCTGCGTCTGTTCGTTCTTCTTCCGTTCGTTCTTCGTCTGGACGTTCTTCGTCTGTTCTTTCTTCGTCAGTTCGTTCTTCGTCTGTTCGTTCTTCGTCTGTTCTTTCTTCGTCTGTTCGTTCTTCTTCTGTTCGTTCTTCGTCTGTTCTTTCTTCGTCAGTTCGTTCTTCGTCTGTTCGTTCTTCGTCTGTTCTTTCTTCGTCTGTTCGTTCTTCTTCTGTTCGTTCTTCGTCTGTTCTTTCTTCGTCAGTTCGTTCTTCTTGTGTTCGTTCTTCGTCTGTTCTTTCTTCGTCTGTTCGTTCTTCGTCTGTGCGTTCTTCGTCTGTTCGTCCTTCGTCTGTTCTTTCTTCGTCTGTTCGTTCTTCGTCTGTTCGTTCTTCGTCTGTTCGTTCTTCGTCTGTTCGTTCTACGTCTGATCGTTCTGCGTCTGTTCGTTCTTCTTCCTTTCGTTCTTCGTCTGGACGTTCTTCGTCTGTTCTTTCTTCGTCAGTTCGTTCTTCGTCTGTTCGTTCTTCGTCTGTTCTTTCTTCGTCTGTTCGTTCTTCTTCTGTTCGTTCTTCGTCTGTTCGTTCTCCGTCTGTTCCTTTTTCGTCTGTTCGTTCTCCGTCTGTTCGTTCTTCGTCTGTTCTTTCTTCGTCTGTTCGTTCTTCGTCTGTTCGTTCTTCGTCTGTTCGTTCTTCGTCTGTTCGTTCTTCTTCCGTTCGTTCTTCGTCTGGACGTTCTTCGTCTCTTCTTTCTTCGTCATTTCGTTCTTCGTCTGGACGTTCTTCGTCTGTTCGTTCTTCATCTGTTCGTTCTCCGTCTGTTCGTTCTTCGTCTGTTCTTTCTTCGTGTGTTCGTTCTTCTTCTGTTCGTTCTTCGTCTGCTCTTTCTTCGTCTGTTCGTTCTTCGTCTGTGCGTTCTTCGTCTGTTCGTCCTTCGTCTGTTCTTTCTTCGTCTGTTCGTTCTTCGTCTGTTCGTTCTTCGTCTGTTCGTTCTTCGTCTGATCGTTCTGCGTCTGTTCCTTCTTCTTCCGTTCGTTCTTCGTCTGGACGTTCTTCGTCTGTTCTTTCTTCGTCAGTTCATTCTTCGTCTGTTCCTTCTTCGTCTGTTCTTTCTTCGTCTGTTCGTTCTTCTTCTGTTCGTTCTTCGTCTGTTCTTTCTTCGTCAGTTCGTTCTTCGTCTGTTCGTTCTTCGTCTGTTCTTTCTTCGTCTGTTCGTTCTTCTTCTGTTCGTTCTTCGTCTGTTCTTTCTTCGTCTGGACGTTCTTCGTCTGTTCTTTCTTCGTCTGTTCGTTCTTCTCCCGTTCGTTCTTCGTCTGTTCGTTCTTCGTCATTTCGTTCTTCGTCTGGACGTTCTTCGTCTGGACGTTCTTCGTCTGTTCGTTCTTCATCTGTTCGTTCTCCGTCTGTTCGTTCTTCATCTGTTCGTTCTCCGTCTGTTCGTTCTTCTTCTGTTCGTTCTTCGTCTGTTCTTTCTTCGTCTGGACGTTCTTCGTCTGTTCTTTCTTCGTCTGTTCGTTCTTCTTCTGTTCGTTCTTCGTCTGTTCTTTCTTCGTCTGTTCGTTCTTCTTCTGTTCGTTCTTCGTCTGTTCTTTCTTCGTCAGTTCGTTCTTCGTCTGTTCGTTCTTCGTCTGTTCTTTCTTCGTCTGTTCGTTCTTCTTCTGTTCGTTCTTCGTCTGTTCTTTCTTCGTCTGGACGTTCTTCGTCTGTTCTTTCTTCGTCTGTTCGTTCTTCTTCTGTTCGTTCTTCGTCTGTTCTTTCTTCGTCTGTTCGTTCTTCGTCTGTTCTTTCTTCGTCTGTTCGTTCTTCTTCGGTTCGTGCTTCGTCTGTTCTTTCTTCGTCTGTTCGTTCTTCGTTTGTTCTTTCTTCGTCTGTTCTTTCTTCGTCATTTCGTTCTTCGTCTGGACGTTCTTCGTCTGGACGTTCTTCGTCTGTTCGTTCTTCATCTGTTCGTTCTCCGTCTGTTCGTTCTTCATCTGTTCGTTCTCCGTCTGTTCGTTCTTCATCTGTTCCTTCTTCGTCTGTTCTTTCTTCGTCTGTTCGTTCTTCTTCGGTTCGTGCTTCGTCTGTTCTTTCTTCGTCTGTTCGTTCTTCGTTTGTTCTTTCTTCGTCTGTTCGTTCTTCGTTTGTTCTTTCTTCGTCTGTTCTTTCTTCGTCATTTCGTTCTTCGTCTGGACGTTCTTCATCAGTTCGTTCTTCGTCTGTTCTTTCTTCGTCTGTTCTTTCATCGTCTGTTCGTTCTCCGTCTGTTCCTTTTTCGTCTGTTCGTTCTCCGTCTGTTCGTTTTTCGTCTGATCGTTCTGCGTCGTTCTTCGTCTGGACGTTCTTCGTCTGTTCGTTCTTCATCTGTTCGTTCTCCGTCTGTTCGTTCTTCGTCTGTTCTTTCTTCGTCTGTTCGTTCTTCATCTGTTCGTTCTTCGTCTGTTCGTTCTTCGTCTGTTCTTTCATCGTCTGTTCGTTCTTCGTCTGTTCGTTCTTCGTCTGTTCGTTCTTCGTCTGTTCGTTCTTCTTCCGTTCGTTCTTCATCTGGACGTTCTTCGTCTGTTCTTTCTTCGTCAGTTCGTTCTTCGTCTGTTCGTTCTTCGTCTGTTCTTTCTTCGTCTGTTCGTTCTTCTTCTGTTCGTTCTTCGTCTGTTCTTTCTTCGTCTGTTCGTTCTTCGTCTGTGCGTTCTTCGTCTCTTCGTCCTTCGTCTGTTCTTTCTTCGTCTGTTCGTTCTTCGTATGTTCGTCTTCGTCTGTTCGATCTTCGTCTGTTCGTTCTTCGTCTGATCGTTCTGCGTCTGTTCGTTCTTCTTCCGTTCGTTCTTCGTCTGGACGTTCTTCGTCTGTTCTTTCTTCGTCAGTTCGTTCTTCGTCTGTTCGTTCTTCGTCTGTTCTTTCTTCGTCTGTTCGTTCTTCTTCTGTTCGTTCTTCGTCTGTTCTTTCTTCATCAGTTCGTTCTTCGTCTGTTCTTTCTTCGTCTGTTCTTTCATCGTCTGTTCGTTCTCCGTCTGTTCCTTTTTCGTCTGTTCGTTCTCCGTCTGTTCGTTCTTCGTCTGTTCTTTCTTCGTCTGTTCGTTCTTCGTCTGTTCGTTCTTCGTCTGTTCGTTCTTCGTCTGTTCGTTCTTCTTCCGTTCGTTCTTCGTCTGGACGTTCTTCGTCTGTTCTTTCTTCGTCAGTTCGTTCTTCGTCTGTTCGTTCTTCGTCTGTTCTTTCTTCGTCTGTTCGTTCTTCTTCTGTTCGTTCTTCGTCTGTTCTTTCTTCGTCTGTTCGTTCTTCGTCTGTTCGTTCTTCGTCTGTTCGTTCTTCGTCTGTTCGTTCTTCTTCCGTTCGTTCTTCGTCTGGACGTTCTTCGTCTGTTCTTTCTTCGTCAGTTCGTTCTTCGTCTGTTCGTCTGTTCGTTCTTCGTCTGTTCTTTCTTCGTCTGTTCGTTCTTCTTCTGTTCGTTCTTCGTCAGTTCGTTCTTCGTCTGTTCGTTCTTCGTCTGTTCTTTCTTCGTCTGTTCTTTCTTCGTCTGTTCGTTCTTCGTTTGTTCTTTCTTCGTCTGTTCTTTCTTCGTCATTTCGTTCTTCGTCTGGACGTTCTTCGTCTGTTCGTTCTTCATCTGTTCGTTCTCCGTCTGTTCGTTCTTCGTCTGTTCTTTCTTCGTCTGTTCGTTCTTCTTCGGTTCGTGCTTCGTCTGTTCTTTCTTCGTCTGTTCGTTCTTCGTTTGTTCTTTCTTCGTCTGTTCTTTCTTCGTCATTTCGTTCTTCGTCTGGACGTTCTTCGTCTGTTCGTTCTTCATCTGTTCGTTCTCCGTCTGTTCGTTCTTCATCTGTTCGTTCTCCGTCTGTTCGTTCTTCGTCTGTTCTTTCTTCGTCTGTTCGTTCTTCTTCGGTTCGTTCTTCGTCTGTTCTTTCTTCGTCTGTTCTTTCTTCGTCTGTTCGTTCTTCTTCTGTTCGTTCTTCGTCTGTTCTTTCTTCGTCTGTTCGTTCTTCTTCGGTTCGTGCTTCGTCTGTTCTTTCTTCGTCTGTTCGTTCTTCGTTTGTTCTTTCTTCGTCTGTTCTTTCTTCGTCTGTTCTTTCTTCGTCTGTTCGTTCTTCTTCGGTTCGTGCTTCGTCTGTTCGTTCTTCTTCTGTTCGTTCTTCGTCTGTTCTTTCTTCGTCTGTTCGTTCTTCTTCGGTTCGTGCTTCGTCTGTTCGTTCTTCTTCTGTTCGTTCTTCGTCTGTTCTTTCTTCGTCTGTTCGTTCTTCGTTTGTTCTTTCTTCGTCTGTTCTTTCTTCGTCTGTTCTTTCTTCGTCTGTTCGTTCTTCTTCGGTTCGTGCTTCGTCTGTTCGTTCTTCTTCTGTTCGTTCTTCGTCTGTTCGTTCTTCGTCTGTTCTTTCTTCGTCAGTTCGTTCTTCGTCTGTTCTTTCTTCGTCTGTTCGTTCTTCTTCGGTTCGTTCTTCGTCTGTTCTTTCTTCGTCTGTTCTTTCTTCGTCTGTTCGTTCTTCTTCTGTTCGTTCTTCGTCTGTTCTTTCTTCGTCTGTTCGTTCTTCTTCGGTTCGTGCTTCGTCTGTTCGTTCTTCTTCTGTTCGTTCTTCGTCTGTTCTTTCTTCGTCTGTTCGTTCTTCGTTTGTTCTTTCTTCGTCTGTTCTTTCTTCGTCAGTTCGTTCTTCGTCTGTTCGTTCTTCGTCTGTTCTTTCTTCGTCTGTTCGTTCTTCTTCTGTTCGTTCTTCGTCTGTTCTTTCTTCGTCTGGACGTTCTTCGTCTGTTCTTTCTTCGTCTGTTCGTTCTTCTTCTGTTCGTTCTTCGTCTGTTCTTTCTTCGTCTGTTCGTTCTTCGTCTGTTCTTTCTTCGTCTGTTCGTTCTTCTTCGGTTCGTGCTTCGTCTGTTCTTTCTTCGTCTGTTCGTTCTTCGTTTGTTCTTTCTTCGTCTGTTCTTTCTTCGTCATTTCGTTCTTCGTCTGGACGTTCTTCGTCTGGACGTTCTTCGTCTGTTCGTTCTTCATCTGTTCGTTCTCCGTCTGTTCGTTCTTCATCTGTTCGTTCTCCGTCTGTTCGTTCTTCATCTGTTCCTTCTTCGTCTGTTCTTTCTTCGTCTGTTCGTTCTTCTTCGGTTCGTGCTTCGTCTGTTCTTTCTTCGTCTGTTCGTTCTTCGTTTGTTCTTTCTTCGTCTGTTCGTTCTTCGTTTGTTCTTTCTTCGTCTGTTCTTTCTTCGTCATTTCGTTCTTCGTCTGGACGTTCTTCATCAGTTCGTTCTTCGTCTGTTCTTTCTTCGTCTGTTCTTTCATCGTCTGTTCGTTCTCCGTCTGTTCCTTTTTCGTCTGTTCGTTCTCCGTCTGTTCGTTTTTCGTCTGATCGTTCTGCGTCGTTCTTCGTCTGGACGTTCTTCGTCTGTTCGTTCTTCATCTGTTCGTTCTCCGTCTGTTCGTTCTTCGTCTGTTCTTTCTTCGTCTGTTCGTTCTTCATCTGTTCGTTCTTCGTCTGTTCGTTCTTCGTCTGTTCTTTCATCGTCTGTTCGTTCTTCGTCTGTTCGTTCTTCGTCTGTTCGTTCTTCGTCTGTTCGTTCTTCTTCCGTTCGTTCTTCATCTGGACGTTCTTCGTCTGTTCTTTCTTCGTCAGTTCGTTCTTCGTCTGTTCGTTCTTCGTCTGTTCTTTCTTCGTCTGTTCGTTCTTCTTCTGTTCGTTCTTCGTCTGTTCTTTCTTCGTCTGTTCGTTCTTCGTCTGTGCGTTCTTCGTCTCTTCGTCCTTCGTCTGTTCTTTCTTCGTCTGTTCGTTCTTCGTATGTTCGTCTTCGTCTGTTCGTTCTTCGTCTGTTCGTTCTTCGTCTGATCGTTCTGCGTCTGTTCGTTCTTCTTCCGTTCGTTCTTCGTCTGGACGTTCTTCGTCTGTTCTTTCTTCGTCAGTTCGTTCTTCGTCTGTTCGTTCTTCGTCTGTTCTTTCTTCGTCTGTTCGTTCTTCTTCTGTTCGTTCTTCGTCTGTTCTTTCTTCATCAGTTCGTTCTTCGTCTGTTCTTTCTTCGTCTGTTCTTTCATCGTCTGTTCGTTCTCCGTCTGTTCCTTTTTCGTCTGTTCGTTCTCCGTCTGTTCGTTCTTCGTCTGTTCTTTCTTCGTCTGTTCGTTCTTCGTCTGTTCGTTCTTCGTCTGTTCGTTCTTCGTCTGTTCGTTCTTCTTCCGTTCGTTCTTCGTCTGGACGTTCTTCGTCTGTTCTTTCTTCGTCAGTTCGTTCTTCGTCTGTTCGTTCTTCGTCTGTTCTTTCTTCGTCTGTTCGTTCTTCTTCTGTTCGTTCTTCGTCTGTTCTTTCTTCGTCTGTTCGTTCTTCGTCTGTTCGTTCTTCGTCTGTTCGTTCTTCGTCTGTTCGTTCTTCTTCCGTTCGTTCTTCGTCTGGACGTTCTTCGTCTGTTCTTTCTTCGTCAGTTCGTTCTTCGTCTGTTCGTCTGTTCGTTCTTCGTCTGTTCTTTCTTCGTCTGTTCGTTCTTCTTCTGTTCGTTCTTCGTCAGTTCGTTCTTCGTCTGTTCGTTCTTCGTCTGTTCTTTCTTCGTCTGTTCTTTCTTCGTCTGTTCGTTCTTCGTCTGTTCTTTCTTCGTCTGTTCGTTCTTCTTCGGTTCGTTCTTCGTCTGTTCTTTCTTCGTCTGTTCTTTCTTCGTCTGTTCGTTCTTCTTCTGTTCGTTCTTCGTCTGTTCTTTCTTCGTCTGTTCGTTCTTCTTCGGTTCGTGCTTCGTCTGTTCGTTCTTCTTCGGTTCGTGCTTCGTCTGTTCTTTCTTCGTCTGTTCGTTCTTCGTTTGTTCTTTCTTCGTCTGTTCTTTCTTCGTCTGTTCTTTCTTCGTCTGTTCGTTCTTCTTCGGTTCGTGCTTCGTCTGTTCGTTCTTCTTCTGTTCGTTCTTCGTCTGTTCTTTCTTCGTCTGTTCGTTCTTCATCTGTTCGTTCTCCGTCTGTTCGTTCTTCATCTGTTCGTTCTCCGTCTGTTCGTTCTTCGTCTGTTCTTTCTTCGTCTGTTCGTTCTTCTTCGGTTCGTTCTTCGTCTGTTCTTTCTTCGTCTGTTCTTTCTTCGTCTGTTCGTTCTTCTTCTGTTCGTTCTTCTTCGGTTCGTGCTTCGTCTGTTCTTTCTTCGTCTGTTCGTTCTTCGTTTGTTCTTTCTTCGTCTGTTCTTTCTTCGTCTGTTCTTTCTTCGTCTGTTCGTTCTTCTTCGGTTCGTGCTTCGTCTGTTCGTTCTTCTTCTGTTCGTTCTTCGTCTGTTCTTTCTTCGTCTGTTCGTTCTTCGTTTGTTCTTTCTTCGTCTGTTCTTTCTTCGTCTGTTCTTTCTTCGTCTGTTCGTTCTTCTTCGGTTCGTGCTTCGTCTGTTCGTTCTTCTTCTGTTCGTTCTTCGTCTGTTCGTTCTTCGTCTGTTCTTTCTTCGTCTGTTCGTTCTTCTTCTGTTCGTTCTTCGTCTGTTCTTTCTTCGTCAGTTCGTTCTTCGTCTGTTCTTTCTTCGTCTGTTCGTTCTTCTTCGGTTCGTTCTTCGTCTGTTCTTTCTTCGTCTGTTCTTTCTTCGTCTGTTCGTTCTTCTTCTGTTCGTTCTTCGTCTGTTCTTTCTTCGTCTGTTCGTTCTTCTTCGGTTCGTGCTTCGTCTGTTCGTTCTTCTTCGGTTCGTGCTTCGTCTGTTCTTTCTTCGTCTGTTCGTTCTTCGTTTGTTCTTTCTTCGTCTGTTCTTTCTTCGTCTGTTCTTTCTTCGTCTGTTCGTTCTTCTTCGGTTCGTGCTTCGTCTGTTCGTTCTTCTTCTGTTCGTTCTTCATCTGTTCGTTCTCCGTCTGTTCGTTCTTCGTCTGTTCTTTCTTCGTCTGTTCGTTCTTCTTCGGTTCGTTCTTCGTCTGTTCTTTCTTCGTCTGTTCTTTCTTCGTCTGTTCTTTCTTCGTCAGTTCGTTCTTCGTCTGTTCTTTCTTCGTCTGTTCGTTCTCCGTCTGTTCCTTTTTCGTCTGTTCTTTCTTCGTCAGTTCGTTCTTCATCTGTTCGTTCTCCGTCTGTTCGTTCTTCATCTGTTCGTTCTCCGTCTGTTCGTTCTTCGTCTGTTCTTTCTTCGTCTGTTCGTTCTTCTTCGGTTCGTTCTTCGTCTGTTCTTTCTTCGTCTGTTCTTTCTTCGTCTGTTCTTTCTTCGTCAGTTCGTTCTTCGTCTGTTCTTTCTTCGTCTGTTCGTTCTCCGTCTGTTCCTTTTTCGTCTGTTCTTTCTTCGTCTGTTCGTTCTTCGATTGTTCTTTCTTCTTCTGTTCGTTCTTCTTCGGTTCGTGCTTCGTCTGTTCGTTCTTCTTCTGTTCGTTCTTCGTCTGTTCTTTCTTCGTCTGTCCGTTCTTCTTCGGTTCGTGCTTCGTCTGTTCGTTCTTCTTCGGTTCGTGCTTCGTCTGTTCTTTCTTCGTCTGTTCGTTCTTCGTTTGTTCTTTCTTCGTCTGTTCTTTCTTCGTCTGTTCTTTCTTCGTCTGTTCGTTCTTCTTCGGTTCGTGCTTCGTCTGTTCGTTCTTCTTCTGTTCGTTCTTCGTCTGTTCTTTCTTCGTCTGTTCGTTCTTCATCTGTTCGTTCTCCGTCTGTTCGTTCTTCATCTGTTCGTTCTCCGTCTGTTCGTTCTTCGTCTGTTCTTTCTTCGTCTGTTCGTTCTTCTTCGGTTCGTTCTTCGTCTGTTCTTTCTTCGTCTGTTCTTTCTTCGTCTGTTCGTTCTTCTTCTGTTCGTTCTTCGTCTGTTCTTTCTTCGTCTGTTCGTTCTTGTTCGGTTCGTGCTTCGTCTGTTCGTTCTTCTTCGGTTCGTGCTTCGTCTGTTCTTTCTTCGTCTGTTCTTTCTTCGTCTGTTCGTTCTTCTTCTGTTCGTTCTTCGTCTGTTCTTTCTTCGTCTGTTCGTTCTTCTTCGGTTCGTGCTTCGTCTGTTCGTTCTTCTTCGGTTCGTGCTTCGTCTGTTCTTTCTTCGTCTGTTCGTTCTTCGTTTGTTCTTTCTTCGTCTGTTCTTTCTTCGTCATTTCGTTCTTCGTCTGGACGTTCTTCGTCTGTTCGTTCTTCATCTGTTCGTTCTCCGTCTGTTCGTTCTTCATCTGTTCGTTCTCCGTCTGTTCTTTCTTCGTCTGTTCTTTCTTCGTCAGTTCGTTCTTCGTCTGTTCTTTCTTCGTCTGTTCTTTCTTCGTCAGTTCGTTCTTCGTCTGTTCTTTCTTCGTCTGTTCGTTCTCCGTCTGTTCCTTTTTCGTCTGTTCTTTCTTCGTCTGTTCGTTCTTCGTTTGTTCTTTCTTCTTCTGTTCGTTCTTCTTCGGTTCGTGCTTCGTCTGTTCGTTCTTCTTCTGTTCGTTCTTCGTCTGTTCTTTCTTCGTCTGTCCGTTCTTCTTCGGTTCGTGCTTCGTCTGTTCGTTCTTCTTCGGTTCGTGCTTCGTCTGTTCTTTCTTCGTCTGTTCGTTCTTCGTTTGTTCTTTCTTCGTCTGTTCTTTCTTCGTCTGTTCTTTCTTCGTCTGTTCGTTCTTCTTCGGTTCGTGCTTCGTCTGTTCGTTCTTCTTCTGTTCGTTCTTCGTCTGTTCGTTCTTCGTCTGTTCTTTCTTCGTCAGTTCGTTCTTCGTCTGTTCTTTCTTCGTCTGTTCGTTCTTCTTCGGTTCGTTCTTCGTCTGTTCTTTCTTCGTCTGTTCTTTCTTCGTCTGTTCGTTCTTCGTCTGTTCGTTCTTCTTCGGTTCGTGCTTCGTCTGTTCGTTCTTCTTCGGTTCGTGCTTCGTCTGTTCTTTCTTCGTCTGTTCGTTCTTCGTTTGTTCTTTCTTCGTCTGTTCTTTCTTCGTCTGTTCTTTCTTCGTCTGTTCGTTCTTCTTCGGTTCGTGCTTCGTCTGTTCGTTCTTCTTCTGTTCGTTCTTCGTCTGTTCTTTCTTCGTCTGTTCGTTCTTCATCTGTTCGTTCTCCGTCTGTTCGTTCTTCATCTGTTCGTTCTCCGTCTGTTCGTTCTTCGTCTGTTCTTTCTTCGTCTGTTCGTTCTTCTTCGGTTCGTTCTTCGTCTGTTCTTTCTTCGTCTGTTCTTTCTTCGTCTGTTCGTTCTTCGTCTGTTCGTTCTCCGTCTGTTCGTTCTTCGTCTGTTCGTTCTTCGTCTGTTCGTTCTTCTTCCGTTCGTTCTTCGTCTGGACGTTCTTCGTCCGTCTGTTCGTTCTTCGTCTGTTCGTTCTTCTTCGGTTCGTTCTTCGTCTGTTCTTTCTTCGTCTGTTCTTTCTTCGTCTGTTCGTTCTTCGTCTGTTCGTTCTCCGTCTGTTCGTTCTTCGTCTGTTCTTTCTTCGTCTGTTCGTTCTTCTTCGGTTCGTTCTTCGTCTGTTCTTTCTTCGTCTGTTCTTTCTTCGTCTGTTCTTTCTTCGTCTGTTCGTTCTTCTTCGGTTCGTGCTTCGTCTGTTCGTTCTTCTTCGGTTCGCGCTTCGTCTGTTCTTTCTTCGTCTGTTCGTTCTTCGTTTGTTCTTTCTTCGTCTGTTCTTTCTTCGTCTGTTCTTTCTTCGTCTGTTCGTTCTTCTTCGGTTCGTGCTTCGTCTGTTCGTTCTTCTTCTGTTCGTTCTTCGTCTGTTCTTTCTTCGTCTGTTCGTTCTTCATCTGTTCGTTCTCCGTCTGTTCGTTCTTCATCTGTTCGTTCTCCGTCTGTTCGTTCTTCGTCTGTTCTTTCTTCGTCTGTTCGTTCTTCTTCGGTTCGTTCTTCGTCTGTTCTTTCTTCGTCTGTTCTTTCTTCGTCTGTTCGTTCTTCGTCTGTTCGTTCTCCGTCTGTTCGTTCTTCGTCTGTTCGTTCTTCGTCTGTTCGTTCTTCTTCCGTTCATTCTTCGTCTGTTCGTTCTTCGTTTGTTCTTTCTTCGTCTGTTCTTTCTTCGTCTGTTCTTTCTTCGTCTGTTCGTTCTTCTTCGGTTCGTGCTTCGTCTGTTCGTTCTTCTTCTGTTCGTTCTTCGTCTGTTCTTTCTTCGTCTGTTCGTTCTTCGTTTGTTCTTTCTTCGTCTGTTCTTTCTTCGTCTGTTCTTTCTTCGTCTGTTCGTTCTTCTTCGGTTCGTGCTTCGTCTGTTCGTTCTTCTTCTGTTCGTTCTTCGTCTGTTCGTTCTTCGTCTGTTCGTTCTTCGTCTGTTCTTTCTTCGTCTGTTCTTTCTTCGTCTGTTCTTTCTTCGTCTGTTCGTTCTTCTTCGGTTCGTGCTTCGTCTGTTCGTTCTCCGTCTGTTCCTTTTTCGTCTGTTCTTTCTTCGTCTGTTCGTTCTTCGTTTGTTCTTTCTTCTTCTGTTCGTTCTTCTTCGGTTCGTGCTTCGTCTGTTCGTTCTTCTTCTGTTCGTTCTTCGTCTGTTCTTTCTTCGTCTGTCCGTTCTTCTTCGGTTCGTGCTTCGTCTGTTCGTTCTTCTTCGGTTCGTGCTTCGTCTGTTCTTTCTTCGTCTGTTCGTTCTTCGTTTGTTCTTTCTTCGTCTGTTCTTTCTTCGTCTGTTCTTTCTTCGTCTGTTCGTTCTTCTTCGGTTCGTGCTTCGTCTGTTCGTTCTTCTTCTGTTCGTTCTTCGTCTGTTCGTTCTTCGTCTGTTCTTTCTTCGTCAGTTCGTTCTTCGTCTGTTCTTTCTTCGTCTGTTCGTTCTTCTTCGGTTCGTTCTTCGTCTGTTCTTTCTTCGTCTGTTCTTTCTTCGTCTGTTCGTTCTTCTTCTGTTCGTTCTTCGTCTGTTCTTTCTTCGTCTGTTCGTTCTTCTTCGGTTCGTGCTTCGTCTGTTCGTTCTTCTTCGGTTCGTGCTTCGTCTGTTCTTTCTTCGTCTGTTCGTTCTTCGTTTGTTCTTTCTTCGTCTGTTCTTTCTTCGTCTGTTCTTTCTTCGTCTGTTCGTTCTCCGTCTGTTCTTTCTTCGTCTGTTCGTTCTTCTTCGGTTCGTGCTTCGTCTGTTCTTTCTTCGTCAGTTCGTTCTTCGTCTGTTCTTTCTTCGTCTGTTCGTTCTTCTTCGGTTCGTTCTTCGTCTGTTCTTTCTTCGTCTGTTCTTTCTTCGTCTGTTCGTTCTTCTTCTGTTCGTTCTTCGTCTGTTCTTTCTTCGTCTGTTCGTTCTTCTTCGGTTCGTGCTTCGTCTGTTCGTTCTTCTTCGGTTCGTGCTTCGTCTGTTCTTTCTTCGTCTGTTCGTTCTTCGTTTGTTCTTTCTCCGTCTGTTCGTTCTTCGTCTGTTCGTTCTCCGTCTGTTCGTTCTTCGTCTGTTCTTTCTTCGTCTGTTCGTTCTTCTTCGGTTCGTTCTTCGTCTGTTCTTTCTTCGTCTGTTCTTTCTTCGTCTGTTCTTTCTTCGTCTGTTCGTTCTTCTTCGGTTCGTGCTTCGTCTGTTCGTTCTTCTTCGGTTCGTGCTTCGTCTGTTCTTTCTTCGTCTGTTCGTTCTTCGTTTGTTCTTTCTTCGTCTGTTCTTTCTTCGTCTGTTCTTTCTTCGTCTGTTCGTTCTTCTTCGGTTCGTGCTTCGTCTGTTCGTTCTCCGTCTGTTCCTTTTTCGTCTGTTCTTTCTTCGTCTGTTCGTTCTTCGTTTGTTCTTTCTTCTTCTGTTCGTTCTTCTTCGGTTCGTGCTTCGTCTGTTCGTTCTTCTTCTGTTCGTTCTTCGTCTGTTCTTTCTTCGTCTGTCCGTTCTTCTTCGGTTCGTGCTTCGTCTGTTCGTTCTTCTTCGGTTCGTGCTTCGTCTGTTCTTTCTTCGTCTGTTCGTTCTTCGTTTGTTCTTTCTTCGTCTGTTCTTTCTTCGTCTGTTCTTTCTTCGTCTGTTCGTTCTTCTTCGGTTCGTGCTTCGTCTGTTCGTTCTTCTTCTGTTCGTTCTTCGTCTGTTCGTTCTTCGTCTGTTCTTTCTTCGTCAGTTCGTTCTTCGTCTGTTCTTTCTTCGTCTGTTCGTTCTTCTTCGGTTCGTTCTTCGTCTGTTCTTTCTTCGTCTGTTCTTTCTTCGTCTGTTCTTTCTTCGTCTGTTCTTTCTTCGTCTGTTCGTTCTTCGTCTGTTCGTTCTTCGTTTGTTCTTTCTTCGTCTGTTCTTTCTTCGTCTGTTCTTTCTTCGTCTGTTCGTTCTTCTTCGGTTCGTGCTTCGTCTGTTCGTTCTTCTTCTGTTCGTTCTTCGTCTGTTCGTTCTTCGTCTGTTCTTTCTTCGTCAGTTCGTTCTTCGTCTGTTCTTTCTTCGTCTGTTCGTTCTTCTTCGGTTCGTTCTTCGTCTGTTCTTTCTTCGTCTGTTCTTTCTTCGTCTGTTCGTTCTTCTTCTGTTCGTTCTTCGTCTGTTCTTTCTTCGTCTGTTCGTTCTTCTTCGGTTCGTGCTTCGTCTGTTCGTTCTTCTTCGGTTCGTGCTTCGTCTGTTCTTTCTTCGTCTGTTCGTTCTTCGTTTGTTCTTTCTTCGTCTGTTCTTTCTTCGTCTGTTCTTTCTTCGTCTGTTCGTTCTTCTTCGGTTCGTGCTTCGTCTGTTCGTTCTTCTTCTGTTCGTTCTTCGTCTGTTCTTTCTTCGTCTGTTCGTTCTTCATCTGTTCGTTCTCCGTCTGTTCGTTCTTCGTCTGTTCTTTCTTCGTCTGTTCGTTCTTCTTCGGTTCGTTCTTCGTCTGTTCTTTCTTCGTCTGTTCTTTCTTCGTCTGTTCGTTCTTCTTCTGTTCGTTCTTCTTCGGTTCGTGCTTCGTCTGTTCTTTCTTCGTCTGTTCGTTCTTCGTTTGTTCTTTCTTCGTCTGTTCTTTCTTCGTCTGTTCTTTCTTCGTCTGTTCGTTCTTCTTCGGTTCGTGCTTCGTCTGTTCGTTCTTCTTCTGTTCGTTCTTCGTCTGTTCTTTCTTCGTCTGTTCGTTCTTCGTTTGTTCTTTCTTCGTCTGTTCTTTCTTCGTCTGTTCTTTCTTCGTCTGTTCGTTCTTCTTCGGTTCGTGCTTCGTCTGTTCTTTCTTCGTCTGTTCGTTCTTCGTTTGTTCTTTCTTCGTCTGTTCTTTCTTCGTCTGTTCTTTCTTCGTCTGTTCGTTCTTCTTCGGTTCGTGCTTCGTCTGTTCGTTCTTCTTCTGTTCGTTCTTCGTCTGTTCTTTCTTCGTCTGTTCGTTCTTCGTCTGTTCGTTCTTCGTCTGTTCTTTCTTCGTCTGTTCTTTCTTCGTCTGTTCTTTCTTCGTCTGTTCGTTCTTCTTCGGTTCGTGCTTCGTCTGTTCGTTCTCCGTCTGTTCCTTTTTCGTCTGTTCTTTCTTCGTCTGTTCGTTCTTCGTTTGTTCTTTCTTCTTCTGTTCGTTCTTCTTCGGTTCGTGCTTCGTCTGTTCTTTCTTCGTCATTTCGTTCTTCGTCTGGACGTTCTTCGTCTGTTCGTTCTTCATCTGTTCTTTCTTCGTCTGTTCGTTCTTCTTCGGTTCGTGCTTCGTCTGTTCGTTCTTCTTCTGTTCGTTCTTCGTCTGTTCGTTCTTCGTCTGTTCTTTCTTCGTCTGTTCGTTCTTCTTCGGTTCGTTCTTCGTTTGTTCTTTCTTCGTCTGTTCTTTCTTCGTCTGTTCTTTCTTCGTCTGTTCGTTCTCCGTCTGTTCGTTCTTCGTCTGTTCGTTCTTCGTCTGTTCGTTCTCCGTCTGTTCGTTCTTCGTCTGTTCGTTCTTCGTCTGTTCGTTCTTCTTCCGTTCGTTCTTCGTCTGTTCGTTCTTCGTTTGTTCTTTCTTCGTCTGTTCTTTCTTCGTCTGTTCTTTCTTCGTCTGTTCGTTCTTCTTCGGTTCGTGCTTCGTCTGTTCGTTCTTCTTCTGTTCGTTCTTCGTCTGTTCGTTCTTCGTCTGTTCTTTCTTCGTCAGTTCGTTCTTCGTCTGTTCTTTCTTCGTCTGTTCGTTCTTCTTCGGTTCGTTCTTCGTCTGTTCTTTCTTCGTCTGTTCTTTCTTCGTCTGTTCGTTCTTCTTCTGTTCGTTCTTCGTCTGTTCTTTCTTCGTCTGTTCGTTCTTCTTCGGTTCGTGCTTCGTCTGTTCGTTCTTCTTCGGTTCGTGCTTCGTCTGTTCTTTCTTCGTCTGTTCGTTCTTCGTTTGTTCTTTCTTCGTCTGTTCTTTCTTCGTCTGTTCTTTCTTCGTCTGTTCGTTCTTCTTCGGTTCGTGCTTCGTCTGTTCGTTCTTCTTCTGTTCGTTCTTCGTCTGTTCTTTCTTCGTCTGTTCGTTCTTCATCTGTTCGTTCTCCGTCTGTTCGTTCTTCGTCTGTTCTTTCTTCGTCTGTTCGTTCTTCTTCGGTTCGTTCTTCGTCTGTTCTTTCTTCGTCTGTTCTTTCTTCGTCTGTTCGTTCTTCTTCTGTTCGTTCTTCTTCGGTTCGTGCTTCGTCTGTTCTTTCTTCGTCTGTTCGTTCTTCGTTTGTTCTTTCTTCGTCTGTTCTTTCTTCGTCTGTTCTTTCTTCGTCTGTTCGTTCTTCTTCGGTTCGTGCTTCGTCTGTTCGTTCTTCTTCTGTTCGTTCTTCGTCTGTTCGTTCTTCGTCTGTTCTTTCTTCGTCTGTTCTTTCTTCGTCTGTTCTTTCTTCGTCTGTTCGTTCTTCTTCGGTTCGTGCTTCGTCTGTTCGTTCTTCTTCGGTTCGTGCTTCGTCTGTTCTTTCTTCGTCTGTTCGTTCTTCGTTTGTTCTTTCTCCGTCTGTTCGTTCTTCGTCTGTTCGTTCTCCGTCTGTTCGTTCTTCGTCTGTTCTTTCTTCGTCTGTTCGTTCTTCTTCGGTTCGTTCTTCGTCTGTTCTTTCTTCGTCTGTTCTTTCTTCGTCTGTTCTTTCTTCGTCTGTTCGTTCTTCTTCGGTTCGTGCTTCGTCTGTTCGTTCTTCTTCGGTTCGTGCTTCGTCTGTTCTTTCTTCGTCTGTTCGTTCTTCGTTTGTTCTTTCTTCGTCTGTTCTTTCTTCGTCTGTTCTTTCTTCGTCTGTTCGTTCTTCTTCGGTTCGTGCTTCGTCTGTTCGTTCTCCGTCTGTTCCTTTTTCGTCTGTTCTTTCTTCGTCTGTTCGTTCTTCGTTTGTTCTTTCTTCTTCTGTTCGTTCTTCTTCGGTTCGTGCTTCGTCTGTTCGTTCTTCTTCTGTTCGTTCTTCGTCTGTTCTTTCTTCGTCTGTCCGTTCTTCTTCGGTTCGTGCTTCGTCTGTTCGTTCTTCTTCGGTTCGTGCTTCGTCTGTTCTTTCTTCGTCTGTTCGTTCTTCGTTTGTTCTTTCTTCGTCTGTTCTTTCTTCGTCTGTTCTTTCTTCGTCTGTTCGTTCTTCTTCGGTTCGTGCTTCGTCTGTTCGTTCTTCTTCTGTTCGTTCTTCGTCTGTTCGTTCTTCGTCTGTTCTTTCTTCGTCAGTTCGTTCTTCGTCTGTTCTTTCTTCGTCTGTTCGTTCTTCTTCGGTTCGTTCTTCGTCTGTTCTTTCTTCGTCTGTTCTTTCTTCGTCTGTTCTTTCTTCGTCTGTTCTTTCTTCGTCTGTTCGTTCTTCGTCTGTTCGTTCTTCGTTTGTTCTTTCTTCGTCTGTTCTTTCTTCGTCTGTTCTTTCTTCGTCTGTTCGTTCTTCTTCGGTTCGTGCTTCGTCTGTTCGTTCTTCTTCTGTTCGTTCTTCGTCTGTTCGTTCTTCGTCTGTTCTTTCTTCGTCAGTTCGTTCTTCGTCTGTTCTTTCTTCGTCTGTTCGTTCTTCTTCGGTTCGTTCTTCGTCTGTTCTTTCTTCGTCTGTTCTTTCTTCGTCTGTTCGTTCTTCTTCTGTTCGTTCTTCGTCTGTTCTTTCTTCGTCTGTTCGTTCTTCTTCGGTTCGTGCTTCGTCTGTTCGTTCTTCTTCGGTTCGTGCTTCGTCTGTTCTTTCTTCGTCTGTTCGTTCTTCGTTTGTTCTTTCTTCGTCTGTTCTTTCTTCGTCTGTTCTTTCTTCGTCTGTTCGTTCTTCTTCGGTTCGTGCTTCGTCTGTTCGTTCTTCTTCTGTTCGTTCTTCGTCTGTTCTTTCTTCGTCTGTTCGTTCTTCATCTGTTCGTTCTCCGTCTGTTCGTTCTTCGTCTGTTCTTTCTTCGTCTGTTCGTTCTTCTTCGGTTCGTTCTTCGTCTGTTCTTTCTTCGTCTGTTCTTTCTTCGTCTGTTCGTTCTTCTTCTGTTCGTTCTTCTTCGGTTCGTGCTTCGTCTGTTCTTTCTTCGTCTGTTCGTTCTTCGTTTGTTCTTTCTTCGTCTGTTCTTTCTTCGTCTGTTCTTTCTTCGTCTGTTCGTTCTTCTTCGGTTCGTGCTTCGTCTGTTCGTTCTTCTTCTGTTCGTTCTTCGTCTGTTCTTTCTTCGTCTGTTCGTTCTTCGTTTGTTCTTTCTTCGTCTGTTCTTTCTTCGTCTGTTCTTTCTTCGTCTGTTCGTTCTTCTTCGGTTCGTGCTTCGTCTGTTCTTTCTTCGTCTGTTCGTTCTTCGTTTGTTCTTTCTTCGTCTGTTCTTTCTTCGTCTGTTCTTTCTTCGTCTGTTCGTTCTTCTTCGGTTCGTGCTTCGTCTGTTCGTTCTTCTTCTGTTCGTTCTTCGTCTGTTCTTTCTTCGTCTGTTCGTTCTTCGTCTGTTCGTTCTTCGTCTGTTCTTTCTTCGTCTGTTCTTTCTTCGTCTGTTCTTTCTTCGTCTGTTCGTTCTTCTTCGGTTCGTGCTTCGTCTGTTCGTTCTCCGTCTGTTCCTTTTTCGTCTGTTCTTTCTTCGTCTGTTCGTTCTTCGTTTGTTCTTTCTTCTTCTGTTCGTTCTTCTTCGGTTCGTGCTTCGTCTGTTCTTTCTTCGTCATTTCGTTCTTCGTCTGGACGTTCTTCGTCTGTTCGTTCTTCATCTGTTCTTTCTTCGTCTGTTCGTTCTTCTTCGGTTCGTGCTTCGTCTGTTCGTTCTTCTTCTGTTCGTTCTTCGTCTGTTCGTTCTTCGTCTGTTCTTTCTTCGTCTGTTCGTTCTTCTTCGGTTCGTTCTTCGTTTGTTCTTTCTTCGTCTGTTCTTTCTTCGTCTGTTCTTTCTTCGTCTGTTCGTTCTCCGTCTGTTCGTTCTTCGTCTGTTCGTTCTTCGTCTGTTCGTTCTCCGTCTGTTCGTTCTTCGTCTGTTCGTTCTTCGTCTGTTCGTTCTTCTTCCGTTCGTTCTTCGTCTGTTCGTTCTTCGTTTGTTCTTTCTTCGTCTGTTCTTTCTTCGTCTGTTCTTTCTTCGTCTGTTCGTTCTTCTTCGGTTCGTGCTTCGTCTGTTCGTTCTTCTTCTGTTCGTTCTTCGTCTGTTCGTTCTTCGTCTGTTCTTTCTTCGTCAGTTCGTTCTTCGTCTGTTCTTTCTTCGTCTGTTCGTTCTTCTTCGGTTCGTTCTTCGTCTGTTCTTTCTTCGTCTGTTCTTTCTTCGTCTGTTCGTTCTTCTTCTGTTCGTTCTTCGTCTGTTCTTTCTTCGTCTGTTCGTTCTTCTTCGGTTCGTGCTTCGTCTGTTCGTTCTTCTTCGGTTCGTGCTTCGTCTGTTCTTTCTTCGTCTGTTCGTTCTTCGTTTGTTCTTTCTTCGTCTGTTCTTTCTTCGTCTGTTCTTTCTTCGTCTGTTCGTTCTTCTTCGGTTCGTGCTTCGTCTGTTCGTTCTTCTTCTGTTCGTTCTTCGTCTGTTCTTTCTTCGTCTGTTCGTTCTTCATCTGTTCGTTCTCCGTCTGTTCGTTCTTCGTCTGTTCTTTCTTCGTCTGTTCGTTCTTCTTCGGTTCGTTCTTCGTCTGTTCTTTCTTCGTCTGTTCTTTCTTCGTCTGTTCGTTCTTCTTCTGTTCGTTCTTCTTCGGTTCGTGCTTCGTCTGTTCTTTCTTCGTCTGTTCGTTCTTCGTTTGTTCTTTCTTCGTCTGTTCTTTCTTCGTCTGTTCTTTCTTCGTCTGTTCGTTCTTCTTCGGTTCGTGCTTCGTCTGTTCGTTCTTCTTCTGTTCGTTCTTCGTCTGTTCGTTCTTCGTCTGTTCTTTCTTCGTCTGTTCTTTCTTCGTCTGTTCTTTCTTCGTCTGTTCGTTCTTCTTCGGTTCGTGCTTCGTCTGTTCGTTCTCCGTCTGTTCCTTTTTCGTCTGTTCTTTCTTCGTCTGTTCGTTCTTCGTTTGTTCTTTCTTCTTCTGTTCGTTCTTCTTCGGTTCGTGCTTCGTCTGTTCGTTCTTCTTCTGTTCGTTCTTCGTCTGTTCTTTCTTCGTCTGTCCGTTCTTCTTCGGTTCGTGCTTCGTCTGTTCGTTCTTCTTCGGTTCGTGCTTCGTCTGTTCTTTCTTCGTCTGTTCGTTCTTCGTCTGTTCTTTCTTCGTCTGTTCGTTCTTCGTTTGTTCTTTCTTCGTCTGTTCGTTCTTCTTCGGTTCGTGCTTCGTCTGTTCGTTCTTCTTCTGTTCGTTCTTCGTCTGTTCGTTCTTCGTCTGTTCTTTCTTCGTCAGTTCGTTCTTCGTCTGTTCTTTCTTCGTCTGTTCGTTCTTCTTCGGTTCGTTCTTCGTCTGTTCTTTCTTCGTCTGTTCTTTCTTCGTCTGTTCGTTCTTCTTCTGTTCGTTCTTCGTCTGTTCTTTCTTCGTCTGTTCGTTCTTCTTCGGTTCGTGCTTCGTCTGTTCGTTCTTCTTCGGTTCGTGCTTCGTCTGTTCTTTCTTCGTCTGTTCGTTCTTCGTTTGTTCTTTCTTCGTCTGTTCTTTCTTCGTCTGTTCTTTCTTCGTCTGTTCGTTCTTCTTCTGTTCGTTCTTCGTCTGTTCTTTCTTCGTCTGTTCGTTCTTCTTCGGTTCGTGCTTCGTCTGTTCGTTCTTCTTCGGTTCGTGCTTCGTCTGTTCTTTCTTCGTCTGTTCGTTCTTCGTTTGTTCTTTCTTCGTCTGTTCTTTCTTCGTCTGTTCTTTCTTCGTCTGTTCGTTCTTCTTCGGTTCGTGCTTCGTCTGTTCGTTCTTCTTCTGTTCGTTCTTCGTCTGTTCTTTCTTCGTCTGTTCGTTCTTCATCTGTTCGTTCTCCGTCTGTTCGTTCTTCATCTGTTCGTTCTCCGTCTGTTCGTTCTTCATCTGTTCGTTCTCCGTCTGTTCGTTCTTCGTCTGTTCTTTCTTCGTCTGTTCGTTCTTCTTCTGTTCGTTCTTCGTCTGTTCTTTCTTCGTCTGTTCTTTCTTCGTCTGTTCTTTCTTCGTCTGTTCGTTCTTCTTCTGTTCGTTCTTCGTCTGTTCTTTCTTCGTCTGTTCGTTCTTCTTCGGTTCGTGCTTCGTCTGTTCGTTCTTCTTCGGTTCGTTCTTCGTCTGTTCTTTCTTCGTCTGTTCTTTCTTCGTCTGTTCGTTCTTCTTCTGTTCGTTCTTCGTCTGTTCTTTCTTCGTCTGTTCGTTCTTCTTCGGTTCGTGCTTCGTCTGTTCGTTCTTCTTCGGTTCGTGCTTCGTCTGTTCTTTCTTCGTCTGTTCGTTCTTCTTCGGTTCGTTCTTCGTCTGTTCTTTCTTCGTCTGTTCTTTCTTCGTCTGTTCGTTCTTCTTCTGTTCGTTCTTCGTCTGTTCTTTCTTCGTCTGTTCGTTCTTCTTCGGTTCGTGCTTCGTCTGTTCGTTCTTCTTCGGTTCGTGCTTCGTCTGTTCTTTCTTCGTCTGTTCGTTCTTCGTTTGTTCTTTCTTCGTCTGTTCTTTCTTCGTCTGTTCTTTCTTCGTCTGTTCGTTCTTCTTCGGTTCGTGCTTCGTCTGTTCGTTCTTCTTCTGTTCGTTCTTCGTCTGTTCTTTCTTCGTCTGTTCGTTCTTCATCTGTTCGTTCTCCGTCTGTTCGTTCTTCATCTGTTCGTTCTCCGTCTGTTCGTTCTTCGTCTGTTCTTTCTTCGTCTGTTCGTTCTTCTTCGGTTCGTTCTTCGTCTGTTCTTTCTTCGTCTGTTCTTTCTTCGTCTGTTCGTTCTTCTTCTGTTCGTTCTTCTTCGGTTCGTGCTTCGTCTGTTCTTTCTTCGTCTGTTCGTTCTTCGTTTGTTCTTTCTTCGTCTGTTCTTTCTTCGTCTGTTCTTTCTTCGTCTGTTCGTTCTTCTTCGGTTCGTGCTTCGTCTGTTCGTTCTTCTTCTGTTCGTTCTTCGTCTGTTCTTTCTTCGTCTGTTCGTTCTTCGTTTGTTCTTTCTTCGTCTGTTCTTTCTTCGTCTGTTCTTTCTTCGTCTGTTCGTTCTGCTTCGGTTCGTGCTTCGTCTGTTCGTTCTTCTTCTGTTCGTTCTTCGTCTGTTCGTTCTTCGTCTGTTCTTTCTTCGTCTGTTCGTTCTTCTTCTGTTCGTTCTTCGTCTGTTCTTTCTTCGTCAGTTCGTTCTTCGTCTGTTCTTTCTTCGTCTGTTCGTTCTTCTTCGGTTCGTGCTTCGTCTGTTCGTTCTTCATCTGTTCGTTCTCCGTCTGTTCGTTCTTCGTCTGTTCTTTCTTCGTCTGTTCGTTCTTCTTCGGTTCGTTCTTCGTCTGTTCTTTCTTCGTCTGTTCTTTCTTCGTCTGTTCTTTCTTCGTCAGTTCGTTCTTCGTCTGTTCTTTCTTCGTCTGTTCGTTCTTCGTTTGTTCTTTCTTCGTCTGTTCTTTCTTCGTCTGTTCTTTCTTCGTCTGTTCGTTCTTCTTCGGTTCGTGCTTCGTCTGTTCGTTCTTCTTCTGTTCGTTCTTCGTCTGTTCTTTCTTCGTCTGTTCGTTCTTCATCTGTTCGTTCTCCGTCTGTTCGTTCTTCTTCGGTTCGTTCTTCGTCTGTTCTTTCTTCGTCTGTTCTTTCTTCGTCTGTTCTTTCTTCGTCAGTTCGTTCTTCGTCTGTTCTTTCTTCGTCTGTTCGTTCTCCGTCTGTTCCTTTTTCGTCTGTTCTTTCTTCGTCTGTTCGTTCTTCGTTTGTTCTTTCTTCTTCTGTTCGTTCTTCTTCGGTTCGTGCTTCGTCTGTTCGTTCTTCTTCTGTTCGTTCTTCGTCTGTTCTTTCTTCGTCTGTTCGTTCTTCTTCGGTTCGTTCTTCGTCTGTTCTTTCTTCGTCTGTTCTTTCTTCGTCTGTTCTTTCTTCGTCTGTTCTTTCTTCGTCAGTTCGTTCTTCGTCTGTTCTTTCTTCGTCTGTTCGTTCTCCGTCTGTTCCTTTTTCGTCTGTTCTTTCTTCGTCTGTTCGTTCTTCGTTTGTTCTTTCTTCTTCTGTTCGTTCTTCTTCGGTTCGTGCTTCGTCTGTTCGTTCTTCATCTGTTCGTTCTCCGTCTGTTCGTTCTTCGTCTGTTCTTTCTTCGTCTGTTCGTTCTTCTTCGGTTCGTTCTTCGTCTGTTCTTTCTTCGTCTGTTCTTTCTTCGTCTGTTCTTTCTTCGTCAGTTCGTTCTTCGTCTGTTCTTTCTTCGTCTGTTCGTTCTTCGTTTGTTCTTTCTTCGTTTGTTCTTTCTTCGTCTGTTCTTTCTTCGTCTGTTCTTTCTTCGTCTGTTCTTTCTTCGTCTGTTCTTTCTTCGTCAGTTCGTTCTTCGTCTGTTCTTTCTTCGTCTGTTCGTTCTTCGTTTGTTCTTTCTTCGTCTGTTCTTTCTTCGTCTGTTCTTTCTTCGTCTGTTCGTTCTTCTTCGGTTCGTGCTTCGTCTGTTCTTTCTTCGTCTGTTCGTTCTTCGTTTGTTCTTTCTTCGTCTGTTCTTTCTTCGTCTGTTCTTTCTTCGTCTGTTCGTTCTTCTTCGGTTCGTGCTTCGTCTGTTCGTTCTTCTTCTGTTCGTTCTTCGTCTGTTCTTTCTTCGTCTGTTCGTTCTTCATCTGTTCGTTCTCCGTCTGTTCGTTCTTCATCTGTTCGTTCTCCGTCTGTTCGTTCTTCGTCTGTTCTTTCTTCGTCTGTTCGTTCTTCTTCGGTTCGTTCTTCGTCTATTCTTTCTTCGTCTGTTCTTTCTTCGTCTGTTCGTTCTTCTTCTGTTCGTTCTTCGTCTGTTCTTTCTTCGTCTGTTCGTTCTTCTTCGGTTCGTGCTTCGTCTGTTCGTTCTTCTTCGGTTCGTGCTTCGTCTGTTCTTTCTTCGTCATTTCGTTCTTCGTCTGGACGTTCTTCGTCTGTTCGTTCTTCATCTGTTCGTTCTTCGTCTGTTCTTTCTTCGTCAGTTCGTTCTTCGTCTGTTCGTTCTTCGTCTGTTCTTTCTTCGTCTGTTCGTTCTTCTTCTGTTCGTTCTTCGTCTGTTCTTTCTTCGTCATTTCGTTCTTCGTCTGGACGTTCTTCGTCTGTTCGTTCTTCATCTGTTCGTTCTCCGTCTGTTCGTTCTTCGTCTGTTCGTTCTTCGTTTGTTCTTTCTTCGTCTGTTCTTTCTTCGTCTGTTCTTTCTTCGTCTGTTCGTTCTTCTTCGGTTCGTGCTTCGTCTGTTCGTTCTTCATCTGTTCGTTCTCCGTCTGTTCGTTCTTCATCTGTTCGTTCTCCGTCTGTTCGTTCTTCGTCTGTTCTTTCTTCGTCTGTTCGTTCTTCTTCGGTTCGTTCTTCGTCTGTTCTTTCTTCGTCTGTTCGTTCTTCTCCTGTTCGTTCTTCGTCTGTTCGTTCTTCATCTGTTCGTTCTCCGTCTGTTCGTTCTTCGTCTGTTCATTCTTCGTCTGTTCGTTCTTCTTCGGTTCGTGCTTCGTCTGTTCTTTCTTCGTCTGTTCGTTCTTCTTCTGTTCGTTCTTCGTCTGTTCTTTCTTCGTCATTTCGTTCTTCGTCTGGACGTTCTTCGTCTGTTCGTTCTTCATCTGTTCGTTCTCCGTCTGTTCGTTCTTCGTCTGTTCGTTCTTCGTTTGTTCTTTCTTCGTCTGTTCTTTCTTCGTCTGTTCTTTCTTCGTCTGTTCGTTCTTCTTCGGTTCGTGCTTCGTCTGTTCTTTCTTCGTCTGTTCGTTCTTCTCCTGTTCGTTCTTCGTCTGTTCGTTCTTCATCTGTTCGTTCTCCGTCTGTTCGTTCTTCGTCTGTTCATTCTTCGTCTGTTCGTTCTTCTTCGGTTCGTGCTTCGTCTGTTCTTTCTTCGTCTGTTCGTTCTTCTTCTGTTCGTTCTTCGTCTGTTCTTTCTTCGTCATTTCGTTCTTCGTCTGGACGTTCTTCGTCTGTTCGTTCTTCATCTGTTCGTTCTCCGTCTGTTCGTTCTTCATCTGTTCGTTCTCCGTCTGTTCGTTCTTCGTCTGTTCTTTCTTCGTCTGTTCGTTCTTCTTCGGTTCGTTCTTCGTCTGTTCTTTCTTCGTCTGTTCTTTCTTCGTCTGTTCTTTCTTCGTCAGTTCGTTCTTCGTCTGTTCTTTCTTCGTCTGTTCGTTCTCCGTCTGTTCCTTTTTCGTCTGTTCTTTCTTCGTCTGCTCGTTCTTCGTTTGTTCGTTCTTCGTTTGTTCTTTCTTCGTCTGTTCTTTCTTCGTCTGTTCTTTCTTCGTCTGTTCGTTCTTCTTCGGTTCGTGCTTCGTCTGTTCGTTCTTCTTCTGTTCGTTCTTCGTCTGTTCTTTCTTCTTCTGTTCGTTCTTCATCTGTTCGTTCTCCGTCTGTTCGTTCTTCATCTGTTCGTTCTCCGTCTGTTCGTTCTTCGTCTGTTCTTTCTTCGTCTGTTCGTTCTTCTTCGGTTCGTTCTTCGTCTGTTCTTTCTTCGTCTGTTCTTTCTTCGTCTGTTCTTTCTTCGTCAGTTCGTTCTTCGTCTGTTCTTTCTTCGTCTGTTCGTTCTCCGTCTGTTCCTTTTTCGTCTGTTCTTTCTTCGTCTGTTCGTTCTTCGTTTGTTCTTTCTTCTTCTGTTCGTTCTTCTTCGGTTCGTGCTTCGTCTGTTCGTTCTTCTTCTGTTCGTTCTTCGTCTGTTCTTTCTTCGTCTGTCCGTTCTTCTTCGGTTCGTGCTTTGTCTGTTCGTTCTTCTTCGGTTCGTGCTTCGTCTGTTCTTTCTTCGTCTGTTCGTTCTTCGTTTGTTCTTTCTTCGTCTGTTCTTTCTTCGTCTGTTCTTTCTTCGTCTGTTCGTTCTTCATCTGTTCGTTCTCCGTCTGTTCGTTCTTCATCTGTTCGTTCTCCGTCTGTTCGTTCTTCGTCTGTTCTTTCTTCGTCTGTTCGTTCTTCTTCGGTTCGTTCTTCGTCTATTCTTTCTTCGTCTGTTCTTTCTTCGTCTGTTCGTTCTTCTTCTGTTCGTTCTTCGTCTGTTCTTTCTTCGTCTGTTCGTTCTTCTTCGGTTCGTGCTTCGTCTGTTCGTTCTTCTTCTGTTCGTTCTTCGTCTGTTCTTTCTTCGTCTGTCCGTTCTTCTTCGGTTCGTGCTTTGTCTGTTCGTTCTTCTTCGGTTCGTGCTTCGTCTGTTCTTTCTTCGTCTGTTCGTTCTTCGTTTGTTCTTTCTTCGTCTGTTCTTTCTTCGTCTGTTCTTTCTTCGTCTGTTCGTTCTTCGTTTGTTCTTTCTTCTTCTGTTCGTTCTTCTTCGGTTCGTGCTTCGTCTGTTCGTTCTTCTTCTGTTCGTTCTTCGTCTGTTCTTTCTTCGTCTGTCCGTTCTTCTTCGGTTCGTGCTTCGTCTGTTCGTTCTTCTTCGGTTCGTGCTTCGTCTGTTCTTTCTTCGTCTGTTCGTTCTTCGTTTGTTCTTTCTTCGTCTGTTCTTTCTTCGTCTGTTCTTTCTTCGTCTGTTCGTTCTTCGTTTGTTCTTTCTTCGTCTGTTCTTTCTTCGTCTGTTCTTTCTTCGTCTGTTCGTTCTTCTTCGGTTCGTGCTTCGTCTGTTCGTTCTTCTTCTGTTCGTTCTTCGTCTGTTCTTTCTTCGTCTGTTCGTTCTTCATCTGTTCGTTCTCCGTCTGTTCGTTCTTCATCTGTTCGTTCTCCGTCTGTTCGTTCTTCGTCTGTTCTTTCTTCGTCTGTTCGTTCTTCTTCGGTTCGTTCTTCGTCTATTCTTTCTTCGTCTGTTCTTTCTTCGTCTGTTCGTTCTTCTTCTGTTCGTTCTTCGTCTGTTCTTTCTTCGTCTGTTCGTTCTTCTTCGGTTCGTGCTTCGTCTGTTCGTTCTTCTTCGGTTCGTGCTTCGTCTGTTCTTTCTTCGTCTGTTCTTTCTTCGTCTGTTCGTTCTTCTTCTGTTCGTTCTTCGTCTGTTCTTTCTTCGTCTGTTCGTTCTTCTTCTGTTCGTTCTTCGTCTGTTCTTTCTTCGTCTGTTCGTTCTTCTTCGGTTCGTGCTTCGTCTGTTCGTTCTTCTTCGGTTCGTGCTTCGTCTGTTCTTTCTTCGTCTGTTCGTTCTTCGTTTGTTCTTTCTTCGTCTGTTCTTTCTTCGTCATTTCGTTCTTCGTCTGGACGTTCTTCGTCTGTTCGTTCTTCATCTGTTCGTTCTCCGTCTGTTCGTTCTTCATCTGTTCGTTCTCCGTCTGTTCGTTCTTCGTCTGTTCTTTCTTCGTCTGTTCGTTCTTCTTCGGTTCGTTCTTCGTCTGTTCTTTCTTCGTCTGTTCGTTCTTCTCCTGTTCGTTCTTCGTCTGTTCGTTCTTCATCTGTTCGTTCTCCGTCTGTTCGTTCTTCATCTGTTCATTCTTCGTCTGTTCGTTCTTCTTCGGTTCGTGCTTCGTCTGTTCTTTCTTCGTCATTTCGTTCTTCGTCTGGACGTTCTTCGTCTGTTCGTTCTTCATCTGTTCGTTCTTCGTCTGTTCTTTCTTCGTCAGTTCGTTCTTCGTCTGTTCGTTCTTCGTCTGTTCTTTCTTCGTCTGTTCGTTCTTCTTCTGTTCGTTCTTCGTCTGTTCTTTCTTCGTCATTTCGTTCTTCGTCTGGACGTTCTTCGTCTGTTCGTTCTTCATCTGTTCGTTCTCCGTCTGTTCGTTCTTCGTCTGTTCTTTCTTCGTCTGTTCGTTCTTCTTCGGTTCGTGCTTCGTCTGTTCGTTCTTCTTCGGTTCGTGCTTCGTCTGTTCTTTCTTCGTCTGTTCGTTCTTCGTCTGGACGTTCTTTGTCTGTTCGTTCTTCATCTGTTCGTTCTCCGTCTGTTCGTTCTTCGTCTGTTCTTTCTTCGTCTGTTCGTTCTTCGTCTGTTCGTTCTTCGTCTGTTCGTTCTTCTTCGGTTCGTGCTTCGTCTGTTCTTTCTTCGTCTGTTCGTTCTTCTTCGGTTCGTGCTTCGTCTGTTCTTTCTTCGTCTGTTCGTTCTTCGTCTGGACGTTCTTTGTCTGTTCGTTCTTCATCTGTTCGTTCTCCGTCTGTTCGTTCTTCGTCTGTTCTTTCTTCGTCTGTTCGTTCTTCGTCTGTTCGTTCTTCGTCTGGACGTTCTTCGTCTGTTCTTTCTTCGTCAGTTAGTTCTCCGTCTGTTCGTTCTTCGTCTGTTCTTTCTTCGTCTGTTCGTTCTTCTTCTGTTCGTTCTTCGTCTGTTCTTTCTTCGTCTGTTCGTTCTTCGTCTGTTCTTTCTTCGTCAGTTCGTTCTTCGTCTGTTCGTTCTTCGTCTGTTCTTTCTTCGTCTGTTCGTTCTTCTTCTGTTCGTTCTTCGTCTGTTCTTTCTTCGTCATTTCGTTCTTCGTCTGGACGTTCTTCGTCTGTTCGTTCTTCATCTGTTCGTTCTCCGTCTGTTCGTTCTTCGTCTGTTCTTTCTTCGTCTGTTCGTTCTTCTTCGGTTCGTGCTTCGTCTGTTCTTTCTTCGTCTGTTCGTTCTTCGTTTGTTCTTTCTTCGTCTGTTCTTTCTTCGTCATTTCGTTCTTCGTCTGGACGTTCTTCGTCTGTTCGTTCTTCGTCTGTTCGTTCTCCGTCTGTTCGTTCTTCGTCTGTTCTTTCTTCGTCTGTTCGTTCTTCGTCTGTTCGTTCTTCGTCCCTTCGTCCTTCGTCTGTTCGTTCTTCGTCTGTTCGTCTTCGTCTGTTCGTTCTTCGTCTGTTCGTTCTTCGTCTGATCGTTCTTCGTCTGTTCGTTCTTCGTCTGTTCTTTCTTCGTCTGTTCGTTCTTCTTCTGTTCGTTCTTCGTCTGTTCTTTCTTCGTCAGTTCGTTCTTCGTCTGTTCGTTCTTCGTCTGTTCTTTCTACGTCTGTTCGTTCTTCTTCTGTTCGTCTTCGTCTGTTCGTTCTTCGTCTGTTCGTTCTTCGTCTGATCGTTCTTCGTCTGTTCGTTCTTCGTCTGTTCTTTCTTCGTCTGTTCGTTGTTCTTCTGTTCGTTCTTCGTCTGTTCTTTCTTCGTCAGTTCGTTCTTCGTCTGTTCGTTCTTCGTCTGTTCTTTCTTCGTCTGTTCGTTCTTCTTCTGTTCGTTCTTCGTCTGTTCTTTCTTCGTCTGTTCGTTCTTCGTCTGTTCGTTCTTCGTCTGATCGTTCTGCGTCTGTTCGTTCTTCTTCCGTTCGTTCTTCGTCTGGACGTTCTTCGTCTGTTCTTTCTTCGTCATTTCGTTCTTCGTCTGGACGTTCTTCGTCTGTTCGTTCTTCATCTGTTCGTTCTCCGTCTGTTCGTTCTTCGTCTGTTCTTTCTTCGTCTGTTCGTTTTTCTTCTGTTCGTGCTTCGTCAGTTCGTTCTTCGTCTGTTCGTTCTTCGTCTGTTCTTTCTTCGTCTGTTCGTTCTTCTTCTGTTCGTTCTTCGTCTGTTCTTTCTTCGTCTGTTCGTTCTTCGTCTGTTCGTTCTTCGTCTGTTCTTTCTTCGTCATTTCGTTCTTCGTCTGGACGTTCTTCGTCTGTTCGTTCTTCATCTGTTCGTTCTCCGTCTGTTCGTTCTGCGTCTGTTCGTTCTTCTTCCGTTCGTTCTTCGTCTGGACGTTCTTCGTCTGGACGTTCTTCGTCAGTTCGTTCTTCGTCTGTTCGTTCTTCGTCTGCTCTTTCTTCGTCTGTTCGTTCTTCGTCTGTTCTTTCTTCGTCATTTCGTTCTTCGTCTGGACGTTCTTCGTCTGTTCGTTCTTCATCTGTTCGTTCTCCGTCTGTTCGTTCTTCGTCTGTTCTTTCTTCGTCTGTTCGTTCTTCTTCGGTTCGTGCTTCGTCAGTTCGTTCTTCGTCTGTTCGTTCTTCGTCTGTTCTTTCTTCGTCTGTTCGTTCTTCTTCTGTTCGTTCTTCGTCTGTTCTTTCTTCGTCTGTTCGTTCTTCGTCTGTTCGTTCTCCGTCTGTTCGTTCTTCGTCTGTTCTTTCTTCGTCTGTTCGTTCTTCTTCGGTTCGTGCTTCGTCAGTTCGTTCTTCGTCTGTTCTTTCTTCGTCTGTTCGTTCTTCGTCTGTTCGTTCTCCGTCTGATCGTTCTTCGTCTGTTCTTTCTTCGTCTGTTCGTTCTTCTTCGGTTCGTGCTTCGTCAGTTCGTTCTTCGTCTGTTCGTTCTTCGTCTGCTCTTTCTTCGTCTGTTCGTTCTTCTTCTGTTCGTTCTTCGTCTGTTCTTTCTTCGTCTGTTCGTTCTTCGTCTGTTCGTTCTCCGTCTGTTCGTTCTTCTTCTGTTCGTTCTTCGTCTGTTCTTTCTTCGTCTGTTCGTTCTTCGTCAGTTCGTTCTTCGTCTGCTCTTTCTTCGTCTGTTCGTTCTTCTTCTGTTCGTTCTTCGTCTGTTCTTTCTTCGTCTGTTCTTTCTTCGTCTGTTCGTTCTTCTTCGGTTCGTGCTTCGTCAGTTCTTTCTTCGTCTGTTCGTTCTTCGTCTGTTCGTCTTCGTCTGTTCGTTCTTCGTCTGTTCGTTCTTCGTCTGATCGTTCTTCGTCTGTTCTTTCTTCGTCTGTTCGTTCTTCGTCTGTTCGTTCTCCGTCTGATCGTTCTTCGTCTGTTCTTTCTTCGTCTGTTCGTTCTTCTTCGGTTCGTGCTTCGTCAGTTCGTTCTTCGTCTGTTCGTTCTTCGTCTGCTCTTTCTTCGTCTGTTCGTTCTTCTTCTGTTCGTTCTTCGTCTGTTCTTTCTTCGTCTGTTCGTTCTTCGTCTGTTCGTTCTCCGTCTGTTCGTTCTTCGTCTTTTCTTTCTTCGTCTGTTCGTTCCTCGTCTGTTCGTTCTTCGTCTGTGCGTTCTTCGTCCCTTCGTCCTTTGTCTGTTCTTTCTTCGTCTGTTCGTTCTTCGTCTGTTCGTCTTCGTCTGTTCGTTCTTCGTCTGTTCGTTCTTCGTCTGATCGTTCTTCGTCTGTTCTTTCTTCGTCTGTTCGTTCTTCTTCGGTTCGTGCTTCGTCAGTTCGTTCTTCGTCTGTTCTTTCTTCGTCTGTTCGTTCTTCTTCGGTTCGTGCTTCGTCAGTTCGTTCTTCGTCTGTTCGTTCTTCGTCTGCTCTTTCTTCATCTGTTCGTTCTCCGTCTGTTCGTTCTTCGTCTGTTCTTTCTTCGTCTGTTCGTTTTTCTTCTGTTCGTTCTTCGTCTGTTCTTTCTTCGTCTGTTCGTTCTTCGTCTGTTCGTTCTCCGTCTGATCGTTCTTCGTCTGTTCTTTCTTCGTCTGTTCGTTCTTCTTCGGTTCGTGCTTCGTCAGTTCGTTCTTCGTCTGTTCGTTCTTCGTCTGCTCTTTCTTCGTCTGTTCGTTCTTCTTCTGTTCGTTCTTCGTCTGTTCTTTCTTCGTCTGTTCGTTCTTCGTCTGTTCGTTCTCCGTCTGTTCGTTCTTCGTCTTTTCTTTCTTCGTCTGTTCGTTCCTCGTCTGTTCGTTCTTCGTCTGTGCGTTCTTCGTCCCTTCGTCCTTCGTCTGTTCTTTCTTCGTCTGTTCGTTCTTCGTCTGTTCGTCTTCGTCTGTTCGTTCTTCGTCTGTTCGTTCTTCGTCTGATCGTTCTTCGTCTGTTCGTTCTTCGTCTGTTCTTTCTTCGTCTGTTCGTTCTTCTTCGGTTCGTGCTTCGTCAGTTCGTTCTTCGTCTGTTCGTTCTTCGTCTGTTCTTTCTTCGTCTGTTCGTTCTTCTTCTGTCCGTGCTTCGTCAGTTCGTTCTTCGTCTGTTCGTTCTTCGTCTGTTCGTCTTCGTCTGTTCGTTCTTCGTCTGTTCGTTCTTCGTCTGATCGTTCTTCGTCTGTTCTTTCTTCGTCTGTTCGTTCTTCTTCGGTTCGTGCTTCGTCAGTTCGTTCTTCGTCTGTTCGTTCTTCGTCTGCTCTTTCTTCGTCTGTTCGTTCTTCTTCTGTTCGTTCTTCGTCTGTTCTTTCTTCGTCTGTTCGTTCTTCGTCTGTTCGTTCTCCGTCTGTTCGTTCTTCGTCTGTTCTTTCTTCGTCTGTTCGTTCTTCGTCTGTTCGTTCTTCGTCTGTGCGTTCTTCGTCCCTTCGTCCTTCGTCTGTTCTTTCTTCGTCTGTTCGTTCTTCGTCTGTTCGTCTTCGTCTGTTCGTTCTTCGTCTGTTCGTTCTTCGTCTGTTCGTTCTTCGTCTGATCGTTCTTCGTCTGTTCTTTCTTCGTCTGTTCGTTCTTCTTTGGTTCGTGCTTCGTCAGTTCGTTCTTCGTCTGTTCGTTCTTCGTCTGCTCTTTCTTCGTCTGTTCGTTCTTCTTCTGTTCGTTCTTCGTCTGTTCTTTCTTCGTCTGTTCGTTCTTCGTCTGTTCGTTCTCCGTCTGTTCGTTCTTCGTCTGTTCTTTCTTCGTCTGTTCGTTCTTCGTCTGTTCGTTCTTCGTCTCTGCGTTCTTCGTCCCTTCGTCCTACGTCTGTTCTTTCTTCGTCTGTTCGTTCTTCGTCTGTTCGTCTTCGTCTGTTCGTTCTTCGTCTGTTCGTTCTCCGTCTGTTCGTTCTTCGTCTGTTCTTTCTTCGTCTGTTCGTTCTTCGTCTGTTCGTTCTTCGTCTGTGCGTTCTTCGTCCCTTCGTCCTTCGTCTGTTCTTTCTTCGTCTGTTCGTTCTTCGTCTGTTCGTCTTCGTCTGTTCGTTCTTCGTCTGTTCGTTCTTCATCTGTTCGTTCTCCGTCTGTTCGTTCTTCGTCTGTTCTTTCTTCGTCTGTTCGTTCTTCTTCGGTTCGTGCTTCGTCAGTTCGTTCTTCGTCTGTTCGTTCTTCGTCTGCTCTTTCTTCGTCTGTTCGTTCTTCTTCTGTTCGTTCTTCGTCTGTTCTTTTTCGTCTGTTCGTTCTTCGTCTGTTCGTTCTCCGTCTGTTCGTTCTTCGTCTGTTCTTTCTTCGTCTGTTCGTTCTTCGTCTGTTCGTTCTTCGTCTGTGCGTTCTTCGTCCCTTCGTCCTTCGTCTGTTCGTCTTCGTCTGTTCGTTCTTCGTCTGTTCGTTCTTCGTCTGTTCGTTCTTCGTCTGTGCGTTCTTCGTCCCTTCGTCCTTCGTCTGTTCTTTCTTCGTCTGTTCGTTCTTCGTCTGTTCGTCTTCGTCTGTTCGTTCTTCGTCTGTTCGTTCTTCGTCTGATCGTTCTTCGTCTGTTCTTTCTTCGTCTGTTCGTTCTTCTTCGGTTCGTGCTTCGTCAGTTCGTTCTTCGTCTGTTCGTTCTTCGTCTGCTCTTTCTTCGTCTGTTCGTCCTTCCTCTGTTCGTTCTTCGTCTGTTCTTTCTTCGTCTGTTCGTTCTTCGTCTGTTCGTTCTCCGTCTGTTCGTTCTTCGTCTGTTCTTTCTTCGTCTGTTCGTTCTTCGTCTGTTCGTTCTTCGTCTGTGCGTTCTTCGTCCCTTCGTCCTACGTCTGTTCTTTCTTCGTCTGTTCGTTCTTCATCTGTTCGTCTTCGTCTGTTCGTTCTTCGTCTGTTCGTTCTCCGTCTGTTCGTTCTTCGTCTGTTCTTTCTTCGTCTGTTCGTTCTTCGTCTGTTCGTTCTTCGTCTGTGCGTTCTTCGTCCCTTCGTCCTTCGTCTGTTCTTTCTTCGTCTGTTCGTTCTTCGTCTGTTCGTCTTCGTCTGTTCGTTCTTCGTCTGTTCGTTCTTCATCTGTTCGTTCTCCGTCTGTTCGTTCTTCGTCTGTTCTTTCTTCGTCTGTTCGTTCTTCTTCGGTTCGTGCTTCGTCAGTTCGTTCTTCGTCTGTTCGTTCTTCGTCTGCTCTTTCTTCGTCTGTTCGTTCTTCTTCTGTTCGTTCTTCGTCTGTTCTTTTTCGTCTGTTCGTTCTTCGTCTGTTCGTTCTCCGTCTGTTCGTTCTTCGTCTGTTCTTTCTTCGTCTGTTCGTTCTTCGTCTGTTCGTTCTTCGTCTGTGCGTTCTTCGTCCCTTCGTCCTTCGTCTGTTCTTTCTTCGTCTGTTCGTTCTTCGTCTGTTCGTCTTCGTCTGTTCGTTCTTCGTCTGTTCGTTCTTCGTCTGATCGTTCTTCGTCTGTTCGTTCTTCGTCTGTTCTTTCTTCGTCTGTTCGTTCTTCTTCTGTTCGTTCTTCGTCTGTTCTTTCTTCGTCAGTTCGTTCTTCGTCTGTTCGTTCTTCGTCTGTTCTTTCTTCGTCTGTTCGTTCTTCTTCTGTTCGTCTTCGTCTGTTCGTTCTTCTTCGGTTCGTGCTTCGTCTGTTCGTTCTTCGTCTGTTCGTTCTTCGTCTGTTCTTTCTTCGTCTGTTCGTTCTTCTTCTGTTCGTTCTTCGTCTGTTCTTTCTTCGTCAGTTCGTTCTTCGTCTGTTCGTTCTTCGTCTGTTCTTTCTTCGTCTGTTCGTTCTTCTTCTGTTCGTTCTTCGTCTGTTCTTTCTTCGTCTGTTCGTTCTTCGTCTGTTCGTTCTTCGTCTGATCGTTCTGCGTCTGTTCGTTCTTCTTCCGTTCGTTCTTCGTCTGGACGTTCTTCGTCTGTTCTTTCTTCGTCATTTCGTTCTTCGTCTGGACGTTCTTCGTCTGTTCGTTCTTCATCTGTTCGTTCTCCGTCTGTTCGTTCTTCGTCTGTTCTTTCTTCGTCTGTTCGTTCTTCTTCGGTTCGTGCTTCGTCAGTTCGTTCTTCGTCTGTTCGTTCTTCGTCTGTTCTTTCTTCGTCTGTTCGTTCTTCTTCTGTTCGTTCTTCGTCTGTTCTTTCTTCGTCTGTTCGTTCTTCGTCTGTTCGTTCTTCGTCTGATCGTTCTGCGTCTGTTCGTTCTTCTTCCGTTCGTTCTTCGTCTGGACGTTCTTCGTCTGTTCTTTCTTCGTCATTTCGTTCTTCGTCTGGACGTTCTTTGTCTGTTCGTTCTTCATCTGTTCGTTCTCCGTCTGTTCGTTCTTCGTCTGTTCTTTCTTCTTCTGTTCGTTCTTCTTCGGTTCGTGCTTCGTCTGTTCGTTCTTCGTCTGTTCTTTCTTCGTCTGTTCGTTCTTCGTCTGTTCGTTCTTCGTCTGTTCGTTCCTCGTCTTTTCGTTCTTCGTCTGTTCTTTCTTCGTCTGTTCGTTCTTCATCTGTTCGTTCTCCGTCTGTTCGTTCTTCGTCTGTTCTTTCTTCGTCTGTTCGTTCTTCGTCTGTTCGTTCTTCGTCTGTTCGTTCTTCGTCTGTTCGTTCCTCGTCTTTTCGTTCTTCGTCTGATCGTTCTGCGTCTGTTCGTTCTTCTTCCGGTCGTTCTTCGTCTGTGCGTTCTTCGTCTGTTCTTTCTTCGTCAGTTCGTTCTTCGTCTGTTCGTTCTTCGTCTGTTCTTTCTTCGTCTGTTCGTTCTTCTTCTGTTCGTTCTTCGTCTGTTCTTTCTTCGTCTGTTCGTTCTTCGTCTGTTCGTTCTTCGTCTGATCGTTCTGCGTCTGTTCGTTCTTCTTCCGTTCGTTCTTCGTCTGGACGTTCTTCGTCTGTTCTTTCTTCGTCATTTCGTTCTTCCTCTGGACGTTCTTCGTCTGTTCGTTCTTCATCTGTTCGTTCTCCGTCTGTTCGTTCTTCGTCTGTTCTTTCTTCGTCTGTTCGTTCTTCTTCGGTTCGTGCTTCGTCTGTTCTTTCTTCGTCTGTTCGTTCTTCGTTTGTTCTTTCTTCGTCTGTTCGTTCTTCGTCTGTTCGTTCTTCGTCTGTTCGTTCTTCGTCTGTTCGTTCCTCGTCTTTTCGTTCTTCGTCTGATCGTTCTTCGTCTGTTCGTTCTTCGTCCATTCGTTCTTCGTCTGTTCGTTCTTCGTCTGTTCGTTCTTCGTCTGTTCTTTCTTCGTCTGTTCGTTCTTCGTCTGTTCGTTCCTCGTCCATTCGTTCTTCGTCTGTTCGTTCTTCGTCTGTTCGTTCTTCGTCTGTTCTTTCTTCGTCTGTTCGTTCTTCGTTTGTTCTTTCTTCGTCTGTTCGTTCTTCGTCTGTTCTTTCTTCGTCTGTTCGTTCTTCGTTTGTTCTTTCTTCGTCTGTTCGTTCTTCGTCTGGACGTTCTTCGTCTGATCGTTCCTCGTCTTTTCGTTCTTCGTCTGTTCGTTCTTCGTCTGTTCTTTCTTCGTCTGTTCGTTCTTCGTTTGTTCTTTCTTCGTCTGTTCGTTCTTCGTCTGGACGTTCTTCGTCTGATCGTTCCTCGTCTTTTCGTTCTTCGTCTGTTCGTTCTTCGTCTGTTCGTTCTTCGTCTGTTCGTTCCTCGTCTTTTCGTTCTTCGTCTGATCGTTCTTCGTCTGTTCGTTCTTCGTTCTTCGTCTGTTCGTTCCTCGTCTTTTCGTTCTGCGTCTGATCGTTCTTCGTCTGTTCGTTCTTCGTCTGTTCGTTCTTCGTCTGTTCGTTCTTCGTCTGTTCGTTCTTCGTCTGTTCGTTCCTCGTCTTTTCGTTCTTCGTCTGATCGTTCTGCGTCTGTTCGTTCTTCTTCCGTTCGTTCTTCGTCTGGACGTTCTTCGTCTGTTCTTTCTTCGTCAGTTCGTTCTTCGTCTGTTCGTTCTTCGTCTGTTCTTTCTTCGTCTGTTCGTTCTTCTTCTGTTCGTTCTTCGTCTGTTCTTTCTTCGTCTGTTCGTTCTTCGTCTGTTCGTTCTTCGTCTGATCGTTCTGCGTCTGTTCGTTCTTCTTCCGTTCGTTCTTCGTCTGGACGTTCTTCGTCTGTTCTTTCTTCGTCATTTCGTTCTTCGTCTGGACGTTCTTCGTCTGTTCGTTCTTCATCTGTTCGTTCTCCGTCTGTTCGTTCTTCGTCTGTTCTTTCTTCGTCTGTTCGTTCTTCTTCGGTTCGTGCTTCGTCTGTTCGTTCTTCGTCTGTTCTTTCTTCGTCTGTTCGTTCTTCGTCTGTTCGTTCTTCGTCTGTTCGTTCTTCGTCTGTTCGTTCCTCGTCTTTTCGTTCTTCGTCTGTTCTTTCTTCGTCTGTTCGTTCTTCATCTGTTCGTTCTCCGTCTGTTCGTTCTTCGTCTGTTCTTTCTTCGTCTGTTCGTTCTTCGTCTGTTCGTTCTTCGTCTGTTCGTTCTTCGTCTGTTCGTTCGTCGTCTTTTCGTTCTTCGTCTGATCGTTCTGCGTCTGTTCGTTCTTCTTCCGTTCGTTCTTCGTCTGGACGTTCTTCGTCTGTTCTTTCTTCGTCAGTTCGTTCTTCGTCTGTTCGTTCTTCGTCTGTTCTTTCTTCGTCTGTTCGTTCTTCTTCTGTTCGTTCTTCGTCTGTTCTTTCTTCGTCTGTTCGTTCTTCGTCTGTTCGTTCTTCGTCTGATCGTTCTGCGTCTGTTCGTTCTTCTTCCGTTCGTTCTTCGTCTGGACGTTCTTCGTCTGTTCTTTCTTCGTCATTTCGTTCTTCGTCTGGACGTTCTTCGTCTGTTCGTTCTTCATCTGTTCGTTCTCCGTCTGTTCGTTCTTCGTCTGTTCTTTCTTCGTCTGTTCGTTCTTCTTCGGTTCGTGCTTCGTCTGTTCTTTCTTCGTCTGTTCGTTCTTCGTTTGTTCTTTCTTCGTCTGTTCGTTCTTCGTCTGTTCGTTCTTCGTCTGTTCGTTCTTCGTCTGTTCGTTCCTCGTCTTTTCGTTCTTCGTCTGATCGTTCTTCGTCTGTTCGTTCTTCGTCCATTCGTTCTTCGTCTGTTCGTTCTTCGTCTGTTCGTTCTTCGTCTGTTCTTTCTTCGTCTGTTCGTTCTTCGTCTGTTCGTTCCTCGTCCATTCGTTCTTCGTCTGTTCGTTCTTCGTCTGTTCGTTCTTCGTCTGGACGTTCTTCGTCTGATCGTTCCTCGTCTTTTCGTTCTTCGTCTGTTCGTTCTTCATCTGTTCGTTCTTCGTCTGTTCGTTCCTCGTCTTTTCGTTCTTCGTCTGATCGTTCTTCGTCTGTTCGTTCTTCGTCCATTCGTTCTTCGTCTGTTCGTTCTTCGTCTGTTCGTTCTTCGTCTGTTCTTTCTTCGTCTGTTCGTTCTTCGTCTGTTCGTTCCTCGTCCATTCGTTCTTCGTCTGTTCGTTCTTCGTCTGTTCGTTCTTCGTCTGTTCTTTCTTCGTCTGTTCGTTCTTCGTTTGTTCTTTCTTCGTCTGTTCGTTCTTCGTCTGTTCTTTCTTCGTCTGTTCGTTCTTCGTTTGTTCTTTCTTCGTCTGTTCGTTCTTCGTCTGTTCGTTCTTCGTCTGTTCGTTCCTCGTCTTTTCGTTCTTCGTCTGTTCGTTCTTCGTCTGTTCGTTCTTCGTCTGTTCTTTCTTCGTCTGTTCGTTCTTCGTCTGTTCGTTCTTCGTCTGTTCGTTCTTCGTCTGTTCTTTCTTCGTCTGTTCGTTCTTCGTTTGTTCTTTCTTCGTCTGTTCGTTCTTCGTCTGGACGTTCTTCGTCTGATCGTTCTTCGTCTGTTCGTTCTTCGTCCATTCGTTCTTCGTCTGTTCGTTCTTCGTCTGTTCGTTCTTCGTCTGTTCTTTCTTCGTCTGTTCGTTCTTCGTTTGTTCTTTCTTCGTCTGTTCGTTCTTCTTCTGTTCGTTCTTCGTCTGTTCTTTCTTCGTCTGTTCGTTCTTCGTCTGTTCGTTCTTCGTCTGATCGTTCTGCGTCTGTTCGTTCTTCTTCCGTTCGTTCTTCGTCTGTTCGTTCTTCGTTTGTTCTTTCTTCGTCTGTTCGTTCTTCGTCTGGACGTTCTTCGTCTGATCGTTCCTCGTCTTTTCGTTATTCGTTTGTTCTTTCTTCGTCTGTTCGTTCTTCGTCTGTTTTTTTCGTCTGTTCGTTCTTCGTTTGTTCTTTCTTCGTCTGTTCGTTCTTCGTCTGGACGTTCTTCGTCTGATCGTTCCTCGTCTTTTCGTTCTTCGTCTGTTCGTTCTTCGTCTGTTCGTTCTTCGTCTGTTCGTTCCTCGTCTTTTCGTTCTTCGTCTGATCGTTCTTCGTCTGTTCGTTCTTCGTCCATTCGTTCTTCGTCTGTTCGTTCTTCGTCTGTTCGTTCTTCGTCTGTTCTTTCTTCATCTGTTCGTTCTTCGTCTGTTCGTTCCTCGTCCATTCGTTCTTCGTCTGTTCGTTCTTCGTCTGTTCGTTCTTCGTCTGTTCTTTCTTCGTCTGTTCGTTCTTCGTTTGTTCTTTCTTCGTCTGTTCGTTCTTCGTCTGTTCTTTCTTCGTCTGTTCGTTCTTCGTCTGTTCGTTCTTCGTCTGTTCGTTCCTCGTCTTTTCGTTCTTCGTCTGTTCGTTCTTCGTCTGTTCGTTCTTCGTCTGTTCTTTCTTCGTCTGTTCGTTCTTCGTTTGTTCTTTCTTCGTCTGTTCGTTCTTCGTCTGTTCGTTCTTCGTCTGTTCGTTCTTCGTCTGTTCTTTCTTCGTCTGTTCGTTCTTCGTTTGTTCTTTCTTCGTCTGTTCGTTCTTCGTCTGGACGTTCTTCGTCTGATCGTTCTTCGTCTGTTCGTTCTTCGTCCATTCGTTCTTCGTCTGTTCGTTCTTCGTCTGTTCGTTCTTCGTCTGTTCTTTCTTCGTCTGTTCGTTCTTCGTTTGTTCTTTCTTCGTCTGTTCGTTCTTCGTCTGTTCGTTCTTCGTCTGTTCGTTCTTCGTCTGTTCGTTCCTCGTCTTTTCGTTCTTCGTCTGATCGTTCTTCGTCTGTTCGTTCTTCGTCCATTCGTTCTTCGTCTGTTCGTTCATCGTCTGTTCTTTCTTCGTCTGTTCGTTCTTCTTCTGTTCGTTCTTCGTCTGTTCTTTCTTCGTCTGTTCGTTCTTCGTCTGTTCGTTCTTCGTCTGATCGTTCTGCGTCTGTTCGTTCTTCTTCCGTTCGTTCTTCGTCTGGACGTTCTTCGTCTGTTCTTTCTTCGTCATTTCGTTCTTCGTCTGGACGTTCTTCGTCTGTTCGTTCTTCATCTGTTCGTTCTTCGTCTGATCGTTAATCGTCTGTTCTTTCTTCGTCTGTTCGTTCTTCTTCTGTTCGTTCTTCGTCTGTTCTTTCTTCGTCTGTTCGTTCTTCGTCTGTTCGTTCTTCGTCTGATCGTTCTGCGTCTGTTCGTTCTTCTTCCGTTCGTTCTTCGTCTGGACGTTCTTCGTCTGTTCTTTCTTCGTCATTTCGTTCTTCGTCTGTTCTTTCTTCGTCTGTTCGTTCTTCTTCTGTTCGTTCTTCGTCTGTTCTTTCTTCGTCTGTTCGTTCTTCGTCTGTTCGTTCTTCGTCTGATCGTTCTGCGTCTGTTCGTTCTTCTTCCGTTCGTTCTTCGTCTGGACGTTCTTCGTCTGTTCTTTCTTCGTCATTTCGTTCTTCGTCTGGACGTTCTTCGTCTGTTCGTTTTTCATCTGTTCGTTCTCCGTCTGTTCGTTCTTCGTATGTTCTTTCTTCGTCTGTTCGTTCTTCTTCGGTTCGTGCTTCGTCTGTTCTTTCTTCGTCTGTTCGTTCTTCGTTTGTTCTTTCTTCGTCTGTTCGTTCTTCGTCTGTTCGTTCTTCGTCTGTTCGTTCTTCGTCTGTTCGATCCTCGTCCATTCGTTCTTCGTCTGTTCGTTCCTCGTCTGTTCGTTCTTCGTCTGTTCTTTCTTCGTCTGTTCGTTCTTCGTTTGTTCTTTCTTCGTCTGTTCGTTCTTCGTCTGTTCGTTCTTCGTCTGTTCGTTCTTCGTCTGTTCGTTCTTCGTCTGTTCGATCCTCGTCCATTCGTTCTTCGTCTGTTCGTTCTTCGTCTGTTCGTTCTTCGTCTGTTCTTTCTTCGTCTGTTCGTTCTTCGTTTGTTCTTTCTTCGTCTGTTCGTTCTTCGTCTGTTCGTTCTTCGTCTGTTCGTTCTTCGTCTGTTCGTTCCTCGTCTTTTCGTTCTTCGTCTGTTCGTTCTTCGTCTGTTCGTTCATCGTCTGTTCTTTCTTCGTCTGTTCGTTCTTCGTTTGTTCTTTCTTCGTCTGTTCCTTCTTCGTCTGTTCGTTCTTCGTCTGTTCGTTCTTCGTCTGTTCTTTCTTCGTCTGTTCGTTCTTCGTCTGTTCTTTCTTCGTCTGTTCGTTCTTCGTTTGTTCTTTCTTCGTCTGTTCGTTCTTCGTCTGTTCGTTCTTCGTCTGTTCGTTCCTCGTCTTTTCGTTCTTCGTCTGTTCGTTCTTCGTCTGTTCGTTCTTCGTCTGTTCTTTCTTCGTCTGTTCGTTCTTCGTTTGTTCTTTCTTCGTCTGTTCGTTTTTCATCTGTTCGTTCTCCGTCTGTTCGTTCTTCGTATGTTCTTTCTTCGTCTGTTCGTTCTTCTTCGGTTCGTGCTTCGTCTGTTCTTTCTTCGTCTGTTCGTTCTTCGTTTGTTCTTTCTTCGTCTGTTCGTTCTTCGTCTGTTCGTTCTTCGTCTGTTCGTTCTTCGTCTGTTCGATCCTCGTCCATTCGTTCTTCGTCTGTTCGTTCTTCGTCTGTTCGTTCTTCGTCTGTTCTTTCTTCGTCTGTTCGTTCTTCGTTTGTTCTTTCTTCGTCTGTTCGTTCCTCGTCTTTTCGTTCTTCGTCTGATCGTTCTTCGTCTGTTCGTTCTTCGTCCATTCGTTCTTCGTCTGTTCGTTCTTCGTCTGTTCGTTCTTCGTCTGTTCTTTCTTCGTCTGTTCGTTCTTCGTCTGTTCGATCCTCGTCCATTCGTTCTTCGTCTGTTCGTTCTTCGTCTGTTCGTTCTTCGTCTGTTCTTTCTTCGTCTGTTCGTTCTTCGTTTGTTCTTTCTTCGTCTGTTCGTTCTTCGTCTGTTCGTTCTTCGTCTGTTCGTTCTTCGTCTGTTCGTTCCTCGTCTTTTCGTTCTTCGTCTGTTCGTTCTTCGTCTGTTCGTTCATCGTCTGTTCTTTCTTCGTCTGTTCGTTCTTCGTTTGTTCTTTCTTCGTCTGTTCCTTCTTCGTCTGTTCGTTCTTCGTCTGTTCGTTCTTCGTCTGTTCGTTCCTCGTCTTTTCGTTCTTCGTCTGATCGTTCTTCGTCTGTTCGTTCTTCGTCCATTCGTTCTTCGTCTGTTCTTTCTTCGTCTGTTCGTTCTTGGTCTGTTCGTTCCTCGTCCATTCGTTCTTCGTCTGTTCGTTCTTCGTCTGTTCGTTCTTCGTCTGTTCGTTCTTCGTCTGTTCGTTCCTCGTCTTTTCGTTCTTCGTCTGATCGTTCTTCGTCTGTTCGTTCTTCGTCCCTTCGTTCTTCGTCTGTTCGTTCATCGTCTGTTCTTTCTTCGTCTGTTCGTTCTTCTTCTGTTCGTTCTTCGTCTGTTCTTTCTTCGTCTGTTCGTTCTTCGTCTGTTCGTTCTTCGGCTGATCGTTCTGCGTCTGTTCGTTCTTCGTCCATTCGTTCTTCGTCTGTTCGTTCTTCGTCTGTTCCTTCTTCGTCTGTTCTTTCTTCGTCTGTTCGTTCTTCGTTTGTTCTTTCTTCGTCTGTTCGTTCTCCGTCTGTTCGTTCTTCGTCTGATCGTTCATCGTCTGTTCTTTCTTCGTCTGTTCGTTCTTCTTCTGTTCGTTCTTCGTCTGTTCTTTCTTCGTCTGTTCGTTCTTCGTCTGTTCGTTGTTCGTCTGATCGTTCTGCGTCTGTTCGTTCTTCTTCCGTTCGTTCTTCGTCTGGACGTTCTTCGTCTGTTCTTTCTTCGTCATTTCGTTCTTCGTCTGGACGTTCTTCGTCTGTTCGTTCTTCATCTGTTCGTTCTTCGTCTGATCGTTCATCGTCTGTTCTTTCTTCGTCTGTTCGTTCTTCTTCTGTTCGTTCTTCGTCTGTTCTTTCTTCGTCTGTTCGTTCTTCGTCTGTTCGTTGTTCGTCTGATCGTTCTGCGTCTGTTCGTTCTTCTTCCGTTCGTTCTTCGTCTGGACGTTCTTCGTCTGTTCTTTCTTCGTCATTTCGTTCTTCGTCTGGACGTTCTTCGTCTGTTCGTTCTTCATCTGTTCGTTCTTCGTCTGATCGTTCTTCGTCTGTTCGTTCTCCGTCTGTTCGTTCTGCGTCTGTTCGTTCTTCTTCCGTTCGTTCTTCGTCTGTTCGTTCTTCGTCTGTTCTTTCTTCGTCTGTTCGTTCTTCTTCTGTTCGTTCTTCGTCTGTTCTTTCTTCGTCAGTTCGTTCTTCGTCTGGACGTCCTTCGTCTGTTCGTTCTTCATCTGTTCGTTCTCCGTCTGTTCGTTCTTCGTCCATTCGTTCTTCGTCTGTTCTTTCTTCGTCTGTTCGTCTGTTCGTTCCTCGTCCATTCGTTCTTCGTCTGTTCGTTCTTCGTCTGTTCGTTCTTCGTCTGTTCTTTCTTCGTCTGTTCGTTATTCGTTTGTTCTTTCTTCGTCTGTTCGTTCTTCGTCTGGACGTTCTTCGTCTGATCGTTCTTCGTCTGTTCGTTCTTCGTCCATTCGTTCTTCGTCTGTTCGTTCTTCGTCTGTTCGTTCTTCGTCTGTTCTTTCTTCGTCTGTTCGTTCTTCGTTTGTTCTTTCTTCGTCTGTTCGTTCTTCGTCTGTTCGTTCTTCGTCTGTTCGTTCTTCGTCTGTTCGTTCCTCGTCTTTTCGTTCTTCGTCTGATCGTTCTTCGTCTGTTCGTTCTTCGTCCATTCGTTCTTCGTCTGTTCGTTCTTCGTCTGTTCTTTCTTCGTCTGTTCGTTATTCGTTTGTTCTTTCTTCGTCTGTTCGTTCTTCGTCTGGACGTTCTTCGTCTGATCGTTCTTCGTCTGTTCGTTCTTCGTCCATTCGTTCTTCGTCTGTTCGTTCTTCGTCTGTTCGTTCTTCGTCTGTTCTTTCTTCGTCTGTTCGTTCTTCGTTTGTTCTTTCTTCGTCTGTTCGTTCTTCGTCTGTTCGTTCTTCGTCTGTTCGTTCTTCGTCTGATCGTTCTTCGTCTGTTCGTTCTTCGTCCATTCGTTCTTCGTCTGTTCGTTCTTCGTCTGTTCTTTCTTCATCTGTTCGTTCTTCGTCTGTTCGTTCTTCGGCTGATCGTTCTGCGTCTGTTCGTTCTTCGTCCATTCGTTCTTCGTCTGTTCGTTCTTCGTCTGTTCGTTCTTCGTCTGTTCTTTCTTCGTCTGTTCGTTCTTCGTTTGTTCTTTCTTCGTCTGTTCGTTCTTCGTCTGGACGTTCTTCGTCTGATCGTTCTTCGTCTGTTCGTTCTTCGTCCATTCGTTCTTCGTCTGTTCGTTCTTCGTCTGTTCGTTCTTCGTCTGTTCTTTCTTCGTCTGGACGTTCTTCGTCTGTTCTTTCTTCGTCATTTCGTTCTTCGTCTGGACGTTCTTCGTCTGTTCGTTCTTCATCTGTTCGTTCTTCGTCTGATCGTTCATCGTCTGTTCTTTCTTCGTCTGTTCGTTCTTCTTCTGTTCGTTCTTCGTCTGTTCTTTCTTCGTCTGTTCGTTCTTCGTCTGTTCGTTGTTCGTCTGATCGTTCTGCGTCTGTTCGTTCTTCTTCCGTTCGTTCTTCGTCTGGACGTTCTTCGTCTGTTCTTTCTTCGTCATTTCGTTCTTCGTCTGGACGTTCTTCGTCTGTTCTTTCTTCGTCATTTCGTTCTCCGTCTGTTCGTTCTGCGTCTGTTCGTTCTTCTTCCGTTCGTTCTTCGTCTGTTCGTTCTTCGTCTGTTCTTTCTTCGTCTGTTCGTTCTTCTTCTGTTCGTTCTTCGTCTGTTCTTTCTTCGTCAGTTCGTTCTTCGTCTGGACGTCCTTCGTCTGTTCGTTCTTCATCTGTTCGTTCTCCGTCTGTTCGTTCTTCGTCTGTTCGTTCTTCGTCTGTTCTTTCTTCGTCTGTTCTTTCTTCGTCTGTTCGTTCTTCTTCGGTTCGTGCTTCGTCTGTTCTTTCTTCGTCTGTTCGTTCTTCGTTTGTTCTTTCTTCGTCTGTTCGTTCTTCGTCTGTTCGTTCTTCGTTTGTTCGTTCTTCGTCTGTTCGTTCTCCGTCTGTTCGTTCTTCGTCTGATCGTTTTTCGTCTGTTCGTTCTTCTTCTGTTCGTTCTTCGTCTGTTCTTTCTTCGTCTGTTCGTTCTTCGTCTGTTCGTTCTTCGTCTGGACGTTCTTCGTCTGTTCTTTCTTCGTCATTTCGTTCTTCGTCTGGACGTTCTTCGTCTGTTCGTTCTTCATCTGTTCGTTCTTCGTCTGATCGTTCATCGTCTGTTCTTTCCTCGTCTGTTCGTTCTTCTTCTGTTCGTTCTTCGTCTGTTCTTTCTTCGTCTGTTCGTTCTTCGTTTGTTCTTTCTTCGTCTGTTCGTTCTTCTTCGGTTCGTGCTTCGTCTGTTCTTTCTTCGTCTGTTCGTTCTTCGTTTGTTCTTTCTTCGTCTGTTCGTTCTTCGTCTGTTCGTTCTTCGTCTGTTCGTTCTGCGTCTGTTCGTTCTTCTTCCGTTCGTTCTTCGTCTGGACGTTCTTCGTCTGTTCGTTCTTCGTCCATTCGTTCTTCGTCTGTTCGTTCTTCGTCTGTTCGTTCTTCGTCTGTTCTTTCTTCGTCTGTTCATTCTTCGTCTGTGCGTTCTTCGTCTGTTCGTTCTTCGTCTGTTCGTTCTTCGTCTGTTCGTTCTTCGTCTGTTCGTTCTTCGTCTGATCGTTCTGCGTCTGTTCGTTCTTCTTCCGTTCGTTCTTCGTCTGGACGTTCTTCGTCCGTTCGTTCTTCGTCTGTTCGTTCTTCGTCTGTTCGTTCTTCGTCTGTTCGTTCTTCGTCTGTTCGTTCTTCGTCTGATCGTTCTTCGTCTGTTCGTTCTTCGTCTGATCGTTCTGCGTCTGTTCGTTCTTCTTCCGTTCGTTCTTCGTCTGGACGTTCTTCGTCCGTTCGTCCGTTCGTTCTTCGTCTGTTCGTTCTTCGTCTGTTCGTTCTTCGTCTGTTCGTTCTTTGTCTGTTCGTTCTTCGTCTGTTCGTTCTTCATCTGTTCGTTCTCCGTCTGTTCGTTCTTCGTCTGTTCTTTTTAGTCTGTTCGTTCTCCGTCTGTTCGTTCTTCGTCTGTGCGTTCATCGTCTGTTCGTTCTTCGTCTGTTCGTTCTTCGTCTGTTCGTTCTTCGTCTGTTCGTTCTTCGTCTGATCGTTCTGCGTCTGTTCGTTCTTCTTCCGTTCGTTCTTCGACTGTTCTTTCTTCGTCTGTTCGTTCTTCGTCTGTTCGTTCTTCGTCTGTTCGTTCTTCGTCTGATCGTTCTGCGTCTGTTCGTTCTTCTTCCGTTCGTTCTTCGTCTGGACGTTCTTCGTCCGTTCGTTCTTCGTCTGTTCGTTCTTCGTCTGTTCGTTCTTCGTCTGTTCGTTCTTCGTCTGTTCGTTCTTTGTCTGTTCGTTCTTCGTCTGTTCGTTCTTCATCTGTTCGTTCTCCGTCTGTTCGTTCTTTGTCTGTTCTTTTTCGTCTGTTCGTTCTCCGTCTGTTCGTTCTTCGTCTGTGCGTTCTTCGTCTGTTCGTTCTTCGTCTGTTCGTTCTTCATCTGTTCGTTCTCCGTCTGTTCGTTCTTCGTCTGTTCTTTTTCGTCTGTTCGTTCTCCGTCTGTTCGTTCTTCGTCTGTGCGTTCTTCGTCTGTTCGTTCTTCGTCTGTTCGTTCTTCGTCTGTTCGTTCTTCGTCAGTTCGTTCTTCGTCTGTTCGTTCTTCGTCTGTTCTTTCTTCGTCTGTTCGTTCTTCTTCTGTTCGTTCTTCGTCTGTTCTTTCTTCGTCTGTTCGTTCTTCGTCTGTTCGTTCTTCGTCTGTTCGTTCTCCGTCTGTTCGTTCTTCGTCTGATCGTTTTTCGTCTGTTCTTTCTTCTTCTGTTCGTTCTTCGTCTGTTCTTTCTTCGTCTGTTCGTTCTTCGTCTGTTCGTTCTTCGTCTGTGCGTTCTTCGTCTGTTCGTTCTTCGTCTGTTCGTTCTTCGTCTGTTCGTTCTTCGTCTGTTCGTTCTTCGTCTGTTCGTTCTTCATCTGTTCGTTCTCCGTCTGTTCGTTCTTCGTCTGTTCTTTTTCGTCTGTTCGTTCTCCGTCTGTTCGTTCTTCGTCTGTTCTTTCTTCGTCTGTTCGTTCTTCGTTTGTTCTTTCTTCATCTGTTCGTTCTTCGTCTGGACGTTCTTCGTCTGATCGTTCTTCGTCTGTTCGTTCTTCGTCTGTTCGTTCCTCGTCTGTTCGTTCTTCGTCTGATCGTTCTGCGTCTGTTCGTTCTTCTTCCGTTCGTTCTTCGTCTGGACGTTCTTCGTCCGTTCGTTCTTCGTCTGGACGTTCTTCGTCTGTTCGTTCTTCTTCTGTTCGTTCTTCGTCTGTTCTTTCTTCGTCTGTTCGTTCTTCGTCTGTTCGTTCTTCGTCTGTTCGTTCTTCGTCTGTTCTTTCTTCGTCTGTTCGTTCTTCGTCTGTTCGTTCTTCGTCTGTTCGTTCTCCGTCTGTTCGTTCTTCGTCTGATCGTTTTTCGTCTGTTCGTTCTTCTTCTGTTCGTTCTTCGTCTGTTCTTTCTTCGTCTGTTCGTTCTTCGTCTGTTCGTTCTTCGTCTGTGCGTTCTTCGTCTGTTCGTTCTTCGTCTGTTCGTTCTTCTTCTGTTCGTTCTTCGTCTGTTCTTTCTTCGTCTGTTCGTTCTTCGTCTGTTCGTTCTTCGTCTGTTCGTTCTCCGTCTGTTCGTTCTTCGTCTGATCGTTTTTCGTCTGTTCGTTCTTCTTCTGTTCGTTCTTCGTCTGTTCTTTCTTCGTCTGTTCGTTCTTCGTCTGTTCGTTCTTCGTCTGTGCGTTCTTCGTCTGTTCGTTCTTCGTCTGTTCGTTCTTCGTCTGTTCGTTCTTCGTCTGTTCGTTCTTCGTCTGTTCGTTCTTCATCTGTTCGTTCTCCGTCTGTTCGTTCTTCGTCTGTTCTTTTTCGTCTGTTCGTTCTTCGTCTGTTCTTTTTCGTCTGTTCGTTCTCCGTCTGTTCGTTCTTCGTCTGTTCTTTCTTCGTCTGTTCGTTCTTCGTTTGTTCTTTCTTCGTCTGTTCGTTCTTCGTCTGTTCGTTCTTCGTCTGTTCGTTCTTCGTCTGTTCGTTCTTCATCTGTTCGTTCTCCGTCTGTTCGTTCTTCGTCTGTTCTTTTTCGTCTGTTCGTTCTCCGTCTGTTCGTTCTTCGTCTGTTCTTTCTTCGTCTGTTCGTTCTTCGTTTGTTCTTTCTTCGTCTGTTCGTTCTTCGTCTGTTCGTTCTTCATCTGTTCGTTCTCCGTCTGTTCGTTCTTCGTCTGTTCTTTTTCGTCTGTTCGTTCTCCGTCTGTTCGTTCTTCGTCTGTTCGTTCCTCGTCTGTTCGTTCTTCGTCTGATCGTTCTGCGTCTGTTCGTTCTTCTTCCGTTCGTTCTTCGTCTGGACGTTCTTCGTCCGTTCGTTCTTCGTCTGGACGTTCTTCGTCTGTTCGTTCTTCTTCTGTTCGTTCTTCGTCTGTTCTTTCTTCGTCTGTTCGTTCTTCGTCTGTTCGTTCTTCGTCTGTTCGTTCTTCGTCTGTTCTTTCTTCGTCTGTTCGTTCTTCGTCTGTTCGTTCTTCGTCTGTTCGTTCTTCGTCTGTTCGTTCTTCGTCTGTTCGTTCTTCGTCTGTTCTTTCTTCGTCTGTTCGTTCTTCGTCTGTTCTTTCTTCGTCTGTTCGTTCTTCGTCTGTTCGTTCTTCGTCTGTTCGTTCTTCGTCTGTTCGTTCTTCGTCTGTTCGTTCTTCGTCTGTTCGTTCTTCGTCTGATCGTTCTTCGTCTGATCGTTCTGCGTCTGTTCGTTCTTCTTCCGTTCGTTCTTCGTCTGGACGTTCTTCGTCTGTTCGTTCTTCTTCTGTTCGTTCTTCGTCTGTTCGTTCTTCGTCTGGACGTTCTTCGTCTGTTCGTTCTTCTTCTGTTCGTTCTTCGTCTGTTCGTTCTTCGTCTGTTCGTTCTTCGTCTGTTCGTTCTTCGTCTGATCGTTCTTCGTCTGATCGTTCTGCGTCTGTTCGTTCTTCTTCCGTTAGTTCTTCGTCTGGACGTTCTTCGTCTGTTCGTTCTTCTTCTGTTCGTTCTTCGTCTGTTCGTTCTTCGTCTGGACGTTCTTCGTCTGTTCGTTCTTCTTCTGTTCGTTCTTCGTCTGTTCTTTCTTCGTCTGTTCGTTCTTCGTCTGTTCGTTCTTCGTCTGTTCGTTCTTCGTCTGTTCGTTCTTCGTCTGATCGTTCTGCGTCTGTTCGTTCTTCGTCTGTTCGTTCTTCGTCTCATCGTTCTGCGTCTGTTCGTTCTTCTTCCGTTCGTTCTTCGTCTGGACGTTCTTCGTCTGTTCGTTCTTCTTCTGTTCGTTCTTCGTCTGTTCTTTCTTCGTTTGTTCGTTCTTCGTCTGTTCGTTCTTCGTCTGTTCGTTCTTCGTCTGTTCGTTCTTCGTCTGATCGTTCTGCGTCTGTTCTTTTTCGTCTGTTCGTTCTTCGTCTGATCGTTCTTCGTCTGTTCGTTCTTCGTCTGTTCTTTCTTCGTCTGTTCGTTCTTCTTCTGTTCGTTCTTCGTCTGTTCTTTCTTCGTCTGTTCGTTCTTCGTCTGTTCGTTCTTCGTCTGTTCGTTCTTCGTCTGTTCGTTCTTCGTCTGATCGTTCTGCGTCTGTTCGTTCTTCTTCCGTTCGTTCTTTGTCTGGACGTTCTTCGTCTGTTCGTTCTTCGTCTGTTCGTTCTTCGTCTGTTCGTTCTTCGTCTGTTCGTTCTTCGTCTGTTCTTTCTTCGTCTGTTCGTTCTCCATCTGTTCTTTTTCGTCTGTTCGTTCTTCGTCTGTTCGTTCTTCGTCTGTTCGTTCTTCGTCTGTTCGTTCTTCGTCTGATCGTTCTGCGTCTGTTCGTTCTTCTTCCGTTCGTTCTTCGTCTGGACGTTCTTCGTCCGTTCGTTCTTCGTCTGTTCGTTCTTCGTCTGTTCGTTCTTCGTCTGTTCGTTCTTCGTCTGTTCGTTCTTCGTCTGTTCGTTCTTCGTCTGTTCGTTCTTCGTCTGTTCTTTCTTCGTCTGTTCGTTCTCCATCTGTTCTTTTTCGTCTGTTCGTTCTTCGTCTGTTCTTTCTTCGTCTGTTCGTTCTCCATCTGTTCGTTTTCGTCTGTTCGTTCTTCGTCTGTTCGTTCTTCGTCTGTTCGTTCTTCGTCTGTTCGTTCTTCGTCTGATCGTTCTGCGTCTGTTCGTTCTTCTTCCGTTCGTTCTTCGTCTGGACGTTCTTCGTCCGTTCGTTCTTCGTCTGTTCGTTCTTCGTCTGTTCGTTCTTCGTCTGTTCGTTCTTCGTCTGTTCGTTCTTCGTCTGTTCGTTCTTCGTCTGTTCGTTCTTCGTCTGTTCGTTCTTCGTCTGTTCGTTCTTCGTCTGTTCGTTCTTCGTCTGTTCTTTCTTCGTCTGTTCGTTCTCCATCTGTTCTTTTTCGTCTGTTCGTTCTCCGTCTGTTCGTTCTTCGTCTGTTCGTTCTTCATCTGTTCGTTCTCCGTCTGTTCGTTCTTCTTCCGTTCGTTCTTCGTCTGGACGTTCTTCGTCCGTTCGTTCTTCGTCTGTTCGTTCTTCGTCTGTTCGTTCTTCGTCTGTTCGTTCTTCGTCTGTTCGTTCTTCGTCTGTTCGTTCTTCATCTGTTCGTTCTCCGTCTGTTCGTTCTTCGTCTGTTCTTTTTCGTCTGTTCGTTCTCCGTCTGTTCGTTCTTCGTCTGTTCGTTCTTCGTCTGATCGTTCTGCGTCTGTTCGTTCTTCTTCCGTTCGTTATTCGTCTGGACGTTCTTCGTCCGTTCGTTCTTCGTCTGTTCGTTCTTCGTCTGTTCGTTCTTCGTCTGTTCGTTCTTCGTCTGTTCGTTCTTCGTCTGTTCGTTCTTCTTCTGTTCGTTCTTCGTCTGTTCGTTCTTCGTCTGATCGTTCTTCGTCTGATCGTTCTGCGTCTGTTCGTTCTTCTTCCGTTCGTTCTTCGTCTGGACGTTCTTCGTCTGTTCGTTCTTCTTCTGTTCGTTCTTCGTCTGTTCGTTCTTCGTCTGGACGTTCTTCGTCTGTTCGTTCTTCTTCTGTTCGTTCTTCGTCTGTTCGTTCTTCGTCTGTTCGTTCTTCGTCTGTTCGTTCTTCGTCTGATCGTTCTTCGTCTGATCGTTCTGCGTCTGTTCGTTCTTCTTCCGTTCGTTCTTCGCCTGGACGTTCTTCGTCTGTTCGTTTTCTTCTGTTCGTTCTTCGTCTGTTCGTTCTTCGTCTGGACGTTCTTCGTCTGTTCGTTCTTCTTCTGTTCGTTCTTCGTCTGTTCTTTCTTCGTCTGTTCGTTCTTCGTCTGTTCGTTCTTCGTCTGTTCGTTCTTCGTCTGTTCGTTCTTCGTCTGATCGTTCTGCGTCTGTTCTTTTTCGTCTGTTCGTTCTTCGTCTGATCGTTCTGCGTCTGTTCGTTCTTCGTCTGTTCGTTCTTCGTCTGTTCGTTCTTCGTCTGATCGTTCTGCGTCTGTTCGTTCTTCTTCCGTTCGTTCTTCGTCTGGACGTTCTTCGTCTGTTCGTTCTTCTTCTGTTCGTTCTTCGTCTGTTCTTTCTTCGTCTGTTCGTTCTTCGTCTGTTCGTTCTTCGTCTGTTCGTTCTTCGTCTGTTCGTTCTTCGTCTGATCGTTCTGCGTCTGTTCTTTTTCGTCTGTTCGTTCTTCGTCTGATCGTTCTTCGTCTGTTCGTTCTTCGTCTGTTCTTTCTTCGTCTGTTCGTTCTTCTTCTGTTCGTTCTTCGTCTGTTCTTTCTTCGTCTGTTCGTTCTTCGTCTGTTCGTTCTTCGTCTGTTCGTTCTTCGTCTGTTCGTTCTTCGTCTGATCGTTCTGCGTCTGTTCGTTCTTCTTCCGTTCGTTCTTTGTCTGGACGTTCTTCGTCTGTTCGTTCTTCGTCTGTTCGTTCTTCGTCTGTTCGTTCTTCGTCTGTTCGTTCTTCGTCTGTTCTTTCTTCGTCTGTTCGTTCTCCATCTGTTCTTTTTCGTCTGTTCGTTCTTCGTCTGTTCGTTCTTCGTCTGTTCGTTCTTCGTCTGTTCGTTCTTCGTCTGTTCGTTCTTCGTCTGATCGTTCTGCGTCTGTTCGTTCTTCTTCCGTTCGTTCTTCGTCTGGACGTTCTTCGTCCGTTCGTTCTTCGTCTGTTCGTTCTTCGTCTGTTCGTTCTTCGTCTGTTCGTTCTTCGTCTGTTCGTTCTTCGTCTGTTCGTTCTTCGTCTGTTCGTTCTTCGTCTGTTCGTTCTTCGTCTGTTCTTTCTTCGTCTGTTCGTTCTCCATCTGTTCTTTTTCGTCTGTTCGTTCTCCGTCTGTTCGTTCTTCGTCTGTTCGTTCTTCATCTGTTCGTTCTCCGTCTGTTCGTTCTTCTTCCGTTCGTTCTTCGTCTGGACGTTCTTCGTCCGTTCGTTCTTCGTCTGTTCGTTCTTCGTCTGTTCGTTCTTCGTCTGTTCGTTCTTCGTCTGTTCGTTCTTCGTCTGTTCGTTCTTCATCTGTTCGTTCTCCGTCTGTTCGTTCTTCGTCTGTTCTTTTTCGTCTGTTCGTTCTCCGTCTGTTCGTTCTTCGTCTGTTCTTTCTTCGACTGTTCGTTCTTCGTCTGTGCGTTCTTCGTCTGTTCTTTCTTCGTCTGTTCGTTCTTCGTCTGTGCGTTCTTCGTCTGTTCGTTCTTCGTCTGTTCGTTCTTCGTCTGTGCGTTCTTCGTCTGTTCGTTCTTCGTCTGTTCGTTCTTCGTCTGTTCGTTCTTCGTCTGTTCGTTCTTCGTCTGTTCGTTCTTCATCTGTTCGTTCTCCGTCTGTTCGTTCTTCGTCTGTTCGTTCTTCGTCTGTTCGTTCTTCATCTGTTCGTTCTCCGTCTGTTCGTTCTTCGTCTGTTCTTTTTCGTCTGTTCGTTCTTCGTCTGTGCGTTCTTCGTCTGTTCGTTCTTCGTCTGTTCTTTCTTCGTCAGTTCGTTCTTCGTCTGTTCGTTCTTCGTCTGTTCTTTCTTCGTCTGTTCGTTCTTCTTCTGTTCGTTCTCCGTCTGTTCGTTCTTCGTCTGTTCTTTTTCGTCTGTTCGTTCTTCGTCTGTGCGTTCTTCGTCTGTTAGTTCTTCGTCTGTTCTTTCTTCGTCAGTTCGTTCTTCTTCTGTTCGTTCTTCGTCTGTTCTTTCTTCGTCTGTTCGTTCTTCGTCTGTTCGTTCTTCGTCTGTTCGTTCTTCGTCTGTTCGTTCTTCGTCTGATCGTTCTGCGTCTGTTCGTTCTTCTTCCGTTCGTTCTTCGTCTGGACGTTCTTCGTCTGTTCGTTCTTCGTCTGTTCGTTCTTCGTCTGTTCGTTCTTCGTCTGTTCGTTCTTCGTCTGTTCGTTCTTCGTCTGTTCGTTCTTCGTCTGTTCGTTCTTCATCTGTTCGTTCTCCGTCTGTTCGTTCTTCGTCTGTTCTTTTTCGTCTGTTCGTTCTTCGTCTGTGCGTTCTTCGTCTGTTCGTTCTTCGTCTGTTCTTTCTTCGTCAGTTCGTTCTTCGTCTGTTCGTTCTTCGTCTGTTCTTTCTTCGTCTGTTCGTTCTTCTTCTGTTCGTTCTTCGTCTGTTCTTTCTTCGTCTGTTCGTTCTTCGTCTGTTCGTTCTTCGTCTGTTCGTTCTTCGTCTGTTCGTTCTTCGTCTGATCGTTCTTCGTCTGTTCGTTCTTCTTCCGTTCGTTCTTCGTCTGGACGTTCTCCGTCTGTTCGTTCTTCGTCTGTTCGTTCTTCGTCTGTTCGTTCTTCGTCTGTTCGTTCTTCGTCTGTTCGTTCTTCGTCTGTTCTTTCTTCGTCTGTTCGTTCTTCGTCTGTTCTTTCTTCGTCTGTTCGTTCTTCGTCTGTTCGTTCTTCGTCTGTTCGTTCTTCGTCTGTTCGTTCTTCGTCTGATCATTCTGCGTCTGTTCGTTCTTCTTCCGTTCGTTCTTCGTCTGGACGTTCTTCGTCTGTTCGTTCTTCTTCTGTTCGTTCTTCGTCTGTTCTTTCTTCGTCTGTTCGTTCTTCGTCTGTTCGTTCTTCGTCTGTTCGTTCTTCGTCTGTTCGTTCTTCGTCTGATCGTTCTGCGTCTGTTCGTTCTTCTTCCGTTCGTTCTTCTTCCGTTCGTTCTTCGTCTGGACGTTCTTCGTCCGTTCGTTCTTCGTCTGTTCGTTCTTCGTCTGTTCGTTCTTCGTCTGTTCGTTCTTCGTCTGTTCGTTCTTTGTCTGTTCGTTCTTCGTCTGTTCGTTCTTCATCTGTTCGTTCTCCGTCTGTTCGTTCTTTGTCTGTTCTTTTTCGTCTGTTCGTTCTCCGTCTGTTCGTTCTTCGTCTGTGCGTTCTTCGTCTGTTCGTTCTTCGTCTGTTCGTTCTTCATCTGTTCGTTCTCCGTCTGTTCATTCTTCGTCTGTTCTTTTTCGTCTGTTCGTTCTCCGTCTGTTCGTTCTTCGTCTGTGCGTTCTTCGTCTGTTCGTTCTTCGTCTGTTCGTTCTTCGTCTGTTCGTTCTTCGTCAGTTCGTTCTTCGTCTGTTCGTTCTTCGTCTGATCTTTCTTCGTCTGTTCGTTCTTCTTCTGTTCGTTCTTCGTCTGTTCTTTCTTCGTCTGTTCGTTCTTCGTCTGTTCGTTCTTCGTCTGTTCGTTCTTCGTCTGTTCGTTCTTCGTCTGTTCGTTCTTCATCTGTTCGTTCTCCGTCTGTTCGTTCTTCGTCTGCTCTTTTTCGTCTGTTCGTTCTTCGTCTGTGCGTTCTTCGTCTGTTCGTTCTTCGTCTGTTCGTTCTTCGTCTGTTCGTTCTTCGTCTGTTCGTTCTTCGTCAGTTCGTTCTTCGTCTGTTCTTTCTTCGTCTGTTCGTTCTCCATCTGTTCTTTTTCGTCTGTTCGTTCTCCGTCTGTTCGTTCTTCGTCTGTTCGTTCTTCGTCTGATCGTTCTTCTTCCGTTCGTTCTTCGTCTGGACGTTCTTCGTCCGTTCGTTCTTCGTCTGTTCGTTCTTCGTCTGTTCGTTCTTCGTCTGTTCGCTCTTCGTCTGTTCGTTCTTCGTCTGTTCGTTCTTCATCTGTTCGTTCTTCGTCTGTTCGTTCTTCGTCTGTTCTTTTTCGTCTGTTCGTTCTTCGTCTGTGCGTTCTTCGTCTGTTCGTTCTTCGTCTGTTCTTTCTTCGTCAGTTCGTTCTTCGTCTGTTCGTTCTTCGTCTGTTCTTTCTTCGTCTGTTCGTTCTTCTTCTGTTCGTTCTTCGTCTGTTCTTTCTTCGTCTGTTCGTTCTTCGTCTGTTCGTTCTTCGTCTGTTCGTTCTTAGTCTGTTCGTTCTTCGTCTGATCGTTCTGCGTCTGTTCGTTCTTCTTCCGTTCGTTCTTCGTCTGGACGTTCTTCGTCTGTTCGTTCTCCGTCTGTTCGTTCTTCGTCTGTTCTTTTTCGTCTGTTCGTTCTTCGTCTGTGCGTTCTTCGTCTGTTCGTTCTTCGTCTGTTCTTTCTTCGTCAGTTCGTTCTTCGTCTGTTCGTTCTTCGTCTGTTCGTTCTTCATCTGTTCGTTCTCCGTCTGTTCGTTCTTCGTCTGTTCTTTTTCGTCTGTTCGTTCTCCGTCTGTTCGTTCTTCGTCTGTTCTTTCTTCGTCTGTTCGTTCTTCGTCTGTGCGTTCTTCGTCTGTTCTTTCTTCGTCTGTTCGTTCTTCGTCTGTGCGTTCTTCGTCTGCTCGTTCTTCGTCTGTTCGTTCTTCGTCTGTGCGTTCTTCGTCTGTTCGTTCTTCGTCTGTTCGTTCTTCGTCTGTTCGTTCTTCGTCTGTTCGTTCTTCGTCTGTTCGTTCTTCATCTGTTCGTTCTCCGTCTGTTCGTTCTTCGTCTGTTCTTTTTCGTCTGTTCGTTCTCCGTCTGTTCGTTCTTCGTCTGTTCTTTCTTCGTCTGTTCGTTCTTCGTCTGTGCGTTCTTCGTCTGTTCGTTCTTCGTCTGTTCGTTCTTCGTCTGTTCGTTCTTCGTCTGTTCGTTCTTCGTCTGTTCGTTCTTCGTCTGTTCGTTCTTCGTCTGTTCGTTCTTCGTCTGTTCGTTCTTCGTCTGTTCGTTCTTCGTCTGTTCTTTCTTCGTCTGTTCGTTCTCCATCTGTTCTTTTTCGTCTGTTCGTTCTCCGTCTGTTCGTTCTTCGTCTGTTCGTTCTTCGTCTGATCGTTCTTCTTCCGTTCGTTCTTCGTCTGGACGTTCTTCGTCCGTTCGTTCTTCGTCTGTTCGTTCTTCGTCTGTTCGTTCTTCGTCTGTTCGCTCTTCGTCTGTTCGTTCTTCGTCTGTTCGTTCTTCGTCTGTTCGTTCTTCGTCTGTTCTTTCTTCGTCTGTTCGTTCTCCATCTGTTCTTTTTCGTCTGTTCGTTCTCCGTCTGTTCGTTCTTCGTCTGTTCGTTCTTCGTCTGTTCGTTCTTCGTCTGTTCGTTCTTCGTCTGTTCGTTCTTCGTCTGTTCGTTCTTCGTCTGTTCGTTCTTCGTCTGTTCGTTCTTCGTCTGTTCGTTCTTCGTCTGTTCGTTCTTCGTCTGTTCTTTCTTCGTCTGTTCGTCCTCCATCTGTTCTTTTTCGTCTGTTCGTTCTCCGTCTGTTCGTTCTTCGTCTGTTCGTTCTTCATCTGTTCGTTCTCCGTCTGTTCGTTCTTCTTTCGTTCGTTCTTCGTCTGGACGTTCTTCGTCCGTTCGTTCTTCGTCTGTTCGTTCTTCGTCTGTTCGTTCTTCGTCTGTTCGTTCTTCGTCTGTTCGTTCTTCGTCTGTTCGTTCTTCGTCTGTTCGTTCTTCATCTGTTCGTTCTCCGTCTGTTCGTTCTTCGTCTGTTCTTTTTCGTCTGTTCGTTCTCCGTCTGTTCGTTCTTCGTCTGTTCTTTCTTCGTCTGTTCGTTCTTCGTCTGTGCGTTCTTCGTCTGTTCGTTCTTCGTCTGTTCGTTCTTCGTCTGTTCGTTCTTCGTCTGTTCGTTCTTCGTCTGATCGTTCTTCGTCTGTTCGTTCTTCGTCTGATCGTTCTGCGTCTGTTCGTTCTTCTTCCGTTCGTTTTTCGTCTGGACATTCTTCGTCTGTTCGTTCTTCGTCTGTTCGTTCTTCGTCTGTTCGTTCTCCGTCTGTTCGTTCTTCGTCTGTTCGTTCTCCGTCCGTTCGTTCTTCGTCTGTTCGTTCTCCGTCCGTTCGTTCTTCGTCTGCTTGTCCTTCGTCCGTTCTTTCTTCATCTGTTCGTTCTGCTTCCGTTCTTTCTTCGTCTGTTCGTTCTTCGTCTGTTCGTTCTTCGTCCGTTCTTCGTTCGTCTGTTCGTTCTTCTTCCGTTCGTTCTGCGTCTGTTCGTTCTGCTTCCCTTCGTTCTTCGTCTGTTCGTTCTCCGTCCGTTCGTTCTTCGTCTGTTCGTTCTCCGTCCGTTCGTTCTTCGTCTGCTCGTTCTTCGTCCGTTCTTTCTTCGTCTGTTCGTTCTTCGTTCGTTCTTTCTTCGTCTGTTCGTTCTTCGTTCGTTCTTTCTTCGTCTGTTCGTTCTGCTTCCGTTCGTTCTCCGTCTGTTCGTTCTTTGTCTGTTCGTTCTCCGTCCGTTCGTTCTTCGTCTGCTCGTCCTTCGTCCGTTCTTTCTTCGTCTGTTCGTTCTTCGTCTGATCGTTCTGCGTCTGTTCGTTCTTCTTCCGTTCGTTTTTCGTCTGGACATTCTTCGTCTGTTCGTTCTTCGTCTTGACGTTCTTCGTCCGTTCGTTCTTCGTCTGTTCGTTCTTCGTCTGTTCGTTCTCCGTCTGTTCGTTCTTCGACCGTTCGTTCTCCGTCTGTTCGTTCTTCGTCCGTTCTTCGTTCGTCTGTTCGTTCTTCTTCCGTCCGTTCTGCGTCTGTTCGTTTTCCGTCCGTTCGTTCTTCGTCTGTTCGTTCTCCGTCCGTTCGTTCTTCGTCTGCTCGTCCTTCGTCCGTTCTTTCTTCATCTGTTCGTTCTTCGTTCGTTCGTTCTTCGTCTGTTCGTTCTTCGTCTGCTCGTTCTTTGTCCGTTCTTTCTTCGTCTGTTCGTTCTTCGTTCGTTCTTTCTTCGTCTGTTCGTTCTGCTTCCGTTCGTTCTTCGTATGTTCGTTCTCCGTCTGCTCGTTCTCCGTCTGTTTGTTCTTCATCTGTTCGTTCTCCGTCTGTTCGTTCTTCGACCGTTCGTTCTCCGTCTGTTCGTTCTTCGTCCGTTCTTCGTTCGTCTGTTCGTTCTTCTTCCGTCCGTTCTGCGTCTGTTCGTTTTCCGTCCGTTCGTTCTTCGTCTGTTCGTTCTCCGTCTGTTCGTTCTTCGTCTGTTCGTTCTCCGTCCGTTCGTTCTTCGTCTGCTCGTCCTTCGTCCGTTCTTTCTTCGTCTGTTCGTTCTTCGTTCGTTCGTTCTTCGTCTGTTCGTTCTTCGTCTGCTCGTTCTTTGTCCGTTCTTTCTTCGTCTGTTCGTTCTTCGTTCGTTCGTTCTTCATCTGTTCGTTCTCCGTCCGTTCGTTCTTCGTCTGCTCGTTCTTCGTCCGTTCTTTCTTCGTCTGTTCGTTCTTCGTTCGTTCTTTCTTCGTCTGTTCGTTCTGCTTCCGTTCGTTCTTCGTCTGTTCGTTCTTCGTCTGTTCGTTCTTCGTCTGTTCTTTCTTCATCAGTTCGTTCTTCGTCTGTTCGTTCTTCGTCTGTTCTTTCATCGTCTGTTCGTTCTCCGTCTGTTCCTTTTTCGTCTGTTCGTTCTCCGTCTGTTCGTTCTTCGTCTGTTCTTTCTTCGTCTGTTCGTTCTTCGTCTGTTCGTTCTTCGTCTATTCGTTCTTCGTCTGTTCGTTCTTCTTCCGTTCGTTCTTCGTCTGGACGTTCTTCGTCTGTTCTTTCTTCGTCAGTTCGTTCTTCGTCTGTTCGTTCTTCGTCTGTTCTTTCTTCGTCTGTTCGTTCTTCTTCTGTTCGTTCTTCGTCTGTTCTTTCTTCGTCTGTACGTTCTTCGTCTGTGCGTTCTTCGTCTGCTCGTCCTTCGTCTGTTCTTTCTTCGTCTGTTCGTTCTTCGTCTGTTCGTTCTTCGTCTGTTCGTTCTTCGTCTGTTCGTTCTTCGTCTGATCGTTCTGCGTCTGTTCGTTCTTCTTCTGTTCGTTCTTCGTCTGTTCTTTCTTCGTCAGTTCGATCTTCGTCTGTTCGTTCTTCGTCAGTTCGTTCTTCGTCTGGACGTTCTTCGTCTGTTCTTTCTTCGTCAGTTCGTTCTTCGTCTGCTCGTCCTTCGTCTGTTCTTTCTTCGTCTGTTCGTTCTTCGTCTGTTCGTTCTTCGTCTGTTCGTTCTTCGTCTGTTCGTTCTTCGTCTGATCGTTCTGCGTCTGTTCGTTCTTCTTCTGTTCGTTCTTCGTCTGTTCTTTCTTCGTCAGTTCGATCTTCGTCTGTTCTTTCTTCGTCAGTTCGTTCTTCGTCTGGACGTTCTTCGTCTGTTCTTTCTTCGTCAGTTCGTTCTTCGTCTGTTCGTTCTTCGTCTGTTCTTTCTTCGTCTGTTCGTTCTTCTTCTGTTCGTTCTTCGTCTGTTCTTTCTTCGTCAGTTCGATCTTCGTCTGTTCGTTCTTCGTCTGTTCGTTCTTCGTCTGTGCGTTCTTCGTCTGTTCGTCCTTCGTCTGTTCTTTCTTCGTCTGTTCGTTCTTCGTCTCTTCGTTCTTCGTCTGTTCGTTCTTCGTCTGTTCGTTCTTCGTCTGATCGTTCTGCGTCTGTTCGTTCTTCTTCCGTTCGTTCTTCGTCTGGACGTTCTTCGTCTGTTCTTTCTTCGTCAGTTCGTTCTTCGTCTGTTCGTTCTTCGTCTGTTCTTTCTTCGTCTGTTCGTTCTTCTTCTGTTCGTTCTTCGTCTGTTCTTTCTTCGTCTGTTCGTTCTTCGTCTGTTCGTTCTTCGTCTGATCGTTCTGCGTCTGTTCGTTCTTCTTCCGTTCGTTCTTCGTCTGAACGTTCTTCGTCTGTTCTTTCTTCGTCATTTCGTTCTTCGTCTGGACGTTCTTCGTCTGTTCGTTCTTCTTCTGTTCGTTTTTCGTCTGTTCGTTCTTCGTCCGTTCTTCGTTCGTCTGTTCGTTCTTCTTCCGTTCGTTCTGCGTCTGTTCGTTCTGCTTCCCTTCGTTCTTCGTCTGTTCGTTCTCCGTCCGTTCGTTCTTCGTCTGTTCGTTCTCCGTCCTTTCGTTCTTCGCCTGCTCGTTCTTCGTCAGTTCGTTCTTCGTCTGTTCGTTCTTCGTCTGTTCGTTCTTCGTCTGTTCGTTCTTCGTCTGATCGTTCTGCGTCTGTTCGTTCTTCTTCCGTTCGTTCTTCGTCTGGACTTTCTTCGTCTGTTCTTTCTTCGTCAGTTCGTTCTTCGTCTGTTCGTTCTTCGTCTGTTCTTTCTTCGTCTGTTCGTTCTTCTTCTGTTCGTTCTTCGTCTGTTCTTTCTTCGTCTGTTCGTTCTTCGTCTGTTCGTTCTTCGTCTGATCGTTCTGCGTCTGTTCGTTCTTCTTCCGTTCGTTCTTCGTCTGGACGTTCTTCGTCTGTTCGTCCTTCGTCTGTTCTTTCTTCGTCTGTTCGTTCTTCGTCTGTTCGTTCTTCGTCTGTTCGTTCTTCGTCTGTTCGTTCTTCGTCTGATCGTTCTGCGTCTGTTCGTTCTTCTTCCGTTCGTTCTTCGTCTGGACGTTCTTCGTCTGTTCTTTCTTCGTCAGTTCGTTCTTCGTCTGTTCGTTCTTCGTCTGATCGTTCTGCGTCTGTTCGTTCTTCTTCCGTTCGTTCTCCGTCTGTTCGTTCTTCGTCCGTTCTTCGTTCGTCTGTTCGTTCTTCTTCCGTCCGTTCTGCGTCTGTTCGTTTTCCGTCCGTTCGTTCTTCGTCTGTTCGTTCTCCGTCCGTTCGTTCTTCGTCTGCTCGTCCTTCGTCCGTTCTTTCTTCGTCTGTTCGTTCTTCGTTCGTTCGTTCTTCGTCTGTTCGTTCTTCGTCTGCTCGTTCTTTGTCCGTTCTTTCTTCGTCTGTTCGTCTGTTCTTCGTCTGATCGTTCTGCGTCTGTTCGTTCTTCTTCCGTTCGTTCTTCGTCTGGACGTTCTTCGTCTGTTCGTCCTTCGTCTGTTCTTTCTTCGTCTGTTCGTTCTTCGTCTGTTCGTTCTTCGTCTGTTCGTTCTTCGTCTGTTCGTTCTTCGTCTGATCGTTCTGCGTCTGTTCGTTCTTCTTCCGTTCGTTCTTCGTCTGGACGTTCTTCGTCTGTTCTTTCTTCGTCAGTTCGTTCTTCGTCTGTTCGTTCTTCGTCTGTTCTTTCTTCGTCTGTTCGTTCTTCGTCTGATCGTTCTGCGTCTGTTCGTTCTTCTTCCGTTCGTTCTTCGTCTGGACGTTCTTCGTCTGTTCTTTCTTCGTCATTTCGTTCTTCGTCTGTTCGTTCTTCTTCTGTTCGTTCTTCGTCTGTTCTTTCTTCGTCAGTTCGTTCTTCGTCTGTTCGTTCTTCGTCTGTTCTTTCTTCGTCTGTTCGTTCTTCGTCTGATCGTTCTGCGTCTGTTCGTTCTGCGTCTGTTCGTTCTTCTTCCGTTCGTTCTTCGTCTGGACGTTCTTCGTCTGTTCTTTCTTCGTCATTTCGTTCTTCGTCTGTTCGTTCTTCTTCTGTTCGTTCTTCGTCTGTTCTTTCTTCGTCAGTTCGTTCTTCGTCTGTTCGTTCTTCGTCTGTTCTTTCTTCGTCAGTTCGTTCTTCGTCTGTTCGTTCTTCGTCTGTTCTTTCTTCGTCTGTTCGTTCTTCGTCTGATCGTTCTGCGTCTGTTCGTTCTTCTTCCGTTCGTTCTTCGTCTGGACGTTCTTCGTCTGTTCTTTCTTCGTCTTTTCGTTCTTCGTCTGGACGTTCTTCGTCTGTTCTTTCTTCGTCAGTTCGTTCTTCGTCTGTTCGTTCTTTGTCTGTTCTTTCTTCGTCTGTTCGTTCTTCTTCTGTTCGTTCTTCGTTTGTTCTTTCTTCGTCAGTTCGATCTTCGTCTGTTCGTTCTTCGTCTGTTCGTTCTTCGTCTGTGCGTTCTTCGTCTGTTCGTCCTTCGTCTGTTCTTTCTTCGTCTGTTCGTTCTTCGTCTGTTCGTTCTTCGTCTGTTCGTTCTTCGTCTGTTCGTTCTTCGTCTGATCGTTCTGCGTCTGTTCGTTCTTCTTCCGTTCGTTCTTCGTCTGGACGTTCTTCATCTGTTCTTTCTTCGTCAGTTCGTTCTTCGTCTGTTCGTTCTTCGTCTGTTCTTTCTTCGTCTGTTCGTTCTTCTTCTGTTCGTTCTTCGTCTGTTCTTTCTTCGTCTGTTCGTTCTTCGTCTGTTCGTTCTTCGTCTGATCGTTCTGCGTCTGTTCGTTCTTCTTCCGTTCGTTCTTCGTCTGGACGTTCTTCGTCTGTTCTTTCTTCGTCATTTCGTTCTTCGTCTGGACGTTCTTCGTCTGTTCGTTCTTCTTCTGTTCGTCCTTCGTCTGTTCTTTCTTCGTCTGTTCGTTCTTCGTCTGTTCGTTCTTCGTCTGTTCGTTTTTCGTCTGTTCGTTCTTCGTCTGATCGTTCTGCGTCTGTTCGTTCTTCTTCCGTTCGTTCTTCGTCTGGACGTTCTTCGTCTGTTCTTTCTTCGTCAGTTCGTTCTTCGTCTGTTCGTTCTTCGTCTGTTCTTTCTTCGTCTGTTCGTTCTTCGTCTGATCGTTCTGCGTCTGTTCGTTCTTCTTCCGTTCGTTCTTCGTCTGGACGTTCTTCGTCTGTTCTTTCTTCGTCATTTCGTTCTTCGTCTGGACGTTCTTCGTCTGTTCGTTCTTCGTCTGTGCGTTCTTCGTCTGTTCGTCCTTCGTCTGTTCTTTCTTCGTCTGTTCGTTCTTCGTCTGTTCGTTCTTCGTCTGTTCGTTCTTCGTCTGTTCTTTCTTCGTCTGTTCGTTCTTCGTCTGATCGTTCTGCGTCTGTTCGTTCTTCTTCCGTTCGTTCTTCGTCTGGACGTTCTTCGTCTGTTCTTTCTTCGTCATTTCGTTCTTCGTCTGTTCGTTCTTCGTCTGTTCTTTCTTCTTCTGTTCGTCCTTCGTCTGTTCTTTCTTCGTCCGTTCGTTCTTCGTCTGTTCGTTCTTCGTCTGTTCTTTCTTCGTCTGTTCGTTCTTCGTCTGATCGTTCTGCGTCTGTTCGTTCTTCTTCCGTTCGTTCTTCGTCTGGACGTTCTTCGTCTGTTCTTTCTTCGTCATTTCGTTCTTCGTCTGGACGTTCTTCGTCTGTTCGTTCTTCTTCTGTTCGTTCTTCGTCTGTTCTTTCTTCGTCAGTTCGTTCTTCGTCTGTTCGTTCTTCGTCTGTTCTTTCTTCGTCTGTTCGTTCTTCGTCTGATCGTTCTGCGTCTGTTCGTTTTTCTTCCGTTCGTTCTTCGTCTGGACGTTCTTCGTCTGTTCTTTCTTCGTCATTTCGTTCTTCGTCTGGACGTTCTTCGTCTGTTCGTTCTTCTTCTGTTCGTCCTTCGTCTGTTCTTTCTTCGTCTGTTCGTTCTTCGTCTGTTCGTTCTTCGTCTGTTCGTTCTTCGTCTGTTCGTTCTTCGTCTGATCGTTCTGCGTCTGTTCGTTCTTCTTCCGTTCGTTCTTCGTCTGGACGTTCTTCGTCTGTTCTTTCTTCGTCAGTTCGTTCTTCGTCTGTTCTTTCTTCGTCTGTTCGTTCTTCGTCTGTTCGTTCTTCGTCTGATCGTTCTGCGTCTGTTCGTTCTTCTTCCGTTCGTTCTTCGTCTGTTCTTTCTTCGTCAGTTCGTTCTTCGTCTGTTCTTTCTTCGTCTGTTCGTTCTTCGTCTGTTCGTTCTTCGTCTGATCGTTCTGCGTCTGTTCGTTCTTCTTCCGTTCGTTTTTCGTCTGGACGTTCTTCGTCTGTTCTTTCTTCGTCATTTCGTTCTTCGTCTGTTCGTCCTTCGTCTGTTCGTTCTTCGTCTGTTCTTTCTTCGTCTGTTCGTTCTTCGTCTGTGCGTTCTTCGTCTGCTCGTCCTACGTCTGTTCTTTCTTCGTCTGTTCGTTCTTCGTCTGTTCGTTCTTCGTCTGTTCGTTCTTCGTCTGTTCGTTCTTCGTCTGATCGTTCTGCGTCTGTTCGTTCTTCTTCCGTTCGTCCGTCGTCTGGACGTTCTTCGTCTGTTCTTTCTTCGTCAGTTCGTTCTTCGTCTGTTCGTCCTTCGTCTGTTCTTTCTTCGTCTGTTCGTTCTTCGTCTGTTCGTTCTTCGTCTGTTCGTTCTTCGTCTGTTCGTTCTTCGTCTGATCGTTCTGCGTCTGTTCGTTCTTCTTCCGTTCGTTCTTCGTCTGGACGTTCTTCGTCTGTTCTTTCTTCGTCTTTTCGTTCTTCGTCTGGACGTTCTTCGTCTATTCTTTCTTCGTCAGTTCGTTCTTCGTCTGTTCGTTCTTTGTCTGTTCTTTCTTCGTCTGTTCGTTCTTCTTCTGTTCGTTCTTCGTCTGCTCGTCCTACGTCTGTTCTTTCTTCGTCTGTTCGTTCTTCGTCTGTTCGTTCTTCGTCTGTTCGTTCTTCGTCTGTTCGTTCTTCGTCTGATCGTTCTGCGTCTGTTCGTTCTTCTTCCGTTCGTCCTTCGTCTGGACGTTCTTCGTCTGTTCTTTCTTCGTCAGTTCGTTCTTCGTCTGTTCGTCCTTCGTCTGTTCTTTCTTCGTCTGTTCGTTTTTCGTCTGGACGTTCTTCGTCTGTTCTTTCTTCGTCATTTCGTTCTTCGTCTGTTCTTTCTTCGTCTGTTCGTTCTTCGTCTGTTCGTTCTTCGTCTGATCGTTCTGCGTCTGTTCGTTCTTCTTCCGTTCGTTCTTCGTCTGTTCTTTCTTCGTCAGTTCGTTCTTCGTCTGTTCTTTCTTCGTCTGTTCGTTCTTCGTCTGTTCGTTCTTCGTCTGATCGTTCTGCGTCTGTTCGTTCTTCTTCCGTTCGTTTTTCGTCTGGACGTTCTTCGTCTGTTCTTTCTTCGTCATTTCGTTCTTCGTCTGTTCGTCCTTCGTCTGTTCGTTCTTCGTCTGTTCTTTCTTCGTCTGTTCGTTCTTCGTCTGTGCGTTCTTCGTCTGTTCGTCCTTCGTCTGTTCTTTCTTCGTCTGTTCGTTCTTCGTCTCTTCGTTCTTCGTCTGTTCGTTCTTCGTCTGTTCGTTCTTCGTCTGATCGTTCTGCGTCTGTTCGTTCTTCTTCCGTTCGTTCTTCGTCTGGACGTTCTTCGTCTGTTCTTTCTTCGTCAGTTCGTTCTTCGTCTGTTCGTTCTTCGTCTGTTCTTTCTTCGTCTGTTCGTTCTTCTTCTGTTCGTTCTTCGTCTGTTCTTTCTTCGTCTGTTCGTTCTTCGTCTGTTCGTTCTTCGTCTGATCGTTCTGCGTCTGTTCGTTCTTCTTCCGTTCGTTCTTCGTCTGGACGTTCTTCGTCTGTTCTTTCTTCGTCATTTCGTTCTTCGTCAGGACGTTCTTCGTCTGTTCGTTCTTCTTCTGTTCGTTTTTCGTCTGTTCGTTCTTCGTCCGTTCTTCGTTCGTCTGTTCGTTCTTCTTCCGTTCGTTCTGCGTCTGTTCGTTCTGCTTCCCTTCGTTCTTCGTCTGTTCGTTCTCCGTCCGTTCGTTCTTCGTCTGTTCGTTCTCCGTCCTTTCGTTCTTCGCCTGCTCGTTCTTCGTCAGTTCGTTCTTCGTCTGTTCGTTCTTCGTCTGTTCGTTCTTCGTCTGTTCGTTCTTCGTCTGATCGTTCTGCGTCTGTTCGTTCTTCTTCCGTTCGTTCTTCGTCTGGACTTTCTTCGTCTGTTCTTTCTTCGTCTGTTCGTTCTTCGTCTGTTCGTTCTTCGTCAGTTCGTTCTTCGTCTGTTCGTTCTTCGTCTGTTCTTTCTTCGTCTGTTCGTTCTTCTTCTGTTCGTTCTTCGTCTGTTCTTTCTTCGTCTGTTCGTTCTTCGTCTGTTCGTTCTTCGTCTGATCGTTCTGCGTCTGTTCGTTCTTCTTCCGTTCGTTCTTCGTCTGGACGTTCTTCGTCTGTTCGTCCTTCGTCTGTTCTTTCTTCGTCTGTTCGTTCTTCGTCTGTTCGTTCTTCGTCTGTTCGTTCTTCGTCTGTTCGTTCTTCGTCTGATCGTTCTGCGTCTGTTCGTTCTTCTTCCGTTCGTTCTTCGTCTGGACGTTCTTCGTCTGTTCTTTCTTCGTCATTTCGTTCTTCGTCTGTTCGTTCTTCTTCTGTTCGTTCTTCGTCTGTTCTTTCTTCGTCAGTTCGTTCTTCGTCTGTTCGTTCTTCGTCTGTTCTTTCTTCGTCTGTTCGTTCTTCGTCTGATCGTTCTGCGTCTGTTCGTTCTGCGTCTGTTCGTTCTTCTTCCGTTCGTTCTTCGTCTGGACGTTCTTCGTCTGTTCTTTCTTCGTCATTTCGTTCTTCGTCTGTTCGTTCTTCTTCTGTTCGTTCTTCGTCTGTTCTTTCTTCGTCAGTTCGTTCTTCGTCTGTTCGTTCTTCGTCTGTTCTTTCTTCGTCAGTTCGTTCTTCGTCTGTTCGTTCTTCGTCTGTTCTTTCTTCGTCTGTTCGTTCTTCGTCTGATCGTTCTGCGTCTGTTCGTTCTTCTTCCGTTCGTTCTTCGTCTGGACGTTCTTCGTCTGTTCTTTCTTCGTCTTTTCGTTCTTCGTCTGGACGTTCTTCGTCTGTTCTTTCTTCGTCAGTTCGTTCTTCGTCTGTTCGTTCTTTGTCTGTTCTTTCTTCGTCTGTTCGTTCTTCTTCTGTTCGTTCTTCGTCTGTTCTTTCTTCGTCAGTTCGATCTTCGTCTGTTCGTTCTTCGTCTGTTCGTTCTTCGTCTGTGCGTTCTTCGTCTGTTCGTCCTTCGTCTGTTCTTTCTTCGTCTGTTCGTTCTTCGTCTGTTCGTTCTTCGTCTGTTCGTTCTTCGTCTGTTCGTTCTTCGTCTGATCGTTCTGCGTCTGTTCGTTCTTCTTCCGTTCGTTCTTCGTCTGGACGTTCTTCATCTGTTCTTTCTTCGTCAGTTCGTTCTTCGTCTGTTCGTTCTTCGTCTGTTCTTTCTTCGTCTGTTCGTTCTTCTTCTGTTCGTTCTTCGTCTGTTCTTTCTTCGTCTGTTCGTTCTTCGTCTGTTCGTTCTTCGTCTGATCGTTCTGCGTCTGTTCGTTCTTCTTCCGTTCGTTCTTCGTCTGGACGTTCTTCGTCTGTTCTTTCTTCGTCATTTCGTTCTTCGTCTGGACGTTCTTCGTCTGTTCGTTCTTCTTCTGTTCGTCCTTCGTCTGTTCTTTCTTCGTCTGTTCGTTCTTCGTCTGTTCGTTCTTCGTCTGTTCGTTCTTCGTCTGTTCGTTCTTCGTCTGATCGTTCTGCGTCTGTTCGTTCTTCTTCCGTTCGTTCTTCGTCTGGACGTTCTTCGTCTGTTCTTTCTTCGTCAGTTCGTTCTTCGTCTGTTCGTTCTTCGTCTGTTCTTTCTTCGTCTGTTCGTTCTTCGTCTGATCGTTCTGCGTCTGTTCGTTCTTCTTCCGTTCGTTCTTCGTCTGTACGTTCTTCGTCTGTTCTTTCTTCGTCATTTCGTTCTTCGTCTGGACGTTCTTCGTCTGTTCGTTCTTCGTCTGTGCGTTCTTCGTCTGTTCGTCCTTCGTCTGTTCTTTCTTCGTCTGTTCGTTCTTCGTCTGTTCGTTCTTCGTCTGTTCGTTCTTCGTCTGTTCTTTCTTCGTCTGTTCGTTCTTCGTCTGATCGTTCTGCGTCTGTTCGTTCTTCTTCCGTTCGTTCTTCGTCTGGACGTTCTTCGTCTGTTCTTTCTTCGTCATTTCGTTCTTCGTCTGTTCGTTCTTCGTCTGTTCTTTCTTCTTCTGTTCGTCCTTCGTCTGTTCTTTCTTCGTCTGTTCGTTCTTCGTCTGTTCGTTCTTCGTCTGTTCTTTCTTCGTCTGTTCGTTCTTCGTCTGATCGTTCTGCGTCTGTTCGTTCTTCTTCCGTTCGTTCTTCGTCTGGACGTTCTTCGTCTGTTCTTTCTTCGTCATTTCGTTCTTCGTCTGGACGTTCTTCGTCTGTTCGTTCTTCTTCTGTTCGTTCTTCGTCTGTTCTTTCTTCGTCAGTTCGTTCTTCGTCTGTTCGTTCTTCGTCTGTTCTTTCTTCGTCTGTTCGTTCTTCGTCTGATCGTTCTGCGTCTGTTCGTTCTTCTTCTGTTCGTCCTTCGTCTGTTCTTTCTTCGTCTGTTCGTTCTTCGTCTGTTCGTTCTTCGTCTGTTCGTTCTTCGTCTGTTCGTTCTTCGTCTGATCGTTCTGCGTCTGTTCGTTCTTCTTCCGTTCGTTCTTCGTCTGGACGTTCTTCGTCTGTTCTTTCTTCGTCAGTTCGTTCTTCGTCTGTTCTTTCTTCGTCTGTTCGTTCTTCGTCTGTTCGTTCTTCGTCTGATCGTTCTGCGTCTGTTCGTTCTTCTTCCGTTCGTTCTTCGTCTGTTCTTTCTTCGTCAGTTCGTTCTTCGTCTGTTCTTTCTTCGTCTGTTCGTTCTTCGTCTGTTCGTTCTTCGTCTGATCGTTCTGCGTCTGTTCGTTCTTCTTCCGTTCGTTTTTCGTCTGGACGTTCTTCGTCTGTTCTTTCTTCGTCATTTCGTTCTTCGTCTGTTCGTCCTTCGTCTGTTCGTTCTTCGTCTGTTCTTTCTTCGTCTGTTCGTTCTTCGTCTGTGCGTTCTTCGTCTGCTCGTCCTACGTCTGTTCTTTCTTCGTCTGTTCGTTCTTCGTCTGTTCGTTCTTCGTCTGTTCGTTCTTCGTCTGTTCGTTCTTCGTCTGATCGTTCTGCGTCTGTTCGTTCTTCTTCCGTTCGTCCGTCGTCTGGACGTTCTTCGTCTGTTCTTTCTTCGTCAGTTCGTTCTTCGTCTGTTCGTCCTTCGTCTGTTCTTTCTTCGTCTGTTCGTTCTTCGTCTGTTCGTTCTTCGTCTGTTCGTTCTTCGTCTGTTCGTTCTTCGTCTGATCGTTCTGCGTCTGTTCGTTCTTCTTCCGTTCGTTCTTCGTCTGGACGTTCTTCGTCTGTTCTTTCTTCGTCTTTTCGTTCTTCGTCTGGACGTTCTTCGTCTATTCTTTCTTCGTCAGTTCGTTCTTCGTCTGTTCGTTCTTTGTCTGTTCTTTCTTCGTCTGTTCGTTCTTCTTCTGTTCGTTCTTCGTCTGCTCGTCCTACGTCTGTTCTTTCTTCGTCTGTTCGTTCTTCGTCTGTTCGTTCTTCGTCTGTTCGTTCTTCGTCTGTTCGTTCTTCGTCTGATCGTTCTGCGTCTGTTCGTTCTTCTTCCGTTCGTCCTTCGTCTGGACGTTCTTCGTCTGTTCTTTCTTCGTCAGTTCGTTCTTCGTCTGTTCGTCCTTCGTCTGTTCTTTCTTCGTCTGTTCGTTTTTCGTCTGGACGTTCTTCGTCTGTTCTTTCTTCGTCATTTCGTTCTTCGTCTGTTCTTTCTTCGTCTGTTCGTTCTTCGTCTGTTCGTTCTTCGTCTGATCGTTCTGCGTCTGTTCGTTCTTCTTCCGTTCGTTCTTCGTCTGTTCTTTCTTCGTCAGTTCGTTCTTCGTCTGTTCTTTCTTCGTCTGTTCGTTCTTCGTCTGTTCGTTCTTCGTCTGATCGTTCTGCGTCTGTTCGTTCTTCTTCCGTTCGTTTTTCGTCTGGACGTTCTTCGTCTGTTCTTTCTTCGTCATTTCGTTCTTCGTCTGTTCGTCCTTCGTCTGTTCGTTCTTCGTCTGTTCTTTCTTCGTCTGTTCGTTCTTCGTCTGTGCGTTCTTCGTCTGTTCGTCCTTCGTCTGTTCTTTCTTCGTCTGTTCGTTCTTCGTCTCTTCGTTCTTCGTCTGTTCGTTCTTCGTCTGTTCGTTCTTCGTCTGATCGTTCTGCGTCTGTTCGTTCTTCTTCCGTTCGTTCTTCGTCTGGACGTTCTTCGTCTGTTCTTTCTTCGTCAGTTCGTTCTTCGTCTGTTCGTTCTTCGTCTGTTCTTTCTTCGTCTGTTCGTTCTTCTTCTGTTCGTTCTTCGTCTGTTCTTTCTTCGTCTGTTCGTTCTTCGTCTGTTCGTTCTTCGTCTGATCGTTCTGCGTCTGTTCGTTCTTCTTCCGTTCGTTCTTCGTCTGGACGTTCTTCGTCTGTTCTTTCTTCGTCATTTCGTTCTTCGTCTGGACGTTCTTCGTCTGTTCGTTCTTCTTCTGTTCGTTTTTCGTCTGTTCGTTCTTCGTCCGTTCTTCGTTCGTCTGTTCGTTCTTCTTCCGTTCGTTCTGCGTCTGTTCGTTCTGCTTCCCTTCGTTCTTCGTCTGTTCGTTCTCCGTCCGTTCGTTCTTCGTCTGTTCGTTCTCCGTCCTTTCGTTCTTCGCCTGCTCGTTCTTCGTCAGTTCGTTCTTCGTCTGTTCGTTCTTCGTCTGTTCGTTCTTCGTCTGTTCGTTCTTCGTCTGATCGTTCTGCGTCTGTTCGTTCTTCTTCCGTTCGTTCTTCGTCTGGACTTTCTTCGTCTGTTCTTTCTTCGTCAGTTCGTTCTTCGTCTGTTCGTTCTTCGTCTGTTCTTTCTTCGTCTGTTCGTTCTTCTTCTGTTCGTTCTTCGTCTGTTCTTTCTTCGTCTGTTCGTTCTTCGTCTGTTCGTTCTTCGTCTGATCGTTCTGCGTCTGTTCGTTCTTCTTCCGTTCGTTCTTCGTCTGGACGTTCTTCGTCTGTTCGTCCTTCGTCTGTTCTTTCTTCGTCTGTTCGTTCTTCGTCTGTTCGTTCTTCGTCTGTTCGTTCTTCGTCTGTTCGTTCTTCGTCTGATCGTTCTGCGTCTGTTCGTTCTTCTTCCGTTCGTTCTTCGTCTGGACGTTCTTCGTCTGTTCTTTCTTCGTCAGTTCGTTCTTCGTCTGTTCGTTCTTCGTCTGTTCTTTCTTCGTCTGTTCGTTCTTCGTCTGATCGTTCTGCGTCTGTTCGTTCTTCTTCCGTTCGTTCTTCGTCTGGACGTTCTTCGTCTGTTCTTTCTTCGTCATTTCGTTCTTCGTCTGTTCGTTCTTCTTCTGTTCGTTCTTCGTCTGTTCTTTCTTCGTCAGTTCGTTCTTCGTCTGTTCGTTCTTCGTCTGTTCTTTCTTCGTCTGTTCGTTCTTCGTCTGATCGTTCTGCGTCTGTTCGTTCTGCGTCTGTTCGTTCTTCTTCCGTTCGTTCTTCGTCTGGACGTTCTTCGTCTGTTCTTTCTTCGTCATTTCGTTCTTCGTCTGTTCGTTCTTCTTCTGTTCGTTCTTCGTCTGTTCTTTCTTCGTCAGTTCGTTCTTCGTCTGTTCGTTCTTCGTCTGTTCTTTCTTCGTCAGTTCGTTCTTCGTCTGTTCGTTCTTCGTCTGTTCTTTCTTCGTCTGTTCGTTCTTCGTCTGATCGTTCTGCGTCTGTTCGTTCTTCTTCCGTTCGTTCTTCGTCTGGACGTTCTTCGTCTGTTCTTTCTTCGTCTTTTCGTTCTTCGTCTGGACGTTCTTCGTCTGTTCTTTCTTCGTCAGTTCGTTCTTCGTCTGTTCGTTCTTTGTCTGTTCTTTCTTCGTCTGTTCGTTCTTCTTCTGTTCGTTCTTCGTCTGATCGTTCTGCGTCTGTTCGTTCTGCGTCTGTTCGTTCTTCTTCCGTTCGTTCTTCGTCTGGACGTTCTTCGTCTGTTCTTTCTTCGTCATTTCGTTCTTCGTCTGTTCGTTCTTCGTCTGTTCTTTCTTCGTCTGTTCGTTCTTCGTCTGATCGTTCTGCGTCGGTTCGTTCTGCGTCTGTTCGTTCTTCTTCCGTTCGTTCTTCGTCTGGACGTTCTTCGTCTGTTCTTTCTTCGTCATTTCGTTCTTCGTCTGTTCGTTCTTCTTCTGTTCGTTCTTCGTCTGTTCTTTCTTCGTCAGTTCGTTCTTCGTCTGTTCGTTCTTCGTCTGTTCTTTCTTCGTCAGTTCGTTCTTCGTCTGTTCGTTCTTCGTCTGTTCTTTCTTCGTCTGTTCGTTCTTCGTCTGATCGTTCTGCGTCTGTTCGTTCTTCTTCCGTTCGTTCTTCGTCTGGACGTTCTTCGTCTGTTCTTTCTTCGTCTTTTCGTTCTTCGTCTGGACGTTCTTCGTCTGTTCTTTCTTCGTCAGTTCGTTCTTCGTCTGTTCGTTCTTTGTCTGTTCGTTCTTCGTCTGTTCTTTCTTCGTCTGTTCGTTCTTCGTCTGATCGTTCTGCGTCTGTTCGTTCTGCGTCTGTTCGTTCTTCTTCCGTTCGTTCTTCGTCTGGACGTTCTTCGTCTGTTCTTTCTTCGTCATTTCGTTCTTCGTCTGTTCGTTCTTCTTCTGTTCGTTCTTCGTCTGTTCTTTCTTCGTCAGTTCGTTCTTCGTCTGTTCGTTCTTCGTCTGTTCTTTCTTCGTCAGTTCGTTCTTCGTCTGTTCGTTCTTCGTCTGTTCTTTCTTCGTCTGTTCGTTCTTCGTCTGATCGTTCTGCGTCTGTTCGTTCTTCTTCCGTTCGTTCTTCGTCTGGACGTTCTTCGTCTGTTCTTTCTTCGTCTTTTCGTTCTTCGTCTGATCGTTCTGCGTCTGTTCGTTCTGCGTCTGTTCGTTCTTCGTCTGATCGTTCTGCGTCTGTTCGTTCTGCGTCTGTTCGTTCTTCTTCCGTTCGTTCTTCGTCTGGACGTTCTTCGTCTGTTCTTTCTTCGTCTGTTCGTTCTTCGTCTGATCGTTCTGCGTCTGTTCGTTCTGCGTCTGTTCGTTCTTCGTCTGATCGTTCTGCGTCTGTTCGTTCTGCGTCTGTTCGTTCTTCTTCCGTTCGTTCTTCGTCTGGACGTTCTTCGTCTGTTCTTTCTTCGTCAGTTCGTTCTTCGTCTGTTCGTTCTTCGTCTGTTCTTTCTTCGTCTGTTCGTTCTTCGTCTGATCGTTCTGCGTCTGTTCGTTCTTCTTCCGTTCGTTCTTCGTCTGGACGTTCTTCGTCTGTTCTTTCTTCGTCATTTCGTTCTTCGTCTGGACGTTCTTCGTCTGTTCGTTCTTCGTCTGTGCGTTCTTCGTCTGTTCGTCCTTCGTCTGTTCTTTCTTCGTCTGTTCGTTCTTCGTCTGTTCGTTCTTCGTCTGTTCGTTCTTCGTCTGTTCTTTCTTCGTCTGTTCGTTCTTCGTCTGATCGTTCTGCGTCTGTTCGTTCTTCTTCCGTTCGTTCTTCGTCTGGACGTTCTTCGTCTGTTCTTTCTTCGTCATTTCGTTCTTCGTCTGTTCGTTCTTCTTCTGTTCGTTCTTCGTCTGTTCTTTCTTCGTCAGTTCGTTCTTCGTCTGTTCGTTCTTCGTCTGTTCTTTCTTCGTCAGTTCGTTCTTCGTCTGTTCGTTCTTTGTCTGTTCTTTCTTCGTCTGTTCGTTCTTCTTCTGTTCGTTCTTCGTCTGATCGTTCTGCGTCTGTTCGTTCTGCGTCTGTTCGTTCTTCTTCCGTTCGTTCTTCGTCTGGACGTTCTTCGTCTGTTCTTTCTTCGTCTGTTCTTTCTTCGTCTGTTCGTTCTTCGTCTGATCGTTCTTCGTCTGATCGTTCTGCGTCTGTTCGTTCTTCTTCCGTTCGTTCTTCGTCTGGACGTTCTTCGTCTGTTCTTTCTTCGTCAGTTCGTTCTTCGTCTGTTCGTTCTTCGTCTGTTCTTTCTTCGTCTGTTCGTTCTTCGTCTGATCGTTCTTCGTCTGATCGTTCTGCGTCGGTTCGTTCTGCGTCTGTTCGTTCTTCTTCCGTTCGTTCTTCGTCTGGACGTTCTTCGTCTGTTCTTTCTTCGTCATTTCGTTCTTCGTCTGTTCGTTCTTCTTCTGTTCGTTCTTCGTCTGTTCTTTCTTCGTCAGTTCGTTCTTCGTCTGTTCGTTCTTCGTCTGTTCTTTCTTCGTCAGTTCGTTCTTCGTCTGTTCGTTCTTCGTCTGTTCTTTCTTCGTCTGTTCGTTCTTCGTCTGATCGTTCTGCGTCTGTTCGTTCTTCTTCCGTTCGTTCTTCGTCTGGACGTTCTTCGTCTGTTCTTTCTTCGTCTTTTCGTTCTTCGTCTGATCGTTCTGCGTCTGTTCGTTCTGCGTCTGTTCGTTCTTCGTCTGGTCGTTCTGCGTCTGTTCGTTCTGCGTCTGTTCGTTCTTCTTCCGTTCGTTCTTCGTCTGGACGTTCTTCGTCTGTTCTTTCTTCGTCTTTTCGTTCTTCGTCTGATCGTTCTGCGTCTGTTCGTTCTGCGTCTGTTCGTTCTTCGTCTGATCGTTCTGCGTCTGTTCGTTCTGCGTCTGTTCGTTCTTCTTCCGTTCGTTCTTCGTCTGGACGTTCTTCGTCTGTTCTTTCTTCGTCAGTTCGTTCTTCGTCTGTTCGTTCTTTGTCTGTTCGTTCTTCGTCTGTTCTTTCTTCGTCTGTTCGTTCTTCGTCTGATCGTTCTGCGTCTGTTCGTTCTGCGTCTGTTCGTTCTTCTTCCGTTCGTTCTTCGTCTGGACGTTCTTCGTCTGTTCTTTCTTCGTCATTTCGTTCTTCGTCTGTTCGTTCTTCTTCTGTTCGTTCTTCGTCTGTTCTTTCTTCGTCAGTTCGTTCTTCGTCTGTTCGTTCTTCGTCTGTTCTTTCTTCGTCAGTTCGTTCTTCGTCTGTTCGTTCTTTGTCTGTTCTTTCTTCGTCTGTTCGTTCTTCTTCTGTTCGTTCTTCGTCTGATCGTTCTGCGTCTGTTCGTTCTGCGTCTGTTCGTTCTTCTTCCGTTCGTTCTTCGTCTGGACGTTCTTCGTCTGTTCTTTCTTCGTCTGTTCTTTCTTCGTCTGTTCGTTCTTCGTCTGATCGTTCTGCGTCTGTTCGTTCTTCTTCCGTTCGTTCTTCGTCTGGACGTTCTTCGTCTGTTCTTTCTTCGTCTTTTCGTTCTTCGTCTGGACGTTCTTCGTCTGTTCTTTCTTCGTCAGTTCGTTCTTCGTCTGTTCGTTCTTTGTCTGTTCGTTCTTCGTCTGTTCTTTCTTCGTCAGTTCGTTCTTCGTCTGTTCGTTCTTCGTCTGTTCTTTCTTCGTCAGTTCGTTCTTCGTCTGTTCGTTCTTCGTCTGTTCTTTCTTCGTCTGTTCGTTCTTCGTCTGATCGTTCTGCGTCTGTTCGTTCTTCTTCCGTTCGTTCTTCGTCTGGACGTTCTTCGTCTGTTCTTTCTTCGTCTTTTCGTTCTTCGTCTGGACGTTCTTCGTCTGTTCTTTCTTCGTCAGTTCGTTCTTCGTCTGTTCGTTCTTTGTCTGTTCTTTCTTCGTCTGTTCGTTCTTCTTCTGTTCGTTCTTCGTCTGTTCTTTCTTCGTCAGTTCGATCTTCGTCTGTTCGTTCTTCGTCTGTTCGTTCTTCGTCTGTGCGTTCTTCGTCTGTTCGTCCTTCGTCTGTTCTTTCTTCGTCTGTTCGTTCTTCGTCTGTTCGTTCTTCGTCTGTTCGTTCTGCGTCTGTTCGTTCTTCTTCCGTTCGTTCTTCGTCTGGACGTTCTTCGTCTGTTCTTTCTTCGTCTTTTCGTTCTTCGTCTGGACGTTCTTCGTCTGTTCTTTCTTCGTCAGTTCGTTCTTCGTCTGTTCGTTCTTTGTCTGTTCTTTCTTCGTCTGTTCGTCCTTCGTCTGTTCTTTCTTCGTCTGTTCGTTCTTCTTCTGTTCGTTCTTCGTCTGTTCTTTCTTCGTCAGTTCGATCTTCGTCTGTTCGTTCTTCGTCTGTTCTTTCTTCGTCTGTTCGTTCTTCTTCTGTTCGTTCTTCGTCTGTTCTTTCTTCGTCTGTTCGTTCTTCGTCTGTTCGTTCTTCGTCTGATCGTTCTGCGTCTGTTCGTTCTTCTTCCGTTCGTTCTTCGTCTGGACGTTCTTCGTCTGTTCTTTCTTCGTCATTTCGTTCTTCGTCTGGACGTTCTTCGTCTGTTCGTTCTTCTTCTGTTCGTCCTTCGTCTGTTCTTTCTTCGTCTGTTCGTTCTTCGTCTGTTCGTTCTTCGTCTGTTCGTTCTTCGTCTGTTCGTTCTTCGTCTGATCGTTCTGCGTCTGTTCGTTCTTCTTCCGTTCGTTCTTCGTCTGGACGTTCTTCGTCTGTTCTTTCTTCGTCAGTTCGTTCTTCGTCTGTTCGTTCTTCGTCTGTTCTTTCGTCGTCTGTTCGTTCTTCGTCTGATCGTTCTGCGTCTGTTCGTTCTTCTTCCGTTCGTTCTTCGTCTGGACGTTCTTCGTCTGTTCTTTCTTCGTCATTTCGTTCTTCGTCTGGACGTTCTTCGTCTGTTCGTTCTTCGTCTGTGCGTTCTTCGTCTGTTCGTCCTTCGTCTGTTCTTTCTTCGTCTGTTCGTTCTTCGTCTGTTCGTTCTTCGTCTGTTCGTTCTTCGTCTGTTCTTTCTTCGTCTGTTCGTTCTTCGTCTGATCGTTCTGCGTCTGTTCGTTCTTCTTCCGTTCGTTCTTCGTCTGGACGTTCTTCGTCTGTTCTTTCTTCGTCATTTCGTTCTTCGTCTGTTCGTTCTTCGTCTGTTCTTTCTTCTTCTGTTCGTCCTTCGTCTGTTCTTTCTTCGTCTGTTCGTTCTTCGTCTGTTCGTTCTTCGTCTGTTCTTTCTTCGTCTGTTCGTTCTTCGTCTGATCGTTCTGCGTCTGTTCGTTCTTCTTCCGTTCGTTCTTCGTCTGGACGTTCTTCGTCTGTTCTTTCTTCGTCATTTCGTTCTTCGTCTGGACGTTCTTCGTCTGTTCGTTCTTCTTCTGTTCGTTCTTCGTCTGTTCTTTCTTCGTCAGTTCGTTCTTCGTCTGTTCGTTCTTCGTCTGTTCTTTCTTCGTCTGTTCGTTCTTCGTCTGATCGTTCTGCGTCTGTTCGTTTTTCTTCCGTTCGTTCTTCGTCTGGACGTTCTTCGTCTGTTCGTTCTTCTTCTGTTCGTCCTTCGTCTGTTCTTTCTTCGTCTGTTCGTTCTTCGTCTGTTCGTTCTTCGTCTGTTCGTTCTTCGTCTGTTCGTTCTTCGTCTGATCGTTCTGCGTCTGTTCGTTCTTCTTCCGTTCGTTCTTCGTCTGGACGTTCTTCGTCTGTTCTTTCTTCGTCAGTTCGTTCTTCGTCTGTTCTTTCTTCGTCTGTTCGTTCTTCGTCTGTTCGTTCTTCGTCTGATCGTTCTGCGTCTGTTCGTTCTTCTTCCGTTCGTTCTTCGTCTGTTCTTTCTTCGTCAGTTCGTTCTTCGTCTGTTCTTTCTTCGTCTGTTCGTTCTTCGTCTGTTCGTTCTTCGTCTGATCGTTCTGCGTCTGTTCGTTCTTCTTCCGTTCGTTTTTCGTCTGGACGTTCTTCGTCTGTTCTTTCTTCGTCATTTCGTTCTTCGTCTGTTCGTCCTTCGTCTGTTCGTTCTTCGTCTGTTCTTTCTTCGTCTGTTCGTTCTTCGTCTGTGCGTTCTTCGTCTGCTCGTCCTACGTCTGTTCTTTCTTCGTCTGTTCGTTCTTCGTCTGTTCGTTCTTCGTCTGTTCGTTCTTCGTCTGTTCGTTCTTCGTCTGATCGTTCTGCGTCTGTTCGTTCTTCTTCCGTTCGTCCTTCGTCTGGACGTTCTTCGTCTGTTCTTTCTTCGTCAGTTCGTTCTTCGTCTGTTCGTCCTTCGTCTGTTCTTTCTTCGTCTGTTCGTTCTTCGTCTGTTCGTTCTTCGTCTGTTCGTTCTTCGTCTGTTCGTTCTTCGTCTGATCGTTCTGCGTCTGTTCGTTCTTCTTCCGTTCGTTCTTCGTCTGGACGTTCTTCGTCTGTTCTTTCTTCGTCAGTTCGTTCTTCGTCTGTTCGTTCTTCGTCTGTTCTTTCTTCGTCTGTTCGTTCTTCTTCCGTTCGTTCTTCGTCTGGACGTTCTTCGTCTGGACGTTCTTCGTCTGTTCTTTCTTCGTCAGTTCGTTCTTCGTCTGTTCGTTCTTCGTCTGTTCTTTCTTCGTCTGTTCGTTCTTCTTCTGTTCGTTCTTCGTCTGTTCTTTCTTCGTCAGTTCGTTCTTCGTCTGTTCGTTCTTCGTCTGTTCTTTCTTCGTCTGTTCGTTCTTCTTCTGTTCGTTCTTCGTCTGTTCTTTCTTCGTCTGTTCGTTCTTCGTCTGTTCGTTCTTCGTCTGATCGTTCTGCGTCTGTTCGTTCTTCTTCCGTTCGTTCTTCGTCTGGACGTTCTTCGTCTGTTCGTCCTTCGTCTGTTCTTTCTTCGCCTGTTCGTTCTTCGTCTGTTCGTTCTTCGTCTGTTCGTTCTTCGTCTGTTCGTTCTTCGTCTGATCGTTCTGCGTCTGTTCGTTCTTCTTCCGTTCGTTCTTCGTCTGGACGTTCTTCGTCTGTTCTTTCTTCGTCAGTTCGTTCTTCGTCTGTTCGTTCTTCGTCTGTTCTTTCTTCGTCTGTTCGTTCTTCGTCTGTTCGTTCTTCTTCCGTTCGTTCTTCGTCTGGACGTTCTTCGTCTGTTCTTTCTTCGTCATTTCGTTCTTCGTCTGTTCGTTCTTCTTCTGTTCGTTCTTCGTCTGTTCTTTCTTCGTCAGTTCGTTCTTCGTCTGTTCGTTCTTCGTTTGTTCTTTCTTCGTCTGTTCGTTCTTCGTCTGATCGTTATGCGTCTGTTCGTTCTGCGTCTGTTCGTTCTTCTTCCGTTCGTTCTTCGTCTGGACGTTCTTCGTCTGTTCTTTCTTCGTCATTTCGTTCTTCGTCTGTTCGTTCTTCTTCTGTTCGTTCTTCGTCTGTTCTTTCTTCGTCAGTTCGTTCTTCGTCTGTTCGTTCTTCGTCTGTTCTTTCTTCGTCAGTTCGTTCTTCGTCTGTTCGTTCTTCGTCTGTTCTTTCTTCGTCTGTTCGTTCTTCGTCTGATCGTTCTGCGTGTGTTCGTTCTTCTTCCGTTCGTTCTTCGTCTGGACGTTCTTCGTCTGTTCTTTCTTCGTCTTTTCGTTCTTCGTCTGGACGTTCTTCGTCTGTTCTTTCTTCGTCAGTTCGTTCTTCGTCTGTTCGTTCTTTGTCTGTTCTTTCTTCGTCTGTTCGTTCTTCTTCTGTTCGTACTTCGTCTGTTCTTTCTTCGTCAGTTCGATCTTCGTCTGTTCGTTCTTCGTCTGTTCGTTCTTCGTCTGTGCGTTCTTCGTCTGTTCGTCCTTCGTCTGTTCTTTCTTCGTCTGTTCGTTCTTCGTCTGTTCGTTCTTCGTCTGTTCGTTCTTCGTCTGTTCGTTCTTCGTCTGATCGTTCTGCGTCTGTTCGTTCTTCTTCCGTTCGTTCTTCGTCTGGACGTTCTTCATCTGTTCTTTCTTCGTCAGTTCGTTCTTCGTCTGTTCGTTCTTCGTCTGTTCTTTCTTCGTCTGTTCGTTCTTCTTCTGTTCGTTCTTCGTCTGTTCTTTCTTCGTCTGTTCGTTCTTCGTCTGTTCGTTCTTCGTCTGATCGTTCTGCGTCTGTTCGTTCTTCTTCCGTTCGTTCTTCGTCTGGACGTTCTTCGTCTGTTCTTTCTTCGTCATTTCGTTCCTCGTCTGGACGTTCTTCGTCTGTTCGTTCTTCTTCTGTTCGTCCTTCGTCTGTTCTTTCTTCGTCTGTTCGTTCTTCGTCTGTTCGTTCTTCGTCTGTTCGTTCTTCGTCTGTTCGTTCTTCGTCTGATCGTTCTGCGTCTGTTCGTTCTTCTTCCGTTCGTTCTTCGTCTGGACGTTCTTCGTCTGTTCTTTCTTCGTCTGTTCGTTCTTCGTCTGTTCGTTCTTCGTCTGTTCTTTCTTCGTCTGTTCGTTCTTCGTCTGATCGTTCTGCGTCTGTTCGTTCTTCTTCCGTTCGTTCTTCGTCTGGACGTTCTTCGTCTGTTCTTTCTTCGTCATTTCGTTCTTCGTCTGGACGTTCTTCGTCTGTTCGTTCTTCGTCTGTGCGTTCTTCGTCTGTTCGTCCTTCGTCTGTTCTTTCTTCGTCTGTTCGTTCTTCGTCTGTTCGTTCTTCGTCTGTTCGTTCTTCGTCTGTTCTTTCTTCGTCTGTTCGTTCTTCGTCTGATCGTTCTGCGTCTGTTCGTTCTTCTTCCGTTCGTTCTTCGTCTGGACGTTCTTCGTCTGTTCTTTCTTCGTCATTTCGTTCTTCGTCTGTTCGTTCTTCGTCTGTTCTTTCTTCTTCTGTTCGTCCTTCGTCTGTTCTTTCTTCGTCTGTTCGTTCTTCGTCTGTTCGTTCTTCGTCTGTTCTTTCTTCGTCTGTTCGTTCTTCGTCTGATCGTTCTGCGTCTGTTCGTTCTTCTTCCGTTCGTTCTTCGTCTGGACGTTCTTCGTCTGTTCTTTCTTCGTCATTTCGTTCTTCGTCTGGACGTTCTTCGTCTGTTCGTTCTTCTTCTGTTCGTTCTTCGTCTGTTCTTTCTTCGTCAGTTCGTTCTTCGTCTGTTCGTTCTTCGTCTGTTCTTTCTTCGTCTGTTCGTTCTTCGTCTGATCGTTCTGCGTCTGTTCGTTCTTCTTCCGTTCGTTCTTCGTCTGGACGTTCTTCGTCTGTTCTTTCTTCGTCATTTCGTTCTTCGTCTGGACGTTCTTCGTCTGTTCGTTCTTCTTCTGTTCGTCCTTCGTCTGTTCTTTCTTCGTCTGTTCGTTCTTCGTCTGTTCGTTCTTCGTCTGTTCGTTCTTCGTCTGTTCGTTCTTCGTCTGATCGTTCTGCGTCTGTTCGTTCTTCTTCCGTTCGTTCTTCGTCTGGACGTTCTTCGTCTGTTCTTTCTTCGTCAGTTCGTTCTTCGTCTGTTCTTTCTTCGTCTGTTCGTTCTTCGTCTGTTCGTTCTTCGTCTGATCGTTCTGCGTCTGTTCGTTCTTCTTCCGTTCGTTCTTCGTCTGTTCTTTCTTCGTCAGTTCGTTCTTCGTCTGTTCTTTCTTCGTCTGTTCGTTCTTCGTCTGTTCGTTCTTCGTCTGATCGTTCTGCGTCTGTTCGTTCTTCTTCCGTTCGTTTTTCGTCTGGACGTTCTTCGTCTGTTCTTTCTTCGTCATTTCGTTCTTCGTCTGTTCGTCCTTCGTCTGTTCGTTCTTCGTCTGTTCTTTCTTCGTCTGTTCGTTCTTCGTCTGTGCGTTCTTCGTCTGCTCGTCCTACGTCTGTTCTTTCTTCGTCTGTTCGTTCTTCGTCTGTTCGTTCTTCGTCTGTTCGTTCTTCGTCTGATCGTTCTGCGTCTGTTCGTTCTTCTTCCGTTCGTCCTTCGTCTGGACGTTCTTCGTCTGTTCTTTCTTCGTCAGTTCGTTCTTCGTCTGTTCGTCCTTCGTCTGTTCTTTCTTCGTCTGTTCGTTCTTCGTCTGTTCGTTCTTCGTCTGTTCGTTCTTCGTCTGTTCGTTCTTCGTCTGATCGTTCTGCGTCTGTTCGTTCTTCTTCCGTTCGTTCTTCGTCTGGACGTTCTTCGTCTGTTCTTTCTTCGTCAGTTCGTTCTTCGTCTGTTCGTTCTTCGTCTGTTCTTTCTTCGTCTGTTCGTTCTTCTTCCGTTCGTTCTTCGTCTGGACGTTCTTCGTCTGTTCTTTCTTCGTCAGTTCGTTCTTCGTCTGTTCGTTCTTCGTCTGTTCTTTCTTCGTCTGTTCGTTCTTCTTCTGTTCGTTCTTCGTCTGTTCTTTCTTCGTCCGTTCGTTCTTCTTCTGTTCGTTCTTCGTCTGTTCTTTCTTCGTCTGTTCGTTCTGCGTCTTTTCGTTCTTCGTCTGTTCGTTCTTCGTCTGTTCGTTCTTCGTCTGTTCTTTCTTCGTCTGTTCGTTCTTCGTCTGTGCGTTCTTCGTCTGTTCGTTCTTCGTCTGATCGTTCTGCGTCTTTTCGTTCTTCGTCTGTTCGTTCTTCGTCTGTTCTTTCATCGTCTGTTCGTTCTCCGTCTGTTCCTTTTTCGTCTGTTCGTTTTCCGTCTGTTCGTTCTCCGTCTGTTCGTTCTTCGTCTGTTCTTTCTTCGTCTGTTCGTTCTTCTTCGGTTCGTGCTTCGCCTGTTCTTTCTTCGTCTGTTCGTTCTTCTTTTATTCTTTCTTCGTCTGTTCGTTCTTCGTCTGTTCGTTCTTCGTCTGATCGTTCTGCGTCTGGACGTTCTTCGTCTGTTCTTTCTTCGTCAGTTCGTTCTTCGTCTGTTCGTTCTTCGTCTGTTCTTTCTTCGTCTGTTCGTTCTTCTTCTGTTCGTTCTTCGTCTGTTCTTTCTTCGTCAGTTCGTTCTTCGTCTGTTCGTTCTTCGTCTGTTCTTTCTTCGTCTGTTCGTTCTTCTTCTGTTCGTTCTTCGTCTGTTCTTTCTTCGTCTGTTCGTTCTTCTTCCGTTCGTTCTTCGTCTGGACGTTCTTCGTCTGTTCGTTCTTCATCTGTTCGTTCTCCGTCTGTTCGTTCTTCGTCTGTTCTTTTTCGTCTGTTCGTTCTCCGTCTGTTCGTTCTTCGTCTGTTTTTTCTTCGTCTGTTCGTTCTTCGTCTGTGCGTTCTTCGTCTGTTCGTTCTTCGTCTGTTCTTTCTTCGTCTGTTCGTTCTTCGTCTGTTCGTTCTTCGTCTGTTCGTTCCTCGTCTGTTCGTTCTTCGTCTGATCGTTCTGCGTCTGTTCGTTCTTCTTCCGTTCGTTCTTCGTCTGGACGTTCTTCGTCTGTTCGTTCTTCATCTGTTCGTTCTCCGTCTGTTCGTTCTTCGTCTGTTCGTTTTCCGTCTGTTCGTTCTCCGTCTGTTCGTTCTTCGTCCGTTCGTTCTTCGTCTATTCGTTCTTCGTCTGTTCGTTCTTCTTCCGTTCGTTCTTCGTCTGGACGTTCTTCGTCTGTTCTTTCTTCGTCTGTTCGTTCTTCTTCTGTTCGTTCTTCGTCTGTTCTTTCTCCGTCAGTTCGTTCTTCGTCTGTTCGTTCTTCGTCTGTTCTTTCTTCGTCTGTTCGTTCTGCTTCCCTTCGTTCTTCGTCTGTTCGTTCTCCGTCCGTTCGTTCTTCGTCTGTTCGTTCTCCGTCCGTTCGTTCTTCGTCTGCTCGTTCTTCGTTTGTTCTTTCTTCGTCTGTTCGTTCTTCGTCTGTTCGTTCTTCGTCTGATCGTTCTGCGTCTGTTCGTTCTTCTTCCGTTCGTTCTTCGTCTGGACGTTCTTCGTCTGTTCTTTCTTCGTCAGTTCGTTCTTCGTCTGTTCGTTCTTCGTCTGTTCGTTCTTCGTCTGTTCTTTCTTCGTCTGTTCGTTCTTCGTCTGTGCGTTCTTCGTCTGTTCGTTCTTCGTCTGATCGTTCTGCGTCTTTTCGTTCTTCGTCTGTTCGCTGTTCGTCTGTTCGTTCTTCGTCTGTTCTTTCTTCATCAGTTCGTTCTTCGTCTGTTCGTTCTTCGTCTGTTCTTTCATCGTCTGTTCGTTCTCCGTCTGTACCTTTTTCGTCTGTTCGTTTTCCGTCTGTTCGTTCTCCGTCTGTTCGTTCTTCGTCTGTTCTTTCTTCGTCTGTTCGTTCTTCTTCGGTTCGTGCTTCGCCTGTTCTTTCTTCGTCTGTTCGTTCTTCGTTTGTTCTTTCTTCGTCTGATCGTTCTTCGTCTGTTCGTTCTTCGTCTGATCGTTCTGCGTCTGTTCGTTCTTCTTCCGTTCGTTCTTCGTCTGGACGTTCTTCGTCTGTTCTTTCTTCGTCAGTTCGTTCTTCGTCTGTTCGTTCTTCGTCTGTTCTTTCTTCGTCTGTTCGTTCTTCTTCTGTTCGTTCTTCGTCTGTTCTTTCTTCGTCAGTTCGTTCTTCGTCTGTTCGTTCTTCGTCTGTTCTTTCTTCGTCTGTTCGTTCTTCTTCTGTTCGTTCTTCGTCTGTTCTTTCTTCGTCTGTTCGTTCTTCTTCCGTTCGTTCTTCGTCTGGACGTTCTTCGTCTGTTCGTTCTTCATCTGTTCGTTCTCCGTCTGTTCGTTCTTCGTCTGTTCTTTTTCGTCTGTTCGTTCTCCGTCTGTTCGTTCTTCGTCTGTTTTTTCTTCGTCTGTTCGTTCTTCGTCTGTGCGTTCTTCGTCTGTTCGTTCTTCGTCTGTTCTTTCTTCGTCTGTTCGTTCTTCGTCTGTTCGTTCTTCGTCTGTTCGTTCCTCGTCTGTTCGTTCTTCGTCTGATCGTTCTGCGTCTGTTCGTTCTTCTTCCGTTCGTTCTTCGTCTGGACGTTCTTCGTCTGTTCGTTCTTCATCTGTTCGTTCTCCGTCTGTTCGTTCTTCGTCTGTTCGTTCTCCGTCTGTTCGTTCTCCGTCTGTTCGTTCTTCGTCCGTTCGTTCTTCGTCTATTCGTTCTTCGTCTGTTCGTTCTTCTTCCGTTCGTTCTTCGTCTGGACGTTCTTCGTCTGTTCTTTCTTCGTCAGTTCGTTCTTCGTCTGTTCGTTCTTCGTCTGTTCTTTCTTCGTTTGTTCGTTCTTCTTCTGTTCGTTCTTCGTCTGTTCTTTCTCCGTCCGTTCGTTCTTCGTCTGTTCGTTCTCCGTCTGTTCGTTCTTCGTCCGTTCGTTCTTCGTCTATTCGTTCTTCGTCTGTTCGTTCTTCTTCCGTTCGTTCTTCGTCTGGACGTTCTTCGTCTGTTCTTTCTTCGTCAGTTCGTTCTTCGTCTGTTCGTTCTTCGTCTGTTCTTTCTTCGTCTGTTCGTTCTGCTTCCCTTCGTTCTTCGTCTTTTCGTTCTCCGTCCGTTCGTTCTTCGTCTGTTCGTTCTCCGTCCGTTCGTTCTTCGTCTATTCGTTCTTCGTCTGTTCGTTCTTCTTCCGTTCGTTCTTCGTCTGGACGTTCTTCGTCTGTTCTTTCTTCGTCAGTTCGTTCTTCGTCTGTTCGTTCTTCGTCTGTTCTTTCTTCGTCTGTTCGTTCTGCTTCCCTTCGTTCTTCGTCTGTTCGTTCTTCGTTCGTTCTTTCTTCGTCTGTTCGTTCTTCGTTCGTTCTTTCTTCGTCTGTTCGTTCTGCTTCCGTTCGTTCTCCGTCCTGTTCGTTCTTTGTCTGTTCGTTCTCCGTCCGTTCGTTCTTCGTCTGCTCGTCCTTCGTCCGTTCTTTCTTCGTCTGTTCGTTCTTCGTTCGTTCGTTCTTCGTCTGTTCGTTCTTCGTCTGCTCGTTCTTTGTCCGTTCTTTCTTCGTCTGTTCGTTCTTCGTTCGTTCGTTCTTCGTCTGTTCGTTCTCCGTCCGTTCTTTCTTCGTCTGTTCGTTCTTCGTTCGTTCTTTCTTCGTCTGTTCGTTCTTCGTTCGTTCTTTCTTCGTCTGTTCGTTCTGCTTCCGTTCGTTCTTCGTCTGTTCGTTCTTCGTCTGTTCGTTCTTCGTCTGTTCTTTCATCGTCTGTTCGTTCTCCGTCTGTTCCTTTTTCGTCTGTTCGTTCTCCGTCTGTTCGTTCTTCGTCTGTTCTTTCTTCGTCTGTTCGTTCTTCGTTCGTTCTTTCTTCGTCTGTTCGTTCTGCTTCCGTTCGTTCTTCGTCTGTTCGTTCTTCGTCTGTTCGTTCTTCTTCCGTTCGTTCTTCGTCTGGACGTTCTTCGTCTGTTCTTTCTTCGTCAGTTCGTTCTTCGTCTGTTCGTTCTTCGTCTGTTCTTTCTTCGTCTGTTCGTTCTTCTTCTGTTCGTTCTTCGTCTGTTCTTTCTTCGTCTGTTCGTTCTTCGTCTGTGCGTTCTTCGTCTGCTCGTCCTTCGTCTGTTCTTTCTTCGTCTGTTCGTTCTTCGTCTGTTCGTTCTTCGTCTGTTCGTTCTTCGTCTGTTCGTTCTTCGTCTGATCGTTCTGCGTCTGTTCGTTCTTCTTCCGTTCGTTCTTCGTCTGGACGTTCTTCGTCTGTTCTTTCTTCGTCAGTTCGTTCTTCGTCTATTCGTTCTTCGTCTATTCTTTCTTCGTCTGTTCGTTCTTCTTCTGTTCGTTCTTCGTCTATTCTTTCTTCGTCAGTTCGATCTTCGTCTGTTCGTTCTTCGTCTGTTCGTTCTTCGTCTGTGCGTTCTTCGTCTGTTCGTCCTTCGTCTGTTCTTTCTTCGTCTGTTCGTTCTTCGTCTGTTCGTTCTTCGTTTGTTCGTTCTTCGTCTGTTCGTTCTTCGTCTGATCGTTCTGCGTCTGTTCGTTCTTCTTCCGTTCGTTCTTCGTCTGGACGTTCTTCGTCTGTTCTTTCTTCGTCAGTTCGTTCTTCGTCTGTTCGTTCTTCGTCTGTTCTTTCTTCGTCTGTTCGTTCTTCTTCTGTTCGTTCTTCGTCTGTTCTTTCTTCGTCTGTTCGTTCTTCGTCTGTTCGTTCTTCGTCTGATCGTTCTGCGTCTGTTCGTTCTTCTTCCGTTCGTTCTTCGTCTGGACGTTCTTCGTCTGTTCTTTCTTCGTCATTTCGTTCTTCGTCTGGACGTTCTTCGTCTGTTCGTTCTTCTTCTGTTCGTTCTTCGTCTGTTCGTTCTTCGTCCGTTCTTCGTTCGTATGTTCGTTCTTCTTCCGTTCGTTCTGCGTCTGTTCGTTCTGCTTCCCTTCGTTCTTGGTCTGTTCGTTCTCCGTCCGTTCGTTCTTCGTCTGTTCGTTCTCCGTCCGTTCGTTCTTCGTCTGCTCGTTCTTCGTCAGTTCGTTCTTCGTCTGTTCGCTCTTCGTCTGTTCTTTCTTCGTCTGTTCGTTCTTCTTCTGTTCGTTCTTCGTCTGTTCTTTCTTCGTCAGTTCGATCTTCGTCTGTTCGTTCTTCGTCTGTTCGTTCTTCGTCTGTTCGTTCTTCGTCTGTGCGTTCTTCGTCTGTTCGTCCTTCGTCTGTTCTTTCTTCGTCTGTTCGTTCTTCGTCTGTTCGTTCTTCGTCTGTTCGTTCTTCGTCTGTTCGTTCTTCGTCTGATCGTTCTGCGTCTGTTCGTTCTTCTTCCGTTCGTTCTTCGTCTGGACGTTCTTCGTCTGTTCTTTCTTCGTCAGTTCGTTCTTCGTCTGTTCGTTCTTCGTCTGTTCTTTCTTCGTCTGTTCGTTCTTCTTCTGTTCGTTCTTCGTCTGTTCTTTCTTCGTCTGTTCGTTCTTCGTCTGTTCGTTCTTCGTCTGATCGTTCTGCGTCTGTTCGTTCTTCTTCCGTTCGTTCTTCGTCTGGACGTTCTTCGTCTGTTCTTTCTTCGTCAGTTCGTTCTTCGTCTGTTCGTTCTTCGTCTGTTCGTTCTTCTTCTGTTCGTTCTTCGTCTGTTCTTTCTTCGTCAGTTCGATCTTCGTCTGTTCGTTCTTCGTCTGTTCGTTCTTCGTCTGTTCGTTCTTCGTCTGTTCGTTCTTCTTCTGTTCGTTCTTCGTCTGTTCTTTCTTCGTCAGTTCGATCTTCGTCTGTTCTTTCTTCGTCTGTTCGTTCTTCGTCTGTTCGTTCTTCGTCTGATCGTTCTGCGTCTGTTCGTTCTTCTTCCGTTCGTTCTTCGTCTGGACGTTCTTCGTCTGTTCTTTCTTCGTCTGTTCGTTCTTCGTCTGTTCGTTCTTCGTCTGTTCGTTCTTCGTCTGTTCGTTCTTCGTCTGATCGTTCTGCGTCTGTTCGTTCTTCTTCCGTTCGTTCTTCGTCTGGACGTTCTTCGTCTGTTCTTTCTTCGTCAGTTCGTTCTTCGTCTGTTCGTTCTTCGTCTGTTCTTCCTTCGTCTGTTCGTTCTTCTTCTGTTCGTTCTTCGTCTGTTCTTTATTCGTCTGTTCGTTCTTCGTCTGTTCGTTCTTCGTCTGATCGTTCTGCGTCTGTTCGTTCTTCTTCCGTTCGTTCTTCGTCTGGACGTTCTTCGTCTGTTCTTTCTTCGTCATTTCGTTCTTCGTCTGGACGTTCTTCGTCTGTTCGTTCTTCGTCTGTTCTTTCTTCGTCTGTTCGTTCTTCGTCTGTTCGTTCTTCGTCTGTTCGTTCTTCGTCTGTTCGTTCTTCGTCTGATCGTTCTGCGTCTGTTCGTTCTTCTTCCGTTCGTTCTTCGTCTGGACGTTCTTCGTCTGTTCTTTCTTCGTCAGTTCGTTCTTCATCTGTTCGTTCTTCGTCTGTTCTTTCTTCGTCTGTTCGTTCTTCTTCTGTTCGTTCTTCGTCTGTTCCTTCTTCGTCTGTTCGTTCTTCGTCTGTTCGTTCTTCGTCTGATCGTTCTGCGTCTGTTCGTTCTTCTTCCGTTCGTTCTTCGTCTGGACGTTCTTCGTCTGTTCTTTCTTCGTCATTTCGTTCTGCGTCTGGACGTTCTTCGTCTGTTCGTTCTTCGTCTGTGCGTTCTTCGTCTGTTCGTCCTTCGTCTGTTCTTTCTTCGTCTGTTCGTTCTTCGTCTGTTCGTTCTTCGTCTGTTCGTTCTTCGTCTGTTCGTTCTTCGTCTGATCGTTCTGCGTCTGTTCGTTCTTCTTCCGTTCGTTCTTCGTCTGGACGTTCTTCGTCTGTTCTTTCTTCGTCAGTTCGTTCTTCGTCTGCTCGTTCTTCGTCTGTTCTTTCTTCGTCTGTTCGTTCTTCTTCTGTTCGTTCTTCGTCTGTTCTTTCTTCGTCTGTTCTTTCTTCGTCTGTTCGTTCTTCGTCTGATCGTTCTGCGTCTGTTCGTTCTTCTTCCGTTCGTTCTTCGTCTGGACGTTCTTCGTCTGTTCGTTCTTCGTCTGTTCGTTCTTCGTCTGTTCGTTCTTCGTCTGTTCGTTCTTCGTCTGATCGTTCTGCGTCTGTTCGTTCTTCTTCCGTTCGTTCTTCGTCTGGACGTTCTCCGTCCGTTCGTTCTTCGTCTGCTCGTTCTTCGTCAGTTCGTTCTTCGTCTGTTCGTTCTTCGTCTGTTCTTTCTTCGTCTGTTCGTTCTTCTTCTGTTCGTTCTTCGTCTGTTCTTTCTTCGTCATTTCGTTCTGCGTCTGGACGTTCTTCGTCTGTTCGTTCTTCGTCTGTGCGTTCTTCGTCTGTTCGTCCTTCGTCTGTTCTTTCTTCGTCTGTTCGTTCTTCGTCTGTTCGTTCTTCGTCTGTTCGTTCTTCGTCTGTTCGTTCTTCGTCTGATCGTTCTGCGTCTGTTCGTTCTTCTTCCGTTCGTTCTTCGTCTGGACGTTCTTCGTCTGTTCGTTCTTCTTCCGTTCGTTCTTCGTCTGGACGTTCTCCGTCTGTTCGTTCTCCGTCCGTTCGTTCTTCGTCTGTTCGTTCTCCGTCCGTTCGTTCTTCGTCTGCTCGTTCTTCGTCAGTTCGTTCTTCGTCTGTTCGTTCTTCGTCTGTTCTTTCTTCGTCTGTTCGTTCTTCTTCTGTTCGTTCTTCGTCTGTTCTTTCTTCGTCAGTTCGATCTTCGTCTGTTCGTTCTTCGTCTGTTCGTTCTTCGTCTGTTCGTTCTTCGTCTGTGCGTTCTTCGTCTGTTCGTCCTTCGTCTGTTCTTTCTTCGTCTGTTCGTTCTTCGTCTGTTCGTTCTTCGTCTGTTCGTTCTTCGTCTGTTCGTTCTTCGTCTGATCGTTCTGCGTCTGTTCGTTCTTCTTCCGTTCGTTCTTCGTCTGGACGTTCTTCGTCTGTTCTTTCTTCGTCAGTTCGTTCTTCGTCTGTTCGTTCTTCGTCTGTTCTTTCTTCGTCTGTTCGTTCTTCTTCTGTTCGTTCTTCGTCTGTTCTTTCTTCGTCTGTTCGTTCTTCGTCTGTTCGTTCTTCGTCTGATCGTTCTGCGTCTGTTCGTTCTTCTTCCGTTCGTTCTTCGTCTGGACGTTCTTCGTCTGTTCTTTCTTCGTCATTTCGTTCTTCGTCTGGACGTTCTTCGTCTGTTCGTTCTTCTTCTGTTCGTCCTTCGTCTGTTCTTTCTTCGTCTGTTCGTTCTTCGTCTGTTCGTTCTTCGTCTGTTCATTCTTCGTCTGTTCGTTCTTCGTCTGATCGTTCTGCGTCTGTTCGTTCTTCTTCCGTTCGTTCTTCGTCTGGACGTTCTTCGTCTGTTCTTTCTTCGTCAGTTCGTTCTTCATCTGTTCGTTCTTCGTCTGTTCTTTCTTCGTCTGTTCGTTCTTCTTCTGTTCGTTCTTCGTCTGTTCTTTCTTCGTCTGTTCGTTCTTCGTCTGTTCGTTCTTCGTCTGATCGTTCTGCGTCTGTTCGTTCTTCTTCCGTTCGTTCTTCGTCTGGACGTTCTTCGTCTGTTCTTTCTTCGTCATTTCGTTCTGCGTCTGGACGTTCTTCGTCTGTTCGTTCTTCGTCTGTGCGTTCTTCGTCTGTTCGTCCTTCGTCTGTTCTTTCTTCGTCTGTTCGTTCTTCGTCTGTTCGTTCTTCGTCTGTTCGTTCTTCGTCTGTTCGTTCTTCGTCTGATCGTTCTGCGTCTGTTCGTTCTTCTTCCGTTCGTTCTTCGTCTGGACGTTCTTCGTCTGTTCTTTCTTCGTGAGTTCGTTCTTCGTCTGTTCGTCCTTCGTCTGTTCTTTCTTCGTCTGTTCGTTCTTCGTCTGTTCGTTCTTCGTCTGTTCGTTCTTCGTCTGATCGTTCTGCGTCTGTTCGTTCTTCGTCTGGACGTTCTTCGTCTGTTCTTTCTTCGTCAGTTCGTTCTTCGTCTGTTCGTTCTTCGTCTGTTCTTTCTTCGTCTGTTCGTTCTTCTTCTGTTCGTTCTTCGTCTGGACGTTCTTCGTCTGTTCGTTCTTCGTCTGTTCGTTCTTCGTCTGTTCGTTCTTCGTCTGTTCGTTCTTCGTCTGATCGTTCTGCGTCTGTTCGTTCTTCTTCCGTTCGTTCTTCGTCTGGACGTTCTTCGTCTGTTCTTTCTTCGTCAGTTCGTTCTTCGTCTGTTCGTTCTTCGTCTGTTCTTTCTTCGTCTGTTCGTTCTTCGTCTGTTCTTTCTTCGTCTGTTCGTTCTTCTTCTGTTCGTTCTTCGTCTGTTCGTTCTTCGTCTGTTCGTTCTTCGTCTGTTCGTTCTTCGTCTGTTCGTTCTTCGTCTGATCGTTCTGCGTCAGTTCGTTCTTCGTCTGTTCGTTCTTCGTCTGTTCTTTCTTCGTCTGTTCGTTCTTCTTCTGTTCGTTCTTCGTCTGGACGTTCTTCGTCTGTTCGTTCTTCGTCTGTTCGTTCTTCGTCTGTTCGTTCTTCGTCTGTTCGTTCTTCGTCTGATCGTTCTGCGTCTGTTCGTTCTTCTTCCGTTCGTTCTTCGTCTGGACGTTCTTCGTCTGTTCTTTCTTCGTCAGTTCGTTCTTCGTCTGTTCGTTCTTCGTCTGTTCTTTCTTCGTCTGTTCGTTCTTCTTCCGTTCGTTCTTCGTCTGTTCGTTCTTCGTCTGATCGTTCTGCGTCTGTTCGTTCTTCTTCCGTTCGTTCTTCGTCTGGACGTTCTTCGTCTGTTCTTTCTTCGTCAGTTCGTTCTTCGTCTGTTCGTTCTTCGTCTGTTCTTTCTTCGTCTGTTCGTTTTTCTTCCGTTCGTTCTTCGTCTGGACGTTCTTCGTCTGTTCTTTCTTCGTCAGTTCGTTCTTCGTCTGTTCGTTCTTCGTCTGTTCTTTCTTCGTCTGGACGTTCTTCGTCTGTTCTTTCTTCGTCCGTTCGTTCTTCTTCTGTTCGTTCTTCGTCTGTTCTTTCTTCGTCTGTTCGTTCTTCTTCGGTTCGTGCTTCGCCTGTTCTTTCTTCGTCTGTTAGTTCTTCGTTTGTTCTTTCTTCGTCTGTTCGTTCTTCGTCTGTTCGTTCTTCGTCTGATCGTTCTGCGTCTGTTCGTTCTTCTTCCGTTCGTTCTTCGTCTGGACGTTCTTCGTCTGTTCTTTCTTCGTCAGTACGTTCTTCGTCTGTTCGTTCTTCGTCTGTTCTTTCTTCGTCTGTTCGTTCTTCTTCTGTTCGTTCTTCGTCTGTTCTTTCTTCGTCAGTTCGTTCTTCGTCTGTTCGTTCTTCGTCTGTTCGTTCTTCGTCTGTTCGTTCTTCGTCTGATCGTTCTGCGTCTGTTCGTTCTTCTTCCGTTCGTTCTTCGTCTGTTCTTTCTTCGTCTGTTCGTTCTTCGTCTGTGAGTTCTTCGTCTGTTCGTTCTTCGTCTGATCGTTCTGCGTCTTTTCGTTCTTCGTCTGTTCGTTCTTCGTCTGTTCGTTCTTCGTCTGTTCTTTCATCGTCTGTTCGTTCTCCGTCTGTGAGTTCTTCGTCTGTTCGTTCTTCGTCTGATCGTTCTGCGTCTTTTCGTTCTTCGTCTGTTCGTTCTTCGTCTGTTCTTTCTTCGTCTGTTCGTTCTTCTTCTGTTCGTTCTTCGTCTGTTCTTTCTTCGTCAGTTCGTTCTTCGTCTGTTCGTTCTTCGTCTGTTCGTTCTTCTTCCGTTCGTTCTTCGTCTGTTCTTTCTTCGTCTGTTCGTTCTTCGTCTGTGAGTTCTTCGTCTGTTCGTTCTTCGTCTGATCGTTCTGCGTCTTTTCGTTCTTCGTCTGTTCGTTCTTCGTCTGTTCGTTCTTCGTCTGTTCGTTCTTCGTCTGATCGTTCTGCGTCTGTTCGTTCTTCTTCCGTTCGTTCTTCGTCTGGACGTTCTTCGTCTGTTCTTTCTTCGTCAGTTCGTTCTTCGTCTGTTCGTTCTTCGTCTGTTCTTTCTTCGTCTGTTCGTTCTTCTTCTGTTCGTTCTTCGTCTGTTCTTTCTTCGTCAATTCGTTCTTCGTCTGTTCGTTCTTCGTCTGTTCTTTCTTCGTCCGTTCGTTCTTCTTCTGTTCGTTCTTCGTCTGTTCTTTCTTCGTCTGTGAGTTCTTCGTCTGTTCGTTCTTCGTCTGATCGTTCTGCGTCTTTTCGTTCTTCGTCTGTTCGTTCTTCGTCTGGACGTTCTTCGTCTGTTCTTTCTTCGTCATTTCGTTCTTCGTCTGGACGTTCTTCGTCTGTTCGTTCTTCTTCTGTTCGTTCTTCGTCTGTTCTTTCTTCGTGTGTTCGTTCTTCGTCTGTGAGTTCTTCGTCTGTTCGTTCTTCGTCTGATCGTTCTGCGTCTTTTCGTTCTTCGTCTGTTCGTTCTTCGTCTGTTCGTTCTTCGTCTGTTCTTTCTTCATCAGTTCGTTCTTCGTCTGTTCGTTCTTCGTCTGTTCTTTCATCGTCTGTTCGTTCTCCGTCTGTTCCTTTTTCGTCTGTTCGTTTTCCGTCTGTTCGTTCTCCGTCTGTTCGTTCTTCGTCTGTTCTTTCTTCGTCTGTTCGTTCTTCTTCGGTTCGTGCTTCGCCTGTTCTTTCTTCGTCTGTTCGTTCTTCGTTTGTTCTTTCTTCGTCTGTTCGTTCTTCGTCTGTTCGTTCTTCGTCTGATCGTTCTGCGTCTGTTCGTTCTTCTTCCGTTCGTTCTTCGTCTGGACGTTCTTCGTCTGTTCTTTCTTCGTCATTTCGTTCTTCGTCTGGACGTTCTTCGTCTGTTCGTTCTTCGTCTGTGCGTTCTTCGTCTGTTCGTCCTTCGTCTGTTCTATCTTCGTCTGTTCGTTCTTCGTCTGTTCGTTCTTCGTCTGTTCGTTCTTCGTCTGTTCGTTCTTCGTCTGATCGTTCTGCGTCTGTTCGTTCTTCTTCCGTTCGTTCTTCGTCTGGACGTTCTTCGTCTGTTCTTTCTTCGTCAGTTCGTTCTTCGTCTGCTCGTTCTTCGTCTGTTCTTTCTTCGTCTGTTCGTTCTTCTTCTGTTCGTTCTTCGTCTGTTCTTTCTTCGTCTGTTCGTTCTTCGTCTGTTCGTTCTTCGTCTGATCGTTCTGCGTCTGTTCGTTCTTCTTCCGTTCGTTCTTCGTCTGGAAGTTCTTCGTCTGTTCTTTCTTCGTCATTTCGTGCTTCGTCTGGACGTTCTTCGTCTGTTCGTCCTTCGTCTGTTCGTTCTTCGTCTGTTCTTTCTTCGTCTGTTCGTTCTTCGTCTGTGCGTTCTTCGTCTGCTCGTCCTTCGTCTGTTCTTTCTTCGTCTGTTCGTTCTTCGTCTGTTCGTTCTTCGTCTGTTCGTTCTTCGTCTGTTCGTTCTTCGTCTGATCGTTCTGCGTCTGTTCGTTCTTCTTCCGTTCGTTCTTCGTCTGGACGTTCTTCGTCTGTTCTTTCTTCGTCAGTTCGTTCTTCGTCTGTTCGTCCTTCGTCTGTTCTTTCTTCGTCTGTTCGTTCTTCGTCTGTTCGTTCTTCGTCTGTTCGTTCTTCGTCTGATCGTTCTGCGTCTGTTCGTTCTTCTTCCGTTCGTTCTTCGTCTGGACGTTCTTCGTCTGTTCTTTCTTCGTCAGTTCGTTCTTCGTCTGTTCCTTTTTCGTCTGTTCGTTTTCCGTCTGTTCGTTCTCCGTCTGTTCGTTCTTCGTCTGTTCTTTCTTCGTCTGTTCGTTCTTCGTCTGTTCGTTCTTCGTCTGTTCGTTCTTCGTCTGATCGTTCTGCGTCTGTTCGTTCTTCTTCCGTTTGTTCTTCGTCTGGACGTTCTTCGTCTGTTCTTTCATCGTCTGTTCGTTCTCCGTCTGTTCGTTCTTCGTCTGTTCTTTCTTCGTCTGTTCGTTCTTCGTCTGTTCGTTCTTCGTCTGTTCGTTCTTCGTCTGATCGTTCTGCGTCTGTTCGTTCTTCTTCCGTTCGTTCTTCGTCTGTTCGTCCTTCGTCTGTTCTTTCTTCGTCTGTTCGTTCTTCGTCTGTTCGTTCTTCGTCTGTTCGTTCTTCGTCTGATCGTTCTGCGTCTGTTCGTTCTTCTTCCGTTCGTTCTTCGTCTGGACGTTCTTCGTCTGTTCTTTCATCGTCTGTTCGTTCTCCGTCTGTTCCTTTTTCGTCTGTTCGTTTTCCGTCTGTTCGTTCTCCGTCTGTTCGTTCTTCGTCTGTTCTTTCTTCGTCTGTTCGTTCTTCTTCGGTTCGTGCTTCGCCTGTTCTTTCTTCGTCTGTTCGTTCTTCGTCTGTTCTTTCTTCGTCTGTTCGTTCTTCTTCCGTTCGTTCTTCGTCTGGACGTTCTTCGTCTGTTCTTTCTTCGTCAGCTCGTTCTTCGTCTGTTCGTTCTTCGTCTGTTCTTTCTTCGTCTGTTCGTTCTTCTTCTGTTCGTTCTTCGTCTGTTCTTTCTTCGTCAGTTCGTTCTTCGTCTGTTCGTTCTTCGTCTGTTCTTTCTTCGTCCGTTCGTTCTTCTTCTGTTCGTTCTTCGTCTGTTCTTTCTTCGTCTGTTCGTTCTTCGTCTGTTCGTTCTTCGTCTGATCGTTCTGCGTCTGTTCGTTCTTCTTCCGTTCGTTCTTCGTCTGGACGTTCTTCGTCTGTTCTTTCTTCGTCATTTCGTTCTTCGTCTGGACGTTCTTCGTCTGTTCGTTCTTCTTCTGTTCGTTCTTCGTCTGTTCGTTCTTCGTCTGTGAGTTCTTCGTCTGTTCGTTCTTCGTCTGATCGTTCTGCGTCTTTTCGTTCTTCGTCTGTTCGTTCTTCGTCTGTTCTTTCTTCATCAGTTCGTTCTTCGTCTGTTCGTTCTTCGTCTGTTCTTTCATCGTCTGTTCGTTCTCCGTCTGTTCCTTTTTCGTCTGTTCGTTTTCCGTCTGTTCGTTCTCCGTCTGTTCGTTCTTCGTCTGTTCTTTCTTCGTCTGTTCGTTCTTCTTCGGTTCGTGCTTCGCCTGTTCTTTCTTCGTCTGTTCGTTCTTCGTTTGTTCTTTCTTCGTCTGTTCGTTCTTCGTCTGTTCGTTCTTCGTCTGATCGTTCTGCGTCTGTTCGTTCTTCTTCCGTTCGTTCTTCGTCTGGACGTTCTTCGTCTGTTCTTTCTTCGTCAGTTCGTTCTTCGTCTGTTCGTTCTTCGTCTGTTCTTTCTTCGTCTGTTCGTTCTTCTTCTGTTCGTTCTTCGTCTGTTCTTTCTTCGTCAGTTCGTTCTTCGTCTGTTCGTTCTTCGTCTGTTCTTTCTTCGTCTGTTCGTTCTTCTTCTGTTCGTTCTTCGTCTGTTCTTTCTTCGTCTGTTCGTTCTTCTTCCGTTCGTTCTTCGTCTGGACGTTCTTCGTCTGTTCGTTCTTCATCTGTTCGTTCTCCGTCTGTTCGTTCTTCGTCTGTTCTTTTTCGTCTGTTCGTTCTCCGTCTGTTCGTTCTTCGTCTGTTTTTTCTTCGTCTGTTCGTTCTTCGTCTGTGCGTTCTTCGTCTGTTCGTTCTTCGTCTGATCGTTCTGCGTCTGTTCGTTCTTCTTCCGTTCGTTCTTCGTCTGGACGTTCTTCGTCTGTTCTTTCTTCGTCATTTCGTTCTTCGTCTGGACGTTCTTCGTCTGTTCGTTCTTCATCTGTTCGTTCTCCGTCTGTTCGTTCTTCGTCTGCTCTTTCTTCGTCTGTTCGTTCTTCTTCTGTTCGTTCTTCGTCTGTTCTTTCTTCGTCTGTTCGTTCTTCGTCTGTGCGTTCTTCGTCTGTTCGTCCTTCGTCTGTTCTTTCTTCGTCTGTTCGTTCCTCGTCTGTTCTTTCTTCGTCTGTTCGTTCTTCTTCTGTTCGTTCTTCGTCTGTTCTTTCTTCGTCAGTTCGTTCTTCGTCTGTTCTTTCTTCGTCTGTTCGTTCTTCTTCTGTTCGTTCTTCTTCTGTTCTTTCTTCGTCAGTTCGTTCTTCGTCTGCTCGTTCTTCGTCTGTTCGTTCTTCGTCTGTTCGTTCTTCGTCTGTTCGTTCTTCGTCTGTTCGTTCTTCGTCTGATCGTTCTGCGTCTGTTCGTTCTTCTTCCGTTCGTTCTTCGTCTGGACGTTCTTCGTCTGTTCTTTCTTCGTCAGTTCGTTCTTCGTCTGTTCGTCCTTCGTCTGTTCTTTCTTCGTCTGTTCGTTCTTCGTCTGTTCGTTCTTCGTCTGTTCGTTCTTCGTCTGATCGTTCTGCGTCTGTTCGTTCTTCTTCCGTTCGTTCTTCGTCTGGACGTTCTTCGTCTGTTCTTTCTTCGTCAGTTCGTTCTTCGTCTGTTCGTTCTTCGTCTGTTCTTTCTTCGTCTGTTCGTTCTTCTTCCGTTCGTTCTTCGTCTGGACGTTCTTTGTCTGTTCTTTCTTCGTCAGTTCGTTCTTCGTCTGTTCGTTCTTCGTCTGTTCTTTCTTCGTCTGTTCGTTCTTCTTCTGTTCGTTCTTCGTCTGTTCTTTCTTCGTCAGTTCGTTCTTCGTCTGTTCGTTCTTCGTCTGTTCTTTCTTCGTCCGTTCGTTCTTCTTCTGTTCGTTCTTCGTCTGTTCTTTCTTCGTCTGTTCGTTCTTCGTCTGTTCGTTCTTCGTCTGATCGTTCTGCGTCTGTTCGTTCTTCTTCCGTTCGTTCTTCGTCTGGACGTTCTTCGTCTGTTCTTTCTTCGTCATTTCGTTCTTCGTCTGGACGTTCTTCGTCTGTTCGTTCTTCTTCTGTTCGTTCTTCGTCTGTTCTTTCTTCGTCTGTTCGTTCTTCGTCTGTGAGTTCTTCGTCTGTTCGTTCTTCGTCTGATCGTTCTGCGTCTTTTCGTTCTTCGTCTGTTCGTTCTTCGTCTGTTCTTTCTTCATCAGTTCGTTCTTCGTCTGTTCGTTCTTCGTCTGTTCTTTCATCGTCTGTTCGTTCTCCGTCTGTTCCTTTTTCGTCTGTTCGTTTTCCGTCTGTTCGTTCTCCGTCTGTTCGTTCTTCGTCTGTTCTTTCTTCGTCTGTTCGTTCTTCTTCGGTTCGTGCTTCGCCTGTTCTTTCTTCGTCTGTTAGTTCTTCGTTTGTTCTTTCTTCGTCTGTTCGTTCTTCGTCTGTTCGTTCTTCGTCTGATCGTTCTGCGTCTGTTCGTTCTTCTTCCGTTCGTTCTTCGTCTGGACGTTCTTCGTCTGTTCTTTCTTCGTCAGTTCGTTCTTCGTCTGTTCGTTCTTCGTCTGTTCTTTCTTCGTCTGTTCGTTCTTCTTCTGTTCGTTCTTCGTCTGTTCTTTCTTCGTCAGTTCGTTCTTCGTCTGTTCGTTCTTCGTCTGTTCGTTCTTCGTCTGTTCGTTCTTCGTCTGATCGTTCTGCGTCTGTTCGTTCTTCTTCCGTTCGTTCTTCGTCTGTTCTTTCTTCGTCTGTTCGTTCTTCGTCTGTGAGTTCTTCGTCTGTTCGTTCTTCGTCTGATCGTTCTGCGTCTTTTCGTTCTTCGTCTGTTCGTTCTTCGTCTGTTCGTTCTTCGTCTGTTCTTTCTTCATCAGTTCGTTCTTCGTCTGTTCGTTCTTCGTCTGTTCTTTCATCGTCTGTTCGTTCTCCGTCTGTGAGTTCTTCGTCTGTTCGTTCTTCGTCTGATCGTTCTGCGTCTTTTCGTTCTTCGTCTGTTCGTTCTTCGTCTGTTCGTTCTTCGTCTGTTCTTTCTTCATCAGTTCGTTCTTCGTCTGTTCGTTCTTCGTCTGTTCTTTCATCGTCTGTTCGTTCTCCGTCTGTGAGTTCTTCGTCTGTTCGTTCTTCGTCTGATCGTTCTGCGTCTGTTCGTTCTTCTTCTGTTCGTTCTTCGTCTGTTCTTTCTTCGTCAGTTCGTTCTTCGTCTGTTCGTTCTTCGTCTGTTCGTTCTTCTTCCGTTCGTTCTTCGTCTGTTCTTTCTTCGTCTGTTCGTTCTTCGTCTGTGAGTTCTTCGTCTGTTCGTTCTTCGTCTGATCGTTCTGCGTCTTTTCGTTCTTCGTCTGTTCGTTCTTCGTCTGTTCGTTCTTCGTCTGTTCGTTCTTCGTCTGATCGTTCTGCGTCTGTTCGTTCTTCTTCCGTTCGTTCTTCGTCTGGACGTTCTTCGTCTGTTCTTTCTTCGTCAGTTCGTTCTTCGTCTGTTCGTTCTTCGTCTGTTCTTTCTTCGTCTGTTCGTTCTTCTTCCGTTCGTTCTTCGTCTGGACGTTCTTCGTCTGTTCTTTCTTCGTCAGTTCGTTCTTCGTCTGGACGTTCTTCGTCTGTTCTTTCTTCGTCATTTCGTTCTTCGTCTGGACGTTCTTCGTCTGTTCGTTCTTCTTCTGTTCGTTCTTCGTCTGTTCTTTCTTCGTCTGTTCGTTCTTCGTCTGTGAGTTCTTCGTCTGTTCGTTCTTCGTCTGATCGTTCTGCGTCTTTTCGTTCTTCGTCTGTTCGTTCTTCGTCTGTTCGTTCTTCTTCTGTTCGTTCTTCGTCTGTTCGTTCTTCTTCCGTTCGTTCTTCGTCTGGACGTTCTTCGTCTGTTCTTTCTTCGTCAGTTCGTTCTTCGTCTGGACGTTCTTCGTCTGTTCTTTCTTCGTCATTTCGTTCTTCGTCTGGACGTTCTTCGTCTGTTCGTTCTTCTTCTGTTCGTTCTTCGTCTGTTCTTTCTTCGTCTGTTCGTTCTTCGTCTGTGAGTTCTTCGTCTGTTCGTTCTTCGTCTGATCGTTCTGCGTCTTTTCGTTCTTCGTCTGTTCGTTCTTCGTCTGTTCGTTCTTCTTCTGTTCGTTCTTCGTCTGCTCTTTCTTCGTCAGTTCTTTCTTCGTCAGTTCGTTCTTCGTCTGTTCGTTCTTCGTCTGTTCTTTCTTCGTCCGTTCGTTCTTCTTCTGTTCGTTCTTCGTCTGTTCTTTCTTCGTCTGTGAGTTCTTCGTCTGTTCGTTCTTCGTCTGATTGTTCTGCGTCTTTTCGTTCTTCGTCTGGACGTTCTTCGTCTGTTCTTTCTTCGTCTGTTCTTTCTTCGTCTGTTCGTTCTTCTTCTGTTCGTTCTTCGTCTGTTCTTTCTTCGTCAGTTCGTTCTTCGTCTGTTCGTTCTTCGTCTGTTCTTTCTTCGTCCGTTCGTTCTTCTTCTGTTCGTTCTTCGTCTGTTCTTTCTTCGTCTGTGAGTTCTTCGTCTGTTCGTTCTTCGTCTGATTGTTCTGCGTCTTTTCGTTCTTCGTCTGTTCGTTCTTCATCTGGACGTTCTTCGTCTGTTCTTTCTTCGTCATTTCGTTCTTCGTCTGGACGTTCTTCGTCTGTTCGTTCTTCTTCTGTTCGTTCTTCGTCTGTTCTTTCTTCGTCTGTTCGTTCTTCGTCTGTGAGTTCTTCGTCTGTTCGTTCTTCGTCTGTTCTTTCTTCATCAGTTCGTTCTTCGTCTGTTCGTTCTTCGTCTGTTCTTTCATCGTCTGTTCGTTCTCCGTCTGTTCCTTTTTCGTCTGTTCGTTTTCCGTCTGTTCGTTCTCCGTCTGTTCGTTCTTCGTCTGTTCTTTCTTCGTCTGTTCGTTCTTCTTCGGTTCGTGCTTCGCCTGTTCTTTCTTCGTCTGTTAGTTCTTCGTTTGTTCTTTCTTCGTCTGTTCGTTCTTCGTCTGTTCGTTCTTCGTCTGATCGTTCTGCGTCTGTTCGTTCTTCTTCCGTTCGTTCTTCGTCTGGACGTTCTTCGTCTGTTCTTTCTTCGTCAGTTCGTTCTTCGTCTGTTCGTTCTTCGTCTGTTCTTTCTTCGTCTGTTCGTTCTTCTTCTGTTCGTTCTTCGTCTGTTCTTTCTTCGTCAGTTCGTTCTTCGTCTGTTCGTTCTTCGTCTGTTCGTTCTTCGTCTGTTCGTTCTTCGTCTGATCGTTCTGCGTCTGTTCGTTCTTCTTCCGTTCGTTCTTCGTCTGTTCTTTCTTCGTCTGTTCGTTCTTCGTCTGTGAGTTCTTCGTCTGTTCGTTCTTCGTCTGATCGTTCTGCGTCTTTTCGTTCTTCGTCTGTTCGTTCTTCGTCTGTTCGTTCTTCGTCTGTTCTTTCTTCATCAGTTCGTTCTTCGTCTGTTCGTTCTTCGTCTGTTCTTTCATCGTCTGTTCGTTCTCCGTCTGTGAGTTCTTCGTCTGTTCGTTCTTCGTCTGATCGTTCTGCGTCTTTTCGTTCTTCGTCTGTTCGTTCTTCGTCTGTTCGTTCTTCGTCTGTTCTTTCTTCATCAGTTCGTTCTTCGTCTGTTCGTTCTTCGTCTGTTCTTTCATCGTCTGTTCGTTCTCCGTCTGTGAGTTCTTCGTCTGTTCGTTCTTCGTCTGATCGTTCTGCGTCTGTTCGTTCTTCTTCTGTTCGTTCTTCGTCTGTTCTTTCTTCGTCAGTTCGTTCTTCGTCTGTTCGTTCTTCGTCTGTTCGTTCTTCTTCCGTTCGTTCTTCGTCTGTTCTTTCTTCGTCTGTTCGTTCTTCGTCTGTGAGTTCTTCGTCTGTTCGTTCTTCGTCTGATCGTTCTGCGTCTTTTCGTTCTTCGTCTGTTCGTTCTTCGTCTGTTCGTTCTTCGTCTGTTCGTTCTTCGTCTGATCGTTCTGCGTCTGTTCGTTCTTCTTCCGTTCGTTCTTCGTCTGGACGTTCTTCGTCTGTTCTTTCTTCGTCAGTTCGTTCTTCGTCTGTTCGTTCTTCGTCTGTTCTTTCTTCGTCTGTTCGTTCTTCTTCCGTTCGTTCTTCGTCTGGACGTTCTTCGTCTGTTCTTTCTTCGTCAGTTCGTTCTTCGTCTGGACGTTCTTCGTCTGTTCTTTCTTCGTCATTTCGTTCTTCGTCTGGACGTTCTTCGTCTGTTCGTTCTTCTTCTGTTCGTTCTTCGTCTGTTCTTTCTTCGTCTGTTCGTTCTTCGTCTGTGAGTTCTTCGTCTGTTCGTTCTTCGTCTGATCGTTCTGCGTCTTTTCGTTCTTCGTCTGTTCGTTCTTCGTCTGTTCGTTCTTCTTCTGTTCGTTCTTCGTCTGTTCTTTCTTCGTCAGTTCTTTCTTCGTCAGTTCGTTCTTCGTCTGTTCGTTCTTCGTCTGTTCTTTCTTCGTCCGTTCGTTCTTCTTCTGTTCGTTCTTCGTCTGTTCTTTCTTCGTCTGTGAGTTCTTCGTCTGTTCGTTCTTCGTCTGATTGTTCTGCGTCTTTTCGTTCTTCGTCTGTTCGTTCTTCGTCTGGACGTTCTTCGTCTGTTCTTTCTTCGTCTGTTCTTTCTTCGTCTGTTCGTTCTTCTTCTGTTCGTTCTTCGTCTGTTCTTTCTTCGTCAGTTCGTTCTTCGTCTGTTCGTTCTTCGTCTGTTCTTTCTTCGTCCGTTCGTTCTTCTTCTGTTCGTTCTTCGTCTGTTCTTTCTTCGTCTGTGAGTTCTTCGTCTGTTCGTTCTTCGTCTGATTGTTCTGCGTCTTTTCGTTCTTCGTCTGTTCGTTCTTCGTCTGGACGTTCTTCGTCTGTTCTTTCTTCGTCATTTCGTTCTTCGTCTGGACGTTCTTCGTCTGTTCGTTCTTCTTCTGTTCGTTCTTCGTCTGTTCTTTCTTCGTCTGTTCGTTCTTCGTCTGTGAGTTCTTCGTCTGTTCGTTCTTCGTCTGATCGTTCTGCGTCTTTTCGTTCTTCGTCTGTTCGTTCTTCGTCTGTTCGTTCTTCGTCTGTTCTTTCTTCATCAGTTCGTTCTTCGTCTGTTCGTTCTTCTACGGTTCGTGCTTCGCCTGTTCTTTCTTCGTCTGTTCGTTCTTCGTTTGTTCTTTCTTCGTCTGTTCGTTCTTCGTCTGTTCGTTCTTCGTCTGTTCGTTCTTCGTCTGATCGTTCTGCGTCTGTTCGTTCTTCTTCCGTTCGTTCTTCGTCTGGACGTTCTTCGTCTGTTCTTTCTTCGTCTGTTCGTTCTTCTTCGTTCGTTCTTCGTCTGGACGTTCTTCGTCTGTTCGTTCTTCGTCTGTTCTTTCTTCATCAGTTCGTTCTTCGTCTGTTCGTTCTTCTACGGTTCGTGCTTCGCCTGTTCTTTCTTCGTCTGGACGTTCTTCGTCTGTTCTTTCTTCGTCATTTCGTTCTTCGTCTGGACGTTCTTCGTCTGTTCGTTCTTCGTCTGTGCGTTCTTCGTCTGTTCGTCCTTCGTCTGTTCTTTCTTCGTCTGTTCGTTCTTCGTCTGTTCGTTCTTCGTCTGTTCGTTCTTCGTCTGTTCGTTCTTCGTCTGATCGTTCTGCGTCTGTTCGTTCTTCTTCCGTTCGTTCTTCGTCTGGACGTTCTTCGTCTGTTCTTTCTTCGTCTGTTCGTTCTTCTTCCGTTCGTTCTTCGTCTGGACGTTCTTCGTCTGTTCGTTCTTCTTCTGTTCGTTCTTCGTCTGTTCTTTCTTCGTCTGTTCGTTCTTCGTCTGTTCGTTCTTCGTCTGATCGTTCTGCGTCTGTTCGTTCTTCTTCCGTTCGTTCTTCGTCTGGACGTTCTTCGTCTGTTCTTTCTTCGTCATTTCGTGCTTCGTCTGGACGTTCTTCGTCTGTTCGTCCTTCGTCTGTTCGTTCTTCGTCTGTTCTTTCTTCGTCTGTTCGTTCTTCGTCTGTTCTTTCTTCGTCTGTTCGGTCTTCGTCTGTTCGTTCTTCGTCTGATCGTTCTGCGTCTGTTCGTTCTTCGTCTGTTCGTTCTTCGTCTGATCGTTCTGCGTCTGTTCGTTCTTCTTCCGTTCGTTCTTCGTCTGGACGTTCTTCGTCTGTTCTTTCTTCGTCAGTTCGTTCTTCGTCTGTTCGTCCTTCGTCTGTTCTTTCTTCGTCTGTTCGTTCTTCGTCTGTTCGTTCTTCGTCTGTTCGTTCTTCGTCTGATCGTTCTGCGTCTGTTCGTTCTTCTTCCGTTCGTTCTTCGTCTGGACGTTCTTCGTCTGTTCTTTCTTCGTCAGTTCGTTCTTCGTCTGTTCGTTCTTCGTCTGTTCTTTCTTCGTCTGTTCGTTCTTCTTCCGTTCGTTCTTCGTCTGGACGTTCTTCGTCTGTTCTTTCTTCGTCAGCTCGTTCTTCGTCTGTTCGTTCTTCGTCTGTTCTTTCTTCGTCTGTTCGTTCTTCTTCTGTTCGTTCTTCGACTGTTCTTTCTTCGTCAGTTCGTTCTTCGTCTGTTCGTTCTTCGTCTGTTCTTTCTTCGTCTGTTCGTTCTTCGTCTGTTCGTTCTTCGTCTGATCGTTCTGCGTCTGTTCGTTCTTCTTCCGTTCGTTCTTCGTCTGGACGTTCTTCGTCTGTTCTTTCTTCGTCATTTCGTTCTTCGTCTGGACGTTCTTCGTCTGTTCGTTCTTCTTCTGTTCGTTCTTCGTCTGTTCTTTCTTCGTCTGTTCGTTCTTCGTCTGTGAGTTCTTCGTCTGTTCGTTCTTCGTCTGATCGTTCTGCGTCTTTTCGTTCTTCGTCTTTTCGTTCTTCGTCTGTTCGTTCTTCGTCTGTTCTTTCTTCATCAGTTCGTTCTTCGTCTGTTCGTTCTTCGTCTGTTCTTTCATCGTCTGTTCGTTCTCCGTCTGTTCCTTTTTCGTCTGTTCGTTTTCCGTCTGTTCGTTCTCCGTCTGTTCGTTCTTCGTCTGTTCTTTCTTCGTCTGTTCGTTCTTCTTCGGTTCGTGCTTCGCCTGTTCTTTCTTCGTCTGTTCGTTCTTCGTTTGTTCTTTCTTCGTCTGTTCGTTCTTCGTCTGTTCGTTCTTCGTCTGATCGTTCTGCGTCTGTTCGTTCTTCTTCCGTTCGTTCTTCATCTGGACGTTCTTCGTCTGTTCTTTCTTCGTCAGTTCGTTCTTCGTCTGTTCGTTCTTCGTCTGTTCTTTCTTCGTCTGTTCGTTCTTCTTCTGTTCGTTCTTCGTCTGTTCTTTCTTCGTCTGTTCGTTCTTCTTCTGTTCGTTCTTCGTCTGTTCTTTCTTCGTCTGTTCGTTCTTCTTCCGTTCGTTCTTCGTCTGGACGTTCTTCGTCTGTTCGTACTTCATCTGTTCGTTCTCCGTCTGTTCGTTCTTCGTCTGTTCTTTTTCGTCTGTTCGTTCTCCGTCTGTTCGTTCTTCGTCTGTTTTTTCTTCGTCTGTTCGTTCTTCGTCTGTGCGTTCTTCGTCTGTTCGTTCTTCGTCTGTTCTTTCTTCGTCTGTTCGTTCTTCGTCTGTTCGTTCTTCGTCTGTTCGTTCCTCGTCTGTTCGTTCTTCGTCTGATCGTTCTGCGTCTGTTCGTTCTTCTTCCGTTCGTTCTTCGTCTGGACGTTCTTCGTCTGTTCGTTCTTCATCTGTTCGTTTTCCGTCTGTTCGTTCTTCGTCTGTTCGTTCTCCGTCTGTTCGTTCTCCGTCTGTTCGTTCTTCGTCCGTTCGTTCTTCGTCTGTTCGTTCTTCGTCTGATCGTTCTGCGTCTGTTCGTTCTTCTTCCGTTCGTTCTTCGTCTGGACGTTCTTCGTCTGTTCGTTCTTCATCTGTTCGTTCTCCGTCTGTTCGTTCTTCGTCTGTTCTTTCTTCGTCTGTTCGTTCTTCTTCTGTTCGTTCTTCGTCTGTTCTTTCTTCGTCTTTTCGTTCTTCGTCTGTGCGTTCTTCGTCTGTTCGTCCTTCGTCTGTTCTTTCTTCGTCTGTTCGTTCCTCGTCTGTTCTTTCTTCGTCTGTTCGTTCTTCTTCTGTTCGTTCTTCGTCTGTTCTTTCTTCGTCAGTTCGTTCTTCGTCTGTTCTTTCTTCGTCTGTTCTTTCTTCTTCTGTTCGTTCTTCTTCTGTTCTTTCTTCGTCAGTTCGTTCTTCTTCTGTTCGTTCTTCGTCTGTTCTTTCTTCGTCAGTTCGTTCTTCGTCTGTTCGTTCTTCGTCTGTTCTTTCTTCGTCTGTTCGTTCTTCTTCTGTTCGTTCTTCGTCTGTTCTTTCTTCGTCAGTTCGTTCTTCGTCTGTTCTTTCTTCGTCAGTTCGTTCTTCGTCTGTTCGTTCTCCGTCTGTTCGTTCTTCGTCCGTTCGTTCTTCGTCTGTTCGTTCTTCGTCTGATCGTTCTGCGTCTGTTCGTTCTTCTTCCGTTCGTTCTTCGTCTGGACGTTCTTCGTCTGTTCTTTCTTCGTCAGTTCGTTCTTCGTCTGTTCGTTCTTCGTCTGTTCTTTCTTCGTCTGTTCTTTCTTCGTCTGTTAGTTCTTCGTCTGTTCCTTCTTCGTCTGTTCGTTCTTCGTCTGTTCGTTCTTCGTCTGTTCGTTCTTCGTTTGTTCTTTCTTCGTCTGTTCGTTCTTCGTCTGTTCGTTCCTCGTCTGTTCTTTCTTCGTCTGTTCGTTCTTCTTCTGTTCGTTCTTCGTCTGTTCTTTCTTCGTCAGTTCGTTCTTCGTCTGTTCTTTCTTCGTCTGTTCGTTCTTCTTCTGTTCGTTCTTCTTCTGTTCTTTCTTCGTCAGTTCGTTCTTCTTCTGTTCGTTCTTCGTCTGTTCTTTCTTCGTCAGTTCGTTCTTCGTCTGTTCGTTCTTCGTCTGTTCTTTCTTCGTCTGTTCGTTCTTCTTCCGTTCGTTCTTCGTCTGGACGTTCTTCGTCCGTTCGTTCTTCGTCTGTTTGTTCCTCGTCTGTTCGTTCTTCGTTTGTTCTTTCTTCGTCTGTTCGTTCTTCGTCTGTTCGTTCTTCGTCTGTTCTTTCTTCGTCTGTTCGTTCTTCTTCTGTTCGTTCTTCGTCTGTTCTTTCTTCGTCAGTTCGTTCTTCGTCTGTTCGTTCTGCGTCTGTTCGTTCTTCTTCCGTTCGTTCTTCGTCTGGACATTCTTCGTCTGTTCTTTCTTCGTCAGTTCGTTCTTCGTCTGTTCGTTCTTCGTCTGTTCTTTCTTCGTCTGTTCGTTCTTCTTCTGTTCGTTCTTCGTCTGTTCTTTCTTCGTCAGTTCGTTCTTCGTCTGTTCGTTCTTCGTCTGTTCTTTCTTCGTCTGTTCGTTCTTCTTCTGTTCGTTCTTCGTCTGTTCTTTCTTCGTCAGTTCGTTCTTCGTCTGTTCGTTCTTCGTCTGTTCTTTCTTCGTCTGTTCGTTCTTCTTCTGTTCGTTCTTTCTTCGTCTGTTCGTTCTTCGTCTGTTCGTTCTTCGTTTGTTCTTTCTTCGTCTGTTCGTTCTTCTTCTGTTCGTTCTTCGTCTGTTCTCTCTTCGTCTGTTCGTTCTTCGTCTGTTCTTTCTTCGTCTGTTCGTTCTTCTTCTGTTCGTTCTTCTTCTGTTCTTTCTTCGTTTGTTCTTTCTTCGTCTGTTCGTTCTTCGTCTGTTCGTTCCTCGTCTGTTCTTTCTTCGTCTGTTCTTTCTTCGTCTGTTCGTTCTTCTTCTGTTCGTTCTTTCTTCGTCTGTTCGTTCTTCGTCTGTTCGTTCTTCGTTTGTTCTTTCTTCGTCTGTTCGTTCTTCTTCTGTTCGTTCTTCGTCTGTTCTCTCTTCGTCAGTTCGTTCTTCGTCTGTTCTTTCTTCGTCTGTTCGTTCTTCTTCTGTTCGTTCTTCGTTTGTTCTTTCTTCGTCTGTTCGTTCTTCGTCTGTTCTTTCTTCGTCTGTTCGTTCTTCTTCTGTTCGTTCTTCGTCTGTTCGTTCTTCGTTTGTTCTTTCTTCGTCAGTTCGTTCTTCGTCTGTTCGTTCTTCGTCTGTTCTTTCTTCGTCTGTTCGTTCTTCTTCTGTTCGTTCTTCGTCTGTTCTTTCTTCGTCAGTTCGTTCTTCGTCTGTTCTTTCTTCGTCTGTTCGTTCTTCTTCTGTTCGTTCTTCTTCTGTTCTTTCTTCGTCAGTTCGTTCTTCTTCTGTTCGTTCTTCGTCTGTTCTTTCTTCGTCAGTTCGTTCTTCGTCTGTTCGTTCTTCGTCTGTTCTTTCTTCGTCTGTTCGTTCTTCTTCCGTTCGTTCTTCGTCTGGACGTTCTTCGTCCGTTCGTTCTTCGTCTGTTTGTTCCTCGTCTGTTCGTTCTTCGTTTGTTCTTTCTTCGTCTGTTCGTTCTTCGTCTGTTCGTTCTTCGTCTGTTCTTTCTTCGTCTGTTCGTTCTTCTTCTGTTCTTTCTTCGTCTGTTCTTTCTTCGTCAGTTCGTTCTTCGTCTGTTCGTTCTGCGTCTGTTCGTTCTTCTTCCGTTCGTTCTTCGTCTGGACATTCTTCGTCTGTTCTTTCTTCGTCAGTTCGTTCTTCGTCTGTTCGTTCTTCGTCTGTTCTTTCTTCGTCTGTTCGTTCTTCTTCTGTTCGTTCTTCGTCTGTTCTTTCTTCGTCAGTTCGTTCTTCGTCTGTTCGTTCTTCGTCTGTTCTTTCTTCGTCTGTTCGTTCTTCTTCTGTTCGTTCTTCGTCTGTTCTTTCTTCGTCAGTTCGTTCTTCGTCTGTTCGTTCTTCGTCTGTTCTTTCTTCGTCTGTTCGTTCTTCTTCTGTTCGTTCTTTCTTCGTCTGTTCGTTCTTCGTCTGTTCGTTCTTCGTTTGTTCTTTCTTCGTCTGTTCGTTCTTCTTCTGTTCGTTCTTCGTCTGTTCTCTCTTCGTCAGTTCGTTCTTCGTCTGTTCTTTCTTCGTCTGTTCGTTCTTCTTCTGTTCGTTCTTCGTTTGTTCTTTCTTCGTCTGTTCGTTCTTCGTCTGTTCTTTCTTCGTCTGTTCGTTCTTCTTCTGTTCGTTCTTTCTTCGTCTGTTCGTTCTTCGTCTGTTCGTTCTTCGTTTGTTCTTTCTTCGTCTGTTCGTTCTTCTTCTGTTCGTTCTTCGTCTGTTCTCTCTTCGTCAGTTCGTTCTTCGTCTGTTCTTTCTTCGTCTGTTCGTTCTTCTTCTGTTCGTTCTTCGTTTGTTCTTTCTTCGTCTGTTCGTTCTTCGTCTGTTCTTTCTTCGTCTGATCGTTCTGCGTCTGTTCGTTCTTCTTCCGTTCGTTCTTCGTCTGGACATTCTTCGTCTGTTCGTTCTTCTTCCGTTCGTTCTTCGTCTGTTCTTTCTTCGTCAGTTCGTTCTTCGTCTGTTCGTTCTTCGTCTGTTCGTTCTTCGTTTGTTCTTTCTTCGTCTGTTCGTTCTTCTTCTGTTCGTTCTTCGTCTGTTCTTTCTTCGTCTGTTCGTTCTTCTTCTGTTCGTTCTTCGTCTGTTCTTTCTTCGTCTGTTCTTTCTTCGTCTGTTCTTTCTTCGTCAGTTCGTTCTTCTTCTGTTCGTTCTTCGTCTGTTCTTTCTTCGTCAGTTCGTTCTTCGTCTGTTCGTTCTTCGTCTGTTCTTTCTTCGTCTGTTCGTTCTTCTTCTGTTCGTTCTTCGTCTGTTCTCTCTTCGTCAGTTCGTTCTTCGTCTGTTCTTTCTTCGTCTGTTCGTTCTTCTTCTGTTCGTTCTTCGTTTGTTCTTTCTTCGTCTGTTCGTTCTTCGTCTGTTCTTTCTTCGTCTGTTCGTTCTTCTTCTGTTCGTTCTTCTTCTGTTCTTTCTTCGTCAGTTCGTTCTTCTTCTGTTCGTTCTTCGTCTGTTCTTTCTTCGTCAGTTCGTTCTTCGTCTGTTCGTTCTTCTTATGTTCGTTCTTCGTCTGTTCGTTCTTCGTCTGTTCGTTCTTCGTTTGTTCTTTCTTCGTCTGTTCGTTCTTCGTCTGTTCGTTCTTCGTCTGTTCTTTCTTCGTCTGTTCGTTCTTCTTATGTTCGTTCTTCGTCCGTTCTTTCTTCGTCAGTTCGTTCTTCGTCTGTTCGTTCTCCGTCTGTTCGTTCTTCGTCCGTTCGTTCTTCGTCTGTTCGTTCTTCGTCTGATCGTTCTGCGTCTGTTCGTTCTTCTTCCGTTCGTTCTTCGTCTGGACGTTCTTCGTCTGTTCTTTCTTCGTCAGTTCGTTCTTCGTCTGTTCTTTCTTCGTCAGTTCGTTCTTCGTCTGTTCTTTCTTCGTCTGTTCGTTCTTCTTCTGTTCGTTCTTCTTCTGTTCTTTCTTCGTCAGTTCGTTCTTCTTCTGTTCGTTCTTCGTCTGTTCTTTCTTCGTCAGTTCGTTCTTCGTCTGTTCGTTCTTCGTCTGTTCTTTCTTCGTCTGTTCGTTCTTCTTCCGTTCGTTCTTCGTCTGGACGTTCTTCGTCCGTTCGTTCTTCGTCTGTTTGTTCCTCGTCTGTTCGTTCTTCGTTTGTTCTTTCTTCGTCTGTTCGTTCTTCGTCTGTTCGTTCTTCGTCTGTTCTTTCTTCGTCTGTTCGTTCTTCTTCTGTTCGTTCTTCGTCTGTTCTTTCTTCGTCAGTTCGTTCTTCGTCTGTTCGTTCTGCGTCTGTTCGTTCTTCGTCTGTTCTTTCTTCGTCTGTTCGTTCTTCTTCTGTTCGTTCTTCGTCTGTTCTTTCTTCGTCAGTTCGTTCTTCGTCTGTTCGTTCTTCGTCTGTTCTTTCTTCGTCTGTTCGTTCTTCTTCTGTTCGTTCTTCGTCTGTTCTTTCTTCGTCAGTTCGTTCTTCGTCTGTTCGTTCTTCGTCTGTTCTTTCTTCGTCTGTTCGTTCTTCTTCTGTTCGTTCTTCGTCTGTTCTTTCTTCGTCAGTTCGTTCTTCGTCTGTTCGTTCTTCGTCTGTTCTTTCTTCGTCTGTTCGTTCTTCTTCTGTTCGTTCTTTCTTCGTCTGTTCGTTCTTCGTCTGTTCGTTCTTCGTCTGATCGTTCTGCGTCTGTTCGTTCTTCTTCCGTTCGTTCTTCGTCTGGACATTCTTCGTCTGTTCGTTCTTCTTCCGTTCGTTCTTCGTCTGTTCTTTCTTCGTCAGTTCGTTCTTCGTCTGTTCGTTCTTCGTCTGTTCGTTCTTCGTTTGTTCTTTCTTCGTCTGTTCGTTCTTCTTCTGTTCGTTCTTCGTCTGTTCTTTCTTCGTCTGTTCGTTCTTCTTCTGTTCGTTCTTCGTCTGTTCTTTCTTCGTCTGTTCTTTCTTCGTCTGTTCTTTCTTCGTCAGTTCGTTCTTCTTCTGTTCGTTCTTCGTCTGTTCTTTCTTCGTCAGTTCGTTCTTCGTCTGTTCGTTCTTCGTCTGTTCTTTCTTCGTCTGTTCGTTCTTCTTCTGTTCGTTCTTCGCCTGTTCTCTCTTCGTCAGTTCGTTCTTCGTCTGTTCTTTCTTCGTCTGTTCGTTCTTCTTCTGTTCGTTCTTCGTTTGTTCTTTCTTCGTCTGTTCGTTCTTCGTCTGTTCTTTCTTCGTCAGTTCGTTCTTCGTCTGTTCGTTCTTCGTCTGTTCGTTCTTCGTTTGTTCTTTCTTCGTCTGTTCGTTCTTCGTCTGTTCGTTCTTCGTCTGTTCTTTCTTCGTCTGTTCGTTCTTCTTATGTTCGTTCTTCGTCTGTTCTTTCTTCGTCAGTTCTTTCTTCGTCTGTTCGTTCTTCGTCTGTTCGTTCTTCGTTTGTTCTTTCTTCGTCTGTTCGTTCTTCGTCTGTTCGTTCTTCGTCTGTTCTTTCTTCGTCTGTTCGTTCTTCTTCTGTTCGTTCTTCGTCTGTTCTTTCTTCGTCAGTTCGTTCTTCGTCTGTTCGTTCTTCGTCTGTTCTTTCTTCGTCTGTTCGTTCTTCTTCTGTTCGTTCTTCGTCTGTTCTTTCTTCGTCAGTTCGTTCTTCGTCTGTTCGTTCTTCGTCTGTTCTTTCTTCGTCTGTTCGTTCTTCTTCTGTTCGTTCTTTCTTCGTCTGTTCGTTCTTCGTCTGTTCGTTCTTCGTCTGATCGTTCTGCGTCTGTTCGTTCTTCTTCCGTTCGTTCTTCGTCTGGACATTCTTCGTCTGTTCGTTCTTCTTCTGTTCGTTCTTCGTCTGTTCTTTCTTCGTCAGTTCGTTTTTCGTCTGTTCGTTCTTCGTCTGTTCGTTCTTCGTTTGTTCTTTCTTCGTCTGTTCGTTCTTCTTCTGTTCGTTCTTCGTCTGTTCTTTCTTCGTCTGTTCGTTCTTCTTCTGTTCGTTCTTCGTCTGTTCGTTCTTCGTCTGTTCTTTCTTCGTCTGTTCTTTCTTCGTCAGTTCGTTCTTCGTCTGTTCGTTCTTCGTCTGTTCTTTCTTCGTCTGTTCGTTCTTCTTCTGTTCGTTCTTCGTCTGTTCGTTCTTCGTCTGTTCTTTCTTCGTCAGTTCGTTCTTCGTCTGTTCGTTCTTCGTCTGTTCTTTCTTCGTCTGTTCGTTCTTCTTCTGTTTGTTCTTCGTCTGTTCTTTCTTCGTCTGTTCGTTCTTCGTCTGTTCTTTCTTCGTCAGTTCGTTCTTCGTCTGTTCTTTCTTCGTCTGTTCGTTCTTCTTCTGTTCGTTCTTCGTTTGTTCTTTCTTCGTCTGTTCGTTCTTCGTCTGTTCTTTCTTCGTCTGTTCGTTCTTCTTCTGTTCGTTCTTCTTCTGTTCTTTCTTCGTCAGTTCGTTCTTCTTCTGTTCGTTCTTCGTCTGTTCTTTCTTCGTCAGTTCGTTCTTCGTCTGTTCTTTCTTCGTCTGTTCGTTCTTCTTCTGTTCTTTCTTCGTCTGTTCTTTCTTCGTCTGTTCTTTCTTCGTCAGTTCGTTCTTCTTCTGTTCGTTCTTCGTCTGTTCTTTCTTCGTCAGTTCGTTCTTCGTCTGTTCGTTCTTCGTCTGTTCTTTCTTCGTCTGTTCGTTCTTCTTCTGTTCGTTCTTCGTCTGTTCTTTCTTCGTCAGTTCGTTCTTCGTCTGTTCTTTCTTCGTCTGTTCGTTCTTCTTCTGTTCGTTCTTCGTTTGTTCTTTCTTCGTCTGTTCGTTCTTCGTCTGTTCTTTCTTCGTCTGTTCGTTCTTCTTCTGTTCGTTCTTCTTCTGTTCTTTCTTCGTCAGTTCGTTCTTCTTCTGTTCGTTCTTCGTCTGTTCTTTCTTCGTCAGTTCGTTCTTCGTCTGTTCGTTCTTCTTATGTTCGTTCTTCGTCTGTTCTTTCTTCGTCAGTTCGTTCTTCGTCTGTTCGTTCTTCGTCTGTTCGTTCTTCGTTTGTTCTTTCTTCGTCTGTTCGTTCTTCGTCTGTTCGTTCTTCGTCTGTTCTTTCTTCGTCTGTTCGTTCTTCTTATGTTCGTTCTTCGTCTGTTCTTTCTTCGTCAGTTCGTTCTTCGTCTGTTCGTTCTTCGTCTGTTCGTTCTTCGTTTGTTCTTTCTTCGTCTGTTCGTTCTTCGTCTGTTCGTTCTTCGTCTGTTCTTTCTTCGTCTGTTCGTTCTTCTTCTGTTCGTTCTTCGTCTGTTCTTTCTTCGTCAGTTCGTTCTTCGTCTGTTCGTTCTTCGTCTGTTCTTTCTTCGTCTGTTCGTTCTTCTTCTGTTCGTTCTTCGTCTGTTCTTTCTTCGTCAGTTCGTTCTTCGTCTGTTCGTTCTTCGTCTGTTCTTTCTTCGTCTGTTCGTTCTTCTTCTGTTCGTTCTTTCTTCGTCTGTTCGTTCTTCGTCTGTTCGTTCTTCGTCTGATCGTTCTGCGTCTGTTCGTTCTTCTTCCGTTCGTTCTTCGTCTGGACATTCTTCGTCTGTTCGTTCTTCTTCTGTTCGTTCTTCGTCTGTTCTTTCTTCGTCAGTTCGTTCTTCGTCTGTTCGTTCTTCGTCTGTTCGTTCTTCGTTTGTTCTTTCTTCGTCTGTTCGTTCTTCTTCTGTTCGTTCTTCGTCTGTTCTTTCTTCGTCTGTTCGTTCTTCTTCTGTTCGTTCTTCGTCTGTTCGTTCTTCGTCTGTTCTTTCTTCGTCTGTTCTTTCTTCGTCAGTTCGTTCTTCGTCTGTTCGTTCTTCGTCTGTTCTTTCTTCGTCTGTTCGTTCTTCTTCTGTTCGTTCTTCGTCTGTTCGTTCTTCGTCTGTTCTTTCTTCGTCAGTTCGTTCTTCGTCTGTTCGTTCTTCGTCTGTTCTTTCTTCGTCTGTTCGTTCTTCTTCTGTTCGTTCTTCGTCTGTTCTTTCTTCGTCAGTTCGTTCTTCGTCTGTTCGTTCTTCGTCTGATCGTTCTGCGTCTGTTCGTTCTTCGTTTGTTCTTTCTTCGTCTGTTCGTTCTTCTTCTGTTCGTTCTTCGTCTGTTCTTTCTTCGTCTGTTCGTTCTTCTTCTGTTCGTTCTTCGTCTGTTCTTTCTTCGTCAGTTCGTTCTTCGTCTGTTCGTTCTTCGTCTGTTCGTTCTTCGTCTGTTCTTTCTTCGTCTGTTCGTTCTTCTTCTGTTCGTTCTTCGTCTGTTCGTTCTTCGTCTGATCGTTCTGCGTCTGTTCGTTCTTCGTTTGTTCTTTCTTCGTCTGTTCGTTCTTCTTCTGTTCCTTCTTCGTCTGTTCGTTCTTCGTCTGTTCTTTCTTCGTCTGTTCGTTCTTCTTCTGTTCGTTCTTCGTCTGTTCTTTCTTCGTCTGTTCGTTCTTCTTCTGTTCGTTCTTCGTCTGTTCTTTCTTCGTCAGTTCGTTCTTCTTCTGTTCGTTCTTCGTCTGTTCGTTCTTCGTCTGTTCTTTCTTCGTCTGTTCGTTCTTCTTCTGTTCGTTCTTCGTCTGTTCTTTCTTCGTCAGTTCGTTCTTCTTCTGTTCGTTCTTCGTCTGTTCGTTCTTCGTCTGTTCTTTCTTCGTCAGTTCGTTCTTCGTCTGTTCGTTCTTCGTCTGTTCTTTCTTCGTCTGTTCGTTCTTCTTCTGTTCGTTCTTCGTCTGTTCTTTCTTCGTCAGTTCGTTCTTCGTCTGTTCGTTCTTCGTCTGTTCTTTCTTCGTCTGTTCGTTCTTCTTCTGTTCGTTCTTCGTCTGTTCGTTCTTCGTCTGTTCTTTCTTCGTCTGTTCGTTCTTCTTCTGTTCGTTCTTCGTCTGTTCTTTCTTCGTCTGTTCGTTCTTCTTCTGTTCGTTCTTAGTCTGTTCGTTCTTCGTCTGTTCGTTCTTCGTCTGTTCGTTCTTCGTCTGTTCGTTCTTCGTCTGTTCTTTCTTCGTCTGTTCGTTCTTCTTCTGTTCGTTCTTCGTCTGTTCTTTCTTCGTCAGTTCGTTCTTTCTTCGTCTGTTCGTTCTTCGTCTGTTCGTTCTTCGTCTGATCGTTCTGCGTCTGTTCGTTCTTCGTCTGTTCGTTCTTCGTCTGTTCTTTCTTCGTCTGTTCGTTCTTCTTCTGTTCGTTCTTCGTCTGTTCTTTCTTCGTCAGTTCGTTCTTCGTCTGTTCGTTCTTCGTCTGTTCGTTCTTCGTTTGTTCTTTCTTCGTCTGTTCGTTCTTCGTCTGTTCGTTCTTCGTCTGTTCTTTCTTCGTCTGTTCGTTCTTCTTCTGTTCGTTCTTCGTCTGTTCGTTCTTCGTCTGTTCTTTCTTCGTCTGTTCGTTCTTCTTCTGTTCGTTCTTCGTCTGTTCTTTCTTCGTCAGTTCGTTCTTCGTCTGTTCGTTCTTCGTCTGTTCTTTCTTCGTCTGTTCGTTCTTCTTCTGTTCGTTCTTTCTTCGTCTGTTCGTTCTTCGTCTGTTCGTTCTTCGTCTGATCGTTCTGCGTCTGTTCGTACTTCTTCCGTTCGTTCTTCTTCTGTTCGTTCTTCGTCTGTTCGTTCTTCGTCTGTTCTTTCTTCGTCTGTTCGTTCTTCTTCTGTTCGTTCTTCGTCTGTTCTTTCTTCGTCAGTTCGTTCTTCTTCTGTTCGTTCTTCGTCTGTTCTTTCTTCGTCTGTTCGTTCTTCTTCTGTTCGTTCTTCGTCTGTTCTTTCTTCGTCTGTTCGTTCTTCGTCTGTTCGTTCTTCGTCTGTTCTTTCTTCGTCTGTTCGTTCTTCTTCTGTTCGTTCTTCGTCTGTTCTTTCTTCGTCAGTTCGTTCTTCTTCTGTTCGTTCTTCGTCTGTTCTTTCTTCGTCTGTTCGTTCTTCTTCTGTTCGTTCTTCGTCTGTTCTTTCTTCGTCAGTTCGTTCTTCTTCTGTTCGTTCTTCGTCTGTTCGTTCTTCGTCTGTTCTTTCTTCGTCTGTTCGTTCTTCTTCTGTTCGTTCTTTCTTCGTCTGTTCGTTCTTCGTCTGTTCGTTCTTCGTCTGATCGTTCTGCGTCTGTTCGTTCTTCTTCCGTTCGTTCTTCGTCTGGACATTCTTCGTCTGTTCGTTCTTCTTCTGTTCGTTCTTCGTCTGTTCTTTCTTCGTCAGTTCGTTCTTCGTCTGTTCGTTCTTCGTCTGTTCGTTCTTCGTTTGTTCTTTCTTCGTCTGTTCTTTCTTCTTCTGTTCGTTCTTCGTCTGTTCTTTCTTCGTCTGTTCGTTCTTCTTCTGTTCGTTCTTCGTCTGTTCGTTCTTCGTCTGTTCTTTCTTCGTCTGTTCTTTCTTCGTCAGTTCGTTCTTCGTCTGTTCGTTCTTCGTCTGTTCTTTCTTCGTCTGTTCGTTCTTCTTCTGTTCGTTCTTCGTCTGTTCGTTCTTCGTCTGTTCTTTCTTCGTCAGTTCGTTCTTCGTCTGTTCGTTCTTCGTCTGTTCTTTCTTCGTCTGTTCGTTCTTCTTCTGTTCGTTCTTAGTCTGTTCGTTCTTCGTCTGTTCGTTCTTCGTCTGTTCGTTCTTCGTCTGTTCGTTCTTCGTCTGTTCTTTCTTCGTCTGTTCGTTCTTCTTCTGTTCGTTCTTCGTCTGTTCTTTCTTCGTCAGTTCGTTCTTCGTCAGTTCGTTCTTCGTCTGTTCGTTCTTCGTCTGTTCGTTCTTCGTTTGTTCTTTCTTCGTCTGTTCGTTCTTCGTCTGTTCGTTCTTCGTCTGTTCTTTCTTCGTCTGTTCGTTCTTCTTCTGTTCGTTCTTCGTCTGTTCGTTCTTCGTCTGTTCTTTCTTCGTCTGTTCGTTCTTCTTCTGTTCGTTCTTCGTCTGTTCTTTCTTCGTCAGTTCGTTCTTCGTCTGTTCGTTCTTCGTCTGTTCTTTCTTCGTCTGTTCGTTCTTCTTCTGTTCGTTCTTTCTTCGTCTGTTCGTTCTTCGTCTGTTCGTTCTTCGTCTGATCGTTCTGCGTCTGTTCGTACTTCTTCCGTTCGTTCTTCGTCTGGACATTCTTCGTCTGTTCGTTCTTCGTTTGTTCTTTCTTCGTCTGTTCGTTCTTCGTCTGTTCGTTCTTCGTCTGTTCTTTCTTCGTCTGTTCGTTCTTCTTCTGTTCGTTCTTCGTCTGTTCTTTCTTCGTCAGTTCGTTCTTCGTCTGTTCGTTCTTCGTCTGTTCGTTCTTCGTTTGTTCTTTCTTCGTCTGTTCGTTCTTCGTCTGTTCGTTCTTCGTCTGTTCTTTCTTCGTCTGTTCGTTCTTCTTCTGTTCGTTCTTCGTCTGTTCGTTCTTCGTCTGTTCTTTCTTCGTCTGTTCGTTCTTCTTCTGTTCGTTCTTCGTCTGTTCTTTCTTCGTCAGTTCGTTCTTCTTCTGTTCGTTCTTCGTCTGTTCTTTCTTCGTCTGTTCGTTCTTCTTCTGTTCGTTCTTCGTCTGTTCTTTCTTCGTCAGTTCGTTCTTCTTCTGTTCGTTCTTCGTCTGTTCGTTCTTCGTCTGTTCTTTCTTCGTCTGTTCGTTCTTCTTCTGTTCGTTCTTCGTCTGTTCTTTCTTCGTCAGTTCGTTCTTCTTCTGTTCGTTCTTCGTCTGTTCGTTCTTCGTCTGTTCTTTCTTCGTCAGTTCGTTCTTCGTCTGTTCGTTCTTCGTCTGTTCTTTCTTCGTCTGTTCGTTCTTCTTCTGTTCGTTCTTCGTCTGTTCTTTCTTCGTCAGTTCGTTCTTCGTCTGTTCGTTCTTCGTCTGTTCTTTCTTCGTCTGTTCGTTCTTCGTCTGTTCTTTCTTCGTCAGTTCGTTCTTCGTCTGTTCGTTCTTCGTCTGTTCTTTCTTCGTCTGTTCGTTCTTCTTCTGTTCGTTCTTCGTCTGTTCTTTCTTCGTCAGTTCGTTCTTCGTCTGTTCGTTCTTCGTCTGTTCTTTCTTCGTCTGTTCGTTCTTCTTCTGTTCGTTCTTCGTCTGTTCTTTCTTCGTCAGTTCGTTCTTCTTCTGTTCGTTCTTCGTCTGTTCTTTCTTCGTCTGTTCGTTCTTCTTCTGTTCGTTCTTTCTTCGTCTGTTCGTTCTTCGTCTGTTCGTTCTTCGTCTGATCGTTCTGCGTCTGTTCGTTCTTCTTCCGTTCTTTCTTCGTCTATTCGTTCTTCTTCTGTTCGTTCTTCGTCTGTTCTTTCTTCGTCAGTTCGTTCTTCGTCTGTTCGTTCTTCGTCAGTTCGTTCTTCTTCTGTTCGTTCTTCGTCTGTTCTTTCTTCGTCTGTTCGTTCTTCTTCTGTTCGTTCTTTCTTCGTCTGTTCGTTCTTCGTCTGTTCGTTCTTCGTTTGTTCTTTCTTCGTCTGTTCGTTCTTCGTCTGTTCGTTCTTCGTCTGTTCTTTCTTCGTCTATTCGTTCTTCTTCTGTTCGTTCTTCGTCTGTTCTTTCTTCGTCAGTTCGTTCTTCGTCTGTTCGTTCTTCGTCAGTTCGTTCTTCTTCTGTTCGTTCTTCGTCTGTTCTTTCTTCGTCTGTTCGTTCTTCTTCTGTTCGTTCTTCGTCTGTTCTTTCTTCGTCTGTTCGTTCTTCTTCTGTTCGTTCTTCGTCTGTTCGTTCTTCGTCTGTTCTTTCTTCGTCTGTTCGTTCTTCTTCTGTTCGTTCTTCGTCTGTTCTTTCTTCGTCAGTTCGTTCTTCTTCTGTTCGTTCTTCGTCTGTTCTTTCTTCGTCTGTTCGTTCTTCTTCTGTTCGTTCTTCGTCTGTTCTTTCTTCGTCAGTTCGTTCTTCTTCTGTTCGTTCTTCGTCTGTTCGTTCTTCGTCTGTTCTTTCTTCGCCTGTTCGTTCTTCTTCTGTTCGTTCTTCGTCTGTTCGTTCTTCGTCTGTTCTTTCTTCGTCTGTTCGTTCTTCTTCTGTTCGTTCTTCGTCTGTTCTTTCTTCGTCAGTTCGTTCTTCGTCTGTTCGTTCTTCGTCTGTTCTTTCTTCGTCTGTTCGTACTTCGTCTGTTCTTTCTTCGTCAGTTCGTTCTTCGTCTGTTCGTTCTTCGTCTGTTCTTTCTTCGTCTGTTCGTTCTTCTTCTGTTCGTTCTTCGTCTGTTCTTTCTTCGTCTGTTCGTTCTTCGTTTGTTCTTTCTTCGTCTGTTCGTTCTTCGTCTGTTCGTTCTTCGTCTGATCGTTCTGCGTCTGTTCGTTCTTCTTCCGTTCGTTCTTCTTCTGTTCGTTCTTCGTCTGTTCTTTCTTCGTCAGTTCGTTCTTCGTCTGTTCGTTCTTCGTCTGTTCGTTCTTCGTCTGTTCTTTCTTCGTCTGTTCGTTCTTCTTCTGTTCGTTCTTCGTCTGTTCTTTCTTCGTCTGTTCGTTCTTCTTCTGTTCGTTCTTCGTCTGTTCTTTCTTCGTCTGTTCGTTCTTCGTCTGTTCGTTCTTCGTCTGTTCTTTCTTCGTCTGTTCGTTCTTCGTTTGTTCTTTCTTCGTCTGTTCGTTCTTCGTCTGTTCTTTCTTCGTCTGTTCGTTCTTCGTCTGTTCGTTCTTCGTCTGTTCTTTCTTCGTCAGTTCGTTCTTCGTCTGTTCGTTCTTCGTCTGTTCTTTCTTCGTCAGTTCGTTCTTCGTCTGTTCGTTCTTCGTCTGTTCGTTCTTCGTCTGTTCTTTCTTCGTCTGTTCGTTCTTCTTCTGTTCGTTCTTCGTCTGTTCTTTCTTCGTCTGTTCGTTCTTCGTCTGTTCGTTCTTCGTCTGTTCTTTCTTCGTCTGTTCGTTCTTCGTTTGTTCTTTCTTCGTCTGTTCGTTCTTCGTCTGTTCTTTCTTCGTCTGTTCGTTCTTCGTCTGTTCCTTCTTCGTCTGTTCGTTCTTCGTCTGTTCTTTCTTCGTCAGTTCGTTCTTCGTCTGTTCGTTCTTCGTCTGTTCGTTCTTCGTCTGTTCTTTCTTCGTCTGTTCGTTCTTCGTCTGTTCTTTCTTCGTCTGTTCGTTCTTCTTCTGTTCGTTCTTCGTCTGTTCTTTCTTCGTCAGTTCGTTCTTCGTCTGTTCTTTTTTCGTCTGTTCGTTCTTCTTCTGTTCGTTCTTCGTCTGTTCTTTCTTCGTCAGTTCGTTCTACTTCTGTTCGTTCTTCGTCTGTTCGTTCTTCGTCTGTTCTTTCTTCGTCTGTTCGTTCTTCGTCTGTTCGTTCTTCGTCTGTTCTTTCTTCGTCTGTTCGTTCTTCGTCTGTTCGTTCTTCGTCTGTTCGTTCTTCGTCTGTTCTTTCTTCGTCTGTTCGTTCTTCTTCTGTTCGTTCTTCGTCTGTTCTTTCTTCGTCAGTTCGTTCTTCGTCTGTTCTTTCTTCGTCTGTTCGTTCTTCGTCTGTTCTTTCTTCGTCTGTTCGTTCTTCTTCTGTTCGTTCTTCGTCTGTTCTTTCTTCGTCAGTTCGTTCTTCTTCTGTTCGTTCTTCGTCTGTTCGTTCTTCTTCCGTTCGTTCTTCGTCTGGACGTTCTTCGTCTGTTCTTTCTTCGTCAGTTCGTTCTTCGTCAGTTCGTTCTTCGTCTGTTCTTTCTTCGTCTGTTCGTTCTTCGTCTGTTCGTTCTTCGTCTGTTCGTTCTTCGTCTGTTCTTTCTTCGTCTGTTCGTTCTTCTTCTGTTCGTTCTTCGTCTGTTCTTTCTTCGTCAGTTCGTTCTTCGTCTGTTCTTTCTTCGTCTGTTCGTTCTTCGTCTGTTCTTTCTTCGTCTGTTCGTTCTTCTTCCGTTCGTTCTTCTTCTGTTCGTTCTTCGTCTGTTCTTTCTTCGTCAGTTCGTTCTTCGTCTGTTCGTTCTTCGTCTGTTCGTTCTTCGTCTGTTCTTTCTTCGTCTGTTCGTTCTTCGTCTGATCGTTCTTCGTCTGTTCGTTCTTCGTCTGTTCTTTCTTCGTCAGTTCGTTCTTCGTCTGTTCGTTCTTCGTCTGTTCGTTCTTCGTCTGTTCTTTCTTCGTCTGTTCGTTCTTCGTCTGTTCGTTCTTCGTCTGTTCGTTCTTCGTCTGTTCTTTCTTCGTCTGTTCGTTCTTCTTCCGTTCGTTCTTCTTCTGTTCGTTCTTCGTCTGTTCTTTCTTCGTCCGTTCGTTCTTCTTCTGTTCGTTCTTCGTCTGTTCTTTCTTCGTCAGTTCGTTCTTCGTCTGTTCGTTCTTCGTCTGTTCGTTCTTCGTCTGTTCGTTCTTCGTCTGTTCTTTCTTCGTCAGTTCGTTCTTCGTCTGTTCGTTCTTCGTCTGTTCTTTCTTCGTCTGTTCGTTCTTCGTTTGTTCTTTCTTCGTCTGTTCGTTCTTCGTCTGTTCTTTCTTCGTCTGTTCGTTCTTCGTCTGTTCGTTCTTCGTCTGTTCGTTCTTCTTCTGTTCGTTCTTCGTCTGTTCTTTCTTCGTCAGTTCGTTCTTCTTCTGTTCGTTCTTCGTCTGTTCGTTCTTCGTCTGTTCTTTCTTCGTCTGATCGTTCTGCGTCTGTTCGTTCTTCTTCCGTTCGTTCTTCTTCTGTTCGTTCTTCGTCTGTTCTTTCTTCGTCTGTTCCTTCTTCGTCTGTTCGTTCTTCGTCTGTTCTTTCTTCGTCTGTTCTTTCTTCGTCTGTTCGTTCTTCTTCTGTTCGTTCTTCGTCTGTTCTTTCTTCGTCTGTTCGTTCTTCTTCTGTTCGTTCTTCGTCTGTTCTTTCTTCGTCTGTTCGTTCTTCGTCTGTTCGTTCTTCGTCTGTTCGTTCTTCGTCTGTTCGTTCTTCGTCTGATCGTTCTGCGTCTGTTCGTTCTTCTTCCGTTCGTTCTTCTTCTGTTCGTTCTTCGTCTGTTCTTTCTTCGTCAGTTCGTTCTTCGTCTGTTCGTTCTTCGTCTGTTCGTTCTTCGTCTGTTCTTTCTTCGTCTGTTCGTTCTTCTTCTGTTCGTTCTTCGTCTGTTCTTTCTTCGTCTGTTCGTTCTTCGTCTGTTCGTTCTTCGTCTGTTCTTTCTTCGTCTGTTCGTTCTTCGTTTGTTCTTTCTTCGTCTGTTCGTTCTTCGTCTGTTCTTTCTTCGTCTGTTCGTTCTTCGTCTGTTCCTTCTTCGTCTGTTCGTTCTTCGTCTGTTCTTTCTTCGTCAGTTCGTTCTTCGTCTGTTCGTTCTTCGTCTGTTCGTTCTTCGTCTGTTCTTTCTTCGTCTGTTCGTTCTTCGTCTGTTCTTTCTTCGTCTGTTCGTTCTTCTTCTGTTCGTTCTTCGTCTGTTCTTTCTTCGTCAGTTCGTTCTTCGTCTGTTCTTTCTTCGTCTGTTCGTTCTTCTTCTGTTCGTTCTTCGTCTGTTCTTTCTTCGTCAGTTCGTTCTTCTTCTGTTCGTTCTTCGTCTGTTCGTTCTTCGTCTGTTCTTTCTTCGTCTGTTCGTTCTTCGTCTGTTCGTTCTTCGTCTGTTCTTTCTTCGTCTGTTCGTTCTTCGTCTGTTCGTTCTTCGTCTGTTCGTTCTTCGTCTGTTCTTTCTTCGTCTGTTCGTTCTTCTTCTGTTCGTTCTTCGTCTGTTCTTTCTTCGTCAGTTCGTTCTTCGTCTGTTCGTTCTTCGTCTGTTCGTTCTTCGTCTGTTCTTTCTTCGTCTGTTCGTTCTTCGTCTGTTCTTTCTTCGTCAGTTCGTTCTTCGTCTGTTCGTTCTTCGTCTGATCGTTCTTCGTCTGTTCGTTCTTCGTCTGTTCTTTCTTCGTCAGTTCGTTCTTCGTCTGTTCGTTCTTCGTCTGTTCGTTCTTCGTCTGTTCGTTCTTCGTCTGTTCGTTCTTCGTCTGTTCTTTCTTCGTCTGTTCGTTCTTCTTCTGTTCGTTCTTCGTCTGTTCTTTCTTCGTCAGTTCGTTCTTCGTCTGTTCTTTCTTCGTCTGTTCGTTCTTCGTCTGTTCTTTCTTCGTCTGTTCGTTCTTCTTCCGTTCGTTCTTCTTCTGTTCGTTCTTCGTCTGTTCTTTCTTCGTCAGTTCGTGCTTCGTCTGTTCGTTCTTCGTCTGTTCTTTCTTCGTCTGTTCGTTCTTCTTCTGTTCGTTCTTCGTCTGTTCTTTCTTCGTCAGTTCGTTCTTCGTCTGTTCGTTCTTCGTCTGTTCTTTCTTCGTCTGTTCGTTCTTCTTCTGTTCGTTCTTCGTCTGTTCTTTCTTCGTCTGGACGTTGTTCGTCTGTTCTTTCTTCGTCTGTTCGTTCTTCTTCTGTTCGTTCTTCGTCTGTTCGTTCTTCGTCTGTTTGTTCTCCGTCTGTTCGTTCTTCTTCTGTTCGCTCTCCGTCCGTTCTTTCTTCTGTTCTTCGTGTGTTCGTTCTCCGTCTGCTCGTTCTTCGTTTGTTCTTTCTTCGTCTGTTCGTTCTTCGTCTGTTCGTTCTTCTTCCGTTCGTTCTTCTTCTGTTCGTTCTTCGCCTGTTCTTTCTTCGTCAGTTCGTTCTTCGTCTGTTCGTTCTTCGTCTGTTCTTTCTTCGTCAGTTCGTTCTTCGTCTGTTCGTTCTTCGTCTGTTCGTTCTTCGTCTGTTCTTTCTTCGTCTGTTCGTTCTTCTTCTGTTCGTTCTTCGTCTGTTCTTTCTTCGTCTGTTCGTTCTTCGTCTGTTCGTTCTTCGTCTGTTCTTTCTTCGTCTGTTCGTTCTTCGTTTGTTCTTTCTTCGTCTGTTCGTTCTTCGTCTGTTCTTTCTTAGTCTGTTCGTTCTTCGTCTGTTCCTTCTTCGTCTGTTCGTTCTTCGTCTGTTCTTTCTTCGTCAGTTCGTTCTTCGTCTGTTCGTTCTTCGTCTGTTCGTTCTTCGTCTGTTCTTTCTTCGTCTGTTCGTTCTTCGTCTGTTCTTTCTTCGTCTGTTCGTTCTTCTTCTGTTCGTTCTTCGTCTGTTCTTTCTTCGTCAGTTCGTTCTTCGTCTGTTCTTTCTTCGTCTGTTCGTTCTTCTTCTGTTCGTTCTTCGTCTGTTCTTTCTTCGTCAGTTCGTTCTTCTTCTGTTCGTTCTTCGTCTGTTCGTTCTTCGTCTGTTCTTTCTTCGTCTGTTCGTTCTTCGTCTGTTCGTTCTTCGTCTGTTCTTTCTTCGTCTGTTCGTTCTTCGTCTGTTCGTTCTTCGTCTGTTCGTTCTTCGTCTGTTCTTTCTTCGTCTGTTCGTTCTTCTTCTGTTCGTTCTTCGTCTGTTCTTTCTTCGTCAGTTCGTTCTTCGTCTGTTCTTTCTTCGTCTGTTCGTTCTTCTTCTGTTCGTTCTTCGTCTGTTCTTTCTTCGTCAGTTCGTTCTTCTTCTGTTCGTTCTTCGTCTGTTCGTTCTTCGTCTGTTCTTTCTTCGTCTGTTCGTTCTTCGTCTGTTCGTTCTTCGTCAGTTCGTTCTTCGTCTGTTCTTTCTTCGTCTGTTCGTTCTTCGTCTGTTCTTTCTTCGTCTGTTCGTTCTTCTTCTGTTCGTTCTTCGTCTGTTCTTTCTTCGTCAGTTCGTTCTTCTTCTGTTCGTTCTTCGTCTGTTCGTTCTTCTTCCGTTCGTTCTTCGTCTGGACGTTCTTCGTCTGTTCTTTCTTCGTCAGTTCGTTCTTCGTCAGTTCGTTCTTCGTCTGTTCTTTCTTCGTCTGTTCGTTCTTCGTCTGTTCGTTCTTCGTCTGTTCGTTCTTCTTCTGTTCGTTCTTCGTCTGTTCTTTCTTCGTCAGTTCGTTCTTCGTCTGTTCTTTCTTCGTCTGTTCGTTCTTCGTCTGTTCTTTCTTCGTCTGTTCGTTCTTCTTCCGTTCGTTCTTCTTCTGTTCGTTCTTCGTCTGTTCTTTCTTCGTCAGTTCGTTCTTCGTCTGTTCGTTCTTCGTCTGTTCGTTCTTCGTCTGTTCTTTCTTCGTCTGTTCGTTCTTCGTCTGTTCGTTCTTCGTCTGTTCTTTCTTCGTCTGTTCGTTCTTCGTCTGTTCGTTCTTCGTCTGTTCGTTCTTCGTCTGTTCTTTCTTCGTCTGTTCGTTCTTCTTCTGTTCGTTCTTCGTCTGTTCGTTCTTCGTCTGTTCTTTCTTCGTCTGTTCGTTCTTCGTCTGTTCGTTCTTCGTCTGTTCTTTCTTCGTCTGTTCGTTCTTCGTCTGTTCGTTCTTCGTCTGTTCGTTCTTCGTCTGTTCTTTCTTCGTCTGTTCGTTCTTCTTCTGTTCGTTCTTCGTCTGTTCTTTCTTCGTCAGTTCGTTCTTCGTCTGTTCTTTCTTCGTCTGTTCGTTCTTCGTCTGTTCTTTCTTCGTCTGTTCGTTCTTCTTCCGTTCGTTCTTCTTCTGTTCGTTCTTCGTCTGTTCGTTCTTCTTCCGTTCGTTCTTCGTCTGGACGTTCTTCGTCTGTTCTTTCTTCGTCAGTTCGTTCTTCGTCAGTTCGTTCTTCGTCTGTTCTTTCTTCGTCTGTTCGTTCTTCGTCTGTTCGTTCTTCGTCTGTTCGTTCTTCGTCTGTTCTTTCTTCGTCTGTTCGTTCTTCTTCTGTTCGTTCTTCGTCTGTTCTTTCTTCGTCAGTTCGTTCTTCGTCTGTTCTTTCTTCGTCTGTTCGTTCTTCGTCTGTTCTTTCTTCGTCTGTTCGTTCTTCTTCCGTTCGTTCTTCTTCTGTTCGTTCTTCGTCTGTTCTTTCTTCGTCAGTTCGTTCTTCGTCTGTTCGTTCTTCGTCTGTTCGTTCTTCGTCTGTTCTTTCTTCGTCTGTTCGTTCTTCGTCTGTTCGTTCTTCGTCTGTTCTTTCTTCGTCTGTTCGTTCTTCGTCTGTTCGTTCTTCGTCTGTTCGTTCTTCGTCTGTTCTTTCTTCGTCTGTTCGTTCTTCTTCTGTTCGTTCTTCGTCTGTTCGTTCTTCGTCTGTTCTTTCTTCGTCTGTTCGTTCTTCGTCTGTTCGTTCTTCGTCTGTTCTTTCTTCGTCTGTTCGTTCTTCGTCTGTTCGTTCTTCGTCTGTTCGTTCTTCGTCTGTTCTTTCTTCGTCTGTTCGTTCTTCTTCTGTTCGTTCTTCGTCTGTTCTTTCTTCGTCTGTTCGTTCTTCGTCTGTTCGTTCTTCGTCTGTTCGTTCTTCGTCTGTTCTTTCTTCGTCTGTTCGTTCTTCTTCTGTTCGTTCTTCGTCTGTTCTTTCTTCGTCAGTTCGTTCTTCGTCTGTTCTTTCTTCGTCTGTTCGTTCTTCTTCTGTTCGTTCTTCGTCTGTTCGTTCTTCGTCTGTTCTTTCTTCGTCTGTTCGTTCTTCGTCTGTTCGTTCTTCGTCTGTTCTTTCTTCGTCTGTTCGTTCTTCGTCTGTTCGTTCTTCGTCTGTTCGTTCTTCGTCTGTTCTTTCTTCGTCTGTTCGTTCTTCTTCTGTTCGTTCTTCGTCTGTTCTTTCTTCGTCAGTTCGTTCTTCGTCTGTTCTTTCTTCGTCTGTTCGTTCTTCTTCTGTTCGTTCTTCGTCTGTTCTTTCTTCGTCAGTTCGTTCTTCGTCTGTTCTTTCTTCGTCTGTTCGTTCTTCGTCTGTTCTTTCTTCGTCTGTTCGTTCTTCTTCCGTTCGTTCTTCTTCTGTTCGTTCTTCGTCTGTTCTTTCTTCGTCAGTTCGTTCTTCGTCTGTTCGTTCTTCGTCTGTTCGTTCTTCGTCTGTTCTTTCTTCGTCTGTTCGTTCTTCGTCTGTTCGTTCTTCGTCTGTTCTTTCTTCGTCTGTTCGTTCTTCGTCTGTTCGTTCTTCGTCTGTTCGTTCTTCGTCTGTTCTTTCTTCGTCTGTTCGTTCTTCTTCTGTTCGTTCTTCGTCTGTTCGTTCTTCGTCTGTTCTTTCTTCGTCTGTTCGTTCTTCGTCTGTTTGTTCTCCGTCTGTTCGTTCTTCTTCTGTTCGCTCTCCGTCCGTTCTTTCTTCTGTTCTTCGTGTGTTCGTTCTCCGTCTGCTCGTTCTTCGTTTGTTCTTTCTTCGTCTGTTCGTTCTTCGTCTGTTCGTTCTTCTTCCGTTCGTTCTTCTTCTGTTCGTTCTTCGCCTGTTCTTTCTTCGTCAGTTCGTTCTTCGTCTGTTCGTTCTTCGTCTGTTCTTTCTTCGTCAGTTCGTTCTTCGTCTGTTCGTTCTTCGTCTGTTCGTTCTTCGTCTGTTCTTTCTTCGTCTGTTCGTTCTTCTTCTGTTCGTTCTTCGTCTGTTCTTTCTTCGTCTGTTCGTTCTTCGTCTGTTCGTTCTTCGTCTGTTCTTTCTTCGTCTGTTCGTTCTTCGTTTGTTCTTTCTTCGTCTGTTCGTTCTTCGTCTGTTCTTTCTTAGTCTGTTCGTTCTTCGTCTGTTCCTTCTTCGTCTGTTCGTTCTTCGTCTGTTCTTTCTTCGTCAGTTCGTTCTTCGTCTGTTCGTTCTTCGTCTGTTCGTTCTTCGTCTGTTCTTTCTTCGTCTGTTCGTTCTTCGTCTGTTCTTTCTTCGTCTGTTCGTTCTTCTTCTGTTCGTTCTTCGTCTGTTCTTTCTTCGTCAGTTCGTTCTTCGTCTGTTCTTTCTTCGTCTGTTCGTTCTTCTTCTGTTCGTTCTTCGTCTGTTCTTTCTTCGTCAGTTCGTTCTTCTTCTGTTCGTTCTTCGTCTGTTCGTTCTTCGTCTGTTCTTTCTTCGTCTGTTCGTTCTTCGTCTGTTCGTTCTTCGTCTGTTCTTTCTTCGTCTGTTCGTTCTTCGTCTGTTCGTTCTTCGTCTGTTCGTTCTTCGTCTGTTCTTTCTTCGTCTGTTCGTTCTTCTTCTGTTCGTTCTTCGTCTGTTCTTTCTTCGTCAGTTCGTTCTTCGTCTGTTCTTTCTTCGTCTGTTCGTTCTTCTTCTGTTCGTTCTTCGTCTGTTCTTTCTTCGTCAGTTCGTTCTTCTTCTGTTCGTTCTTCGTCTGTTCGTTCTTCGTCTGTTCTTTCTTCGTCTGTTCGTTCTTCGTCTGTTCGTTCTTCGTCAGTTCGTTCTTCGTCTGTTCTTTCTTCGTCTGTTCGTTCTTCGTCTGTTCTTTCTTCGTCTGTTCGTTCTTCTTCTGTTCGTTCTTCGTCTGTTCTTTCTTCGTCAGTTCGTTCTTCTTCTGTTCGTTCTTCGTCTGTTCGTTCTTCTTCTGTTCGTTCTTCGTCTGTTCTTTCTTCGTCAGTTCGTTCTTCGTCTGTTCTTTCTTCGTCTGTTCGTTCTTCGTCTGTTCTTTCTTCGTCTGTTCGTTCTTCTTCTGTTCGTTCTTCGTCTGTTCTTTCTTCGTCAGTTCGTTCTTCGTCTGTTCTTTCTTCGTCAGTTCGTTCTTCGTCTGTTCGTTCTTCGTCTGTTCGTTCTTCGTCTGTTCTTTCTTCGTCTGTTCGTTCTTCTTCTGTTCGTTCTTCGTCTGTTCTTTCTTCGTCAGTTCGTTCTTCGTCTGTTCTTTCTTCGTCTGTTCGTTCTTCGTCTGTTCTTTCTTCGTCTGTTCGTTCTTCTTCCGTTCGTTCTTCTTCTGTTCGTTCTTCGTCTGTTCTTTCTTCGTCAGTTCGTTCTTCGTCTGTTCGTTCTTCGTCTGTTCGTTCTTCGTCTGTTCTTTCTTCGTCTGTTCGTTCTTCGTCTGTTCGTTCTTCGTCTGTTCTTTCTTCGTCTGTTCGTTCTTCGTCTGTTCGTTCTTCGTCTGTTCGTTCTTCGTCTGTTCTTTCTTCGTCTGTTCGTTCTTCTTCTGTTCGTTCTTCGTCTGTTCGTTCTTCGTCTGTTCTTTCTTCGTCAGTTCGTTCTTCGTCTGTTCGTTCTTCGTCTGTTCGTTCTTCGTCTGTTCTTTCTTCGTCTGTTCGTTCTTCGTCTGTTCGTTCTTCGTCTGTTCTTTCTTCGTCTGTTCGTTCTTCGTCTGTTCGTTCTTCGTCTGTTCGTTCTTCGTCTGTTCTTTCTTCGTCAGTTCGTTCTTCGTCTGTTCGTTCTTCGTCTGTTCGTTCTTCGTCTGTTCTTTCTTCGTCTGTTCGTTCTTCGTCTGTTCGTTCTTCGTCTGTTCTTTCTTCGTCTGTTCGTTCTTCGTCTGTTCGTTCTTCGTCTGTTCGTTCTTCGTCTGTTCTTTCTTCGTCTGTTCGTTCTTCTTCTGTTCGTTCTTCGTCTGTTCTTTCTTCGTCAGTTCGTTCTTCGTCTGTTCTTTCTTCGTCTGTTCGTTCTTCGTCTGTTCTTTCTTCGTCTGTTCGTTCTTCTTCTGTTCGTTCTTCGTCTGTTCTTTCTTCGTCAGTTCGTTCTTCTTCTGTTCGTTCTTCGTCTGTTCGTTCTTCTTCCGTTCGTTCTTCGTCTGGACGTTCTTCGTCTGTTCTTTCTTCGTCAGTTCGTTCTTCGTCAGTTCGTTCTTCGTCTGTTCTTTCTTCGTCTGTTCGTTCTTCGTCTGTTCGTTCTTCGTCTGTTCGTTCTTCGTCTGTTCTTTCTTCGTCTGTTCGTTCTTCTTCTGTTCGTTCTTCGTCTGTTCTTTCTTCGTCAGTTCGTTCTTCGTCTGTTCTTTCTTCGTCTGTTCGTTCTTCGTCTGTTCTTTCTTCGTCTGTTCGTTCTTCTTCCGTTCGTTCTTCTTCTGTTCGTTCTTCGTCTGTTCTTTCTTCGTCAGTTCGTTCTTCGTCTGTTCGTTCTTCGTCTGTTCGTTCTTCGTCTGTTCTTTCTTCGTCTGTTCGTTCTTCGTCTGTTCGTTCTTCGTCTGTTCTTTCTTCGTCTGTTCGTTCTTCGTCTGTTCGTTCTTCGTCTGTTCGTTCTTCGTCTGTTCTTTCTTCGTCTGTTCGTTCTTCTTCTGTTCGTTCTTCGTCTGTTCGTTCTTCGTCTGTTCTTTCTTCGTCTGTTCGTTCTTCGTCTGTTCGTTCTTCGTCTGTTCTTTCTTCGTCTGTTCGTTCTTCGTCTGTTCGTTCTTCGTCTGTTCGTTCTTCGTCTGTTCTTTCTTCGTCTGTTCGTTCTTCGTCTGTTCGTTCTTCGTCTGTTCTTTCTTCGTCTGTTCGTTCTTCGTCTGTTCGTTCTTCGTCTGTTCTTTCTTCGTCAGTTCGTTCTTCGTCTGTTCGTTCTTCGTCTGTTCGTTCTTCGTCTGTTCTTTCTTCGTCTGTTCTTTCTTCGTCAGTTCGTTCTTCTTCTGTTCGTTCTTCGTCTGTTCTTTCTTCGTCAGTTCGTTCTTCTTCTGTTCGTTCTTCGTCTGTTCGTTCTTCTTCCGTTCGTTCTTCGTCTGGACGTTCTTCGTCTGTTCTTTCTTCGTCAGTTCGTTCTTCGTCAGTTCGTTCTTCGTCTGTTCTTTCTTCGTCTGTTCGTTCTTCGTCTGTTCGTTCTTCGTCTGTTCGTTCTTCGTCTGTTCTTTCTTCGTCTGTTCGTTCTTCTTCTGTTCGTTCTTCGTCTGTTCTTTCTTCGTCAGTTCGTTCTTCGTCTGTTCTTTCTTCGTCTGTTCGTTCTTCGTCTGTTCTTTCTTCGTCTGTTCGTTCTTCTTCCGTTCGTTCTTCTTCTGTTCGTTCTTCGTCTGTTCTTTCTTCGTCAGTTCGTTCTTCGTCTGTTCGTTCTTCGTCTGTTCGTTCTTCGTCTGTTCTTTCTTCGTCTGTTCGTTCTTCGTCTGTTCGTTCTTCGTCTGTTCTTTCTTCGTCTGTTCGTTCTTCGTCTGTTCGTTCTTCGTCTGTTCGTTCTTCGTCTGTTCTTTCTTCGTCTGTTCGTTCTTCTTCTGTTCGTTCTTCGTCTGTTCGTTCTTCGTCTGTTCTTTCTTCGTCAGTTCGTTCTTCGTCTGTTCGTTCTTCGTCTGTTCGTTCTTCGTCTGTTCTTTCTTCGTCTGTTCGTTCTTCGTCTGTTCGTTCTTCGTCTGTTCTTTCTTCGTCTGTTCGTTCTTCGTCTGTTCGTTCTTCGTCTGTTCGTTCTTCGTCTGTTCTTTCTTCGTCAGTTCGTTCTTCGTCTGTTCGTTCTTCGTCTGTTCGTTCTTCGTCTGTTCTTTCTTCGTCTGTTCGTTCTTCGTCTGTTCGTTCTTCGTCTGTTCTTTCTTCGTCTGTTCGTTCTTCGTCTGTTCGTTCTTCGTCTGTTCGTTCTTCGTCTGTTCTTTCTTCGTCTGTTCGTTCTTCTTCTGTTCGTTCTTCGTCTGTTCTTTCTTCGTCAGTTCGTTCTTCGTCTGTTCTTTCTTCGTCTGTTCGTTCTTCGTCTGTTCTTTCTTCGTCTGTTCGTTCTTCTTCTGTTCGTTCTTCGTCTGTTCTTTCTTCGTCAGTTCGTTCTTCTTCTGTTCGTTCTTCGTCTGTTCGTTCTTCTTCCGTTCGTTCTTCGTCTGGACGTTCTTCGTCTGTTCTTTCTTCGTCAGTTCGTTCTTCGTCAGTTCGTTCTTCGTCTGTTCTTTCTTCGTCTGTTCGTTCTTCGTCTGTTCGTTCTTCGTCTGTTCGTTCTTCGTCTGTTCTTTCTTCGTCTGTTCGTTCTTCTTCTGTTCGTTCTTCGTCTGTTCTTTCTTCGTCAGTTCGTTCTTCGTCTGTTCTTTCTTCGTCTGTTCGTTCTTCGTCTGTTCTTTCTTCGTCTGTTCGTTCTTCTTCCGTTCGTTCTTCTTCTGTTCGTTCTTCGTCTGTTCTTTCTTCGTCAGTTCGTTCTTCGTCTGTTCGTTCTTCGTCTGTTCGTTCTTCGTCTGTTCTTTCTTCGTCTGTTCGTTCTTCGTCTGATCGTTCTTCGTCTGTTCGTTCTTCGTCTGTTCTTTCTTCGTCAGTTCGTTCTTCGTCTGTTCGTTCTTCGTCTGTTCGTTCTTCGTCTGTTCTTTCTTCGTCTGTTCGTTCTTCGTCTGTTCGTTCTTCGTCTGTTCGTTCTTCGTCTGTTCTTTCTTCGTCTGTTCGTTCTTCTTCCGTTCGTTCTTCTTCTGTTCGTTCTTCGTCTGTTCTTTCTTCGTCAGTTCGTTCTTCGTCTGTTCGTTCTTCGTCTGTTCGTTCTTCGTCTGTTCTTTCTTCGTCTGTTCGTTCTTCGTCTGTTCTTTCTTCGTCAGTTCGTTCTTCGTCTGTTCGTTCTTCGTCTGATCGTTCTTCGTCTGTTCGTTCTTCGTCTGTTCTTTCTTCGTCAGTTCGTTCTTCGTCTGTTCGTTCTTCGTCTGTTCGTTCTTCGTCTGTTCGTTCTTCGTCTGTTCTTTCTTCGTCTGTTCGTTCTTCTTCTGTTCGTTCTTCGTCTGTTCTTTCTTCGTCAGTTCGTTCTTCGTCTGTTCTTTCTTCGTCTGTTCGTTCTTCGTCTGTTCTTTCTTCGTCTGTTCGTTCTTCTTCCGTTCGTTCTTCTTCTGTTCGTTCTTCGTCTGTTCTTTCTTCGTCAGTTCGTTCTTCGTCTGTTCTTTCTTCGTCTGTTCGTTCTTCGTCTGTTCTTTCTTCGTCTGTTCGTTCTTCTTCTGTTCGTTCTTCGTCTGTTCTTTCTTCGTCAGTTCGTTCTTCTTCTGTTCGTTCTTCGTCTGTTCGTTCTTCTTCCGTTCGTTCTTCGTCTGGACGTTCTTCGTCTGTTCTTTCTTCGTCAGTTCGTTCTTCGTCAGTTCGTTCTTCGTCTGTTCTTTCTTCGTCTGTTCGTTCTTCGTCTGTTCGTTCTTCGTCTGTTCGTTCTTCGTCTGTTCTTTCTTCGTCTGTTCGTTCTTCTTCTGTTCGTTCTTCGTCTGTTCTTTCTTCGTCAGTTCGTTCTTCGTCTGTTCTTTCTTCGTCTGTTCGTTCTTCGTCTGTTCTTTCTTCGTCTGTTCGTTCTTCTTCCGTTCGTTCTTCTTCTGTTCGTTCTTCGTCTGTTCTTTCTTCGTCAGTTCGTTCTTCGTCTGTTCGTTCTTCGTCTGTTCGTTCTTCGTCTGTTCTTTCTTCGTCTGTTCGTTCTTCGTCTGATCGTTCTTCGTCTGTTCGTTCTTCGTCTGTTCTTTCTTCGCCAGTTCGTTCTTCGTCTGTTCGTTCTTCGTCTGTTCGTTCTTCGTCTGTTCTTTCTTCGTCTGTTCGTTCTTCGTCTGTTCGTTCTTCGTCTGTTCGTTCTTCGTCTGTTCTTTCTTCGTCTGTTCGTTCTTCTTCCGTTCGTTCTTCTTCTGTTCGTTCTTCGTCTGTTCTTTCTTCGTCAGTTCGTTCTTCGTCTGTTCGTTCTTCGTCTGTTCGTTCTTCGTCTGTTCTTTCTTCGTCTGTTCGTTCTTCGTCTGTTCTTTCTTCGTCAGTTCGTTCTTCGTCTGTTCGTTCTTCGTCTGATCGTTCTTCGTCTGTTCGTTCTTCGTCTGTTCTTTCTTCGTCAGTTCGTTCTTCGTCTGTTCGTTCTTCGTCTGTTCGTTCTTCGTCTGTTCGTTCTTCGTCTGTTCTTTCTTCGTCTGTTCGTTCTTCTTCTGTTCGTTCTTCGTCTGTTCTTTCTTCGTCAGTTCGTTCTTCGTCTGTTCGTTCTTCGTCTGTTCTTTCTTCGTCTGTTCGTTCTTCTTCTGTTCGTTCTTCGTCTGTTCTTTCTCCGTCTGGACGTTGTTCGTCTGTTCTTTCTTCGTCTGTTCGTTCTTCTTCTGTTCGTTCTTCGTCTGTTCTTTCTTCGTCAGTTCGTTCTTCGTCTGTTCGTTCTTCGTCTGTTTGTTCTCCGTCTGTTCGTTCTTCTTCTGTTCGCTCTCCGTCCGTTCTTTCTTCTGTTCTTCGTGTGTTCGTTCTCCGTCTGCTCGTTCTTCGTCTGTTCGTTCTTCGTCTGTTCGTTCTTCTTCCGTTCGTTCTTCTTCTGTTCGTTCTTCTTCTGTTCGTTCTTCGCCTGTTCTTTCTTCGTCAGTTCGTTCTTCGTCTGTTCGTTCTTCGTCTGTTCTTTCTTCGTCAGTTCGTTCTTCGTCTGTTCGTTCTTCGTCTGTTCGTTCTTCGTCTGTTCTTTCTTCGTCTGTTCGTTCTTCTTCTGTTCGTTCTTCGTCTGTTCTTTCTTCGTCTGTTCGTTCTTCGTCTGTTCGTTCTTCGTCTGTTCTTTCTTCGTCTGTTCGTTCTTCGTTTGTTCTTTCTTCGTCTGTTCGTTCTTCGTCTGTTCTTTCTTCGTCTGTTCGTTCTTCGTCTGTTCCTTCTTCGTCTGTTCGTTCTTCGTCTGTTCTTTCTTCGTCAGTTCGTTCTTCGTCTGTTCGTTCTTCGTCTGTTCGTTCTTCGTCTGTTCTTTCTTCGTCTGTTCGTTCTTCGTCTGTTCTTTCTTCGTCTGTTCGTTCTTCTTCTGTTCGTTCTTCGTCTGTTCTTTCTTCGTCAGTTCGTTCTTCGTCTGTTCTTTCTTCGTCTGTTCGTTCTTCTTCTGTTCGTTCTTCGTCTGTTCTTTCTTCGTCAGTTCGTTCTTCTTCTGTTCGTTCTTCGTCTGTTCGTTCTTCGTCTGTTCTTTCTTCGTCTGTTCGTTCTTCGTCTGTTCGTTCTTCGTCTGTTCTTTCTTCGTCTGTTCGTTCTTCGTCTGTTCGTTCTTCGTCTGTTCGTTCTTCGTCTGTTCTTTCTTCGTCTGTTCGTTCTTCTTCTGTTCGTTCTTCGTCTGTTCTTTCTTCGTCAGTTCGTTCTTCGTCTGTTCTTTCTTCGTCTGTTCGTTCTTCGTCTGTTCTTTCTTCGTCTGTTCGTTCTTCTTCTGTTCGTTCTTCGTCTGTTCTTTCTTCGTCAGTTCGTTCTTCTTCTGTTCGTTCTTCGTCTGTTCGTTCTTCTTCCGTTCGTTCTTCGTCTGGACGTTCTTCGTCTGTTCTTTCTTCGTCAGTTCGTTCTTCGTCAGTTCGTTCTTCGTCTGTTCTTTCTTCGTCTGTTCGTTCTTCGTCTGTTCGTTCTTCGTCTGTTCGTTCTTCGTCTGTTCTTTCTTCGTCTGTTCGTTCTTCTTCTGTTCGTTCTTCGTCTGTTCGTTCTTCTTCCGTTCGTTCTTCTTCTGTTCGTTCTTCGTCTGTTCTTTCTTCGTCAGTTCGTTCTTCGTCTGTTCGTTCTTCGTCTGTTCGTTCTTCGTCTGTTCTTTCTTCGTCTGTTCGTTCTTCGTCTGATCGTTCTTCGTCTGTTCGTTCTTCGTCTGTTCTTTCTTCGTCAGTTCGTTCTTCGTCTGTTCGTTCTTCGTCTGTTCGTTCTTCGTCTGTTCTTTCTTCGTCTGTTCGTTCTTCGTCTGTTCGTTCTTCGTCTGTTCGTTCTTCGTCTGTTCTTTCTTCGTCTGTTCGTTCTTCTTCCGTTCGTTCTTCTTCTGTTCGTTCTTCGTCTGTTCTTTCTTCGTCAGTTCGTTCTTCGTCTGTTCTTTCTTCGTCTGTTCGTTCTTCGTCTGTTCTTTCTTCGTCTGTTCGTTCTTCGTCTGTTCTTTCTTCGTCAGTTCGTTCTTCGTCTGTTCGTTCTTCGTCTGATCGTTCTTCGTCTGTTCGTTCTTCGTCTGTTCTTTCTTCGTCAGTTCGTTCTTCGTCTGTTCGTTCTTCGTCTGTTCGTTCTTCGTCTGTTCTTTCTTCGTCTGTTCGTTCTTCGTCTGTTCGTTCTTCGTCTGTTCGTTCTTCGTCTGTTCTTTCTTCGTCTGTTCGTTCTTCTTCCGTTCGTTCTTCTTCTGTTCGTTCTTCGTCTGTTCTTTCTTCGTCAGTTCGTTCTTCGTCTGTTCGTTCTTCGTCTGTTCTTTCTTCGTCAGTTCGTGCTTCGTCTGTTCGTTCTTCGTCTGTTCTTTCTTCGTCTGTTCGTTCTTCTTCTGTTCGTTCTTCGTCTGTTCTTTCTTCGTCAGTTCGTTCTTCGTCTGTTCGTTCTTCGTCTGTTTTTTCTTCGTCTGTTCGTTCTTCTTCTGTTCGTTCTTCGTCTGTTCGTTCTTCGTCTGTTCTTTCTTCGTCAGTTCGTTCTTCTTCTGTTCGTTCTTCGTCTGTTCGTTCTTCGTCTGTTTGTTCTCCGTCTGTTCGTTCTTCTTCTGTTCGCTCTCCGTCCGTTCTTTCTTCTGTTCTTCGTGTGTTCGTTCTCCGTCTGCTCGTTCTTCGTTTGTTCTTTCTTCGTCTGTTCGTTCTTCGTCTGTTCGTTCTTCTTCCGTTCGTTCTTCTTCTGTTCGTTCTTCGCCTGTTCTTTCTTCGTCAGTTCGTTCTTCGTCTGTTCGTTCTTCGTCTGTTCTTTCTTCGTCAGTTCGTTCTTCGTCTGTTCGTTCTTCGTCTGTTCGTTCTTCGTCTGTTCTTTCTTCGTCTGTTCGTTCTTCTTCTGTTCGTTCTTCGTCTGTTCTTTCTTCGTCTGTTCGTTCTTCGTCTGTTCGTTCTTCGTCTGTTCGTTCTTCGTCTGTTCTTTCTTCGTCTGTTCGTTCTTCGTCTGATCGTTCTTCGTCTGTTCGTTCTTCGTCTGTTCTTTCTTCGTCAGTTCGTTCTTCGTCTGTTCGTTCTTCGTCTGTTCGTTCTTCGTCTGTTCGTTCTTCGTCTGTTCGTTCTTCGTCTGTTCTTTCTTCGTCTGTTCGTTCTTCGTCTGTTCGTTCTTCGTCTGTTCGTTCTTCGTCTGTTCTTTCTTCGTCTGTTCGTTCTTCTTCCGTTCGTTCTTCTTCTGTTCGTTCTTCGTCTGTTCTTTCTTCGTCAGTTCGTTCTTCGTCTGTTCGTTCTTCGTCTGTTCGTTCTTCGTCTGTTCTTTCTTCGTCTGTTCGTTCTTCGTCTGTTCTTTCTTCGTCAGTTCGTTCTTCGTCTGTTCGTTCTTCGTCTGATCGTTCTTCGTCTGTTCGTTCTTCGTCTGTTCTTTCTTCGTCAGTTCGTTCTTCGTCTGTTCGTTCTTCGTCTGTTCGTTCTTCGTCTGTTCTTTCTTCGTCTGTTCGTTCTTCGTCTGTTCGTTCTTCGTCTGTTCGTTCTTCGTCTGTTCTTTCTTCGTCTGTTCGTTCTTCTTCCGTTCGTTCTTCTTCTGTTCGTTCTTCGTCTGTTCTTTCTTCGTCAGTTCGTTCTTCGTCTGTTCGTTCTTCGTCTGTTCTTTCTTCGTCAGTTCGTGCTTCGTCTGTTCGTTCTTCGTCTGTTCTTTCTTCGTCTGTTCGTTCTTCGTCTGTTCGTTCTTCGTCTGTTCTTTCTTCGTCTGTTCGTTCTTCGTCTGTTCTTTCTTCGTCTGTTCGTTCTTCTTCTGTTCGTTCTTCGTCTGTTCTTTCTTCGTCAGTTCGTTCTTCGTCTGTTCTTTCTTCGTCTGTTCGTTCTTCTTCTGTTCGTTCTTCGTCTGTTCTTTCTTCGTCAGTTCGTTCTTCTTCTGTTCGTTCTTCGTCTGTTCGTTCTTCGTCTGTTCTTTCTTCGTCTGTTCGTTCTTCGTCTGTTCTTTCTTCGTCTGTTCGTTCTTCGTCTGTTCTTTCTTCGTCAGTTCGTGCTTCGTCTGTTCGTTCTTCGTCTGTTCTTTCTTCGTCTGTTCGTTCTTCTTCTGTTCGTTCTTCGTCTGTTCTTTCTTCGTCAGTTCGTTCTTCGTCTGTTCGTTCTTCGTCTGTTCTTTCTTCGTCTGTTCGTTCTTCTTCTGTTCGTTCTTCGTCTGTTCTTTCTTCGTCTGGACGTTGTTCGTCTGTTCTTTCTTCGTCTGTTCGTTCTTCTTCTGTTCGTTCTTCGTCTGTTCTTTCTTCGTCAGTTCGTTCTTCTTCTGTTCGTTCTTCGTCTGTTCGTTCTTCGTCTGTTTGTTCTCCGTCTGTTCGTTCTTCTTCTGTTCGCTCTCCGTCCGTTCTTTCTTCTGTTCTTCGTGTGTTCGTTCTCCCTCTGCTCGTTCTTCGTTTGTTCTTTCTTCGTCTGTTCGTTCTTCGTCTGTTCGTTCTTCTTCCGTTCGTTCTTCTTCTGTTCGTTCTTCGCCTGTTCTTTCTTCGTCAGTTCGTTCTTCGTCTGTTCGTTCTTCGTCTGTTCTTTCTTCGTCTGTTCGTTCTTCTTCTGTTCGTTCTTCGTCTGTTCGTTCTTCGTCTGTTCTTTCTTCGTCAGTTCGTTCTTCTTCTGTTCGTTCTTCGTCTGTTCGTTCTTCGTCTGTTTGTTCTCCGTCTGTTCGTTCTTCTTCTGTTCGCTCTCCGTCCGTTCTTTCTTCTGTTCTTCGTGTGTTCGTTCTCCGTCTGCTCGTTCTTCGTTTGTTCTTTCTTCGTCTGATCGTTCTGCGTCTGTTCGTTCTTCTTCCGTTCGTTCTTCTTCTGTTCGTTCTTCGCCTGTTCTTTCTTCGTCAGTTCGTTCTTCGTCTGTTCGTTCTTCGTCTGTTCTTTCTTCGTCTGTTCGTTCTTCTTCTGTTCGTTCTTCGTCTGTTCTTTCTTCGTCTGTTCGTTCTTCGTCTGTTCGTTCTTCGTCTGTTCGTTCTTCGTCTGTTCTTTCTTCGTCTGTTCGTTCTTCTTCTGTTCGCTCTTCGTCTGTTCTTTCTTCGTCAGTTCGTTCTTCTTCTGTTCGTTCTTCGTCTGTTCGTTCTTCGTCTGTTCTTTCTTCGTCAGTTCGTTCTTCGTCTGTTCGTTCTTCGTCTGTTCTTTCTTCGTCTGTTCGTTCTTCTTCTGTTCGTTCTTCGTCTGTTCGTTCTTCGTCTGTTCTTTCTTCGTCAGTTCGTTCTTCTTCTGTTCGTTCTTCGTCTGTTCGTTCTTCGTCTGTTTGTTCTCCGTCTGTTCGTTCTTCTTCTGTTCGCTCTCCGTCCGTTCTTTCTTCTGTTCCTCGTGTGTTCGTTCTCCGTCTGCTCGTTCTTCGTTTGTTCTTTCTTCGTCTGATCGTTCTGCGTCTGTTCGTTCTTCTTCCGTTAGTTCTTCTTCTGTTCGTTCTTCGCCTGTTCTTTCTTCGTCAGTTCGTTCTTCGTCTGTTCGTTCTTCGTCTGTTTGTTCTCCGTCTGTTCGTTCTTCTTCTGTTCGCTCTCCGTCCGTTCTTTCTTCTGTTCCTCGTGTGTTCGTTCTCCGTCTGCTCGTTCTTCGTTTGTTCTTTCTTCGTCTGATCGTTCTGCGTCTGTTCGTTCTTCTTCCGTTAGTTCTTCTTCTGTTCGTTCTTCGCCTGTTCTTTCTTCGTCAGTTCGTTCTTCGTCTGTTCGTTCTTCGTCTGTTCGTTCTTCGTCTGTTTGTTCTCCGTCTGTTCGTTCTTCTTCTGTTCGCTCTCCGTCCGTTCTTTCTTCTGTTCCTCGTGTGTTCGTTCTCCGTCTGCTCGTTCTTCGTTTGTTCTTTCTTCGTCTGATCGTTCTGCGTCTGTTCGTTCTTCTTCCGTTAGTTCTTCTTCTGTTCGTTCTTCGCCTGTTCTTTCTTCGTCAGTTCGTTCTTCGTCTGTTCGTTCTTCGTCTGTTCGTTCTTCGTCTGTTTGTTCTCCGTCTGTTCGTTCTTCTTCTGTTCGCTCTCCGTCCGTTCTTTCTTCTGTTCTTCGTGTGTTCGTTCTCCGTCTGCTCGTTCTTCGTTTGTTCTTTCTTCGTCTGATCGTTCTGCGTCTGTTCGTTCTTCTTCCGTTCGTTCTTCGTCTGTTCTTTCTTCGTCTGTTCGTTCTTCGTCTGTTCTTTCTTCGTCTGTTCGTTCTTCTTCTGTTCGTTCTTCGTCTGTTCTTTCTTCGTCAGTTCGTTCTTCTTCTGTTCGTTCTTCGTCTGTTCTTTCTTCGTCTGTTCGTTCTTCGTCTGTTCTTTCTTCGTCTGTTCGTTCTTCTTCTGTTCGTTCTTCGTCTGTTCTTTCTTCGTCTGTTCGTTCTTCTTCCGTTCGTTCTTCGTCTGGACGTTCTTCGTCTGTTCGTTCTTCATCTGTTCGTTCTCCGTCTGTTCGTTCTCCGTCTGTTCTTTCTTCGTCAGTTCGTTCTTCTTCTGTTCGTTCTTCGTCTGTTCGTTCTTCGTCTGTTTGTTCTCCGTCTGTTCGTTCTTCTTCTGTTCGCTCTCCGTCCGTTCTTTCTTCTGTTCTTCGTGTGTTCGTTCTCCGTCTGCTCGTTCTTCGTTTGTTCTTTCTTCGTCTGATCGTTCTGCGTCTGTTCGTTCTTCTTCCGTTCGTTCTTCTTCTGTTCGTTCTTCGCCTGTTCTTTCTTCGTCAGTTCGTTCTTCGTCTGTTCGTTCTTCGTCTGTTTGTTCTCCGTCTGTTCGTTCTTCTTCTGTTCGCTCTCCGTCCGTTCTTTCTTCTGTTCTTCGTGTGTTCGTTCTCCGTCTGCTCGTTCTTCGTTTGTTCTTTCTTCGTCTGATCGTTCTGCGTCTGTTCGTTCTTCTTCCGTTCGTTCTTCGTCTGTTCTTTCTTCGTCTGTTCGTTCTTCGTCTGTTCTTTCTTCGTCTGTTCGTTCTTCTTCTGTTCGTTCTTCGTCTGTTCGTTCTTCGTCTGTTTGTTCTCCGTCTGTTCGTTCTTCTTCTGTTCGCTCTCCGTCCGTTCTTTCTTCTGTTCCTCGTGTGTTCGTTCTCCGTCTGCTCGTTCTTCGTTTGTTCTTTCTTCGTCTGATCGTTCTGCGTCTGTTCGTTCTTCTTCCGTTCGTTCTTCGTCTGTTCTTTCTTCGTCTGTTCGTTCTTCGTCTGTTCGTTCTTCGTCTGTTCTTTCTTCGTCTGTTCGTTCTTCGTCTGTTCGTTCTTCGTCTGTTTGTTCTCCGTCTGTTCGTTCTTCTTCTGTTCGCTCTCCGTCCGTTCTTTCTTCTGTTCTTCGTGTGTTCGTTCTCCGTCTGCTCGTTCTTCGTTTGTTCTTTCTTCGTCTGATCGTTCTGCGTCTGTTCGTTCTTCTTCCGTTCGTTCTTCTTCTGTTCGTTCTTCGCCTGTTCTTTCTTCGTCAGTTCGTTCTTCGTCTGTTCGTTCTTCGTCTGTTTGTTCTCCGTCTGTTCGTTCTTCTTCTGTTCGCTCTCCGTCCGTTCTTTCTTCTGTTCTTCGTGTGTTCGTTCTCCGTCTGCTCGTTCTTCGTTTGTTCTTTCTTCGTCTGATCGTTCTGCGTCTGTTCGTTCTTCTTCCGTTCGTTCTTCGTCTGTTCTTTCTTCGTCTGTTCGTTCTTCGTCTGTTCTTTCTTCGTCTGTTCGTTCTTCTTCTGTTCGTTCTTCGTCTGTTCTTTCTTCGTCAGTTCGTTCTTCTTCTGTTCGTTCTTCGTCTGTTCTTTCTTCGTCTGTTCGTTCTTCGTCTGTTCTTTCTTCGTCTGTTCGTTCTTCTTCTGTTCGTTCTTCGTCTGTTCTTTCTTCGTCAGTTCGTTCTTCGTCTGTTCGTTCTTCGTCTGTTCTTTCTTCGTCTGTTCGTTCTTCTTCTGTTCGTTCTTCGTCTGTTCGTTCTTCGTCTGTTCTTTCTTCGTCAGTTCGTTCTTCTTCTGTTCGTTCTTCGTCTGTTCGTTCTTCGTCTGTTTGTTCTCCGTCTGTTCGTTCTTCTTCTGTTCGCTCTCCGTCCGTTCTTTCTTCTGTTCTTCGTGTGTTCGTTCTCCGTCTGCTCGTTCTTCGTTTGTTCTTTCTTCGTCTGATCGTTCTGCGTCTGTTCGTTCTTCTTCCGTTCGTTCTTCTTCTGTTCGTTCTTCGCCTGTTCTTTCTTCGTCAGTTCGTTCTTCGTCTGTTCGTTCTTCGTCTGTTTGTTCTCCGTCTGTTCGTTCTTCTTCTGTTCGCTCTCCGTCCGTTCTTTCTTCTGTTCTTCGTGTGTTCGTTCTCCGTCTGCTCGTTCTTCGTTTGTTCTTTCTTCGTCTGATCGTTCTGCGTCTGTTCGTTCTTCTCCCGTTCGTTCTTCGTCTGTTCTTTCTTCGTCTGTTCGTTCTTCGTCTGTTCTTTCTTCGTCTGTTCGTTCTTCTTCTGTTCGTTCTTCGTCTGTTCTTTCTTCGTCAGTTCGTTCTTCTTCTGTTCGTTCTTCGTCTGTTCTTTCTTCGTCTGTTCGTTCTTCGTCTGTTCGTTCTTCGTCTGTTCGTTCTTCGTCTGTTCTTTCTTCGTCTGTTCGTTCTTCTTCTGTTCGCTCTTCGTCTGTTCTTTCTTCGTCAGTTCGTTCTTCTTCTGTTCGTTCTTCGTCTGTTCGTTCTTCGTCTGTTCTTTCTTCGTCAGTTCGTTCTTCGTCTGTTCGTTCTTCGTCTGTTCTTTCTTCGTCTGTTCGTTCTTCTTCTGTTCGTTCTTCGTCTGTTCGTTCTTCGTCTGTTCTTTCTTCGTCAGTTCGTTCTTCTTCTGTTCGTTCTTCGTCTGTTCGTTCTTCGTCTGTTTGTTCTCCGTCTGTTCGTTCTTCTTCTGTTCGCTCTCCGTCCGTTCTTTCTTCTGTTCTTCGTGTGTTCGTTCTCCGTCTGCTCGTTCTTCGTTTGTTCTTTCTTCGTCTGATCGTTCTGCGTCTGTTCGTTCTTCTTCCGTTCGTTCTTCTTCTGTTCGTTCTTCGCCTGTTCTTTCTTCGTCAGTTCGTTCTTCGTCTGTTCGTTCTTCGTCTGTTTGTTCTCCGTCTGTTCGTTCTTCTTCTGTTCGCTCTCCGTCCGTTCTTTCTTCTGTTCTTCGTGTGTTCGTTCTCCGTCTGCTCGTTCTTCGTTTGTTCTTTCTTCGTCTGATCGTTCTGCGTCTGTTCGTTCTTCTTCCGTTCGTTCTTCGTCTGTTCTTTCTTCGTCTGTTCGTTCTTCGTCTGTTCTTTCTTCGTCTGTTCGTTCTTCTTCTGTTCGTTCTTCGTCTGTTCTTTCTTCGTCTGTTCGTTCTTCGTCTGTTCGTTCTTCGTCTGTTCGTTCTTCGTCTGTTCTTTCTTCGTCTGTTCGTTCTTCTTCTGTTCGCTCTTCGTCTGTTCTTTCTTCGTCAGTTCGTTCTTCGTCTGTTCGTTCTTCGTCTGATCGTTCTTCGTCTGTTCGTTCTTCGTCTGTTCTTTCTTCGTCAGTTCGTTCTTCGTCTGTTCGTTCTTCGTCTGTTCGTTCTTCGTCTGTTCTTTCTTCGTCTGTTCGTTCTTCGTCTGTTCGTTCTTCGTCTGTTCGTTCTTCGTCTGTTCTTTCTTCGTCTGTTCGTTCTTCTTCCGTTCGTTCTTCTTCTGTTCGTTCTTCGTCTGTTCTTTCTTCGTCAGTTCGTTCTTCGTCTGTTCGTTCTTCGTCTGTTCGTTCTTCGTCTGTTCTTTCTTCGTCTGTTCGTTCTTCGTCTGTTCTTTCTTCGTCAGTTCGTTCTTCGTCTGTTCGTTCTTCGTCTGATCGTTCTTCGTCTGTTCGTTCTTCGTCTGTTCTTTCTTCGTCAGTTCGTTCTTCGTCTGTTCGTTCTTCGTCTGTTCGTTCTTCGTCTGTTCTTTCTTCGTCTGTTCGTTCTTCGTCTGTTCGTTCTTCGTCTGTTCGTTCTTCGTCTGTTCTTTCTTCGTCTGTTCGTTCTTCTTCCGTTCGTTCTTCTTCTGTTCGTTCTTCGTCTGTTCTTTCTTCGTCAGTTCGTTCTTCGTCTGTTCGTTCTTCGTCTGTTCTTTCTTCGTCAGTTCGTGCTTCGTCTGTTCGTTCTTCGTCTGTTCTTTCTTCGTCTGTTCGTTCTTCGTCTGTTCGTTCTTCGTCTGTTCTTTCTTCGTCTGTTCGTTCTTCGTCTGTTCTTTCTTCGTCTGTTCGTTCTTCTTCTGTTCGTTCTTCGTCTGTTCTTTCTTCGTCAGTTCGTTCTTCGTCTGTTCTTTCTTCGTCTGTTCGTTCTTCTTCTGTTCGTTCTTCGTCTGTTCTTTCTTCGTCAGTTCGTTCTTCTTCTGTTCGTTCTTCGTCTGTTCGTTCTTCGTCTGTTCTTTCTTCGTCTGTTCGTTCTTCGTCTGTTCTTTCTTCGTCAGTTCGTGCTTCGTCTGTTCGTTCTTCGTCTGTTCTTTCTTCGTCTGTTCGTTCTTCTTCTGTTCGTTCTTCGTCTGTTCTTTCTTCGTCAGTTCGTTCTTCGTCTGTTCGTTCTTCGTCTGTTCTTTCTTCGTCTGTTCGTTCTTCTTCTGTTCGTTCTTCGTCTGTTCTTTCTTCGTCTGGACGTTGTTCGTCTGTTCTTTCTTCGTCTGTTCGTTCTTCTTCTGTTCGTTCTTCGTCTGTTCTTTCTTCGTCAGTTCGTTCTTCTTCTGTTCGTTCTTCGTCTGTTCGTTCTTCGTCTGTTTGTTCTCCGTCTGTTCGTTCTTCTTCTGTTCGCTCTCCGTCCGTTCTTTCTTCTGTTCTTCGTGTGTTCGTTCTCCGTCTGCTCGTTCTTCGTTTGTTCTTTCTTCGTCTGTTCGTTCTTCGTCTGTTCGTTCTTCTTCCGTTCGTTCTTCTTCTGTTCGTTCTTCGCCTGTTCTTTCTTCGTCAGTTCGTTCTTCGTCTGTTCGTTCTTCGTCTGTTCTTTCTTCGTCTGTTCGTTCTTCTTCTGTTCGTTCTTCGTCTGTTCGTTCTTCGTCTGTTCTTTCTTCGTCAGTTCGTTCTTCTTCTGTTCGTTCTTCGTCTGTTCGTTCTTCGTCTGTTTGTTCTCCGTCTGTTCGTTCTTCTTCTGTTCGCTCTCCGTCCGTTCTTTCTTCTGTTCTTCGTGTGTTCGTTCTCCGTCTGCTCGTTCTTCGTTTGTTCTTTCTTCGTCTGATCGTTCTGCGTCTGTTCGTTCTTCTTCCGTTCGTTCTTCTTCTGTTCGTTCTTCGCCTGTTCTTTCTTCGTCAGTTCGTTCTTCGTCTGTTCGTTCTTCGTCTGTTCTTTCTTCGTCAGTTCGTGCTTCGTCTGTTCGTTCTTCGTCTGTTCTTTCTTCGTCTGTTCGTTCTTCGTCTGTTCGTTCTTCGTCTGTTCTTTCTTCGTCTGTTCGTTCTTCGTCTGTTCTTTCTTCGTCTGTTCGTTCTTCTTCTGTTCGTTCTTCGTCTGTTCTTTCTTCGTCAGTTCGTTCTTCGTCTGTTCTTTCTTCGTCTGTTCGTTCTTCTTCTGTTCGTTCTTCGTCTGTTCTTTCTTCGTCAGTTCGTTCTTCTTCTGTTCGTTCTTCGTCTGTTCGTTCTTCGTCTGTTCTTTCTTCGTCTGTTCGTTCTTCGTCTGTTCTTTCTTCGTCTGTTCGTTCTTCGTCTGTTCTTTCTTCGTCAGTTCGTGCTTCGTCTGTTCGTTCTTCGTCTGTTCTTTCTTCGTCTGTTCGTTCTTCTTCTGTTCGTTCTTCGTCTGTTCTTTCTTCGTCAGTTCGTTCTTCGTCTGTTCGTTCTTCGTCTGTTCTTTCTTCGTCTGTTCGTTCTTCTTCTGTTCGTTCTTCGTCTGTTCTTTCTTCGTCAGTTCGTTCTTCGTCTGTTCTTTCTTCGTCTGTTCGTTCTTCTTCTGTTCGTTCTTCGTCTGTTCTTTCTTCGTCAGTTCGTTCTTCTTCTGTTCGTTCTTCGTCTGTTCGTTCTTCGTCTGTTCTTTCTTCGTCTGTTCGTTCTTCGTCTGTTCTTTCTTCGTCTGTTCGTTCTTCGTCTGTTCTTTCTTCGTCAGTTCGTGCTTCGTCTGTTCGTTCTTCGTCTGTTCTTTCTTCGTCTGTTCGTTCTTCTTCTGTTCGTTCTTCGTCTGTTCTTTCTTCGTCAGTTCGTTCTTCGTCTGTTCGTTCTTCGTCTGTTCTTTCTTCGTCTGTTCGTTCTTCTTCTGTTCGTTCTTCGTCTGTTCGTTCTTCGTCTGGACGTTCTTCGTCTGTTCTTTCTTCGTCATTTCGTTCTTCGTCTGGACGTTCTTCGTCTGGACGTTCTTCGTCTGTTCGTTCTTCTTCTGTTCGTTCTTCGTCTGTTCTTTCTTCGTCTGTTCGTTCTTCGTCTGTGAGTTCTTCGTCTGTTCGTTCTTCGTCTGATCGTTCTGCGTCTTTTCGTTCTTCGTCTGATCGTTCTGCGTCTGTTCGTTCTTCTTCCGTTCGTTCTTCTTCTGTTCGTTCTTCGCCTGTTCTTTCTTCGTCAGTTCGTTCTTCGTCTGTTCGTTCTTCGTCTGTTTGTTCTCCGTCTGTTCGTTCTTCTTCTGTTCGCTCTCCGTCCGTTCTTTCTTCTGTTCTTCGTGTGTTCGTTCTCCGTCTGCTCGTTCTTCGTTTGTTCTTTCTTCGTCTGATCGTTCTGCGTCTGTTCGTTCTTCTTCCGTTCGTTCTTCGTCTGTTCTTTCTTCGTCTGTTCGTTCTTCGTCTGTTCTTTCTTCGTCTGTTCGTTCTTCTTCTGTTCGTTCTTCGTCTGTTCTTTCTTCGTCAGTTCGTTCTTCTTCTGTTCGTTCTTCGTCTGTTCTTTCTTCGTCTGTTCGTTCTTCGTCTGTTCGTTCTTCGTCTGTTCGTTCTTCGTCTGTTCTTTCTTCGTCTGTTCGTTCTTCTTCTGTTCGCTCTTCGTCTGTTCTTTCTTCGTCAGTTCGTTCTTCTTCTGTTCGTTCTTCGTCTGTTCGTTCTTCGTCTGTTCTTTCTTCGTCAGTTCGTTCTTCGTCTGTTCGTTCTTCGTCTGTTCTTTCTTCGTCTGTTCGTTCTTCTTCTGTTCGTTCTTCGTCTGTTCGTTCTTCGTCTGTTCTTTCTTCGTCAGTTCGTTCTTCTTCTGTTCGTTCTTCGTCTGTTCGTTCTTCGTCTGTTTGTTCTCCGTCTGTTCGTTCTTCTTCTGTTCGCTCTCCGTCCGTTCTTTCTTCTGTTCTTCGTGTGTTCGTTCTCCGTCTGCTCGTTCTTCGTTTGTTCTTTCTTCGTCTGATCGTTCTGCGTCTGTTCGTTCTTCTTCCGTTCGTTCTTCTTCTGTTCGTTCTTCGCCTGTTCTTTCTTCGTCAGTTCGTTCTTCGTCTGTTCGTTCTTCGTCTGTTTGTTCTCCGTCTGTTCGTTCTTCTTCTGTTCGCTCTCCGTCCGTTCTTTCTTCTGTTCTTCGTGTGTTCGTTCTCCGTCTGCTCGTTCTTCGTTTGTTCTTTCTTCGTCTGATCGTTCTGCGTCTGTTCGTTCTTCTTCCGTTCGTTCTTCGTCTGTTCTTTCTTCGTCTGTTCGTTCTTCGTCTGTTCTTTCTTCGTCTGTTCGTTCTTCTTCTGTTCGTTCTTCGTCTGTTCTTTCTTCGTCTGTTCGTTCTTCGTCTGTTCGTTCTTCGTCTGTTCGTTCTTCGTCTGTTCTTTCTTCGTCTGTTCGTTCTTCTTCTGTTCGCTCTTCGTCTGTTCTTTCTTCGTCAGTTCGTTCTTCGTCTGTTCGTTCTTCGTCTGATCGTTCTTCGTCTGTTCGTTCTTCGTCTGTTCTTTCTTCGTCAGTTCGTTCTTCGTCTGTTCGTTCTTCGTCTGTTCGTTCTTCGTCTGTTCTTTCTTCGTCTGTTCGTTCTTCGTCTGTTCGTTCTTCGTCTGTTCGTTCTTCGTCTGTTCTTTCTTCGTCTGTTCGTTCTTCTTCCGTTCGTTCTTCTTCTGTTCGTTCTTCGTCTGTTCTTTCTTCGTCAGTTCGTTCTTCGTCTGTTCGTTCTTCGTCTGTTCGTTCTTCGTCTGTTCTTTCTTCGTCTGTTCGTTCTTCGTCTGTTCTTTCTTCGTCAGTTCGTTCTTCGTCTGTTCGTTCTTCGTCTGATCGTTCTTCGTCTGTTCGTTCTTCGTCTGTTCTTTCTTCGTCAGTTCGTTCTTCGTCTGTTCGTTCTTCGTCTGTTCGTTCTTCGTCTGTTCTTTCTTCGTCTGTTCGTTCTTCGTCTGTTCGTTCTTCGTCTGTTCGTTCTTCGTCTGTTCTTTCTTCGTCTGTTCGTTCTTCTTCCGTTCGTTCTTCTTCTGTTCGTTCTTCGTCTGTTCTTTCTTCGTCAGTTCGTTCTTCGTCTGTTCGTTCTTCGTCTGTTCTTTCTTCGTCAGTTCGTGCTTCGTCTGTTCGTTCTTCGTCTGTTCTTTCTTCGTCTGTTCGTTCTTCGTCTGTTCGTTCTTCGTCTGTTCTTTCTTCGTCTGTTCGTTCTTCGTCTGTTCTTTCTTCGTCTGTTCGTTCTTCTTCTGTTCGTTCTTCGTCTGTTCTTTCTTCGTCAGTTCGTCCTTCGTCTGTTCTTTCTTCGTCTGTTCGTTCTTCTTCTGTTCGTTCTTCGTCTGTTCTTTCTTCGTCAGTTCGTTCTTCTTCTGTTCGTTCTTCGTCTGTTCGTTCTTCGTCTGTTCTTTCTTCGTCTGTTCGTTCTTCGTCTGTTCTTTCTTCGTCTGTTCGTTCTTCGTCTGTTCTTTCTTCGTCAGTTCGTGCTTCGTCTGTTCGTTCTTCGTCTGTTCTTTCTTCGTCTGTTCGTTCTTCTTCTGTTCGTTCTTCGTCTGTTCTTTCTTCGTCAGTTCGTTCTTCGTCTGTTCGTTCTTCGTCTGTTCTTTCTTCGTCTGTTCGTTCTTCTTCTGTTCGTTCTTCGTCTGTTCTTTCTTCGTCTGGACGTTGTTCGTCTGTTCTTTCTTCGTCTGTTCGTTCTTCTTCTGTTCGTTCTTCGTCTGTTCTTTCTTCGTCAGTTCGTTCTTCTTCTGTTCGTTCTTCGTCTGTTCGTTCTTCGTCTGTTTGTTCTCCGTCTGTTCGTTCTTCTTCTGTTCGCTCTCCGTCCGTTCTTTCTTCTGTTCTTCGTGTGTTCGTTCTCCGTCTGCTCGTTCTTCGTTTGTTCTTTCTTCGTCTGTTCGTTCTTCGTCTGTTCGTTCTTCTTCCGTTCGTTCTTCTTCTGTTCGTTCTTCGCCTGTTCTTTCTTCGTCAGTTCGTTCTTCGTCTGTTCGTTCTTCGTCTGTTCTTTCTTCGTCTGTTCGTTCTTCTTCTGTTCGTTCTTCGTCTGTTCGTTCTTCGTCTGTTCTTTCTTCGTCAGTTCGTTCTTCTTCTGTTCGTTCTTCGTCTGTTCGTTCTTCGTCTGTTTGTTCTCCGTCTGTTCGTTCTTCTTCTGTTCGCTCTCCGTCCGTTCTTTCTTCTGTTCTTCGTGTGTTCGTTCTCCGTCTGCTCGTTCTTCGTTTGTTCTTTCTTCGTCTGATCGTTCTGCGTCTGTTCGTTCTTCTTCCGTTCGTTCTTCTTCTGTTCGTTCTTCGCCTGTTCTTTCTTCGTCAGTTCGTTCTTCGTCTGTTCGTTCTTCGTCTGTTCTTTCTTCGTCAGTTCGTGCTTCGTCTGTTCGTTCTTCGTCTGTTCTTTCTTCGTCTGTTCGTTCTTCGTCTGTTCGTTCTTCGTCTGTTCTTTCTTCGTCTGTTCGTTCTTCGTCTGTTCTTTCTTCGTCTGTTCGTTCTTCTTCTGTTCGTTCTTCGTCTGTTCTTTCTTCGTCAGTTCGTTCTTCGTCTGTTCTTTCTTCGTCTGTTCGTTCTTCTTCTGTTCGTTCTTCGTCTGTTCTTTCTTCGTCAGTTCGTTCTTCTTCTGTTCGTTCTTCGTCTGTTCGTTCTTCGTCTGTTCTTTCTTCGTCTGTTCGTTCTTCGTCTGTTCTTTCTTCGTCTGTTCGTTCTTCGTCTGTTCTTTCTTCGTCAGTTCGTGCTTCGTCTGTTCGTTCTTCGTCTGTTCTTTCTTCGTCTGTTCGTTCTTCTTCTGTTCGTTCTTCGTCTGTTCTTTCTTCGTCAGTTCGTTCTTCGTCTGTTCGTTCTTCGTCTGTTCTTTCTTCGTCTGTTCGTTCTTCTTCTGTTCGTTCTTCGTCTGTTCTTTCTTCGTCTGGACGTTGTTCGTCTGTTCTTTCTTCGTCTGTTCGTTCTTCTTCTGTTCGTTCTTCGTCTGTTCTTTCTTCGTCAGTTCGTTCTTCTTCTGTTCGTTCTTCGTCTGTTCGTTCTTCGTCTGTTTGTTCTCCGTCTGTTCGTTCTTCTTCTGTTCGCTCTCCGTCCGTTCTTTCTTCTGTTCTTCGTGTGTTCCTTCTCCGTCTGCTCGTTCTTCGTTTGTTCTTTCTTCGTCTGTTCGTTCTTCTTCTGTTCGTTCTTCGTCTGTTCGTTCTTCGTCTGTTCTTTCTTCGTCAGTTCGTTCTTCTTCTGTTCGTTCTTCGTCTGTTCGTTCTTCGTCTGTTTGTTCTCCGTCTGTTCGTTCTTCTTCTGTTCGCTCTCCGTCCGTTCTTTCTTCTGTTCTTCGTGTGTTCGTTCTCCGTCTGCTCGTTCTTCGTTTGTTCTTTCTTCGTCTGTTCGTTCTTCTTCCGTTCGTTCTTCTTCTGTTCGTTCTTCGCCTGTTCTTTCTTCGTCAGTTCGTTCTTCGTCTGTTCGTTCTTCGTCTGTTCTTTCTTCGTCTGTTCGTTCTTCTTCTGTTCGTTCTTCGTCTGTTCGTGCTTCGTCTGTTCTTTCTTCGTCAGTTCGTTCTTCTTCTGTTCGTTCTTCGTCTGTTCGTTCTTCGTCTGTTTGTTCTCCGTCTGTTCGTTCTTCTTCTGTTCGCTCTCCGTCCGTTCTTTCTTCTGTTCTTCGTGTGTTCGTTCTCCGTCTGCTCGTTCTTCGTTTGTTCTTTCTTCGTCTGATCGTTCTGCGTCTGTTCGTTCTTCTTCCGTTCGTTCTTCTTCTGTTCGTTCTTCGCCTGTTCTTTCTTCGTCAGTTCGTTCTTCGTCTGTTCGTTCTTCGTCTGTTCTTTCTTCGTCTGTTCGTTCTTCTTCTGTTCGTTCTTCGTCTGTTCTTTCTTCGTCTGTTCGTTCTTCGTCTGTTCGTTCTTCGTCTGTTCGTTCTTCGTCTGTTCTTTCTTCGTCTGTTCGTTCTTCTTCTGTTCGCTCTTCGTCTGTTCTTTCTTCGTCAGTTCGTTCTTCTTCTGTTCGTTCTTCGTCTGTTCGTTCTTCGTCTGTTCTTTCTTCGTCAGTTCGTTCTTCGTCTGTTCGTTCTTCGTCTGTTCTTTCTTCGTCTGTTCGTTCTTCTTCTGTTCGTTCTTCGTCTGTTCGTTCTTCGTCTGTTCTTTCTTCGTCAGTTCGTTCTTCTTCTGTTCGTTCTTCGTCTGTTCGTTCTTCGTCTGTTTGTTCTCCGTCTGTTCGTTCTTCTTCTGTTCGCTCTCCGTCCGTTCTTTCTTCTGTTCTTCGTGTGTTCGTTCTCCGTCTGCTCGTTCTTCGTTTGTTCTTTCTTCGTCTGATCGTTCTGCGTCTGTTCGTTCTTCTTCCGTTCGTTCTTCTTCTGTTCGTTCTTCGCCTGTTCTTTCTTCGTCAGTTCGTTCTTCGTCTGTTCGTTCTTCGTCTGTTTGTTCTCCGTCTGTTCGTTCTTCTTCTGTTCGCTCTCCGTCCGTTCTTTCTTCTGTTCTTCGTGTGTTCGTTCTCCGTCTGCTCGTTCTTCGTTTGTTCTTTCTTCGTCTGATCGTTCTGCGTCTGTTCGTTCTTCTTCCGTTCGTTCTTCGTCTGTTCTTTCTTCGTCTGTTCGTTCTTCGTCTGTTCTTTCTTCGTCTGTTCGTTCTTCGTCTGTTCGTTCTTCTTCCGTTCGTTCTTCGTCTGGACGTTCTTCGTCTGTTCTTTCTTCGTCAGTTCGTTCTTCGTCTGTTCGTTCTTCGTCTGTTCTTTCTTCGTCTGTTCGTTCTTCTTCTGTTCGTTCTCCGTCTGTTCGTTCTCCGTCTGTTCCTTTTTCGTCTGTTCGTTCTTCGTCTGTTCTTTCTTCGTCTGTTCGTTCTTCGTCTGTTCGTTCTTCATCTGTTCGTTCTCCGTCTGTTCGTTCTCCGTCTGTTCCTTTTTCGTCTGTTCGTTCTTCGTCTGTTCTTTCTTCGTCTGTTCGTTCTTCGTCTGTTCGTTCTTCGTCTGTTCGTTCTTCGTCTGTTCGTTCTTCTTCCGTTCGTTCTTCGTCTGGACGTTCTTCGTCTGTTCTTTCTTCGTCAGTTCGTTCTTCGTCTGTTCGTTCTTCGTCTGTTCTTTCTTCGTCTGTTCGTTCTTCTTCTGTTCGTTCTTCGTCTGTTCTTTCTTCGTCTGTTCGTTCTTCGTCTGTTCTTTCTTCGTCTGTTCGTTCTTCGTCTGTTCTTTCTTCGTCTGTTCGTTCTTCGTCTGTTCGTTCTTCGTCTGTTCGTTCTTCTTCCGTTCGTTCTTCGTCTGGACGTTCTTCGTCTGTTCTTTCTTCGTCAGTTCGTTCTTCGTCTGTTCGTTCTTCGTCTGTTCTTTCTTCGTCTGTTCGTTCTTCGTTTGTTCTTTCTTCGTCTGTTCGTTCTTCGTCTGTTCGTTCTTCGTCTGTTCGTTCTTCGTCTGTTCTTTCTTCGTCTGTTCGTTCTTCGTCTGTTCTTTCTTCGTCTGTTCGTTCTTCGTCTGTTCGTTCTTCGTCTGTTCGTTCTTCTTCCGTTCGTTCTTCGTCTGGACGTTCTTCGTCTGTTCTTTCTTCGTCAGTTCGTTCTTCGTCTGTTCGTTCTTCGTCTGTTCTTTCTTCGTCTGTTCGTTCTTCTTCTGTTCGTTCTTCGTCTGTTCTTTCTTCGTCTGGACGTTCTTCTTCTGTTCGTTCTTCGTCTGTTCTTTCTTCATCTGGACGTTCTTCGTCTGTTCGTTCTTCATCTGTTCGTTCTCCGTCTGTTCGTTCTCCGTCTGTTCCTTTTTCGTCTGTTCGTTCTTCGTCTGTTCTTTCTTCGTCTGTTCGTTCTTCGTCTGTTCTTTCTTCGTCTGTTCGTTCTTCGTCTGTTCGTTCTTCGTCTGTTCTTTCTTCGTCAGTTCGTGCTTCGTCTGTTCGTTCTTCGTCTGTTCTTTCTTCGTCTGTTCGTTCTTCGTCTGTTCGTTCTTCTTCTGTTCGTTCTTCGTCTGTTCGTTCTTCGTCTGTTCTTTCTTCGTCTGTTCGTTCTTCGTCTGTTCTTTCTTCGTCTGTTCGTTCTTCGTCTGTTCTTTCTTCGTCAGTTCGTGCTTCGTCTGTTCGTTCTTCGTCTGTTCGTTCTTCGTCTGTTCGTTCTTCTTCCGTTCGTTCTTCGTCTGGACGTTCTTCGTCTGTTCTTTCTTCGTCAGTTCGTTCTTCGTCTGTTCGTTCTTCGTCTGTTCTTTCTTCGTCTGTTCGTTCTTCTTCTGTTCGTTCTTCGTCTGTTCTTTCTTCGTCTGGACGTTCTTCTTCTGTTCGTTCTTCGTCTGTTCTTTCTTCATCTGGACGTTCTTCGTCTGTTCGTTCTTCATCTGTTCGTTCTCCGTCTGTTCGTTCTCCGTCTGTTCCTTTTTCGTCTGTTCGTTCTTCGTCTGTTCTTTCTTCGTCTGTTCGTTCTTCGTCTGTTCTTTCTTCGTCTGTTCGTTCTTCGTCTGTTCGTTCTTCGTCTGTTCTTTCTTCGTCTGTTCGTTCTTCTTCTGTTCGTTCTTCGTCTGTTCGTTCTTCGTCTGTTCGTTCTTCTTCTGTTCGTTCTTCGTCTGTTCTTTCTTCGTCTGGACGTTCTTCTTCTGTTCGTTCTTCGTCTGTTCTTTCTTCATCTGGACGTTCTTCGTCTGTTCGTTCTTCATCTGTTCGTTCTCCGTCTGTTCGTTCTCCGTCTGTTCCTTTTTCGTCTGTTCGTTCTTCGTCTGTTCTTGCTTCGTCTGTTCGTTCTTCGTTTGTTCTTTCTTCGTCTGTTCGTTCTTCGTCTGTTCGTTCTTCGTCTGTTCTTTCTTCGTCTGTTCGTTCTTCTTCTGTTCGTTCTTCGTCTGTTCGTTCTTCGTCTGTTCTTTCTTCGTCTGTTCGTTCTTCTTCTGTTCGTTCTTCGTCTGTTCGTTCTTCGTCTGTTCTTTCTTCGTCTGTTCGTTCTTCTTCTGTTCGTTCTTCGTCTGTTCTTTCTTCGTCTGTTCGTTCTTCGTTTGTTCTTTCTTCGTCTGTTCGTTCTTCGTCTGTTCGTTCTTCGTCTGTTCTTTCTTCGTCTGTTCGTTCTTCTTCTGTTCGTTCTTCGTCTGTTCGTTCTTCGTCTGTTCTTTCTTCGTCTGTTCGTTCTTCTTCTGTTCGTTCTTCGTCTGTTCGTTCTTCGTCTGTTCTTTCTTCGTCTGTTCGTTCTTCTTCTGTTCGTTCTTCGTCTGTTCTTTCTTCGTCTGTTCGTTCTTCTTCTGTTCGTTCTTCGTCTGTTCTTTCTTCGTCTGTTCGTTCTTCGTTTGTTCTTTCTTCGTCTGTTCGTTCTTCGTCTGTTCGTTCTTCGTCTGTTCGTTCTTCGTCTGATCGTTCTGCGTCTGTTCGTTCTTCTTCCGTTCGTTCTTCTTCTGTTCGTTCTTCGTCTGTTCTTTCTTCGTCAGTTCGTTCTTCGTCTGTTCGTTCTTCGTCTGTTCGTTCTTCGTCTGTTCGTTCTTCGTCTGTTCTTTCTTCGTCTGTTCGTTCTTCTTCTGTTCGTTCTTCGTCTGTTCGTTCTTCGTCTGTTCTTTCTTCGTCTGTTCGTTCTTCTTCTGTTCGTTCTTCGTCTGTTCGTTCTTCGTCTGTTCTTTCTTCGTCTGTTCGTTCTTCGTCTGTTCTGTCTTCGTCTGTTCGTTCTTCGTTTGTTCTTTCTTCGTCTGTTCGTTCTTCGTCTGTTCGTTCTTCTTCTGTTCGTTCTTCGTCTGTTCTTTCTTCGTCAGTTCGTTCTTCGTCTGTTCGTTCTTCGTCTGTTCGTTCTTCGTCTGTTCGTTCTTCGTCTGTTCTTTCTTCGTCTGTTCGTTCTTCTTCTGTTCGTTCTTCGTCTGTTCGTTCTTCGTCTGTTCTTTCTTCGTCTGTTCGTTCTTCTTCTGTTCGTTCTTCGTCTGTTCGTTCTTCGTCTGTTCTTTCTTCGTCTGTTCGTTCTTCGTCTGTTCTGTCTTCGTCTGTTCGTTCTTCGTTTGTTCTTTCTTCGTCTGTTCGTTCTTCGTCTGTTCGTTCTTCTTCTGTTCGTTCTTCGTCTGTTCTTTCTTCGTCTGTTCGTTCTTCTTCTGTTCGTTCTTCGTCTGTTCTTTCTTCGTCTGTTCGTTCTTCGTTTGTTCTTTCTTCGTCTGTTCGTTCTTCGTCTGTTCGTTCTTCGTCTGTTCTTTCTTCGTCTGTTCGTTCTTCTTCTGTTCGTTCTTCGTCTGTTCGTTCTTCGTCTGTTCTTTCTTCGTCTGTTCGTTCTTCTTCTGTTCGTTCTTCGTCTGTTCTTTCTTCGTCTGTTCGTTCTTCTTCTGTTCGTTCTTCGTCTGTTCTTTCTTCGTCTGTTCGTTCTTCGTTTGTTCTTTCTTCGTCTGTTCGTTCTTCTTCTGTTCTTTCTTCGTCTGTTCGTTCTTCGTCTGTTCTGTCTTCGTCTGTTCGTTCTTCGTTTGTTCTTTCTTCGTCTGTTCGTTCTTCGTCTGTTCGTTCTTCGTCTGTTCGTTCTTCGTCTGATCGTTCTGCGTCTGTTCGTTCTTCTTCCGTTCGTTCTTCTTCTGTTCGTTCTTCGTCTGTTCTTTCTTCGTCAGTTCGTTCTTCGTCTGTTCGTTCTTCGTCTGTTCGTTCTTCGTCTGTTCGTTCTTCGTCTGTTCTTTCTTCGTCTGTTCGTTCTTCTTCTGTTCGTTCTTCGTCTGTTCGTTCTTCGTCTGTTCGTTCTTCGTTTGTTCTTTCTTCGTCTGTTCGTTCTTCGTCTGTTCGTTCTTCTTCTGTTCGTTCTTCGTCTGTTCTTTCTTCGTCTGTTCGTTCTTCGTCTGTTCGTTCTTCGTCTGTTCTTTCTTCGTCTGTTCTTTCTTCGTCTGTTCGTTCTTCTTCTGTTCGTTCTTCGTCTGTTCTTTCTTCGTCAGTTCGTTCTTCGTCTGTTCGTTCTTCGTCTGTTCGTTCTTCGTCTGTTCGTTCTTCGTCTGTTCTTTCTTCGTCTGTTCGTTCTTCTTCTGTTCGTTCTTCGTCTGTTCGTTCTTCGTCTGTTCTTTCTTCGTCTGTTCGTTCTTCTTCTGTTCGTTCTTCGTCTGTTCGTTCTTCGTCTGTTCTTTCTTCGTCTGTTCGTTCTTCGTCTGTTCTGTCTTCGTCTGTTCGTTCTTCGTTTGTTCTTTCTTCGTCTGTTCGTTCTTCGTCTGTTCGTTCTTCTTCTGTTCGTTCTTCGTCTGTTCTTTCTTCGTCTGTTCGTTCTTCTTCTGTTCGTTCTTCGTCTGTTCTTTCTTCGTCTGTTCGTTCTTCGTTTGTTCTTTCTTCGTCTGTTCGTTCTTCGTCTGTTCGTTCTTCGTCTGTTCTTTCTTCGTCTGTTCGTTCTTCTTCTGTTCGTTCTTCGTCTGTTCGTTCTTCGTCTGTTCTTTCTTCGTCTGTTCGTTCTTCTTCTGTTCGTTCTTCGTCTGTTCTTTCTTCGTCTGTTCGTTCTTCTTCTGTTCGTTCTTCGTCTGTTCTTTCTTCGTCTGTTCGTTCTTCGTTTGTTCTTTCTTCGTCTGTTCGTTCTTCGTCTGTTCGTTCTTCGTCTGTTCTTTCTTCGTCTGTTCGTTCTTCTTCTGTTCGTTCTTCGTCTGTTCGTTCTTCGTCTGTTCTTTCTTCGTCTGTTCGTTCTTCTTCTGTTCGTTCTTCGTCTGTTCTTTCTTCGTCTGTTCGTTCTTCTTCTGTTCGTTCTTCGTCTGTTCTTTCTTCGTCTGTTCGTTCTTCGTTTGTTCTTTCTTCGTCTGTTCGTTCTTCGTCTGTTCGTTCTTCGTCTGTTCTTTCTTCGTCTGTTCGTTCTTCGTCTGTTCGTTCTTCGTCTGTTCTTTCTTCGTCTGTTCTTTCTTCGTCTGTTCGTTCTTCTTCTGTTCGTTCTTCGTCTGTTCTTTCTTCGTCAGTTCGTTCTTCTTCTGTTCGTTCTTCGTCTGTTCGTTCTTCGTCTGTTCTTTCTTCGTCTGTTCGTTCTTCTTCTGTTCGTTCTTCGTCTGTTCTTTCTTCGTCTGTTCGTTCTTCGTTTGTTCTTTCTTCGTCTGTTCGTTCTTCGTCTGTTCGTTCTTCGTCTGTTCTTTCTTCGTCTGTTCGTTCTTCTTCTGTTCGTTCTTCGTCTGTTCGTTCTTCGTCTGTTCTTTCTTCGTCTGTTCGTTCTTCTTCTGTTCGTTCTTCGTCTGTTCTTTCTTCGTCTGTTCGTTCTTCGTTTGTTCTTTCTTCGTCTGTTCGTTCTTCGTCTGTTCGTTCTTCGTCTGTTCTTTCTTCGTCTGTTCGTTCTTCTTCTGTTCGTTCTTCGTCTGTTCGTTCTTCGTCTGTTCTTTCTTCGTCTGTTCGTTCTTCTTCTGTTCGTTCTTCGTCTGTTCTTTCTTCGTCTGTTCGTTCTTCTTCTGTTCGTTCTTCGTCTGTTCTTTCTTCGTCTGTTCGTTCTTCGTTTGTTCTTTCTTCGTCTGTTCGTTCTTCGTCTGTTCGTTCTTCGTCTGTTCGTTCTTCGTCTGTTCTTTCTTCGTCTGTTCGTTCTTCTTCTGTTCGTTCTTCGTCTGTTCTTTCTTCGTCTGTTCGTTCTTCTTCTGTTCGTTCTTCGTCTGTTCTTTCTTCGTCTGTTCGTTCTTCGTTTGTTCTTTCTTCGTCTGTTCGTTCTTCGTCTGTTCGTTCTTCGTCTGTTCTTTCTTCGTCTGTTCGTTCTTCTTCTGTTCGTTCTTCGTCTGTTCGTTCTTTGTCTGTTCTTTCTTCGTCAGTTCGTTCTTCTTCTGTTCGTTCTTCGTCTGTTCGTTCTTCGTCTGTTCTTTCTTCGTCTGTTCGTTCTTCTTCTGTTCGTTCTTCGTCTGTTCTTTCTTCGTCAGTTCGTTCTTCATCTGTTCGTTCTTCGTCTGTTCTTTCTTCGTCTGTTCTTTCTTCGTCTGTTCGTTCTTCTTCTGTTCGTTCTTCGTTTGTTCTTTCTTCGTCTGTTCGTTCTTCGTCTGTTCGTTCTTCGTCTGATCGTTCTGCGTCTGTTCGTTCTTCTTCCGTTCGTTCTTCTTCTGTTCGTTCTTCGTCTGTTCTTTCTTCGTCAGTTCGTCCTCGTCTGTTCGTTCTTCGTCTGTTCGTTCTTCGTCTGTTCGTTCTTCGTCTGTTCTTTCTTCGTCTGTTCGTTCTTCTTCTGTTCGTTCTTCGTCTGTTCTTTCTTCGTCTGTTCGTTCTTCGTCTGTTCGTTCTTCGTCTGTTCTTTCTTCGTCTGTTCTTTCTTCGTCTGTTCGTTCTTCTTCTGTTCGTTCTTCGTCTGTTCTTTCTTCGTCAGTTCGTTCTTCTTCTGTTCGTTCTTCGTCTGTTCGTTCTTCGTCTGTTCTTTCTTCGTCTGTTCGTTCTTCTTCTGTTCGTTCTTCGTCTGTTCTTTCTTCGTCTGTTCGTTCTTCGTTTGTTCTTTCTTCGTCTGTTCGTTCTTCGTCTGTTCGTTCTTCGTCTGTTCTTTCTTCGTCTGTTCGTTCTTCTTCTGTTCGTTCTTCGTCTGTTCGTTCTTCGTCTGTTCTTTCTTCGTCTGTTCGTTCTTCTTCTGTTCGTTCTTCGTCTGTTCTTTCTTCGTCAGTTCGTTCTTCTTCTGTTCGTTCTTCGTCTGTTCTTTCTTCGTCTGTTCGTTCTTCTTCTGTTCGTTCTTCGTCTGTTCTTTCTTCGTCAGTTCGTTCTTCTTCTGTTCGTTCTTCGTCTGTTCGTTCTTCGTCTGTTCTTTCTTCGTCTGTTCGTTCTTCTTCTGTTCGTTCTTCGTCTGTTCTTTCTTCGTCAGTTCGTTCTTCGTCTGTTCGTTCTTCGTCTGTTCTTTCTTCGTCTGTTCGTTCTTCTTCTGTTCGTTCTTCGTCTGTTCTTTCTTCGTCAGTTCGTTCTTCATCTGTTCGTTCTTCGTCTGTTCTTTCTTCGTCTGTTCGTTCTTCTTCTGTTCGTTCTTCGTCTGTTCTTTCTTCGTCAGTTCGTTCTTCGTCTGTTCGTTCTTCGTCAGTTCGTTCTTCGTCTGTTCGTTCTTCTTCTGTTCGTTCTTCGTCTGTTCTTTCTTCGTCTGTTCGTTCTTCGTCTGTTCGTTCTTCGTCTGTTCGTTCTTCGTCTGATCGTTCTGCGTCTGTTCGTTCTTCTTCCGTTCGTTCTTCTTCTGTTCGTTCTTCGTCTGTTCTTTCTTCGTCAGTTCGTTCTTCGTCTGTTCGTTCTTCGTCTGTTCGTTCTTCGTCTGTTCTTTCTTCGTCTGTTCGTTCTTCTTCTGTTCGTTCTTCGTCTGTTCTTTCTTCGTCTGTTCGTTCTTCGTCTGTTCGTTCTTCGTCTGTTCTTTCTTCGTCTGTTCGTTCTTCGTTTGTTCTTTCTTCGTCTGTTCGTTCTTCGTCTGTTCGTTCTTCGTCTGATCGTTCTGCGTCTGTTCGTTCTTCTTCCGTTCGTTCTTCTTCTGTTCGTTCTTCGTCTGTTCTTTCTTCGTCAGTTCGTTCTTCGTCTGTTCGTTCTTCGTCTGTTCGTTCTTCGTCTGTTCTTTCTTCGTCTGTTCGTTCTTCTTCTGTTCGTTCTTCGTCTGTTCTTTCTTCGTCTGTTCGTTCTTCGTCTGTTCGTTCTTCGTCTGTTCGTTCTTCGTCTGTTCTTTCTTCGTCTGTTCGTTCTTCTTCTGTTCGTTCTTCGTCTGTTCTTTCTTCGTCTGTTCGTTCTTCGTCTGTTCGTTCTTCGTCTGTTCGTTCTTCTTCTGTTCGTTCTTCGTCTGTTCTTTCTTCGTCTGTTCGTTCTTCGTCTGTTCGTTCTTCGTCTGTTCGTTCTTCGTCTGTTCGTTCTTCGTCTGTTCTTTCTTCGTCTGTTCGTTCTTCTTCTGTTCGTTCTTCGTCTATTCTTTCTTCGTCAGTTCGTTCTTCGTCTGTTCGTTCTTCGTCTGTTCTTTTTTCGTCTGTTCGTTCTTCGTCTGTTCGTTCTTCGTCTGTTCTTTCTTCATCAGTTCGTTCTTCGTCTGTTCGTTCTTCGTCTGTTCGTTCTTCTTCCGTTCGTTCTTCTTCTGTTCGTTCTTCGTCTGTTCTTTCTTCGTCTGTTCGTTCTTCGTCTGTTCGTTCTTCTTCTGTTCGTTCTTCGTCTGTTCTTTCTTCGTCAGTTCGTTCTTCGTCTGTTCGTTCTTCGTCTGGACGTTCTTCGTCGTTCTTCATCTGTTCGTTCTCCGTCTGTTCGTTCTTCGTCTGTTCGTTCTTCGTCTGATCGTTCTGCGTCTGTTCGTTCTTCGTCTGTTCGTTCTTCGTCTGTTCTTTCTTCGTCTGTTCGTTCTTCGTCTGTTCTTTCTTCGTCTGTTCGTCCTTCGTCTGTGCGTTCTTCGTCTGTTCGTTCTCCGTCTGTTCCTTTTTCGTCTGTTCGTTCTCCGTCTGTTCGTTCTTTGTCTGTTCTTTCTTCGTCTGTTCGTTCTTCGTCTGTTCGTTCTTCGTCTGTTCTTTCTTCGTCTGTTCGTTCTTCGTCTGTTCTTTCTTCGTCTGTTCGTCCTTCGTCTGTGCGTTCTTCGTCTGTTCGTTCTCCGTCTGTTCCTTTTTCGTCTGTTCGTTCTCCGTCTGTTCGTTCTTCGTCTGTTCTTTCTTCGTCTGTTCGTTCTTCGTCTGTTCTTTCTTCGTCTGTTCGTTCTTCGTCTGGACGTTCTTCGTCTGTTCGTTCTTCATCTGTTCGTTCTCCGTCTGTTCGTTCTTCGTCTGTTCGTTCTTCGTCTGATCGTTCTGCGTCTGTTCGTTCTTCGTCTGTTCGTTCTTCGTCTGTTCTTTCTTCGTCTGTTCGTTCTTCGTCTGTTCTTTCTTCGTCTGTTCGTCCTTCGTCTGTGCGTTCTTCGTCTGTTCGTTCTTCGTCTGTTCGTTCTTCGTCTGTTCGTTCTTCTTCTGTTCGTTCTTCGTCTGTTCTTTCTTCGTCAGTTCGTTCTTCGTCTGTTCGTTCTTCGTCTGTTCGTTCTTCGTCTGTTCGTTCTTCGTCTGTTCGTTCTTCGTCTGTTCTTTCTTCGTCTGTTCGTTCTTCTTCTGTTCGTTCTTCGTCTGTTCTTTCTTCGTCTGTTCGTTCTTCGTCTGTTCGTTCTTCGTCTGTTCTTTCTTCGTCTGTTCGTTCTTCGTTTGTTCTTTCTTCGTCTGTTCGTTCTTCGTCTGTTCGTTCTTCGTCTGATCGTTCTGCGTCTGTTCGTTCTTCTTCCGTTCGTTCTTCTTCTGTTCGTTCTTCGTCTGTTCTTTCTTCGTCAGTTCGTTCTTCGTCTGTTCGTTCTTCGTCTGTTCGTTCTTCGTCTGTTCTTTCTTCGTCTGTTCGTTCTTCTTCTGTTCGTTCTTCGTCTGTTCTTTCTTCGTCTGTTCGTTCTTCGTCTGTTCGTTCTTCGTCTGTTCGTTCTTCGTCTGTTCTTTCTTCGTCTGTTCGTTCTTCTTCTGTTCGTTCTTCGTCTGTTCTTTCTTCGTCTGTTCGTTCTTCGTCTGTTCGTTCTTCGTCTGTTCGTTCTTCTTCTGTTCGTTCTTCGTCTGTTCTTTCTTCGTCTGTTCGTTCTTCGTCTGTTCGTTCTTCGTCTGTTCGTTCTTCGTCTGTTCGTTCTTCGTCTGTTCTTTCTTCGTCTGTTCGTTCTTCTTCTGTTCGTTCTTCGTCTGTTCTTTCTTCGTCAGTTCGTTCTTCGTCTGTTCGTTCTTCGTCTGTTCTTTTTTCGTCTGTTCGTTCTTCGTCTGTTCGTTCTTCGTCTGTTCTTTCTTCGTCAGTTCGTTCTTCGTCTGTTCGTTCTTCGTCTGTTCGTTCTTCTTCCGTTCGTTCTTCTTCTGTTCGTTCTTCGTCTGTTCTTTCTTCGTCTGTTCGTTCTTCGTCTGTTCGTTCTTCTTCTGTTCGTTCTTCGTCTGTTCTTTCTTCGTCAGTTCGTTCTTCGTCTGTTCGTTCTTCGTCTGGACGTTCTTCGTCTGTTCGTTCTTCATCTGTTCGTTCTCCGTCTGTTCGTTCTTCGTCTGTTCGTTCTTCGTCTGATCGTTCTGCGTCTGTTCGTTCTTCGTCTGTTCGTTCTTCGTCTGTTCTTTCTTCGTCTGTTCGTTCTTCGTCTGTTCTTTCTTCGTCTGTTCGTCCTTCGTCTGTGCGTTCTTCGTCTGTTCGTTCTCCGTCTGTTCCTTTTTCGTCTGTTCGTTCTCCGTCTGTTCGTTCTTCGTCTGTTCTTTCTTCGTCTGTTCGTTCTTCGTCTGTTCGTTCTTCGTCTGTTCTTTCTTCGTCTGTTCGTTCTTCGTCTGTTCTTTCTTCGTCTGTTCGTCCTTCGTCTGTGCGTTCTTCGTCTGTTCGTTCTCCGTCTGTTCCTTTTTCGTCTGTTCGTTCTCCGTCTGTTCGTTCTTCGTCTGTTCTTTCTTCGTCTGTTCGTTCTTCGTCTGTTCTTTCTTCGTCTGTTCGTTCTTCGTCTGGACGTTCTTCGTCTGTTCGTTCTTCATCTGTTCGTTCTCCGTCTGTTCGTTCTTCGTCTGTTCGTTCTTCGTCTGATCGTTCTGCGTCTGTTCGTTCTTCGTCTGTTCGTTCTTCGTCTGTTCTTTCTTCGTCTGTTCGTTCTTCGTCTGTTCTTTCTTCGTCTGTTCGTCCTTCGTCTGTGCGTTCTTCGTCTGTTCGTTCTTCGTCTGTTCGTTCTTCGTCTGTTCGTTCTTCTTCTGTTCGTTCTTCGTCTGTTCTTTCTTCGTCTGTTCGTTCTTCGTCTGTTCGTTCTTCGTCTGTTCGTTCTTCGTCTGTTCGTTCTTCGTCTGTTCTTTCTTTGTCTGTTCGTTCTTCTTCTGTTCGTTCTTCGTCTGTTCTTTCTTCGTCAGTTCGTTCTTCGTCTGTTCGTTCTTCGTCTGTTCTTTTTTCGTCTGTTCGTTCTTCGTCTGTTCGTTCTTCGTCTGTTCTTTCTTCGTCAGTTCGTTCTTCGTCTGTTCGTTCTTCGTCTGTTCGTTCTTCGTCTGTTCGTTCTTCGTCTGTTCTTTCTTCGTCTGTTCGTTCTTCGTCTGTTCTTTCTTCGTCTGTTCGTCCTTCGTCTGTGCATTCTTCGTCTGTTCGTTCTCCGTCTGTTCCTTTTTCGTCTGTTCGTTCTCCGTCTGTTCGTTCTTCGTCTGTTCTTTCTTCGTCTGTTCGTTCTTCGTCTGGACGTTCTTCGTCTGTTCGTTCTTCATCTGTTCTTTCTTCGTCTGTTCGTTCTTCTTCTGTTCGTTCTTCGTCTGTTCTTTCTTCGTCTGTTCGTTCTTCGTCTGTTCTTTCTTCGTCTGTTCGTTCTTCTTCTGTTCGTTCTTCGTCTGTTCGTTCTTCGTCTGTTCGTTCTTCGTCTGTTCGTTCTTCGTCTGTTCGTTCTTCGTCTGTTCTTTCTTCGTCTGTTCGTTCTTCTTCTGTTCGTTCTTCGTCTGTTCTTTCTTCGTCAGTTCGTTCTTCGTCTGTTCGTTCTTCGTCTGTTCTTTCTTCGTCTGTTCGTTCTTCGTCTGTTCGTTCTTCGTCTGTTCGTTCTTCGTCTGTTCTTTCTTCGTCTGTTCGTTCTTCGTCTGTTCGTTCTTCGTCTGTTCGTTCTTCGTCTGTTCGTTCTTCGTCTGTTCTTTCTTCGTCTGTTCGTTCTTCTTCTGTTCGTTCTTCGTCTGTTCTTTCTTCGTCTGTTCGTTCTTCGTCTGTTCTTTCTTCGTCTGTTCGTTCTTCTTCTGTTCGTTCTTCGTCTGTTCTTTCTTCGTCTGTTCGTTCTTCGTCTGTTCGTTCTTCGTCTGTTCGTTCTTCGTCTGTTCTTTCTTCGTCTGTTCGTTCTTCTTCTGTTCGTTCTTCGTCTGTTCTTTCTTCGTCAGTTCGTTCTTCGTCTGTTCGTTCTTCGTCTGTTCTTTCTTCGTCTGTTCGTTCTTCGTCTGTTCGTTCTTCGTCTGTTCGTTCTTCGTCTGTTCGTTCTTCGTCTGTTCGTTCTTCGTCTGATCGTTCTGCGTCTGTTCGTTCTTCTTCTGTTCGTTCTTCGTCTGTTCTTTCTTCGTCAGTTCGTTCTTCGTCTGTTCGTTCTTCGTCTGTTCTTTCTTCGTCTGTTCGTTCTTCGTCTGTTCGTTCTTCGTCTGATCGTTCTGCGTCTGTTCGTTCTTCTGTTCGTTCTTCGTCTGTTCTTTCTTCGTCTGTTCGTTCTTCGTCTGTTCGTTCTTCGTCTGTTCGTTCTTCGTCTGTTCTTTCTTCGTCTGTTCGTTCTTCTTCTGTTCGTTCTTCGTCTGTTCTTTCTTCGTCAGTTCGTTCTTCGTCTGTTCGTTCTTCGTCTGTTCTTTCTTCGTCTGTTCGTTCTCCGTCTGTTCGTTTTTCGTCTGTTTTTTCTTCGTCTGTTCGTTCTTCGTCTGTGCGTTCTTCGTCTGTTCGTTCTTCGTCTGTTCTTTCTTCGTCTGTTCGTTCTTCGTCTGTTCGTTCGTCTGTTCGTTCTTCGTCTGTTCTTTCTTCGTCTGTTCGTTCTTTTTCTGTTCGTTCTTCGTCTGTTCGTTCTTCGTCTGATCGTTCTTCGTCTGTTCGTTCTGCGTCTGTTCGTTCTTCGTCAGTTCGTTCTCCGTCTGTTCGTTTTTCGTCTGTTCGTTCTTCGTCTGATCGTTCTGCGTCTGTTCGTTCTTCGTCTGTTCGTTCTTCGTCTGTTCTTTCTTCGTCTGTTCGTTCTTCGTCTGTTCTTTCTTCGTCTGTTCGTCCTTCGTCTGTGCGTTCTTCGTCTGTTCGTTCTCCGTCTGTTCCTTTTTCGTCTGTTCGTTCTCCGTCTGTTCGTTCTTCGTCTGTTCGTTCTTCGTCTGTTCTTTCTTCGTCTGTTCGTTCTCCGTCTGTTCGTTTTTCGTCTGTTTTTTCTTCGTCTGTTCGTTCTTCGTCTGTTCGTTCTTCGTCTGTTCTTTCTTCGTCTGTTCGTTCTTCGTCTGTTCGTTCTTCGTCTGTTCGTTCTTCGTCTGTTCTTTCTTCGTCTGTTCGTTCTTTTTCTGTTCGTTCTTCGTCTGTTCGTTCTTCGTCTGTTCGTTCTTTTTCTGTTCGTTCTTCGTCTGTTCGTTCTTCGTCTGATCGTTCTTCGTCTGTTCGTTCTGCGTCTGTTCGTTCTTCGTCAGTTCGTTCTCCGTCTGTTCGTTCTTCGTCTGTGCGTTCTTCGTCTGTTCGTTCTTCGTCTGTTCTTTCTTCGTCTGTTCGTTCTTCGTCTGTTCGTTCTTCGTCTGTTCGTTCTTCGTCTGTTCTTTCTTCGTCTGTTCGTTCTTTTTCTGTTCGTTCTTCGTCTGTTCGTTCTTCGTCTGATCGTTCTTCGTCTGTTCGTTCTGCGTCTGTTCGTTCTTCGTCAGTTCGTTCTCCGTCTGTTCGTTTTTCGTCTGTTCGTTCTTCGTCTGATCGTTCTGCGTCTGTTCGTTCTTCGTCTGTTCGTTCTTCGTCTGTTCTTTCTTCGTCTGTTCGTTCTTCGTCTGTTCTTTCTTCGTCTGTTCGTCCTTCGTCTGTGCGTTCTTCGTCTGTTCGTTCTCCGTCTGTTCCTTTTTCGTCTGTTCGTTCTCCGTCTGTTCGTTCTTCGTCTGATCGTTCTGCGTCTGTTCGTTCTTCGTCTGTTCGTTCTCCGTCTGTTCGTTCTTCGTCTGTTCGTTCTTCGTCTGTTCTTTCTTCGTCTGTTCGTTCTTCGTCTGTTCTTTCTTCGTCTGTTCGTCCTTCGTCTGTGCGTTCTTCGTCTGTTCGTTCTCCGTCTGTTCCTTTTTCGTCTGTTCGTTCTCCGTCTGTTCGTTCTTCGTCTGTTCGTTCTTCGTCTGTTCGTTCTTCATCTGTTCGTTCTCCGTCTGTTCGTTCTTCGTCTGTTCGTTCTTCGTCTGATCGTTCTGCGTCTGTTCGTTCTTCGTCTGTTCGTTCTTCGTCTGTTCTTTCTTCGTCTGTTCGTTCTTCGTCTGTTCTTTCTTCGTCTGTTCGTCCTTCGTCTGTGCGTTCTTCGTCTGTTCGTTCTCCGTCTGTTCCTTTTTCGTCTGTTCGTTCTCCGTCTGTTCGTTCTTCGTCTGTTCGTTCTTCGTCTGTTCTTTCTTCGTCTGTTCGTTCTCCGTCTGTTCGTTTTTCGTCTGTTTTTTCTTCGTCTGTTCGTTCTTCGTCTGTGCGTTCTTCGTCTGTTCGTTCTTCGTCTGTTCTTTCTTCGTCTGTTCGTTCTTCGTCTGTTCGTTCTTCGTCTGTTCGTTCTTCGTCTGTTCTTTCTTCGTCTGTTCGTTCTTTTTCTGTTCGTTCTTCGTCTGTTCGTTCTTCTTCTGTTCGTTCTTCGTCTGTTCTTTCTTCGTCAGTTCGTTCTCCGTCTGTTCGTTTTTCGTCTGTTTTTTCTTCGTCTGTTCGTTCTTCGTCTGTGCGTTCTTCGTCTGTTCGTTCTTCGTCTGTTCTTTCTTCGTCTGTTCGTTCTTCGTCTGTTCGTTCTTCGTCTGTTCGTTCTTCGTCTGTTCTTTCTTCGTCTGTTCGTTCTTTTTCTGTTCGTTCTTCGTCTGTTCGTTCTTCGTCTGATCGTTCTGCGTCTGTTCGTTCTTCTTCTGTTCGTTCTTCGTCTGTTCTTTCTTCGTCAGTTCGTTCTTCGTCTGTTCGTTCTTCGTCTGTTCTTTCTTCGTCTGTTCGTTCTTCTTCTGTTCGTTCTTCGTCTGTTCTTTCTTCGTCTGTTCGTTCTTCGTCTGTTCGTTCTTCGTCTGTTCTTTCTTCGTCTGTTCGTTCTTCTTCTGTTCGTTCTTCGTCTGTTCTTTCTTCGTCAGTTCGTTCTTCGTCTGTTCGTTCTTCGTCTGTTCTTTCTTCGTCTGTTCGTTCTTCGTCTGTTCGTTCTTCGTCTGATCGTTCTGCGTCTGTTCGTTCTTCTTCTGTTCGTTCTTCGTCTGTTCTTTCTTCGTCTGTTCGTTCTTCGTCTGTTCGTTCTTCGTCTGTTCGTTCTTCGTCTGTTCTTTCTTCGTCTGTTCGTTCTTCTTCTGTTCGTTCTTCGTCTGTTCTTTCTTCGTCAGTTCGTTCTTCGTCTGTTCGTTCTTCGTCTGTTCTTTCTTCGTCTGTTCGTTCTTCGTCTGTTCGTTCTTCGTCTGTTCGTTCTTCGTCTGTTCTTTCTTCGTCTGTTCGTTCTTCGTCTGTTCGTTCTTCGTCTGTTCGTTCTTCGTCTGTTCGTTCTTCGTCTGTTCTTTCTTCGTCTGTTCTTTCTTCGTCTGTTCGTTCTTCTCCTGTTCGTTCTTCGTCTGTTCTTTCTTCGTCTGTTCGTTCTTCGTCTGTTCGTTCTTCGTCTGTTCGTTCTTCGTCTGTTCGTTCTTCGTCTGATCGTTCTGCGTCTGTTCGTTCTTCGTCTGTTCTTTCTTCGTCTGTTCGTTCTTCGTCTGTTCGTTCTTCGTCTGTTCGTTCTTCGTCTGTTCTTTCTTCGTCTGTTCGTTCTTCGTCTGTTCGTTCTTCGTCTGTTCTTTCTTCGTCTGTTCGTTCTTCGTCTGTTCGTTCTTCGTCTGTTCGTTCTTCGTCTGTTCTTTCTTCGTCTGTTCGTTCTTCGTCTGTTCGTTCTTCGTCTGTTCGTTCTTCGTCTGTTCGTTCTTCGTCTGTTCGTTCTTCGTCTGTTCTTTCTTCGTCTGTTCGTTCTTCTTCTGTTCGTTCTTCGTCTGTTCTTTCTTCGTCAGTTCGTTCTTCGTCTGTTCGTCCTTCGTCTGTATTTTCTTCGTCTGTTCGTTCTTCGTCTGTTCGTTCTTCGTCTGTTCGTTCTTCGTCTGTTCTTTCTTCGTCTGTTCGTTCTTCGTCTGTTCGTTCTTCGTCTGTTCGTTCTTCGTCTGTTCGTTCTTCGTCTGTTCGTTCTTCGTCTGTTCTTTCTTCGTCTGTTCGTTCTTCTTCTGTTCGTTCTTCGTCTGTTCTTTCTTCGTCTGTTCGTTCTTCGTCTGTTCGTTCTTCGTCTGTTCGTTCTTCGTCTGTTCGTTCTTCGTCTGATCGTTCTGCGTCTGTTCGTTCTTCTTCCGTTCGTTCTTCTTCTGGACGTTCTTCGTCTGTTCGTTCTTCATCTGTTCGTTCTCCGTCTGTTCGTTCTTCGTCTGTTCTTTTTCGTCTGTTCGTTCTCCGTCTGTTCGTTTTTCGTCTGTTTTTTCTTCGTCTGTTCGTTCTTCGTCTGTGCGTTCTTCGTCTGTTCGTTCTTCGTCTGTTCGTTCTTCGTCTGTTCGTTCTTCGTCTGTTCGTTCTTCGTCTGTTCGTTCTTCGTCTGATCGTTCTGCGTCTGTTCGTTCTTCTTCCGTTCGTTCTTCTTCTGGACGTTCTTCGTCTGTTCGTTCTTCATCTGTTCGTTCTCCGTCTGTTCGTTCTTCGTCTGTTCTTTTTCGTCTGTTCGTTCTCCGTCTGTTCGTTTTTCGTCTGTTTTTTCTTCGTCTGTTCGTTCTTCGTCTGTGCGTTCTTCGTCTGTTCGTTCTTCGTCTGTTCTTTCTTCGTCTGTTCGTTCTTCGTCTGCTCGTTCTTCGTCTGTTCGTTCCTCGTCTGTTCGTTCTTCGTCTGATCGCTCTGCGTCTGTTCGTTCTTCTTCCGTTCGTTCTTTGTCTGGACGTTCTTCGTCTGTTCCTTCTTCGTCAGTTCGTTCTTCGTCTGGACGTTCTTCGTCTGTTTGTTCTTCATCTGTTCGTTCTCCGTCTGTTCGTTCTTCGTCTGTTCTTTTTCGTCTGTTCGTTCTCCGTCTGTTCGTTCTTCGTCTGTTCTTTCTTCGTCTGTTCGTTCTTCGTCTGTGCGTTCTTCGTCTGTTCGTTCTTCGTCTGTTCTTTCTTCGTCTGTTCGTTCTTCGTCTGTTCGTTCTTCGTCTGTTCGTTCTTCGTCTGTTCGTTCTTCGTCTGTTCGTTCTGCGTCTGTTCGTTCTTCTTCCGTTCGTTCTTCGTCTGGACATTCTTCGTCTGTTCTTTCTTCGTCAGTTCGTTCTTCGTCTGTTCGTACTTCGTCTGTTCTTTCTTCGTCTGTTCGTTCTTCTTCTGTTCGTTCTTCGTCTGTTCTTTCTTCGTCTGTTCGTTCTTCGTCTGTTCGTTCTTCGTCTGTTCGTTCTTCGTCTGTTCGTTCTTCGTCTGTTCGTTCTTCGTCTGATCGTTCTGCGTCTGTTCGTTCTTCTTCCGTTCGTTCTTCGTCTGGACGTTCTTCGTCTGTTCTTTCTTCGTCAGTTCGTTCTTCGTCTGTTCGTTCTTCGTCTGTTCTTTCTTCGTCTGTTCGTTCTTCTTCTGTTCGTTCTTCGTCTGTTCTTTCTTCGTCTGTTCGTTCTTCGTCTGTTCGTTCTTCGTCTGTTCGTTCTTCGTCTGTTCGTTCTTCGTCTGATCGTTCTGCGTCTGTTCGTTCTTCTTCCGTTCGTTCTTCTTCTGGACGTTCTTCGTCTGTTCGTTCTTCATCTGTTCGTTCTCCGTCTGTTCGTTCTTCGTCTGTTCTTTTTCGTCTGTTCGTTCTCCGTCTGTTCGTTTTTCGTCTGTTTTTTCTTCGTCTGTTCGTTCTTCGTCTGTGCGTTCTTCGTCTGTTCGTTCTTCGTCTGTTCTTTCTTCGTCTGTTCGTTCTTCGTCTGTTCGTTCTTCGTCTGTTCGTTCTTCGTCTGTTCGTTCTTCGTCTGATCGTTCTGCGTCTGTTCGTTCTTCTTCCGTTCGTTCTTCGTCTGGACGTTCTTCGTCTGTTCGTTCTTCGTCTGTTCGTTCTTCGTCTGTTCGTTCTTCGTCTGTTCGTTCTTCTTCTGTTCGTTCTTCGTCTGTTCTTTCTTCGTCTGTTCGTTCTTCGTCTGTTCGTTCTTCGTCTGTTCGTTCTTCGTCTGTTCGTTCTTCGTCTGTTCGTTCTTCGTCTGTTCGTTCTTCGTCTGTTCGTTCTTCGTCTGTTCGTTCTTCGTCTGTTCGTTCTTCGTCTGTTCGTTCTTCTTCTGTTCGTTCTTCTTCTGTTCGTTCTTCGTCTGTTCTTTCTTCGTCTGTTCGTTCTTCGTCTGTTCGTTCTTCGTCTGTTCTTTCTTCATCTGTTCGTTCTTCGTCTGTTCGTTCTTCGTCTGTTCGTTCTTCGTCTGTTCGTTCTTCGTCTGTTCGTTCTTCGTCTGTTCGTTCTTCGTCTGATCGTTCTGCGTCTGTTCGTTCTTCTTCCGTTCGTTCTTCGTCTGGACGTTCTTCGTCTGTTCTTTCTTCGTCAGTTCGTTCTTCGTCTGTTCGTTCTTCGTCTGTTCTTTCTTCGTCTGTTCGTTCTTCTTCTGTTCGTTCTTCGTCTGTTCTTTCTTCGTCTGTTCGTTCTTCGTCTGTTCGTTCTTCGTCTGTTCGTTCTTCGTCTGTTCGTTCTTCGTCTGATCGTTCTGCGTCTGTTCGTTCTTCTTCCGTTCGTTCTTCTTCTGGACGTTCTTCGTCTGTTCGTTCTTCATCTGTTCGTTCTCCGTCTGTTCGTTCTTCGTCTGTTCTTTTTCGTCTGTTCGTTCTCCGTCTGTTCGTTTTTCGTCTGTTTTTTCTTCGTCTGTTCGTTCTTCGTCTGTGCGTTCTTCGTCTGTTCGTTCTTCGTCTGTTCTTTCTTCGTCTGTTCGTTCTTCGTCTGTTCGTTCTTCGTCTGTTCGTTCTTCGTCTGTTCGTTCTTCGTCTGATCGTTCTGCGTCTGTTCGTTCTTCTTCCGTTCGTTCTTCGTCTGGACGTTCTTCGTCTGTTCGTTCTTCGTCTGTTCGTTCTTCGTCTGTTCGTTCTTCGTCTGTTCGTTCTTCGTCTGTTCGTTCTTCGTCTGTTCGTTCTTCGTCTGTTCGTTCTTCGTCTGTTCGTTCTTCGTCTGTTCGTTCTTCTTCTGTTCGTTCTTCTTCTGTTCGTTCTTCGTCTGTTCTTTCTTCGTCTGTTCGTTCTTCGTCTGTTCGTTCTTCGTCTGTTCTTTCTTCATCTGTTCGTTCTTCGTCTGTTCGTTCTTCGTCTGTTCGTTCTTCGTCTGTTCGTTCTTCGTCTGTTCTTTCTTCGTCTGTTCGTTCTTCTTCTGTTCGTTCTTCGTCTGTTCTTTCTTCGTCTGTTCGTTCTTCGTCTGTTCGTTCTTCGTCTGTTCGTTCTTCTTCTGTTCGTTCTTCGTCTGTTCTTTCTTCGTCTGTTCGTTCTTCGTCTGTTCGTTCTTCGTCTGTTCGTTCTTCGTCTGTTCGTTCTTCGTCTGTTCGTTCTTCGTCTGTTCGTTCTTCGTCTGTTCGTTCTTCGTCTGTTCGTTCTTCGTCTGTTCGTTCTTCGTCTGTTCGTTCTTCTTCTGTTCGTTCTTCTTCTGTTCGTTCTTCGTCTGTTCTTTCTTCGTCTGTTCGTTCTTCGTCTGTTCGTTCTTCGTCTGTTCTTTCTTCATCTGTTCGTTCTTCGTCTGTTCGTTCTTCGTCTGTTCGTTCTTCGTCTGTTCGTTCTTCGTCTGTTCTTTCTTCGTCTGTTCGTTCTTCTTCTGTTCGTTCTTCGTCTGTTCTTTCTTCGTCTGTTCGTTCTTCGTCTGTTCGTTCTTCGTCTGTTCGTTCTTCGTCTGCTCGTTCTTCGTCTGATCGTTCTGCGTCTGTTCGTTCTTCTTCCGTTCGTTCTTCTTCTGGACGTTCTTCGTCTGTTCGTTCTTCATCTGTTCGTTCTCCGTCTGTTCGTTCTTCGTCTGTTCTTTTTCGTCTGTTCGTTCTCCGTCTGTTCGTTTTTCGTCTGTTTTTTCTTCGTCTGTTCGTTCTTCGTCTGTGCGTTCTTCGTCTGTTCGTTCTTCGTCTGTTCTTTCTTCGTCTGTTCGTTCTTCGTCTGTTCGTTCTTCGTCTGTTCGTTCCTCGTCTGTTCGTTCTTCGTCTGATCGTTCTGCGTCTGTTCGTTCTTCTTCCGTTCGTTCTTTGTCTGGACGTTCTTCGTCTGTTCCTTCTTCGTCAGTTCGTTCTTCGTTTGTTCTTTCTTCGTCTGTTCTTTCTTCGTCATTTCGTTCTTCGTCTGGACGTTCTTCGTCTGTTCGTTCTTCATCTGTTCGTTCTCCGTCTGTTCGTTCTTCATCTGTTCGTTCTCCGTCTGTTCTTTCTTCGTCAGTTCGTTCTTCGTCTGTTCGTTCTTCGTCTGTTCTTTCTTCGTCTGTTCGTTCTTCTTCTGTTCGTTCTTCGTCTGTTCTTTCTTCGTCTGTTCGTTCTTCGTCTGTGCGTTCTTCGTCTCTTCGTCCTTCGTCTGTTCTTTCTTCGTCTGTTCGTTCTTCGTCTGTTCGTCTTCGTCTGTTCGTTCTTCGTCTGTTCGTTCTTCGTCTGATCGTTCTGCGTCTGTTCGTTCTTCTTCCGTTCGTTCTTCGTCTGTTCTTTCTTCGTCAGTTCGTTCTTCGTCTGTTCGTTCTTCGTCTGTTCTTTCTTCGTCTGTTCGTTCTTCTTCTGTTCGTTCTTCGTCTGTTCTTTCTTCGTCTGTTCGTTCTTCGTCTGTGCGTTCTTCGTCTCTTCGTCCTTCGTCTGTTCTTTCTTCGTCTGTTCGTTCTTCGTCTGTTCGTCTTCGTCTGTTCGTTCTTCGTCTGTTCGTTCTTCGTCTGATCGTTCTGCGTCTGTTCGTTCTTCTTACGTTCGTTCTTCGTCTGGACGTTCTTCGTCTGTTCTTTCTTCGTCAGTTCGTTCTTCGTCTGTTCGTTCTTCGTCTGTTCTTTCTTCGTCTGTTCGTTCTTCTTCTGTTCGTTCTTCGTCTGTTCTTTCTTCATCAGTTCGTTCTTCGTCTGTTCTTTCTTCGTCTGTTCTTTCATCGTCTGTTCGTTCTCCGTCTGTTCCTTTTTCGTCTGTTCGTTCTCCGTCTGTTCGTTCTTCGTCTGTTCTTTCTTCGTCTGTTCGTTCTTCGTCTGTTCGTTCTTCGTCTGTTCTTTCTTCGTCTGTTCGTTCTTCTTCCGTTCGTTCTTCGTCTGGACGATCTTCGTCTGTTCTTTCTTCGTCAGTTCGTTCTTCGTCTGTTCGTTCTTCGTCTGTTCTTTCTTCGTCTGTTCGTTCTTCTTCTGTTCGTTCTTCGTCTGTTCTTTCTTCGTCTGTTCGTTCTTCTTCGGTTCGTGCTTCGTCTGTTCGTTCTTCTTCGGTTCGTGCTTCGTCTGTTCTTTCTTCGTCTGTTCGTTCTTCGTTTGTTCTTTCTTCGTCTGTTCTTTCTTCGTCATTTCGTTCTTCGTCTGGACGTTCTTCGTCTGTTCGTTCTTCATCTGTTCGTTCTCCGTCTGTTCGTTCTTCGTCTGTTCTTTCTTCGTCTGTTCGTTCTTCTTCGGTTCGTGCTTCGCCTGTTCTTTCTTCGTCTGTTCGTTCTTCGTTTGTTCTTTCTTCGTCTGTTCTTTCTTCGTCATTTCGTTCTTCGTCTGGACGTTCTTCGTCTGTTCGTTCTTCATCTGTTCGTTCTCCGTCTGTTCGTTCTTCATCTGTTCGTTCTCCGTCTGTTCTTTCTTCGTCAGTTCGTTCTTCGTCTGTTCGTTCTTCGTCTGTTCTTTCTTCGTCTGTTCGTTCTTCTTCTGTTCGTTCTTCGTCTGTTCTTTCTTCGTCTGTTCGTTCTTCGTCTGTGCGTTCTTCGTCTCTTCGTCCTTCGTCTGTTCTTTCTTCGTCTGTTCGTTCTTCGTCTGTTCGTCTTCGTCTGTTCGTTCTTCGTCTGTTCGTTCTTCGTCTGATCGTTCTGCGTCTGTTCGTTCTTCTTCCGTTCGTTCTTCGTCTGTTCTTTCTTCGTCAGTTCGTTCTTCTTCTGTTCGTTCTTCGTCTGTTCTTTCTTCGTCTGTTCGTTCTTCGTCTGTGCGTTCTTCGTCTCTTCGTCCTTCGTCTGTTCTTTCTTCGTCTGTTCGTTCTTCGTCTGTTCGTCTTCGTCTGTTCGTTCTTCGTCTGTTCGTTCTTCGTCTGATCGTTCTGCGTCTGTTCGTTCTTCTTCCGTTCGTTCTTCGTCTGGACGTTCTTCGTCTGTTCTTTCTTCGTCAGTTCGTTCTTCGTCTGTTCGTTCTTCGTCTGTTCTTTCTTCGTCTGTTCGTTCTTCTTCTGTTCGTTCTTCGTCTGTTCTTTCTTCATCAGTTCGTTCTTCGTCTGTTCTTTCTTCGTCTGTTCTTTCATCGTCTGTTCGTTCTCCGTCTGTTCCTTTTTCGTCTGTTCGTTCTCCGTCTGTTCGTTCTTCGTCTGTTCTTTCTTCGTCTGTTCGTTCTTCGTCTGTTCGTTCTTCGTCTGTTCTTTCTTCGTCTGTTCGTTCTTCTTCCGTTCGTTCTTCGTCTGGACGATCTTCGTCTGTTCTTTCTTCGTCAGTTCGTTCTTCGTCTGTTCGTTCTTCGTCTGTTCTTTCTTCGTCTGTTCGTTCTTCTTCTGTTCGTTCTTCGTCTGTTCTTTCTTCGTCTGTTCGTTCTTCTTCGGTTCGTGCTTCGTCTGTTCGTTCTTCTTCGGTTCGTGCTTCGTCTGTTCTTTCTTCGTCTGTTCGTTCTTCGTTTGTTCTTTCTTCGTCTGTTCTTTCTTCGTCATTTCGTTCTTCGTCTGGACGTTCTTCGTCTGTTCGTTCTTCATCTGTTCGTTCTCCGTCTGTTCGTTCTTCGTCTGTTCTTTCTTCGTCTGTTCGTTCTTCTTCGGTTCGTGCTTCGTCTGTTTTTTCTTCGTCTGTTCGTTCTTCGTTTGTTCTTTCTTCGTCTGTTCTTTCTTCGTCATTTCGTTCTTCGTCTGGACGTTCTTCGTCTGTTCGTTCTTCATCTGTTCGTTCTCCGTCTGTTCGTTCTTCATCTGTTCGTTCTCCGTCTGTTCTTTCTTCGTCAGTTCGTTCTTCGTCTGTTCGTTCTTCGTCTGTTCTTTCTTCGTCTGTTCGTTCTTCTTCTGTTCGTTCTTCGTCTGTTCTTTCTTCGTCTGTTCGTTCTTCGTCTGTGCGTTCTTCGTCTCTTCGTCCTTCGTCTGTTCTTTCTTCGTCTGTTCGTTCTTCGTCTGTTCGTCTTCGTCTGTTCGTTCTTCGTCTGTTCGTTCTTCGTCTGATCGTTCTGCGTCTGTTCGTTCTTCTTCCGTTCGTTCTTCGTCTGTTCTTTCTTCGTCAGTTCGTTCTTCGTCTGTTCGTTCTTCGTCTGTTCTTTCTTCGTCTGTTCGTTCTTCTTCTGTTCGTTCTTCGTCTGTTCTTTCTTCGTCTGTTCGTTCTTCGTCTGTGCGTTCTTCGTCTCTTCGTCCTTCGTCTGTTCTTTCTTCGTCTGTTCTTTCTTCGTCTGTTCGTTCTTCTTCCGTTCGTTCTTCGTCTGGACGATCTTCGTCTGTTCTTTCTTCGTCAGTTCGTTCTTCGTCTGTTCGTTCTTCGTCTGTTCTTTCTTCGTCTGTTCGTTCTTCTTCTGTTCGTTCTTCGTCTGTTCTTTCTTCGTCTGTTCGTTCTTCTTCGGTTCGTGCTTCGTCTGTTCGTTCTTCTTCGGTTCGTGCTTCGTCTGTTCTTTCTTCGTCTGTTCGTTCTTCGTTTGTTCTTTCTTCGTCTGTTCTTTCTTCGTCATTTCGTTCTTCGTCTGGACGTTCTTCGTCTGTTCGTTCTTCATCTGTTCGTTCTCCGTCTGTTCGTTCTTCGTCTGTTCTTTCTTCGTCTGTTCGTTCTTCTTCGGTTCGTGCTTCGTCTGTTCTTTCTTCGTCTGTTCGTTCTTCGTTTGTTCTTTCTTCGTCTGTTCTTTCTTCGTCATTTCGTTCTTCGTCTGGACGTTCTTCGTCTGTTCGTTCTTCATCTGTTCGTTCTCCGTCTGTTCGTTCTTCATCTGTTCGTTCTCCGTCTGTTCTTTCTTCGTCATTTCGTTCTTCGTCTGTTCTTTCTTCGTCTGTTCGTTCTTCTTCGGTTCGTGCTTCGTCTGTTCTTTCTTCGTCTGTTCGTTCTTCGTTTGTTCTTCCTTCGTCTGTTCTTTCTTCGTCATTTCGTTCTTCGTCTGGACGTTCTTCGTCTGTTCGTTCTTCATCTGTTCGTTCTCCGTCTGTTCGTTCTTCGTCTGTTCTTTCTTCGTCTGTTCGTTCTTCTTCGGTTCGTGCTTCGTCTGTTCTTTCTTCGTCAGTTCGTTCTTCGTCTGTTCGTTCTTCGTCTGTTCTTTCTTCGTCTGTTCGTTCTTCTTCTGTTCGTTCTTCGTCTGTTCTTTCTTCGTCTGTTCGTTCTTCGTCTGTGCGTTCTTCGTCTCTTCGTCCTTCGTCTGTTCTTTCTTCGTCTGTTCGTTCTTCGTCTGTTCGTCTTCGTCTGTTCGTTCTTCGTCTGTTCGTTCTTCGTCTGATCGTTCTGCGTCTGTTCGTTCTTCTTCCGTTCGTTCTTCGTCTGGACGTTCTTCGTCTGTTCGTTCTTCGTCTGTTCTTTCTTCGTCTGTTCGTTCTTCGTCTGTTCGTTCTTCGTCTGTTCGTTCTTCGTCTGTTCGTTCTTCTTCCGTTCGTTCTTCGTCTGTTCTTTCTTCGTCTGTTCGTTCTTCTACTGTTCGTTCTTCGTCTGTTCTTTCTTCGTCTGTTCGTTCTTCGTCTGTGCGTTCTTCGTCTCTTCGTCCTTCGTCTGTTCTTTCTTCGTCTGTTCGTTCTTCGTCTGGACGTTCTTCGTCTGTTCGTTCTTCGTCTGTTCTTTCTTCGTCTGTTCGTTCTTCGTCTGTTCGTTCTTCGTCTGTTCGTTCTTCGTCTGTTCGTTCTTCTTCTGTTCGTTCTTCGTCTGTTCTTTCTTCGTCTGTTCGTTCTTCTTCTGTTCGTTCTTCGTCTGTTCTTTCTTCGTCTGTTCGTTCTTCGTCTGTGCGTTCTTCGTCTCTTCGTCCTTCGTCTGTTCTTTCTTCGACTGTTCGTTCTTCGTCTGTTCGTCTTCGTCTGTTCGTTCTTCGTCTGTTCGTTCTTCGTTTGTTCTTTCTTCGTCTGTTCTTTCTTCGTCATTTCGTTCTTCGTCTGGACGTTCTTCGTCTGTTCGTTCTTCATCTGTTCGTTCTCCGTCTGTTCGTTCTTCATCTGTTCGTTCTCCGTCTGTTCTTTCTTCGTCATTTCGTTCTTCGTCTGTTCGTTCTTCGTCTGTTCGTCTTCGTCTGTTCGTTCTTCGTTTGTTCGTTCTTCGTCTGATCGTTCTGCGTCTGTTCGTTCTTCTTCCGTTCGTTCTTCGTCTGGACGTTCTTCGTCTGTTCTTTCTTCGTCAGTTCGTTCTTCGTCTGTTCGTTCTTCGTCTGTTCTTTCTTCGTCTGTTCGTTCTTCTTCTGTTCGTTCTTCGTCTGTTCTTTCTTCATCAGTTCGTTCTTCGTCTGTTCTTTCTTCGTCTGTTCTTTCATCGTCTGTTCGTTCTCCGTCTGTTCCTTTTTCGTCTGTTCGTTCTCCGTCTGTTCGTTCTTCGTCTGTTCTTTCTTCGTCTGTTCGTTCTTCGTCTGTTCGTTCTTCGTCTGTTCTTTCTTCGTCAGTTCGTTCTTCGTCTGTTCGTTCTTCGTCTGTTCTTTCTTCGTCTGTTCGTTCTTCTTCTGTTCGTTCTTCGTCTGTTCTTTCTTCGTCTGTTCGTTCTTCTTCTGTTCGTTCTTCGTCTGTTCTTTCTTCGTCTGTTCGTTCTTCTTCGGTTCGTGCTTCGTCTGTTCGTTCTTCTTCGGTTCGTGCTTCGTCTGTTCTTTCTTCGTCTGTTCGTTCTTCGTTTGTTCTTTCTTCGTCTGTTCGTTCTTCTTCTGTTCGTTCTTCGTCTGTTCTTTCTTCGTCTGTTCGTTCTTCTTCGGTTCGTGCTTCGTCTGTTCGTTCTTCTTCGGTTCGTGCTTCGTCTGTTCTTTCTTCGTCTGTTCGTTCTTCGTTTGTTCTTTCTTCGTCTGTTCTTTCTTCGTCATTTCGTTCTTCGTCTGGACGTTCTTCGTCTGTTCGTTCTTCATCTGTTCGTTCTCCGTCTGTTCGTTCTTCGTCTGTTCTTTCTTTGTCTGTTCGTTCTTCTTCGGTTCGTGCTTCGTCTGTTCTTTCTTCGTCTGTTCGTTCTTCGTTTGTTCTTTCTTCGTCTGTTCTTTCTTCGTCATTTCGTTCTTCGTCTGGACGTTCTTCGTCTGTTCGTTCTTCATCTGTTCGTTCTCCGTCTGTTCGTTCTTCATCTGTTCGTTCTCCGTCTGTTCTTTCTTCGTCATTTCGTTCTTCGTCTGTTCTTTCTTCGTCTGTTCGTTCTTCTTCGGTTCGTGCTTCGTCTGTTCGTTCTTCTTCGGTTCGTGCTTCGTCTGTTCTTTCTTCGTCTGTTCGTTCTTCGTTTGTTCTTTCTTCGTCTGTTCTTTCTTCGTCATTTCGTTCTTCGTCTGGACGTTCTTCGTCTGTTCGTTCTTCATCTGTTCGTTCTCCGTCTGTTCGTTCTTCGTCTGTTCTTTCTTTGTCTGTTCGTTCTTCTTCGGTTCGTGCTTCGTCTGTTCTTTCTTCGTCTGTTCGTTCTTCGTTTGTTCTTTCTTCGTCTGTTCTTTCTTCGTCATTTCGTTCTTCGTCTGGACGTTCTTCGTCTGTTCGTTCTTCATCTGTTCGTTCTCCGTCTGTTCGTTCTTCATCTGTTCGTTCTCCGTCTGTTCTTTCTTCGTCATTTCGTTCTTCGTCTGTTCTTTCTTCGTCTGTTCGTTCTTCTTCGGTTCGTGCTTCGTCTGTTCTTTCTTCGTCTGTTCGTTCTTCGTTTGTTCTTCCTTCGTCTGTTCTTTCTTCGTCATTTCGTTCTTCGTCTGGACGTTCTTTGTCTGTTCGTTCTTCATCTGTTCGTTCTCCGTCTGTTCGTTCTTCGTCTGTTCTTTCTTCGTCTGTTCGTTCTTCGTCTGTTCTTTCTTCGTCTGTTCGTTCTTCTTCTGTTCGTTCTTCGTCTGTTCTTTCTTCGTCTGTTCGTTCTTCGTCTGTTCTTTCTTCGTCAGTTCGTTCTTCGTCTGTTCGTTCTTCGTCTGTTCTTTCTTCGTCTGTTCGTTCTTCTTCTGTTCGTTCTTCGTCTGTTCTTTCTTCGTCATTTCGTTCTTCGTCTGGACGTTCTTCGTCTGTTCGTTCTTCATCTGTTCGTTCTCCGTCTGTTCTTTCTTCGTCTGTTCTTTCTTCGTCTGTTCGTTCTTCTTCGGTTCGTGCTTCGTCTGTTCTTTCTTCGTCTGTTCGTTCTTCGTTTGTTCTTTCTTCGTCTGTTCTTTCTTCGTCATTTCGTTTTTCGTCTGTTCGTTCTCCGTCTGTTCGTTCTTCGTCTGTTCTTTCTTCGTCTGTTCGTTCTTCGTCTGTTCGTTCTTCGTCTGTTCGTTCTTCGTCTGTTCGTTCTTCTTCCGTTCGTTCTTCGTCTGGACGTTCTTCGTTTGTTCTTTCTTCGTCTGTTCTTTCTTCGTCATTTCGTTCTTCGTCTGGACGTTCTTCGTCTGTTCGTTCTTCGTCTGTTCGTTCTCCGTCTGTTCGTTCTTCGTCTGTTCTTTCTTCGTCTGTTCGTTCTTCGTCTGTTCTTCCTTCGTCTGTTCGTTCTTCTTCTGCTCGTTCTTCGTCTGTTCTTTCTTCGTCTGTTCGTTCTTCGTCTGTGCGTTCTTCGTCTCTTCGTCCTTCGTCTGTTCTTTCTTCGTCTGTTCGTTCTTCGTCTGTTCGTCTTCGTCTCTTCGTTCTTCGTCTGTTCGTTCTTCGTCTGATCGTTCTTCGTCTGTTCGTTCTTCGTCTGTTCTTTCTTCGTCTGTTCGTTCTTTTCTGTTCGTTCTTCGTCTGTTCTTTCTTCGTCAGTTCGTTCTTCGTCTGTTCGTTCTTCGTCTGTTCTTTCTTCGTCTGTTCGTTCTTCTTCTGTTCGTTCTTCGTCTGTTCTTTCTTCGTCTGTTCGTTCTTCGTCTGTTCGTTCTTCGTCTGATCGTTCTGCGTCTGTTCGTTCTTCTTCCGTTCGATCTTCGTCTGGACGTTCTTCGTCTGTGCGTTCTTCGTCTCTTCGTCCTTCGTCTGTTCTTTCTTCGTCTGTTCGTTCTTCGTCTGTTCGTCTTCGTCTGTTCTTTCTTCGTCTGTGCGTTCTTCGTCTCTTCGTCCTTCGTCTGTTCTTTCTTCGTCTGTTCGTTCTCCGTCTGTTCGTTCTTCGTCTGTTCTTTCTTCGTCTGTTCGTTCTTCTTCTGCTCGTTCTTCGTCTGTTCTTTCTTCGTCTGTTCGTTCTTCGTCTGTGCGTTCTTCGTCTCTTCGTCCTTCGTCTGTTCTTTCTTCGTCTGTTCGTTCTTCGTCTGTTCGTCTTCGTCTGTTCGTTCTTCGTCTGTTCGTTCTTCGTCTGATCGTTCTTCGTCTGTTCGTTCTTCGTCTGTTCTTTCTTCGTCTGTTCGTTCTTCTTCTGTTCGTTCTTCGTCTGTTCTTTCTTCGTCAGTTCGTTCTTCGTCTGTTCGTTCTTCGTCTGTTCTTTCTTCGTCTGTTCGTTCTTCTTCTGTTCGTTCTTCGTCTGTTCTTTCTTCGTCTGTTCGTTCTTCTTCGGTTCGTGCTTCGTCTGTTCTTTCTTCGTCTGTTCGTTCTTCGTTTGTTCTTTCTTCGTCCGTTCGTTCTTCGTCTGGACGTTCTTCGTCTGTTCTTTCTTCGTCATTTCGTTCTTCGTCTGGACGTTCTTCGTCTGTTCGTTCCTCGTCTTTTCGTTCTTCGTCTGATCGTTCTGCGTCTGTTCGTTCTTCTTCCGTTCGTTCTTCGTCTGGACGTTCTTCGTCTGTTCTTTCTTCGTCAGTTCGTTCTTCGTCTGTTCGTTCTTCGTCTGTTCTTTCTTCGTCTGTTCGTTCTTCTTCTGTTCGTTCTTCGTCTGTTCTTTCTTCGTCTGTTCGTTCTTCGTCTGTTCGTTCTTCGTCTGATCGTTCTGCGTCTGTTCGTTCTTCTTCCGTTCGTTCTTCGTCTGGACGTTCTTCCTCTGTTCTTTCTTCGTCTGTTCGTTCTTCGTCTGTTCGTTCTTCGTCTGATCGTTCTGCGTCTTTTCGTTCTTCTTCCGTTCGTTCTTCGTCTGGACGTTCTTCGTCTGTTCTTTCTTCGTCATTTCGTTCTTCGTCTGGACGTTCTTCGTCTGTTCGTTCTTCATCTGTTCGTTCTCCGTCTTTTCGTTCTTCGTCTGTTCTTTCTTCGTCTGTTCGTTCTTCTTCGGTTCGTGCTTCGTCTGTTCTTTCTTCGTCAGTTCGTTCTTCGTTTGTTCTTTCTTCGTCTGTTCTTTCTTCGTCATTTCGTTCTTCGTCTGTTCGTTTTTCGTCTGTTCGTTCTTCATCTGGACGTTCTTCGTCTGATCGTTCTTCGTCTGTTCGTTCTTCGTCCACTCGTTCTTCGTCTGTTCGTTCTTCGTCTGTTCGTTCTTCGTCTGTTCTTTCTTCGTCTGTTCGTTCGTCGTTTGTTCTTTCTTCGTCTGTTCGTTCTTCGTCTGTTCGTTCTTCGTCTGTTCGTTCTTCGTCTGTTCGTTCTTCGTCTGATCGTTCTGCGTCTTTTCGTTCTTCTTCCGTTCGTTCTTCGTCTGGACGTTCTTCGTCTGTTCTTTCTTCGTCTGTTCGTTCTTCGTTTGTTCTTTCTTCGTCTGTTCTTTCTTCGTCATTTCGTTCTTCGTCTGGACGTTCTTCGTCTGTTCGTTCTTCATCTGTTCGTTCTCCGTCTGTTCGTTCTTCATCTGTTCGTTCTCCGTCTGTTCTTTCTTCGTCATTTCGTTCTTCGTCTGTTCTTTCTTCGTCTGTTCGTTCTTCTTCGGTTCGTGCTTCGTCTGTTCTTTCTTCGTCTGTTCGTTCTTCGTTTGTTCTTTCTTCGTCTGTTCTTTCTTCGTCATTTCGTTTTTCGTCTGTTCGTTCTCCGTCTGTTCTTCGTCATTTCGTTCTTCGTCTGGACGTTCTTCGTCTGTTCGTTCTTCGTCTGTTCGTTCTCCGTCTGTTCGTTCTTCGTCTGTTCTTTCTTCGTCTGTTCGTTCTTCGTCTGTTCTTCCTTCGTCTGTTCGTTCTTCTTCTGCTCGTTCTTCGTCTGTTCTTTCTTCGTCTGTTCGTTCTTCGTCTGTGCGTTCTTCGTCTCTTCGTCCTTCGTCTGTTCTTTCTTCGTCTGTTCGTTCTTCGTCTGTTCGTCTTCGTCTCTTCGTTCTTCGTCTGTTCGTTCTTCGTCTGATCGTTCTTCGTCTGTTCGTTCTTCGTCTGTTCTTTCTTCGTCTGTTCGTTCTTTTCTGTTCGTTCTTCGTCTGTTCTTTCTTCGTCAGTTCGTTCTTCGTCTGTTCGTTCTTCGTCTGTTCTTTCTTCGTCTGTTCGTTCTTCTTCTGTTCGTTCTTCGTCTGTTCTTTCTTCGTCTGTTCGTTCTTCGTCTGTTCGTTCTTCGTCTGATCGTTCTGCGTCTGTTCGTTCTTCTTCCGTTCGATCTTCGTCTGGACGTTCTTCGTCTGTGCGTTCTTCGTCTCTTCGTCCTTCGTCTGTTCTTTCTTCGTCTGTTCGTTCTTCGTCTGTTCGTCTTCGTCTGTTCTTTCTTCGTCTGTGCGTTCTTCGTCTCTTCGTCCTTCGTCTGTTCTTTCTTCGTCTGTTCGTTCTCCGTCTGTTCGTTCTTCGTCTGTTCTTTCTTCGTCTGTTCGTTCTTCTTCTGCTCGTTCTTCGTCTGTTCTTTCTTCGTCTGTTCGTTCTTCGTCTGTGCGTTCTTCGTCTCTTCGTCCTTCGTCTGTTCTTTCTTCGTCTGTTCGTTCTTCGTCTGTTCGTCTTCGTCTGTTCGTTCTTCGTCTGTTCGTTCTTCGTCTGATCGTTCTTCGTCTGTTCGTTCTTCGTCTGTTCTTTCTTCGTCTGTTCGTTCTTCTTCTGTTCGTTCTTCGTCTGTTCTTTCTTCGTCAGTTCGTTCTTCGTCTGTTCGTTCTTCGTCTGTTCTTTCTTCGTCTGTTCGTTCTTCTTCTGTTCGTTCTTCGTCTGTTCTTTCTTCGTCTGTTCGTTCTTCTTCGGTTCGTGCTTCGTCTGTTCTTTCTTCGTCTGTTCGTTCTTCGTTTGTTCTTTCTTCGTCCGTTCGTTCTTCGTCTGGACGTTCTTCGTCTGTTCTTTCTTCGTCATTTCGTTCTTCGTCTGGACGTTCTTCGTCTGTTCGTTCCTCGTCTTTTCGTTCTTCGTCTGATCGTTCTGCGTCTGTTCGTTCTTCTTCCGTTCGTTCTTCGTCTGTTCTTTCTTCGTCATTTCGTTCTTCGTCAGTTCGTTCTTCGTCTGTTCGTTCTTCGTCTGTTCTTTCTTCGTCTGTTCGTTCTTCTTCTGTTCGTTCTTCGTCTGTTCTTTCTTCGTCTGTTCGTTCTTCGTCTGTTCGTTCTTCGTCTGATCGTTCTGCGTCTGTTCGTTCTTCTTCCGTTCGTTCTTCGTCTGGACGTTCTTCGTCTGTTCTTTCTTCGTCTGTTCGTTCTTCGTCTGTTCGTTCTTCGTCTGATCGTTCTGCGTCTGTTCGTTCTTCTTCCGTTAGTTCTTCGTCTGGACGTTCTTCGTCTGTTCTTTCTTCGTCATTTCGTTCTTCGTCTGGACGTTCTTCGTCTGTTCGTTCTTCATCTGTTCGTTCTCCGTCTTTTCGTTCTTCGTCTGTTCTTTCTTCGTCTGTTCGTTCTTCTTCGGTTCGTGCTTCGTCTGTTCTTTCTTCGTCAGTTCGTTCTTCGTTTGTTCTTTCTTCGTCTGTTCTTTCTTCGTCATTTCGTTCTTCGTCTGTTCGTTCTTCGTCTGTTCGTTCCTCGTCTTTTCGTTCTTCGTCTGATCGTTCTTCGTCTGTTCGTTCTTCGTCCATTCGTTCTTCGTCTGTTCTTTCTTCGTCTGTTCGTTCTTGGTCTGTTCGTTCCTCGTCCATTCGTTCTTCGTCTGTTCGTTCTTCGTCTGTTCGTTCTTCGTCTGTTCTTTCTTCGTCTGTTCGTTCTTCGTTTGTTCTTTCTTCGTCTGTTCGTTCTTCATCTGGACGTTCTTCGTCTGATCGTTCTTCGTCTGTTCGTTCTTCGTCCATTCGTTCTTCGTCTGTTCGTTCTTCGTCTGTTCGTTCTTCGTCTGTTCTTTCTTCGTCTGTTCGTTCGTCGTTTGTTCTTTCTTCGTCTGTTCGTTCTTCGTCTGTTCGTTCTTCGTCTGTTCGTTCTTCGTCTGTTCGTTCCACGTCTTTTCGTTCTTCGTCTGATCGTTCTTCGTCTGTTCGTTCTTCGTCCATTCGTTCTTCGTCTGTTCGTTCATCGTCTGTTCTTTCTTCGTCTGTTCGTTCTTCTTCTGTTCGTTCTTCGTCTGTTCTTTCTTCGTCTGTTCGTTCTTCGTCTGTTCGTTCTTCGTCTGATCGTTCTGCGTCTGTTCGTTCTTCTTCCGTTCGTTCTTCGTCTGGACGTTCTTCGTCTGTTCTTTCTTCGTCATTTCGTTCTTCGTCTGGACGTTCTTCGTCTGTTCGTTCTTCATCTGTTCGTTCTTCGTCTGATCGTTCATCGTCTGATCGTTCTTCGTCTGATCGTTCTGCGTCTGTTCGTTCTTCTTCCGTTCGTTCTTCGTCTGGACGTTCTTCGTCTGTTCTTTCTTCGTCATTTCGTTCTTCGTCTGGACGTTCTTCGTCTGTTCGTTCTTCATCTGTTCGTTCTTCGTCTGTTCGTTCTTCGTCTGATCGTTCTGCGTCTGTTCGTTCTTCTTCCGTTCGTTCTTCGTCTGGACGTTCTTCGTCTGTTCTTTCTTCGTCATTTCGTTCTTCGTCTGGACGTTCTTCGTCTGTTCGTTCTTCATCTGTTCGTTCTTCGTCTGATCGTTCATCGTCTGTTCTTTCTTCGTCTGTTCGTTCTTCGTCTGATCGTTCTGCGTCTGTTCGTTCTTCTTCCGTTCGTTCTTCGTCTGGACGTTCTTCGTCTGTTCTTTCTTCGTCATTTCGTTCTTCGTCTGGACGTTCTTCGTCTGATCGTTCTTCGTCTGGACGTTCTTCGTCTGTTCTTTCTTCGTCATTTCGTTCTTCGTCTGGACGTTCTTCGTCTGTTCGTTCTTCGTCCATTCGTTCTTCGTCTGTTCGTTCATCGTCTGTTCTTTCTTCGTCTGTTCGTTCTTCTTCTGTTCGTTCTTCGTCTGTTCTTTCTTCGTCTGTTCGTTCTTCGTCTGTTCGTTCTTCGTCTGATCGTTCTGCGTCTGTTCGTTCTTCTTCCGTTCGTTCTTCGTCTGGACGTTCTTCGTCTGTTCTTTCTTCGTCATTTCGTTCTTCGTCTGGACGTTCTTCGTCTGTTCGTTCTTCGTCCATTCGGTCTTCGTCTGTTCGTTCATCGTCTGTTCTTTCTTCGTCTGTTCGTTCTTCTTCTGTTCGTTCTTCGTCTGTTCGTTCTTCGTCTGTTCGTTCTTCGTCTGTTCGTTCTTCGTCTGATCGTTCTTCGTCTGGACGTTCTTCGTCTGTTCTTTCTTCGTCATTTCGTTCTTCGTCTGGACGTTCTTCGTCTGTTCGTTCTTCGTCCATTCGTTCTTCGTCTGTTCGTTCATCGTCTGTTCTTTCTTCGTCTGTTCGTTCTTCTTCTGTTCGTTCTTCGTCTGTTCTTTCTTCGTCTGTTCGTTCTTCGTCTGTTCGTTCTTCGTCTGATCGTTCTGCGTCTGTTCGTTCTTCTTCCGTTCGTTCTTCGTCTGGACGTTCTTCGTCTGTTCGTTCTTCGTCCATTCGTTCTTCGTCTGTTCGTTCATCGTCTGTTCTTTCTTCGTCTGTTCGTTCTTCTTCTGTTCGTTCTTCGTCTGTTCTTTCTTCGTCTGTTCGTTCTTCGTCTGTTCTTTCTTCGTCTGTTCGTTCTTCGTCTGTTCTTTCTTCGTCTGTTCGTTCTTCGTCTGTTCGTTCTTCGTCTGTTCTTTCTTCGTCTGTTCGTTCTTCGTCAGTTCGTTCTTCGTCTGTTCGTTCTTCGTCTGTTCTTTCTTCGTCTGCTCGTTCTTCGTCTGTTCGTTCTTCGTCTGTTCTTTCTTCGTCTGTTCGTTCTTCGTCAGTTCGTTCTTCGTCTGTTCGTTCTTCGTCTGTTCTTTCTTCGTCTGTTCGTTCTTCGTCTGTTCGTTCTTCGTCTGTTCGTTCTTCGTCTGTTCATTCTTCGTCTGTTCGTTCTTCGTCTGATCGTTCTGCGTCTGTTCGTTCTTCTTCCGTTCGTTCTTCGTCTGTTCTTTCTTCGTCTGTTCGTTCTTCGTCTGTTCTTTCTTCGTCTGTTCGTTCTTCGTCTGTTCTTTCTTCGTCTGTTCGTTCTTCGTCTGTTCGTTCTTCGTCTGTTCTTTGTTCGTCTGTTCTTTCTTCGTCAGTTCGTTCTTCGTCTGTTCGTTCTTCGTCTGTTCTTTCTTCGTCTGTTCGTTCTTCTTCTGTTCGTTCTTCGTCTGTTCTTTCTTCGTCTGTTCGTTCTTCGTGTGTTCGTTCTTTGTCTGTTCTTTCTTCGTCTGTTCGTTCTTCGTCTGTTCTTTCTTCGTCTGTTCGTCCTTCGTCTGTTCGTTCTTCGTCTGTTCTTTCTTCGTCTGTTCGTTCTTCGTCTGTTCTTTCTTCGTCTGTTCGTTCTTCGTCTGTTCGTTCTTCGTCTGTTCTTTCTTCGTCTGTTCGTTCTTCGTCTGTTCTTTCTTCGTCTGTTCGTTCTTCGTCTGTTCTTTCTTCGTCAGTTCGTTCTTCGTCTGTTCGTTCTTCGTCTGTTCTTTCTTCGTCTGTTCGTTCTTCTTCTGTTCGTTCTTCGTCTGTTCTTTCTTCGTCTGTTCGTTCTTCGTCTGTTCGTTCTTCGTCCATTCGTTCTTCGTCTGTTCTTTCTTCGTCTGTTCGTTGTTGGTCTGTTCGTTCCTCGTCCATTCGTTCTTCGTCTGTTCGTTCTTCATCTGTTCGTTCTTCGTCTGTTCTTTCTTCGTCTGTTCGTTCTTCGTTTGTTCTTTCTTCGTCTGTTCGTTCTTCGTCTGGACGTTCTTCGTCTGATCGTTCTTCGTCTGTTCGTTCTTCGTCCATTCGTTCTTCATCTGTTCGTTCTTCGTCTGTTCGTTCTTCGTCTGTTCTTTCTTCGTCTGTTCGTTCTTCGTCTGTTCTTTCTTCGTCTGTTCGTCCTTCGTCTGTGCGTTCTTCGTCTGTTCGTTCTCCGTCTGTTCCTTTTTCGTCTGTTCGTTCTCCGTCTGTTCGTTCTTCGTCTGTTCTTTCTTCGTCTGTTCGTTCTTCGTCTGTTCGTTCTTCGTCTGTTCTTTCTTCGTCTGTTCGTTCTTCGTCTGTTCTTTCTTCGTCTGTTCGTCCTTCGTCTGTGCGTTCTTCGTCTGTTCGTTCTCCGTCTGTTCCTTTTTCGTCTGTTCGTTCTCCGTCTGTTCGTTCTTCGTCTGTTCTTTCTTCGTCTGTTCGGTCTTCGTCTGTTCGTTCTTCGTCTGTTCGTTCTTCGTCTGTTCTTTCTTCGTCTGTTCGTTCTTCGTCTGTTCTTTCTTCGTCTGTTCGTCCTTCGTCTGTGCGTTCTTCGTCTGTTCGTTCTCCGTCTGTTCCTTTTTCGTCTGTTCGTTCTCCGTCTGTTCGTTCTTCGTCTGTTCTTTCTTCGTCTGTTCGTTCTTCATCTGGACGTTCTTCGTCTGTTCGTTCTTCATCTGTTCGTTCTCCGTCTGTTCGTTCTTCGTCTGTTCGTTCTTCGTCTGATCGTTCTGCGTCTGTTCGTTCTTCGTCTGTTCGTTCTTCGTCTATTCGTTCTTCAACTGTTCTTTCTTCATCAGTTCGTTCTTCGTCTGTTCGTTCTTCGTCTGTTCTTTCATCCTCTGTTCGTTCTCCGTCTGTTCCTTTTTCGTCTGTTCGTTTTCCGTCTGTTCGTTCTTCGTCTGTTCTTTCTTCGTCTGTTCGTTCTTCATCTGTTCGTTCTTCGTCTGTTCGTTCTTCGTCTGTTCGTTCTTCGTCTGATCGTTCTGCGTCTGTTCGTTCTTCTTCCGTTCGTTCTTCGTCTGGACGTTCTTCGTCTGTTCGTTCTTTGTCTGTTCTTTCTTCGTCTGTTCGTTCTTCGTCTGTTCTTTCTTCGTCTGTTCGTCCTTCGTCTGTTCGTTCTTCGTCTGTTCTTTCTTCGTCTGTTCGTTCTTCGTCTGTTCTTTCTTCGTCTGTTCGTTCTTCGTCTGTTCGTTCTTCGTCTGTTCTTTCTTCGTCTGTTCGTTCTTCGTCTGTTCTTTCTTCGTCTGTTCGTTCTTCGTCTGTTCTTTCTTCGTCAGTTCGTTCTTCGTCTGTTCGTTCTTCGTCTGTTCTTTCTTCGTCTGTTCGTTCTTCTTCTGTTCGTTCTTCGTCTGTTCTTTCTTCGTCTGTTCGTTCTTCGTCTGTTCTTTCTTCGTCAGTTCGTTCTTCGTCTGGACGTTCTTCGTCTGTTCGTTCTTCATCTGTTCGTTCTCCGTCTGTTCGTTCTTCGTCTGTTCGTTCTTCGTCTGATCGTTCTGCGTCTGTTAGTTCTTCGTCTGTTCGTTCTTCGTCTATTCGTTCTTCGTCTGTTCTTTCTTCATCAGTTCGTTCTTCGTCTGTTCGTTCTTCGTCTGTTCTTTCATCGTCTGTTCGTTCTCCGTCTGTTCCTTTTTCGTCTGTTCGTTCTCCGTCTGTTCCTTTTTCGTCTGTTCGTTCTCCGTCTGTTCGTTCTTCGTCTGTTCTTTCTTCGTCTGTTCTTTCTTCGTCTGTGCGTTCTTCGTCTGTTCTTTCTTCGTCTGTTCGTCCTTCGTCTGTGCGTTCTTCGTCTGTTCGTTCTCCGTCTGTTCCTTTTTCGTCTGTTCGTTCTCCGTCTGTTCGTTCTTCGTCTGTTCTTTCTTCGTCTGTTCGTTCTTCGTCTGTTCGTTCTTCGTCTGTTCGTTCTTCGTCTGTTCATTCTTCTTCCTTCGTCTTCGTCAGTTCGTTCTTCGTCTGTTCGTTCTTCGTCTGTTCTTTCTTCGTCTGTTCGTTCTTCTTCTGTTCGTTCTTCGTCTGTTCTTTCTTCGTCTGTTCGTTCTTCGTCTGTTCGTTCTTCGTCTGTTCGTTCTTCGTCTGATCGTTCTGCGTCTGTTCGTTCTTCTTCCGTTCGTTCTTCGTCTGGACGTTCTTCGTCTGTTCGTTCTTCATCTGTTCGTTCTCCGTCTGTTCGTTCTTCGTCTGTTCTTTTTCGTCTGTTCGTTCTTCGTCTGTTCTTTCTTCGTCTGTTCGTTCTTCATCTGTTCGTTCTTCGTCTGTTCGTTCCTCATCTGTTCGTTCTTCGTCTGATCGTTCTGCGTCTGTTCGTTCTTCTTCCGTTCGTTCTTCGTCTGTTCGTTCTTCGTCTGTTCGTTCTTCGTCTGTTCATTCTTCTTCCGTTCGTTCTTCGTCTGGACGTTCTTCGTCTGTTCTTTCTTCGTCAGTTCGTTCTTCTTCTGTTCGTTCTTCGTCTGTTCTTTCTTCGTCTGTTCGTTCTTCGTCTGTTCGTTCTTCGTCTGTCCGTTCTTCGTCTGTTCGTTCTTCGTCTGTTCGTTCTTCGTCTGATCGTTCTGCGTCTGTTCGTTCTTCTTCCGTTCGTTCTTCGTCTGGACGTTCTTCGTCTGTTCTTTCTTCGTCAGTTCGTTCTTCGTCTGTTCGTTCTTCGTCTGTTCTTTCTTCGTCTGTTCGTTCTTCTTCTGTTCGTTCTTCGTCTGTTCTTTCTTCGTCTGTTCGTTCTTCGTCTGTTCGTTCTTCGTCTGTTCGTTCTTCGTCTGATCGTTCTGCGTCTGTTCGTTCTTCTTCCGTTCGTTCTTCGTCTGGACGTTCTTCGTCTGTTCGTTCTTCATCTGTTCGTTCTTCGTCTGTTCGTTCTTCGTCTGTGCGTTCTTCGTCTGTTCGTTCTTCGTCTGTTCTTTCTTCGTCTGTTCGTTCTTCATCTGTTCGTTCTTCGTCTGTTCGTTCCTCATCTGTTCGTTCTTCGTCTGATCGTTCTGCGTCTGTTCGTTCTTCTTCCGTTCGTTCTTCGTCTGTTCGTTCTTCGTCTGTTCGTTCTTCGTCTGTTCGTTCTTCGTCTGTTCGTTCTTCGTCTGTTCTTTCTTCGTCTGTTCGTTCTTCTTCTGTTCGTTCTTCGTCTGTTCTTTCTTCGTCTGTTCGTTCTTCGTCTGTTCGTCTGTTCGTTCTTCGTCTGTTCGTTCTTCGTCTGATCGTTCTGCGTCTGTTCGTTCTTCTTCCGTTCGTTCTTCGTCTGGACGTTCTTCGTCTGTTCGTTCTTCATCTGTTCGTTCTCCGTCTGTTCGTTCTTCGTCTGTTCTTTTTCGTCTGTTCGTTCTCCGTCTGTTCGTTCTTCGTCTGTTTTTTCTTCGTCTGTTCGTTCTTCGTCTGTGCGTTCTTCGTCTGTTCGTTCTTCGTCTGTGCGTTCTTCATCTGTTCGTTCTCCGTCTGTTCGTTCTTCGTCTGTTCTTTTTCGTCTGTTCGTTCTCCGTCTGTTCGTTCTTCGTCTGTTCGTTCTTCATCTGTTCGTTCTTCGTCTGTTCGTTCCTCATCTGTTCGTTCTTCGTCTGATCGTTCTGCGTCTGTTCGTTCTTCTTCCGTTCGTTCTTCGTCTGTTCGTTCTTCGTCTGTTCGTTCTGCGTCTGTTCGTTCTTCTTCCGTTCGTTCTTCGTCTGTTCGTTCTTCGTCTGTTCGTTCTTCGTCTGTTCGTTCTTCATCTGTTCGTTCTGCGTCTGTTCGTTCTTCGTCTGTTCGTTCTTCGTCTGTTCGTTCTTCGTCTGTTCGTTCTTCGTCTGTTCGTTCTTCGTCTGTTCTTTCTTCGTCTGTTCGTTCTTCTTCTGTTCGTTCTTCGTCTGTTCTTTCTTCGTCTGTTCGTTCTTCGTCTGTTCGTTCTTCGTCTGTTCGTTCTTCGTCTGATCGTTCTGCGTCTGTTCGTTCTTCTTCCGTTCGTTCTTCGTCTGGACGTTCTTCGTCTGTTCGTTCTTCATCTGTTCGTTCTCCGTCTGTTCGTTCTTCGTCTGTTCTTTTTCGTCTGTTCGTTCTCCGTCTGTTCGTTCTTCGTCTGTTTTTTCTTCGTTTGTTCGTTCTTCGTCTGTTCGTTCTTCGTCTGTTCGTTCTTCGTCTGTGCGTTCTTCATCTGTTCGTTCTCCGTCTGTTCGTTCTTCGTCTGTTCTTTTTCGTCTGTTCGTTCTCCGTCTGTTCGTTCTTCGTCTGTTCGTTCTTCATCTGTTAGTTCTTCGTCTGTTCGTTCCTCATCTGTTCGTTCTTCGTCTGATCGTTCTGCGTCTGTTCGTTCTTCTTCCGTTCGTTCTTCGTCTGTTCGTTCTTCGTCTGTTCGTTCTCCGTCTGTTCATTCTTCTTCCGTTCGTTCTTCGTCTGGACGTTCTTCGTCTGTTCTTTCTTCGTCAGTTCGTTCTTCTTCTGTTCGTTCTTCGTCTGTTCTTTCTTCGTCTGTTCGTTCTTCGTCTGTTCGTTCTTCGTCTGTTCGTTCTTCGTCTGTTCTTTCTTCGTCTGTTCGTTCTTCTTGTGTTCGTTCTTCGTCTGTTCTTTCTTCGTCTGTTCGTTCTTCGTCTGTTCGTCTGTTCGTTCTTCGTCTGTTCGTTCTTCGTCTGATCGTTCTGCGTCTGTTCGTTCTTCTTCCGTTCGTTCTTCGTCTGGACGTTCTTCGTCTGTTCGTTCTTCATCTGTTCGTTCTCCGTCTGTTCGTTCTTCGTCTGTTCGTTCTCCGTCTGTTCGTTCTTCGTCTGTTTTTTCTTCGTCTGTTCGTTCTTCGTCTGTGCGTTCTTCGTCTGTTCGTTCTTCGTCTGTGCGTTCTTCATCTGTTCGTTCTCCGTCTGTTCGTTCTTCGTCTGTTCTTTTTCGTCTGTTCGTTCTCCGTCTGTTCGTTCTTCGTCTGTTCGTTCTTCATCTGTTCGTTCTTCGTCTGTTCGTTCCTCATCTGTTCGTTCTTCGTCTGATCGTTCTGCGTCTGTTCGTTCTTCTTCCGTTCGTTCTTCGTCTGTTCGTTCTTCGTCTGTTCGTTCTGCGTCTGTTCGTTCTTCTTCCGTTCGTTCTTCGTCTGTTCGTTCTTCGTCTGTTCGTTCTTCGTCTGTTCGTTCTTCATCTGTTCGTTCTGCGTCTGTTCGTTCTTCGTCTGTTCGTTCTTCGTCTGTTCGTTCTTCGTCTGTTCGTTCTTCGTCTGTTCGTTCTTCGTCTGTTCTTTCTTCGTCTGTTCGTTCTTCTTCTGTTCGTTCTTCGTCTGTTCTTTCTTCGTCTGTTCGTTCTTCGTCTGTTCGTTCTTCGTCTGTTCGTTCTTCGTCTGATCGTTCTGCGTCTGTTCGTTCTTCTTCCGTTCGTTCTTCGTCTGGACGTTCTTCGTCTGTTCGTTCTTCATCTGTTCGTTCTCCGTCTGTTCGTTCTTCGTCTGTTCTTTTTCGTCTGTTCGTTCTCCGTCTGTTCGTTCTTCGTCTGTTTTTTCTTCGTTTGTTCGTTCTTCGTCTGTTTGTTCTTCGTCTGTTCGTTCTTCGTCTGTGCGTTCTTCATCTGTTCGTTCTCCGTCTGTTCGTTCTTCGTCTGTTCTTTTTCGTCTGTTCGTTCTCCGTCTGTTCGTTCTTCGTCTGTTCGTTCTTCATCTGTTCGTTCTTCGTCTGTTCGTTCCTCATCTGTTCGTTCTTCGTCTGATCGTTCTGCGTCTGTTCGTTCTTCTTCCGTTCGTTCTTCGTCTGTTCGTTCTTCGTCTGTTCGTTCTCCGTCTGTTCATTCTTCTTCCGTTCGTTCTTCGTCTGGACGTTCTTCGTCTGTTCTTTCTTCGTCAGTTCGTTCTTCTTCTGTTCGTTCTTCGTCTGTTCTTTCTTCGTCTGTTCGTCTGTTCGTTCTTCGTCTGTTCGTTCTTCGTCTGATCGTTCTGCGTCTGTTCGTTCTTCTTCCGTTCGTTCTTCGTCTGGACGTTCTTCGTCTGTTCGTTCTTCATCTGTTCGTTCTCCGTCTGTTCGTTCTTCGTCTGTTCGTTCTCCGTCTGTTCGTTCTTCGTCTGTTTTTTCTTCGTCTGTTCGTTCTTCGTCTGTGCGTTCTTCGTCTGTTCGTTCTTCGTCTGTGCGTTCTTCATCTGTTCGTTCTCCGTCTGTTCGTTCTTCGTCTGTTCTTTTTCGTCTGTTCGTTCTCCGTCTGTTCGTTCTTCGTCTGTTCGTTCTTCATCTGTTCGTTCTTCGTCTGTTCGTTCCTCATCTGTTCGTTCTTCGTCTGATCGTTCTGCGTCTGTTCGTTCTTCTTCCGTTCGTTCTTCGTCTGTTCGTTCTTCGTCTGTTCGTTCTGCGTCTGTTCGTTCTTCTTCCGTTCGTTCTTCGTCTGTTCGTTCTTCGTCTGTTCGTTCTTCGTCTGTTCGTTCTTCATCTGTTCGTTCTGCGTCTGTTCGTTCTTCGTCTGTTCGTTCTTCGTCTGTTCGTTCTTCGTCTGTTCGTTCTTCGTCTGTTCGTTCTTCGTCTGTTCTTTCTTCGTCTGTTCGTTCTTCTTCTGTTCGTTCTTCGTCTGTTCTTTCTTCGTCTGTTCGTTCTTCGTCTGTTCGTTCTTCGTCTGTTCGTTCTTCGTCTGATCGTTCTGCGTCTGTTCGTTCTTCTTCCGTTCGTTCTTCGTCTGGACGTTCTTCGTCTGTTCTTTCTTCGTCAGTTCGTTCTTCGTCTGTTCGTTCTTCGTCTGTTCTTTCTTCGTCTGTTCGTTCTTCTTCTGTTCGTTCTTCGTCTGTTCTTTCTTCGTCTGTTCGTTCTTCGTCTGTTCGTTCTTCGTCTGTTCGTTCTTCGTCTGATCGTTCTGCGTCTGTTCGTTCTTCTTCCGTTCGTTCTTCGTCTGGACGTTCTTCGTCTGTTCGTTCTTCATCTGTTCGTTCTCCGTCTGTTCGTTCTTCGTCTGTTCTTTTTCGTCTGTTCGTTCTCCGTCTGTTCGTTCTTCGTCTGTTTTTTCTTCGTCTGTTCGTTCTTCGTCTGTGCGTTCTTCGTCTGTTCGTTCTTCGTCTGTTCGTTCTCCGTCTGTTCGTTCTTCGTCTGTTCTTTCTTCGTCTGTTCGTTCTTCATCTGTTCGTTCTTCGTCTGTTCGTTCCTCATCTGTTCGTTCTTCGTCTGATCCTTCTGCGTCTGTTCGTTCTTCTTCCGTTCGTTCTTCGTCTGTTCGTTCTTCGTCTGTTCGTTCTTCGTCTGTTCATTCTTCTTCCGTTCGTTCTTCGTCTGGACGTTCTTCGTCTGTTCTTTCTTCGTCAGTTCGTTCTTCTTCTGTTCGTTCTTCGTCTGTTCTTTCTTCGTCTGTTCGTTCTTCGTCTGTTCGTTCTTCGTCTGTCCGTTCTTCGTCTGTTCGTTCTTCGTCTGTTCGTTCTTCGTCTGATCGTTCTGCGTCTGTTCGTTCTTCTTCCGTTCGTTCTTCGTCTGGACGTTCTTCGTCTGTTCTTTCTTCGTCAGTTCGTTCTTCGTCTGTTCGTTCTTCGTCTGTTCTTTCTTCGTCTGTTCGTTCTTCTTCTGTTCGTTCTTCGTCTGTTCTTTCTTCGTCTGTTCGTTCTTCGTCTGTTCGTTCTTCGTCTGTTCGTTCTTCGTCTGATCGTTCTGCGTCTGTTCGTTCTTCTTCCGTTCGTTCTTCGTCTGGACGTTCTTCGTCTGTTCGTTCTTCATCTGTTCGTTCTTCGTCTGTTCGTTCTTCGTCTGTGCGTTCTTCGTCTGTTCGTTCTTCGTCTGTTCTTTCTTCGTCTGTTCGTTCTTCATCTGTTCGTTCTTCGTCTGTTCGTTCCTCATCTGTTCGTTCTTCGTCTGATCGTTCTGCGTCTGTTCGTTCTTCTTCCGTTCGTTCTTCGTCTGTTCGTTCTTCGTCTGTTCGTTCTTCGTCTGTTCGTTCTTCGTCTGTTCGTTCTTCGTCTGTTCGTTCTTCGTCTGTTCTTTCTTCGTCTGTTCGTTCTTCTTCTGTTCGTTCTTCGTCTGTTCTTTCTTCGTCTGTTCGTTCTTCGTCTGTTCGTCTGTTCGTTCTTCGTCTGTTCGTTCTTCGTCTGATCGTTCTGCGTCTGTTCGTTCTTCTTCCGTTCGTTCTTCGTCTGGACGTTCTTCGTCTGTTCGTTCTTCATCTGTTCGTTCTCCGTCTGTTCGTTCTTCGTCTGTTCTTTTTCGTCTGTTCGTTCTCCGTCTGTTCGTTCTTCGTCTGTTTTTTCTTCGTCTGTTCGTTCTTCGTCTGTGCGTTCTTCGTCTGTTCGTTCTTCGTCTGTGCGTTCTTCATCTGTTCGTTCTCCGTCTGTTCGTTCTTCGTCTGTTCTTTTTCGTCTGTTCGTTCTCCGTCTGTTCGTTCTTCGTCTGTTCGTTCTTCATCTGTTCGTTCTTCGTCTGTTCGTTCCTCATCTGTTCGTTCTTCGTCTGATCGTTCTGCGTCTGTTCGTTCTTCTTCCGTTCGTTCTTCGTCTGTTCGTTCTTCGTCTGTTCGTTCTGCGTCTGTTCGTTCTTCTTCCGTTCGTTCTTCGTCTGTTCGTTCTTCGTCTGTTCGTTCTTCGTCTGTTCGCTCTTCATCTGTTCGTTCTGCGTCTGTTCGTTCTTCGTCTGTTCGTTCTTCGTCTGTTCGTTCTTCGTCTGTTCGTTCTTCGTCTGTTCGTTCTTCGTCTGTTCTTTCTTCGTCTGTTCGTTCTTCTTCTGTTCGTTCTTCGTCTGTTCTTTCTTCGTCTGTTCGTTCTTCGTCTGTTCGTTCTTCGTCTGTTCGTTCTTCGTCTGATCGTTCTGCGTCTGTTCGTTCTTCTTCCGTTCGTTCTTCGTCTGGACGTTCTTCGTCTGTTCGTTCTTCGTCTGTTCGTTCTTCGTCTGTTCTTTCTTCGTCTGTTCGTTCTTCTTCTGTTCGTTCTTCGTCTGTTCGTTCTTCGTCTGTTCGTTCTTCATCTGTTCGTTCTGCGTCTGTTCGTTCTTCGTCTGTTCGTTCTTCGTCTGTTCGTTCTTCGTCTGTTCGTTCTTCGTCTGTTCGTTCTTCGTCTGTTCGTTCTTCGTCTGTTCTTTCTTCGTCTGTTCGTTCTTCTTCTGTTCGTTCTTCGTCTGTTCTTTCTTCGTCTGTTCGTTCTTCGTCTGTTCGTTCTTCGTCTGTGCGTTCTTCATCTGTTCGTTCTCCGTCTGTTCGTTCTTCGTCTGTTCTTTTTCGTCTGTTCGTTCTCCGTCTGTTCGTTCTTCGTCTGTTCGTTCTTCATCTGTTAGTTCTTCGTCTGTTCGTTCCTCATCTGTTCGTTCTTCGTCTGATCGTTCTGCGTCTGTTCGTTCTTCTTCCGTTCGTTCTTCGTCTGTTCGTTCTTCGTCTGTTCGTTCTCCGTCTGTTCATTCTTCTTCCGTTCGTTCTTCGTCTGGACGTTCTTCGTCTGTTCTTTCTTCGTCAGTTCGTTCTTCTTCTGTTCGTTCTTCGTCTGTTCTTTCTTCGTCTGTTCGTTCTTCGTCTGTTCGTTCTTCGTCTGTTCGTTCTTCGTCTGTTCTTTCTTCGTCTGTTCGTTCTTCTTCTGTTCGTTCTTCGTCTGTTCTTTCTTCGTCTGTTCGTTCTTCGTCTGTTCGTCTGTTCGTTCTTCGTCTGTTCGTTCTTCGTCTGATCGTTCTGCGTCTGTTCGTTCTTCTTCCGTTCGTTCTTCGTCTGGACGTTCTTCGTCTGTTCGTTCTTCATCTGTTCGTTCTCCGTCTGTTCGTTCTTCGTCTGTTCTTTTTCGTCTGTTCGTTCTCCGTCTGTTCGTTCTTCGTCTGTTTTTTCTTCGTCTGTTCGTTCTTCGTCTGTGCGTTCTTCGTCTGTTCGTTCTTCGTCTGTGCGTTCTTCATCTGTTCGTTCTCCGTCTGTTCGTTCTTCGTCTGTTCTTTTTCGTCTGTTCGTTCTCCGTCTGTTCGTTCTTCGTCTGTTCGTTCTTCATCTGTTCGTTCTTCGTCTGTTCGTTCCTCATCTGTTCGTTCTTCGTCTGATCGTTCTGCGTCTGTTCGTTCTTCTTCCGTTCGTTCTTCGTCTGTTCGTTCTTCGTCTGTTCGTTCTGCGTCTGTTCGTTCTTCTTCCGTTCGTTCTTCGTCTGTTCGTTCTTCGTCTGTTCGTTCTTCGTCTGTTCGTTCTTCATCTGTTCGTTCTGCGTCTGTTCGTTCTTCGTCTGTTCGTTCTTCGTCTGTTCGTTCTTCGTCTGTTCGTTCTTCGTCTGTTCGTTCTTCGTCTGTTCTTTCTTCGTCTGTTCGTTCTTCTTCTGTTCGTTCTTCGTCTGTTCTTTCTTCGTCTGTTCGTTCTTCGTCTGTTCGTTCTTCGTCTGTTCGTTCTTCGTCTGATCGTTCTGCGTCTGTTCGTTCTTCTTCCGTTCGTTCTTCGTCTGGACGTTCTTCGTCTGTTCGTTCTTCATCTGTTCGTTCTCCGTCTGTTCGTTCTTCGTCTGTTCTTTTTCGTCTGTTCGTTCTCCGTCTGTTCGTTCTTCGTCTGTTTTTTCTTCGTTTGTTCGTTCTTCGTCTGTTTGTTCTTCGTCTGTTCGTTCTTCGTCTGTGCGTTCTTCATCTGTTCGTTCTCCGTCTGTTCGTTCTTCGTCTGTTCTTTTTCGTCTGTTCGTTCTCCGTCTGTTCGTTCTTCGTCTGTTCGTTCTTCATCTGTTCGTTCTTCGTCTGTTCGTTCCTCATCTGTTCGTTCTTCGTCTGATCGTTCTGCGTCTGTTCGTTCTTCTTCCGTTCGTTCTTCGTCTGTTCGTTCTTCGTCTGTTCGTTCTCCGTCTGTTCATTCTTCTTCCGTTCGTTCTTCGTCTGGACGTTCTTCGTCTGTTCTTTCTTCGTCAGTTCGTTCTTCTTCTGTTCGTTCTTCGTCTGTTCTTTCTTCGTCTGTTCGTTCTTCGTCTGTTCGTTCTTCGTCTGTTCGTTCTTCGTCTGTTCGTTCTTCGTCTGTTCGTTCTTCGTCTGATCGTTCTGCGTCTGTTCGTTCTTCTTCCGTTCGTTCTTCGTCTGGACGTTCTTCGTCTGTTCTTTCTTCGTCAGTTCGTTCTTCGTCTGTTCGTTCTTCGTCTGTTCTTTCTTCGTCTGTTCGTTCTTCTTCTGTTCGTTCTTCGTCTGTTCTTTCTTCGTCTGTTCGTTCTTCGTCTGTTCGTTCTTCGTCTGTTCGTTCTTCGTCTGATCGTTCTGCGTCTGTTCGTTCTTCTTCCGTTCGTTCTTCGTCTGGACGTTCTTCGTCTGTTCGTTCTTCATCTGTTCGTTCTCCGTCTGTTCGTTCTTCGTCTGTTCTTTTTCGTCTGTTCGTTCTCCGTCTGTTCGTTCTTCGTCTGTTTTTTCTTCGTCTGTTCGTTCTTCGTCTGTGCGTTCTTCGTCTGTTCGTTCTTCGTCTGTTCTTTCTTCGTCTGTTCGTTCTTCATCTGTTCGTTCTTCGTCTGTTCGTTCCTCATCTGTTCGTTCTTCGTCTGATCGTTCTGCGTCTGTTCGTTCTTCTTCCGTTCGTTCTTCGTCTGTTCGTTCTTCGTCTGTTCGTTCTTCGTCTGTTCGTTCTTCGTCTGTTCGTTCTTCGTCTGTTCTTTCTTCGTCTGTTCGTTCTTCTTCTGTTCGTTCTTCGTCTGTTCTTTCTTCGTCTGTTCGTTCTTCGTCTGTTCGTTCTTCGTCTGTTCGTTCTTCGTCTGATCGTTCTGCGTCTGTTCGTTCTTCTTCCGTTCGTTCTTCGTCTGGACGTTCTTCGTCTGTTCGTTCTTCATCTGTTCGTTCTCCGTCTGTTCGTTCTTCGTCTGTTCTTTTTCGTCTGTTCGTTCTCCGTCTGTTCGTTCTTCGTCTGTTTTTTCTTCGTCTGTTCGTTCTTCGTCTGTGCGTTCTTCGTCTGTTCGTTCTTCGTCTGTGCGTTCTTCATCTGTTCGTTCTCCGTCTGTTCGTTCTTCGTCTGTTCTTTTTCGTCTGTTCGTTCTCCGTCTGTTCGTTCTTCGTCTGTTCGTTCTTCATCTGTTCGTTCTTCGTCTGTTCGTTCCTCATCTGTTCGTTCTTCGTCTGATCGTTCTGCGTCTGTTCGTTCTTCTTCCGTTCGTTCTTCGTCTGTTCGTTCTTCGTCTGTTCGTTCTTCGTCTGTTCGTTCTTCATCTGTTCGTTCTTCGTCCATTCGTTCTTCGTCTGTTCGTTCTTCGTCTGTTCGTTCTTCGTCCATTCGTTCTTCGTCTGTTCGTTCTTCGTCTGTTCGTTCTTCGTCTGTTCTTTCTTCGTCTGTTCGTTCTTCGTTTGTTCTTTCTTCGTCTGTTCGTTCCTCGTCCATTCGTTCTTCGTCTGTTCGTTCTTCGTCTGTTCGTTCTTCGTCTGTTCTTTCTTCGTCTGTTCGTTCTTCGTTTGTTCTTTCTTCGTCTGTTCGTTCTTCGTCTGGACGTTCTTCGTCTGATCGTTCTTCGTCTGTTCGTTCTTCGTCCATTCGTTCTTCGTCTGTTCGTTCTTCGTCTGTTCGTTCTTCGTCTGTTCTTTCTTCGTCTGTTCGTTCTTCGTCTGTTCGTTCTTCGTCTGTTCGTTCTTCGTCTGTTCGTTCATCGTCTGTTCTTTCTTCGTCTGTTCGTTCTTCTTCTGTTCGTTCTTCGTCTGTTCTTTCTTCGTCTGTTCGTTCTTCGTCTGTTCGTTCTTCGTCTGATCGTTCTGCGTCTGTTCGTTCTTCGTCCATTCGTTCTTCGTCTGTTCGTTCTTCGTCTGTTCGTTCTCCGTCTGTTCCTTTTTCGTCTGTTCGTTCTCCGTCTGTTCGTTCTTCGTCTGTTCTTTCTTCGCCTGTTCGTTCTTCGTCTGTTCGTTCTTCGTCTGTTCGTTCTTCTTCTGTTCGTTCTTCGTCTGTTCTTTCTTCGTCAGTTCGTTCTTCGTCTGGACGTTCTTCATCTGTTCGTTCTCCGTCTGTTCGTTCTTCGTTTGTTCGTTCTTCGTCTGTTCGTTCTCCGTCTGTTCGTTCTTCGTCTGATCGTTTTTCGTCTGTTCGTTCTTCGTCGGTTCGTTCTTCGTCTGTTCTTTCTTCGTCTGTTCGTTCTTCGTCTGTTCGTTCTTCGTCTGTTCGTTCTTCGTCTGTTCGTTCTTCGTCTGTTCGTTCTTCGTCTGATCGTTCTGCGTCTGTTCGTTCTTCTTCCGTTCGTTCTTCGTCTGTTCTTTCTTCGTCTGTTTGTTCTTCGTCTGTTCTTTCTTCGTCTGTTCGTTCTTCGTCTGTTCGTTCTTCGTCTGTTCTTTCTTCGTCTGTTCGTTCTTCGTCAGTTCGTTCTTCGTCTGTTCGTTCTTCGTCTGTTCTTTCTTCGTCTGTTCGTTCTTCGTCTGTTCGTTCTTCGTCTGTTCTTTCTTCGTCTGTTCGTTCTTGGTCAGTTCGTTCTTCGTCTGTTCGTTCTTCGTCTGTTCTTTCTTCGTCTGTTCGTTCTTCGTCTGTTCGTTCTTCGTCTGTTCGTTCTTCGTCTGTTCGTTCTTCGTCTGTTCGTTCTTCATCTGATCGTTCTGCGTCTGTTCGTTCTTCTTCCGTTCGTTCTTCGTCTGTTCTTTCTTCGTCTGTTCTTTCTTCGTCTGTTCGTTCTTCGTCTGTTCTTTCTTCGTCTGTTCGTTCTTCGTCTGTTCGTTCTTCGTCTGTTCTTTCTTCGTCTGTTCTTTCTTCGTCAGTTCGTTCTTCGTCTGTTCGTTCTTCGTCTGTTCTTTCTTCGTCTGTTCGTTCTTCTTCTGTTCGTTCTTCGTCTGTTCTTTCTTCGTCTGTTCGTTCTTCGTGTGTTCGTTCTTTGTCTGTTCTTTCTTCGTCTGTTCGTTCTTCGTCTGTTCTTTCTTCGTCTGTTCGTCCTTCGTCTGTTCGTTCTTCGTCTGTTCTTTCTTCGTCTGTTCGTTCTTCGTCTGTTCTTTCTTCGTCTGTTCGTTCTTCGTCTATTCGTTCTTCGTCTGTTCTTTCTTCGTCTGTTCGTTCTTCGTCTGTTCTTTCTTCGTCTGTTCGTTCTTCGTCTGTTCTTTCTTCGTCAGTTCGTTCTTCGTCTGTTCGTTCTTCGTCTGTTCTTTCTTCGTCTGTTCGTTCTTCTTCTGTTCGTTCTTCGTCTGTTCTTTCTTCGTCTGTTCGTTCTTCGTCTGTTCGTTCTTCGTCCATTCGTTCTTCGTCTGTTCTTTCTTCGTCTGTTCGTTGTTGGTCTGTTCGTTCCTCGTCCATTCGTTCTTCGTCTGTTCGTTCTTCGTCTGTTCGTTCTTCGTCTGTTCTTTCTTCGTCTGTTCGTTCTTCGTTTGTTCTTTCTTCGTCTGTTCGTTCTTCGTCTGGACGTTCTTCGTCTGATCGTTCTTCGTCTGTTCGTTCTTCGTCCATTCGTTCTTCATCTGTTCGTTCTTCGTCTGTTCGTTCTTCGTCTGTTCTTTCTTCGTCTGTTCGTTCTTCGTCTGTTCTTTCTTCGTCTGTTCGTCCTTCGTCTGTGCGTTCTTCGTCTGTTCGTTCTCCGTCTGTTCCTTTTTCGTCTGTTCGTTCTCCGTCTGTTCGTTCTTCGTCTGTTCTTTCTTCGTCTGTTCGTTCTTCGTCTGTTCGTTCTTCGTCTGTTCTTTCTTCGTCTGTTCGTTCTTCGTCTGTTCTTTCTTCGTCTGTTCGTCCTTCGTCTGTGCGTTCTTCGTCTGTTCGTTCTCCGTCTGTTCCTTTTTCGTCT